>CM065589.1:387977775-388577775 GCA_033119425.1 Bufotes viridis | reverse complement strand
ATTATCTGGTTGTTAGGGGCCTATATTTCGTTTAATCGCTTGCTGCATTGGTGGGAGACATTAAACTCTTTTTACTGTCAAATGGCCTCCCCATTGTCTGGTTGTCAGGGGTCTATATTTTGTTTCATCGCCTGCTGTATTGGTGGGAGACATTAAACTCTTTTTACTGTCAAATGACCTCCCCATTGTCTGGTTGTCAGGGGCCTATATTGTGTTTCATCGCCTGCTGTATTGGTGGGAGACATTAACCTCTTTTTACTGTTAAATGATATATATTGATATATTGATATATTGATTTAATTTACGATCTAATATAGATAACCAGAGAGAATTGTGGATTGCTATTTTTTTTTAAAAATCAGTGTTTGTGGCTGGAAGATGGATGAGTTTCCTGAAAAGGGCCTGAGGGTCCAATCATTTTTGGACTATTAAATGCGATCTTTCTCCTGCAACTTGTGCTGCCATCTTTTGGTGTGTCTAATAGTCCAAATACCAGCATTTAGAAGAAGGTGACTCTGAGCTCCGTTACTGAAAGATCCTGGCTGGGAAGTTATGAGGACACAACATGTACTGAAGCTGTGTGTTATCTGCACACTGAACTGTTACATCTTACACACATATTTCCATGAAGTGTGACTGTTCAGTGTGCAAATAAGACACACATTGGTACATAAAACAGAGTAAATGGGTGCAATGTCATCCCTGCCAGGACCTTTGAAGCATACCCCCCCCCCCCTGTGTATATTGTACACAGAACAGATCCCTGCCAGTAGACTCCTACTACTGCTTCTGATTGGGTAAGATCAAGCAGCAAGGCTGTCCCTAATAATCACAGTGCTCTTTGGCTGGCATAGGAAGCGGCAGGGCCACCCTAGGCAAAATAAAAGTTTGCCGCCCCCCCATGTGACATCACAATGCCCCACCCATATGATCTGCCATATTAAAGGGGTTCTACAGTTTATTTAAACTGATGATCTATCCTCTGGATAGATCATCTGCATCTGATCGGCAGGGGTCCAACACCCGGGACCCCCGCTGATCAGCAGTTTGAGAAGGCAGAGGCGATGGCAGTAGCGCCTCGGCCTTCTCGCTGTTTACCGCAGGCGCCGTGATGTCACGACTAATATCACTGGCCTGGACGGGGCTAAGCTTCATTCAAGTGAACAGAGCTTAACCCCGCCAAGGCCAGTGATACTAGTCGTGACGTCACTGCGCCTGCGGTAAACAGCGAGTAAGGCGAGGCGCTACTGCCAGCGCAGCTGCCTTCTCAAACAGCTGATCGGTGGAAGTCCCAGATCCCAGCCGATCATCAGTTTAAATAAACTGCAGAACCCCTTTAACTAACGCCAGTTCTCTCTTTCTCCCCCTTTTGTCATTCTCTTTCCCCCCATGTCATTCTCTCTCCCCTTCTTGTCATTCTCTCCCCCCATGTCATTCTCTCCCCCTCTTGTTATTCTCTTTCCCAACCCCCCCCCCCCACCTCTAGTGTAGCGTGGCCGAGCTCTGTATGGTCCGCGGGTACAGGCGCTTTTGTTTCCTATACCTGAGCAGACTGACAGGAAGTGCATACTGTGTGCGCACTTCCTGTCAGTCCGGCCAGGTACAGGAGACAGATGCTCCCTGTACCAACGGACCATACAGGGCTCGGCCACGCTATAATGAGGGAGTGACAGGAGGGAGCGCTGAGTGCTTCCCTCCTGTCAGCCCCTCTCCTCTTGCTGCGCCCGGGTGGTGCGCTCTCATGGACGCGACCAGCCCGGGCAGTGCTGCAGCCGCCAGAGGCTCAATATAGAGCGCTCGGTGGCTGCAGCATGAGGGGGGCCAGCACTCCTGGCGGTGCCTCTTCCCAAGGGGCGCTCTACGCGGCTGCTTAGACAGCTTATAGGATGCGCTGGCCCTGGGAAGCCGGTGCTGTTGGTGGCATTGTGATGAGGCACTGTGGCTGGCAAAATTGGGAGGATCTGTAGCTGGAATAACAAACAAAAAAAATATGGCAGCACACCATTACACAAGCAAACACTAGGGAATAGGGATTGTTCTGGATTAAAATGGTACTATACCTACTATACCTGAAAAATAGAAGCTCTTTGCACAAATGTGTGTCGGGCCCATCTACCAGCGTCAAGGTGGCTTCTGCAGATGGGTACCTAACACTAATAGTCAGGAGGCACTGTGATGAAACACTGTAGCTGGCAATGTGATTAAGCACTGTGGCTGGCATAATCAGGGATCAATGAGACTATCATAGTCAAGGGGCATTATGACTGCTAATGGGATGAGGTGCTGTAGTTGGGAAGGAACAGTGGCTGGTATTGTCAGGGGGAATTTTGGTTGTTAATATGATAAGGCACTGTGGCTGGCATAGTCAGCGGGCACTGTGGCTGGCAAATCACTCATAGGATATATAGTTTTAATGCATATAATTATGGCTGAGTCTTATAGTCTGAAAAATACAGCAATCATTTTTGTATATAGTATATTAAATCCTTATGCTATGTTTTTGCAAAAACAAGCAATAAAAAAAGCACACTTGATTAAATACTGGCATGGAATAAAATTATACTTGGATCCACTATTAATATATAGATAATATAGTCTCAGTTTAATATAGACTTGACCTGATTTTTTATGTAACATCGGCCTACTGTATTTCTTGCGCTATTGCAAATAATGATACAAGTGCTTCAAAGCAAAAGCAGCCTCAAGGCCCCAGATCTACCATTTGTCACTTATATTACTGGTATTTACTTATGTGGCAGAGTGACTTTTAAGCCTCTTTAGGCCCCAAGATCCGGTTGCGACTGCTACCGCTGCAACTCCTATAGGCACACCCCTGAAATGCTTATACGGTTTACAACCAAACTGGGACAAAAAAAAAAATGAACCAGACAAGAAAAAATAATGACTTTATTATCATCAGTGTTAGTAACAATGAGGCTCAGTTGGTTCTTTGATTACAATACAGTATTAGCTGCAGTAATACTAATAGCGCATTGTGAAAGATTGTGACCGTTACAATGATATGTGGCTCACCCTTGTTCTCATATGACTTCATTGCATCTCAGTTTTTCTGACATGTCTGTACATGAAACAGGATATTTTTGTATGTATGGTCAACAGTTACTTTCCTCATTGCTAATACTAACATTAGTAAAATAGGTACAGTTATTGGCTACATATAAGACACTTCTTAATTCTCATGTGTTTAGTCGGCAGCGTATTTTTAATAGTATTTGTTCACCAACACACAGTAGTTGTTTCAATTCCTATACAGCTGAAGACATAACAAGCAATAACATTGAAATCCATATTTTTCCCTGACAGCAAAAGCAGCTACATATTCTTTATGTAAAGTCCTTGGAAACAGCTTCTATGAAATTCGGTGCTGACATCAAGATCGCAATTGTACAGATAATGGCAAAAAGCGAGAATGCTACAAGACACAAACGATCAATGACTGCAGCTGCGAACTTCCATTCACTGCATATCTCTTCTCCTTCATCTTGTTCTCTGAAGCGCCTGGCAATATACTGTACCTCCTCTAATATCTTGGTTATTTCTGGCATACACTCTCTCAAACATTTCTTCTGGACGAGATCACTGTCTTCCAGAGAAGGGCAGGTTACTCTTCCACACATAACCCCGGAGTCACTGTTAGGTGGACAGCATGGACTCTCCAGGTTGTGGTAACCACAGTAAAGAATGTTGCCATTGGTGGATTGGTGCCCAGATACAATGTTCATTTCGATGCTGCTCATACTGGAATGGTGGTTTGAGTATATATACTTACAAGGTATTGGTCTTCTATTTTCTCCTGGTTTTCTCATCCTTAAAAACCATGCACACCAGTTGAGCAAGATCACCCTAACCTGAAATAAAGATTTAAAGAATCATTTCATCTGATGCCACCATCAATGAGTAAGTCTGAAAATAATCCTAATTATGTGGTACCAGATTTATAGAAACTGTGAAATTATTTTTTATGTTTTTTATTGGCTGCTCACAATGCTGAGCTGACAATAGGATTTTTTTTCTTCTCATTTTTATATTACCATTGTGTTTTGTCTTATATTACACGTTCAAATTGTAAGCATACGGAGGTATAGTAGAAGTCTCATGCACCTAAATAAGAATCCCATTGCAGCTCCATGTAAAACAGACTTGTAATGTAGCAATGTGCATTAGGCTTGAGAGTACACTATGGAGAGATTTACTACACTAAGTGCGGCAGAATTCTGGCTCAATTTGTGGCAAGAAACTGGTGCACATTTCTTACAGACAAATAACATGGCTCAGAGGAGGTGAGTCTTGACTTAGTCTGAAGGAGATAGCCTGTGCTAAAATGTTGCCACAAAGTAAACAACCTATAATAATGTAATGTTAAGCAAAGGTATAAATGAATCAAATTTATCATCCAACCTAAACCACTATGATAATTCTGATTCATTTTTAGATTACATTAGAGTTTACACTATTTAATGATTCCCTAAGCCTTGGTAAATGAACCTTGTAGTAGGTATTTGTTGTATCTAATGAACTATACTAACAAATTCACAGAACGTTTTGTAGCATCACAGGTGATGAGATAGAAGGGTTTGCTGTTTACCCGTCTTGGCATGTTCCTTTAGTTTATCACAGAATACTTTCTTAATTCAGCTTTTCAGCAAAACTTTTTTCTGTTTCATTATTCTCTTATACTGACATGATAGTTGTCAAAACAAATATCTTATATGGAATGAAATATTCTGTTTTATAGCTGAAAATGAGATTAATTAATGCTGTCCCTATGCTTCATACATACTAGCCTTAGCAATGTCTTGCAACATGTTATAGTCCTCTTAAAAATTAGATGGGTAAAACCCTGTGGGTTGGCATAAACATACTATATGCATTCATTAACAAAAAAATAATGCACCCAGATAGAAATGTTGGATTGCTGAAAAACTCAGCAAGCAGTTATGTCTCAGGCTGAAATGTAAATGATTACAGGTATGGTCTGATGAGACACTGGGTCTTGCCACAAGATGGTGTAAAAGTGTTTCCCCTGCTTCCCTATAAAAAGGCTCTCAGAGGCTACTTTTGGGTAGTATGGTGAGAGATTGTTAAGTGCTAGACATGCCTCTACGATGCACTCAAAGACATTTGCCCATTTAATAGACTTTGAGAGGGGGCACATCATCGGACTGGAAGAAGCAGGATGGTTGTTTTGACAAATTGACCTTGGAGGTGTTGGCAGCAGCGGATACAATAGGGAATGCGCACATGGTGAACAGGCTCTGGGAGGCTTAGACAGTCCACCAGTACAAAGTATTGTTTGATCCGCCAGCAAGCAAAAGCAGCTCCTACAGGTTTGTGGTCTCCCATCTAAACACAGGTGGCACTTTCATTGCACACCCTTTGTTATGCCTGGACCATTTCCAGGTACAATTGACAGTCAGCCACTGTTGTATTCATTTGCAGTGGTGTCATGAACTAGAAACCCGGACTGCTATGGGCTGGAACTGTATCATCTTTAGCAATGAATTCAGGTTCTGTTTGGGGTCCCAGTTCCCACGACAGTAAGGTTGGAGGATGGAGACCTTGTGTGAGAGTTTTAATTCTGCCTTTGTTGTATACCGACTGGAGCATTTTTGTGACCGAAAGTAAATTACAAAAGTAACTAGTTTTTCATGCTAAAAATAACATTTAATGGACACAACCCTTAGGGCTGTTCCCTGTTCCCATGTCAAGCATATGTATTTGAATACAATAAAAAATAAATTAAAAGGTATCCATAGACTATAATTGGGAAAATGTAACTTAAAAGTGCATTGTCACTGTTTACGTTTCTGTACAGTCTTTTCGAAGGACAGAATACCATACTATTCTGTCCTGAAAAACAGAATTATAAAAACCTATACTCTTTTTTTTACATTGTAGTCAAGGAAAGTTGGATGGAAACGTAAGACATTATGTTTCATCCATTAAATGTGATGTGTGCTGACTTCTGTCATTTTCCTCCATTGACATCATTCACCTTGAATGCGGGTACCACAACAATGCTCCTAGCTGCAGACCCCAATAAGGAGACTAGAACCTAGGAGGACCACAGTAAGTAACCCATTGTGTTACTGCCTGTCTACTAAGCTCTGATTGCCGTTCTGCAGTGTGGTGTGTGAACGTGGTGCCTGCACTGTGTTCTTGGTGAATGTTTGCTTAATTCCCCTATATGTGCAAACTGTCTCTAGGCGTATGAATGCACGAATGTGTGAGTGGCTGAGATAAGCTGAATCTAGGAAGGGTCTGACCCTGCTCCTCCTGAGCCAAGCTAAAAGTCTGGAGCTCGCTGACTGGCTTGTCTGGTCCCTGTATCTGGGGGCCTCTGGTTCTGGTTGAGAAAAGGTTGACGGACATATCCTGGAGGAGGCTGTAAGAAGTGGCAGTGTAAAAAGCTATCCAGTAAGATTGGATAGAGACCCTGCAGTTCCTTGTTGGTACCTGAAAAGGCGCAAGAAGTCAGGGGTTGTTCCAATGTTATGTCATGTTGTAAGATTTCACATGTACTAAGTGCCTACTGATACTGTATTGTGAGAATGACTGGGTTACTGCTAACTCCTGTGCTGCATATTGTATATATGTGTGGATATTATGATACCAGTTGAATTGGCTGGTTTCAGTTATAATTTGCATAGCAGTGTTTGTGTGCTTCCTGTGCCATAGAAAGAACGTAGAGGGCTTTGAGGGGTTTCCAGCGCGTAACCCCAGAGAGGACGTGTAAGTTACTCGGTGTATGGGCAAGGCTATACTGTAGTGTTGCCAACCAGTAGATAGTGCTGCCTTGGAAGTATGCCCACAGCACCACTGGTAGCTGAGGAAAGTGGTGCTGCCTCGGAAGTGTGTCCACAGCACCACTGGTAGTTCAGGAAAGTGGTGCTGCCTCGGAAGAGTGTCCACACTACCACTGGTAGTGCTGCCTCGGAAGGGTGTCCAACAGCACTGTTGTAATTCACCAGGTGTGTGAGCACCTGAATAAGTGGATTACAAGGAGCCACCCACGGGATAGGGGCTACACAGAGTAAGCGTTCCTTTGAGAAGGGAGCAGAGAAAAGGGTCTCTGCAATTGAAATGATGCAATGCGTAAAAGACACTGAAACAGTCAAAGACTGTAGACAAATGTTAAATTAATAAGGAGCAGCTGTGAGTGGAATATTGGATGAATCATTATGGCACAAATTTCTTACTAATGGAGTGGTTGGAGGACCATAACAAATATGACCAGGCCACAATGTGGTATGATGTAGCCCAGGGAATGACTATGACTGCCCATAAGGCAAAATACATTGACAAAGGGACTGTGTATGAAATATGGGATGTGATTAAATTGCCAACAATTGAATTAACCATCCCTCATGAAGTATGGTCTATTAGCACCCATAACCCTCAAAAATCTCTCTCTTCAACAGCACCACCTCCATATAATGGCCCAGAGAGGTGGACATGTCCTAAGTGTTGACAACAAAACCCAGACTCGAGAGGGAAATGCTCAGCCTGTGGGGGGCGCAAGCCACACCCCAGTGTAGGCTTATACCCACTGTTCCAAATGACCCTCCCCACAGTCAGAGCTGGGCAAGTGGAAACACATCATTATAATATTTTTCAGGTATGGACCCCTAGTGAGTTACTGGCCACGTGTAACACTTTGCCAGACTCCCGTACTGTCTCCAGTACTTTCCTTTGTAAATTGGAAAGTGTCCAGACCTCATATAAAGCCACTTGGGCAGATCTGGAGAGTCTTCTAGAGGTAAAAGGAGGGGAGGTACTCAGGGCCGGCTCCAGGTTCATGTGGGCCCTTGGGCGATAAATCCCAGTGGGCCCCCTTGAGGCATTTACATGTCCCCATGTGGCTCCCACACCCCACTGTCCCCTATACAGTATAATGACCACTAGGGGCCCTTCACACAGTATATTGGCCCTCTATTCATAAAAATGACCCCGAGTCACCCCCTATTCAGAATAATGACCCCCAGTGGCCCCCACAATAGGGGTTATACTGTATAGAGGGAGCATTGGGGGTCATTATACTGTATGGTGGTCACTGGGGGTCATTATATTGAATGGGGGCTCTGGGGTCATTATACTGAATGGAGGGTCATTGGGGATCATTATACTAAATGGGGGGCACTGAAGGTCATGTAACGACAACACCAAGCCGCCCCCCTATCCCCCCGTGGCCCCCTCACAAACCTATCATTGCTGGAGGGCAGGGCAGCTGTAGGTCCTATCATTCACTAACCGCAGTTCCCTGCGCTCCTTCTCTCCTCAGGCTCGCTGCAGCAGTGAGACAGACATCGTGACGTCACTGCTCGGCCGGGCCTGGAGGAGAAAAGGAGCTGTGCAGTGATGTAGCTAGAACTGAATGGACCTCACAGCAAATTTTAGTAGTATGACTAGGGGCACTGTACAGGGTGTAGTAAGTAGAGATGAGTGAACTTTAAAAAAAAGTTCGGCGTTCGGGTTGTGGTAACTCGCGCATCCCGTTATGGATTCCACTATCGCGGCATATGGAATCCATAAGGGGCGGCTTCCACGAACCCAAACTGTTGAACAGCCGAAGGACCTGGGGTGACGTCACCGTCATGTGATCAGTGCAGGGCGTGGCTCAGCACGGGATCAAATCCAGTGCTGAGCCACGCCCCTGCACTGATCACATGACGGTGACGTCACCCCAGGTCCTTCGGCTGTTCAACAGTTCGGGTTGGTGGAAGCCGTCCCTTATGGATTCCATATGCCGCGATAGTGGAATCCATAACGGGATGCGCGAGTTACCACAACCCGAACGCCGAACACCGAACTTTTTTTTAAAGTTCGCTCATCTCTAGTAGTAAGGGGGCACAATGCAGGATATAAAGAGGGCAGAATGCAGTGTATAAGGGGGAACAGTACAGGGTGAGGGGCACAGTACGGGGTGGGGGGCACAGTCACATGACCCTGTGACGTTAGAAGGTCCTTATGGTGAATGCGCCACCATAATGAGAGGCAGAGAAGTGAGACAGGGGCTCGGGGCCCTTGATAGACAGGAGGGGTGGACACAGCAAGTAGGTAAAAGGGGCTCTGAGGGGAATTCATACAAGAAGTAGTGGCAAAAGGTCTGTGAAGGGCAGTAATAGGAGATAGGAGGGTGGAATGGGAGCTCTGGATACATGAAGGAGGAAAGAAGACAGCAGGGGCTCCATGAGGATTTGATAGGTCAGGATATGGGGGGGGGGGGCAGGTGTAATGGAGGCAAACTACTTAATGAGGTAGTATAACAACTAATTAGCATGAAGCTGCTGGTTTACAGCATCCACCAGCAACTGGGAGAGTTCCCTGACCCCCAGCCCCTTCCTTTCCCCCAGAGAAGAGACAGGCACAATGCAGACTCCCTTACAGACTGTGTTCACACTTCTGCTTTAGCCCTGCGGTCTCTCTCCTCAGGCAGCACGTCTTGTGTAGAGGGGGTGTGTCTGAAGCTCTGCCTCATGTGACTATCAGAGGGCCCACCAGAGGGGTACTGTGTAAGTGAAATGACAGCAGTGTCTTTGATGGAAGTGCTCACAGCAGCTCAGTGGGCCTCCCCAGGAGCAGGGGGACCCGCCACTTGCCCGTGTATGCCGGGTGCTGAAGCCGGCCCTGGAGGTACTTAAGAATCAAATGCTGGCAAAGGCCCCTGGTATTGTCCCCATAAATAAAGTCACAGACCAGTCGGGCCAAAAGTTTATCATGGCCCTCAAACCCTGGGTGAAAGAGCAACAGGACAATCAGACTGATAGCTTTATTACGCAAACACAAGACTACTAAAACATACATTCATGTCTGGATTAAAAGCACCCATACAGGATGCTGTAAACAAGGCTCGCCCTGAATGGCGGACCTGCCGGTTCCCTGACCTAGTAGCCATAGCAAAGAAAGCGGAGCTAGACTTACAAAATAGAAAGAAGCCAATAATGGCTAACCAACCCTTCAAACCAAAGGGTGGGTTCCAGAAAAAGGTACGTAATTGGGACAAAGTTACTTGCTAGAATTGTGGGAAAAAGACTTTTTGTTAGACACAGGAGTTGCCCATGCCCTAATACAAGAAAAATATGTGCCTGGGGTTGAGGGATTGTCTGTTAAACTCCCACTAACAAAACCTGTTAAACTTAACATCCATGATGGTTCATCTATTGTCACGTGTGTGTTGGTAAGCTCAGATAGTCCATACAATTTACTTGGGACTGACGTGCTTACTGCCATGAAAGCATCTGTAGATTTCTATTCAGTGAAACCTCTAATCACAGCCCCTTTTCCTGAAGAGACTTTGTGTGCACTTATGTCCTTAATGACCATTAGTGCCTCCTCTACCTCCAAATTTACACCCCCAGACTGGCTGTCTGAAGTTCCATCACATTTGTGGGCGACTTCTAAGACAGATGTTGGTAGACTGCCAGTAACTTCGGTAGTCATGCAATTGAAACCTGGCACTAAGCCACCATGTGTACGTCAGTACCCACAAAATTCTTCACTGGAGGATGCTATTGCCAATGATCTAAAAGATCTGTTGGGGAAAGGGTTAATAATCTCTATAAAAAGCCCCTTCAATACGCCCCTATTTCCTGTGAAGAAGAGACGGACTGTGAAGGGTCAGCCTCCAGTCTATCATATGGTACATGATTTAAGGGCAGTAAATGCTTTAACTGTCATAAATACACCACAAGTGCCCAATCCACACACGCAGTTAAAGCAAGTACCTTGCAAATGCTTTCCTTTCTGTCCCTTTGTATGAAGAATGCTGGTCCTATTTTTCTTTCTCTTTCCGTCACAAGCATTTCATGCATTAAAACTAACTCTCACCACAACAACAGCATTGGGCATCCCAAATTACAAACAAAATTTTACATTGTGTTGTCATGAACAAGGGGAATTTGCCTCAGGTGTACCGACACAAAAACACAGGGACCATATGTGGCCCTTAGCATACTATTCTACCAGCCTAGATAGCATTGCTATAGCACTACCCACTTGTATCAGAGCTGTTGCTGCAGCCTTTGAATTAGTGCTAAAAACATAAGACTTGGTACTACAACACCCTCTTAAATTATAAGTACCGCATTCAGTTGCTGAACTACTACACACACCACCAAGCTGAAACATTTGTCTCAAGCCAGAATCACAAAATATGAGATGACACTACTCAGTCCCCACATTACCTTACAGCGATGTACAGTTCTAAATCCAGCTACTTTTTTGTTAGTGGATTTAGAAGAGGAGGGGGAGTGGGAGTACTGATCTATCTGATCTAATTGCAAATCATAACTGTCATGAATTGATGATTGCAGAAACAAAAGAATTACCAAATGTTACTAAAACACTATTAACTTACCCTGATGCTGAGTATTTTGTAGATGGCTCCAGATGGTGGAATGATGAACAAGGACACTTTGTCACTGGGTATGCGGTAATCCAAGATGGTAAGGTAATTATACAAAAACCACTCCCATCCTGTGCTTCTACAAAGGAAGCGGAATTGAAGGCACTCACTGATCTATAAATAAAGGGCCTAGGACACTCCCAATTTTACAGAGTTTTAACCCTTTCACGCCCAATGACGTACATGTACGTCATCGGGTGTGTGTTTAAAGATAGCTCCCGCTCCTGCCCGCTGCGGGCGCCATAGCTGCGGGTGGCCACCTGCTTTAGCAGACACCCGCGGCTAAAGTCCACAATCGTCAGTAATGCCAATCGTGGACATTTAACCCCTCAGATGCTGTGGTCAATCCTGACCACGCATCTGAGCGCGCTTAAACCAAAAGCTTTCGCTTTCGGTTGTGCTCCGGCTCCCCCGTGTGGCGATCGGAGGAGCCGGAGAGTGTATGCAGCACCCCCTGTCTTTATGAATAACAGGAGGCTGCTGCATAGTATTTCCTATGGAGCCCTTGCCTGTCATAGGGCTCCATAGGAAAGTAGTGAAATCATCATAGATTCCAATGCAAGTGCATTGGAGTCTATGATAATAGCAATCAGATGATTGCATGTTATTGTTACCTATGGGAACTATAAAAAAGTGTAAAAAAAAAAATGTATTCTGCAATGCAATGTATTCTGTCATGTTAACGTAATGCACTGTATACTCAGTATGTTCCAGCATGAGAAAGCCATGTTCAGAGTTAACAATTGTAGCCCAGCCATCTCTGGGGCTTAGGGTGTGGGCTGGCTCCACCCCTGCTGCCAGAAGATTCCAGTCAGTCTTGCTGTAGAGGGGAGAAGGTAGGGAGCAGTCTCCATGTGCTCCTCTTCTCCAGATTCCAGTGTCTAGCAGGTAACCCAGCTTAAAGTGTTTCAGGCCCTGCTGCTGCAAGGGGGAAACACATGAACCACCTCAGCCCACCCCTAGCTTAAACACTCTTAATGACCAGGCCACATTTTACAATTCTGCACTACACTACTTTCACCGTTTATTGCTCCGTCATACAACGTACCACCCAAATGAATTTTACCTCCTTTTCTTCACACTAATAGAGCTTTCATTTAGTGGTATTTCATTGTTGCTGACATTTTTACTTTTTTTGCTATTAATAAAAATTTAACTACATTTTTGCAAAAAAATGACATTTTTCACTTTCTGTTGTAAAATTTAAAAAAAAAACTACATTTCTATATAAATTTTTCTATAAATTTAGTGTTCTACATGTCTTTGATAAAAAAAATCCAATAAGTGTATATTTATTGGTTTGGGTAAAAGTTATAGCGTTTACAAACTATGGTGCAAAAAAGTGAATTTCTGCATTTTGAATCAGCTCTGACTTTCTGAGCACCTGTCATGTTTCTTCAGGTGCTAGAATGCCAGAATAGTATAAATACCCCCCAAATGACACCATTTTAGAAAGAAGACACCCCACAGTATTCGTGGAGGGGCATGGTAAATTCATGTATCATTTCATTTTTTTTCACAAGTTAGCGGAAAATGACACTTTGAGGAAAAAAATAATAATAAAGTTTCCATTTCTGCTAACTTCTGGTAAAAAAAAAAAAAATCTCCCACGGCCTCACTATGCCCCTCAGTGAATACCTTGGGGTGTCTACATTCCGAAATGGGGTCATTTGTGGGGTGTGTTTACTGTTCTGGCATTTTGGGCTGGGCTAAATTGTGAGCAACCTTGTAAAACCTAAAGGTACTCGTTGGAATTTGGGCCCCTTTGCGCACCCAGGCTGCAAAAAAGTATCACTCATGTGGTATAGCCGTACTCAGGAGAAGTAGGGCAATGTGTTTTGGGAGTATTTTTACATATACCCATGTTGGGTGAGAGAAATATCTCTGTAAACTGACAACTTTTAAAAATTTTTAATACAAAGTTGTCAATTTACAGGGATATTTCTCTCACACAACATGGGTATATGTAACAATACACCCTAAAACACATTGCCCTACTTCTCCTGAGTACGGCAATACCACATGTGTGACACTTTTTGCAGCTAAGATGCTAAAGGGGCCCAAATTACAATGAGTACCTTTAGGAGGGCATTTTTACGCATTTTTCTTCTCACGATTTAGGGCCCCTAAAATGCCAGGGCAGTATAAATACCCCACATGTGACCCCATTTTGGAATGAGGACACCCCAAGGTATTCCATGAGGGGCATGGCGAGTTCATAGAAGATTTTTTTGGCACAAGTTAGCGGAAATTGATTTTTATTGTTTTTCTCACAAAGTCTCCCTTTCCGCTAACTTTTTACAAAAAGTTAAATTTTTCATGGACTCACTATGCCCCTCAGCGAATACCTTGGGGTGTCTTTTTCCAAAATAGGGTCATTTGTGGGGTGTTTGTACTGTTCTGGCATTTTCAGTGGGGCTAAATTGTGAGCAGCCATGTAAAACCTAAAGGTACTCATTGGAATTTGGGCCCCTTGGCACCAGGCTGCAAAAGTGTCACTCATGTGGTATCGCTGTACTCAGGAGAAGTAGGGCAATGTGTTTGGGGTGTATTTTTACATTTACCCATGTTGGGTGAGAGAAATATCTCTGTAAATTGACAACTTGGTATAAAAAATTTAAAAAGTTGTCGTTTCCAGCGATATTTCTCACACAAAGTATGGGTATATATAAAAATACACCCCAAAACTCATTGCCCTACTTCTGCTGAGTACGGAGATACCACATGTGTGACACTTTTTGCAGCCAAGATGCGCAAAGGGGCCCAAATTCCAATGAGTACCTTTAGGATTTCACAGGGCATTTTTACGCATTTGGATTATCACGCTTTAGGACCCCTAAAATGCCAGGGCAGTACAAATACCCCACATATGACCCTATTTTAGAAAGAAGACACCCCACAGTATTCGTGGAGGGGCATGAGTAAATTCATGTATCATTTCATTTTTTTTCACAAGTTAGCGGAAAATGACACTTTGAGGAAAAAAATAATAATAAAGTTTCCATTTCTGCTAACTTCTGGTAAAAAAAAAAAAAATCTCCCACGGCCTCACTATGCCCCTCAGTGAATACCTTGGGGTGTCTACATTCCGAAATGGGGTCATTTGTGGGGTGTGTTTACTGTTCTGGCATTTTAGGCTGGGCTAAATTGTGAGCAACCTTGTAAAACCTAAAGGTACTCGTTGGAATTTGGGCCCCTTTGCGCATCCAGGCTGCAAAAAGTATCACTCATGTGGTATAGCCGTACTCAGGAGAAGTAGGGCAATGTGTTTTGGGGAGTATTTTTACATATACCCATGTTGGGTGAGAGAAATATCTCTGTAAACTGACAACTTTTAAAAATTTTTAATACAAAGTTGTCAATTTACAGGGATATTTCTCTCACACAACATGGGTATATGTAACAATACACCCCAAAACACATTGCCCTACTTCTCCTGAGTACGGCAATACCACATGTGTGACACTTTTTTGCAGCTAAGATGCGCAAAGGGGCCCAAATTACAATGAGTACCTTTTAGGAGGGCATTTTTACGCATTTTTCTTCTCACGATTTAGGGCCCCTAAAATGCCAGGGCAGTATAAATACCCCACATGTGACCCCATTTTGGAATGAGGACACCCCAAGGTATTCCATGAGGGGCATGGCGAGTTCATAGAAGATTTTTTTTTGGCACAAGTTAGCGGAAATTGATTTTTTATTGTTTTTTCTCACAAAGTCTCCCTTTCCGCTAACTTTTTACAAAAAGTTAAATTTTTCATGGACTCACTATGCCCCTCAGCGAATACCTTGGGGTGTCTTTTTTCCAAAATAGGGTCATTTGTGGGGTGTTTGTACTGTTCTGGCATTTTCAGTGGGGCTAAATTGTGAGCAGCCATGTAAAACCTAAAGGTACTCATTGGAATTTGGGCCCCTTTGCGCACCCAGGCTGCAAAAAAGTGTCACTCATGTGGTATCGCTGTACTCAGGAGAAGTAGGGCAATGTGTTTTGGGGTGTATTTTTACATTTACCCATGTTGGGTGAGAGAAATATCTCTGTAAATTGACAACTTGGTATAAAAAAATTTAAAAAGTTGTCGTTTCCAGCGATATTTCTCACACAAAGTATGGGTATATATAAAAATACACCCCAAAACTCATTGCCCTACTTCTGCTGAGTACGGAGATACCACATGTGTGACACTTTTTTGCAGCCAAGATGCGCAAAGGGGCCCAAATTCCAATGAGTACCTTTAGGATTTCACAGGGCATTTTTACGCATTTGGATTATCACGCTTTAGGACCCCTAAAATGCCAGGGCAGTACAAATACCCCACATATGACCCTATTTTGGAAAGAAGACACCCCAAGGTATTCCGGAAGGGGTATGGCGAGTTCAAAAAAAAAAAATTTGTGGCACAAGTTTGGTGGAAATTGATTTTTTTTTTTTTTTACAAAGTCTCATATTCCACTAACTTGTGACAAAAAATAAAATCTTACATGAACTCACCATACCCCTCACGGAATACCTTGGGGTGTCTTCTTTCTAAAATGGGGTCATATGTGAGGTTTTTGTACTGCCCTGGCATTTGAGGGTCTCCGCAATCATTACACGTATGGCCAGCATTAGGAGTTTCTGCTATTCTCCTTATATTGAGCATACGGGTAATGAGATTTTTTTTTTCCGTTCAGCCTCTGGGCTGAAAAAAAAAAAAAATATGAACGGCACAGATTTTTTCATTCGTATCGATCATCGTGGATGAAACAATCTCTGCCAAAATCAATGACTGCGGTGCGGTGGGCTGGGCGCTAACTACCTAACAAGTAGCTAACTAACTGGCGGTGATAAGGGACCCTTTTGCCCCATTCACACATCCGCAATTCTGTTTGCGGAACGGAATTGCGGACCCATTCATTTATATGGGGACAGACTTTGTCTCACTCGGATCCGGAATTGCGGATCCGCACTTCCGGGTCTGCACTTCCGTTCCGCAAAAATATAGAACATGCCCTATTCTTGACCGCAATTGCGGACAAGAAAAGACATTTTCTATATAGTTCTGGCAATGTGCGGATCTGCAAAATGCGAAAAGCACATTGCCGGTGTCCGTATTTTGCGGATCCGCAAAACACATATGGACGTCTGAATGGAGCCTTACAGGGGTGTGATCAATGACAGGGGGGTGATCAGGGAATCTAGATGGGGTGATCAAGGGGTTAACAAGGGGTTAATAAGTGACGGGGGGGGGGGAGGGGGTAGTGTAGTGTGGTGCTTGGTGCAACTTTACATAGCTACCTGGTCCTCTGGTGGTCGATCCCAGCAAATGGGACCACCAGAGGACCAGGTAGCAGGTATATCAGACGCTGTTAACAAAACAGCGTCTGATATACATCTTTGATGCGATTTATTTTGCATCTACAGCCTGCCAGCGATTGATCATCGCTGGCAGGCTGCAGTATAACTGCCGAGACGCGCACGCGTTCACAGCAAATCTCGCATCTCGCGAGATGATGCACGGATGCATCCAGCCAGAGCAACAGGACCGCCGGCCGGACGCATCCGTGCGTTAATATTCACAAAAGAAATGGCTGGCACTCCTCCTTATAGATGGTGCTCTGTGTTACGGGAATGTCCCAAATCATATGAAGTGGAAAAACATGGCACTCAGGCGACAGCTTGATTATGATGCAATAAGGTTTTTTATTGTTCAACCGCCATCCGTGCGTTAGGCGGTCCTGAGGAGGTTAAGATATCCTATGCAACGCATACTAGTAGACACTACAGCCACTGTTACCAGATTGTAGTTGCTAGCCAGAGATCTCAGTAACAGAGATTTTATCAAGAGAAGGGTTAACTAGAGGGCCATTGCTGTAACAAGCTGTGTAGCTTATGCTTAGACATCAGGGAGGAATTTGCACTGTTTACAGATAACTACTGGATGTACCACAACTCCTATTGTGTACACAGTAATGCCTCATTCACATGTCAGTGCTTTCCATCAGTGATTATGTGCCAAAACCAGGTGCGGCTCTAAACACAGAACAGGCGCATATCTTTTCCTTGTGTCTTTTGAGGCTCCAATTCTGGTTTTGGCTCACAATCACTGATGAAATCAGGGACCAAAACACAGACGTGTAATTGAGACTTGGGCCTCTTGCACATGGCTGTTGTGTGCCTGTATTGCAATCACGGAGATGCGGATCGGAAGCATGGATCGGAACACCCCCCCCAACCCCCCACCCCCTGAAGCACTAGGGAATGCTTCCATGGTGTTTCTGTCCGTGCCTCCGCACCACAAAAAAAAATAGAACGTGGCATGGCAAAAAATTTCAAAATTGTTTTGATTCATTCCACCTGCCAAAAATAAAAATAAATAGTCTTCAATTCTTTACTGTAAGAGCAGTGAGACTATAGACCTCTCTGCTGAGGAGGTGGTGATGGTGAGTTCACTAAAAAAGTTCATGAGGGGCCTGGATGTATTTCTGGAGTGTTTTTTGGCATTGATTTTGTTCCAAAATCAGCTCCAAATTTACTCCGAAAATGCCTCAAAACAGCCATTCATTCAATGGGAAGCAGAACTTGCTTCTTTTTTACACTTGTAAAAAAGAAGTGTCTAAAAAAGAACCAGTATTTCCTGTCTTGAGGCAGAATCAGCTCTGATTTTCCTATTTAAAAAAAAGGCACCATTTATGCTTTTTTTCGCACATAAACGCAGCAAAAAATACTTGTGGGAAAACTACTATAGAATTTAATAAAGTAAAAAAATCTGCCTGTAAAACACTTTATAAAAAACGTGTGTAATTTGAGGTGTAAAAATCTGCTTGAATTCAGCTCAGATTTTTTTACACGTGTATTTTGAAAGTCAGCCATTTGAACTAACCCTAATAATATTACAGGTCATAGTTACTAGAGAAGAGTCGTTGATCCAGGGAGTTATTCCGATTGTCTGATTGGAGTCAGGAAGGATTTTTTTCTCCTAAAAAGAGGAAAATTGGCTTCTACCTCACAGGTTTTTTTTTTTTTTTGTCTTCCTCTGGATCAACTTGCAGGATAAAAGGCTGTGTGTGCCTTCATCAGACTTGTGAAGGCACACAAGTCTAATGAAGGCACACACTGGTGCCGAAACGCGTCACTTTTGAATATATATGTGACCAATAAAAGAAGAATAACTGCAATCTTACTACAGCGAGTGCCGGTCTTCATTTTGGATTCTATGTAATATCATATGTATCTCAAAGTGGCACCAATGAAACTTATAACTCGTCGCACAAAATATCAAACCCTCATGCAGCTGCATCTCATAGATGGTAAAATAAAAACGCATTTAAGTGTCTTTGAACGCAGTGACAGAAAAATTATTAAAAAAATAACCAACTGATATACACCAGTTTTCTAAAGTATATCTGTCGCAGATTGCAGCGCAAAAGTTATTTGGGCTGCAATCTGTGACTTTTCCCCACTCACGCCAGGTCTAAAAAACGGGACATGGCATAGTTGGGGAAGGGGCGGGCCATCTCATTTATCATTTTCTACACCTGTTTTTAGACAGGCGGTGGATGCGCTGAAGTTATTAAGCACAGCGGTTATTAAGACCGATCACTGAAAGCCGAAAGCAAAAATAATGTACAGTTATTTCAATCCTCAGGAACACCAGGCATCACTATGTGCGACTGACTAACAAGGAATTAAAGGAGAAAAGATCACTAATACACCTTTCTGTACAGTGACAAAGTTTATTGTATGAATCCTCTTTGAGTCCATGTTCAGCTTTGCCTGTTAAAGAGGTTTCAGTGCTTTTCTTTTTATATATGTTTATTTATAAGGAATGAAATCTATAATTAGAAAGGCCTCTTAGGCTACGTTCACACAACGACAATTGTCGCACGACAAAAAGTCGCACTATTGTCGCGCAACAATTTTTATAATAGGAGTCTATAGTGTCGCATTGCGACATGCGACATGCTGCGACTGCGACACGACAGTCGGAAAAAAATCCATCCGGGATGGATTTTTGGCGACTGTTGTGTCGCAGTCGCAACATGTTGCATGTTGCACGTGCGACACCACCATAGACTCCCATTATAAAAATTGTCGCGCGACATTAATGTGACATCAATGTCGCACTATAAATGTTGCAGTGTAGTGGTTCCCGATTTGTCGTGCGACAAATGTCGTCGTGTGAACGTAGCCTTTTTCTTGAAGCTCAAAAAAGTCTTTTAAGGGTTTCCACTTTCTTCATGTTTTCATTGTTCACATATGCTGGCATTGCATTCTCGTATAGGAATTATATAGTTATAAACATTGGATAATAAATCTGGTGCAAAGATAGATACTTTCCACTGACTATATGCCAACTATTGTTTGTCTTACTTTCAGACAGATTTCTATGCCAGAATTGGCGCAAGATGGCACATCGTAGGCCTGCCACCTTTTTAATGAAGCTTAGCACACTTCCTGATAAGCCCTTCCCCTTTTTGCACATCAGGAAAAAAGTTCAGAAACCCTAAAGGCGCTACATTGAGCCAATTTACATAATTTTGCACAACTTTGTTTTGACAGATTTTTTAGCACAAATACATTAGTAAATTTGGACTGGTGTGTTTTAACCCTGTAGCACACAACCACCTGATCAAAAAGCAAACGCCAAGATTGAGAATTCTGCTAATCACACCAAAGGTAGGCCTCTTGCACACGAACGTGTGCACCCTGTGCCCGTGCTGCGGGTCGCAAATTGTGGCCCGCAATGCTCGGGCACCGGCCGTGGGGCAGCCGCAGCGGATCGCGGACCCATTCAGTTGAATGGGTCCGCGATCTGCCCGTTCCGCAAAAAGATAGGACATGTTCTATCTTTTTGTGGGACGGAAGTACGGAATGGAACCCCGCTGAAGCACTCCGTAGTGCTTCCGTAGTGTTCCGTTCCGTGATTCCATTCTGCACCGTTCCGCATCTCCGGATTTGCGGACCAATTGAAATGAATAGGTCCACATCCGTGATGCGGAATGGCAACGGAATGGTGCCCGTGTATTGCGGATCCGCAAATGCGGTCCGCAATACGGACACGGGGCGCACACATTCGTGTGCAATAGGCCGTAGCCTTGTACAACATCTGAGGATCATTAGCTGTCTGCTCAAGGTTATATTTCACTTGAAGCCCCAAGAAGAAGCTTACACAGTGTACATTTAGACAGGAGCATGTTTTGCTTCCTACCTGCTTTCTGTTTAGCTTACAGATTCATTCACCGCTTCCTTGCCAGACCATATATATTAACTTTCCAGCTCATTAAAGCATTAAGAATAAAGATGCTGCAGTTGCCAATTCTTAGTTTTTTTTTTTTTTGGCAATACAATGTCTAGTTTACTCATCAGAAATCTAACCAACACAGTGGAAATACAGGTTCTTATTTTCAGTAAAAGTATAACAACTGACTTTATTGTAATAAAATGTCTGGACATGTTTAAAACCTTTGAAATGCAAATATAGGGCCGCACCCCAATTAAGCAAGGTAAGGCCATCGTCTCAGGTGGCACGGCCCTGGTGACTAGTGGGGGGTGGCAGGGCAGTAGTAGATGAGCGCTTCCATTGTGGAAGCGCTCATCTCTATATTCATCTGTATTGTTGTCCTCAGGACAGCTGATGGATGTGCTGCAGGGTAGGGCAGAGGCATCTCCCTTCCCTGTTCCTCTGATAGGCTATAGGCACTAGGCTGGAAAAGTAGGAAACTAAGATGCTTTTTCATCAAACTGCAGAGACGAGAGATGGCTAAAAAATCATCATGGTGGTCTGGTGTGAATGGAAAAGATGAGGAAAGAGAACATCTACATCAGAGGAGACATAAGAGGTATGGGGTGCTGTATTATGCTGTATGTTTTGTAGTGATATACGTAATGTTAGGAGGAAAGGGGTTAGGTTGAGAGTTTGGTATGGGGTGGGGCTGCTGTTTCAATTTTCGCCTCAGGAAAAGAAACAAGAAACAGAAAGGCTAGGTGCACCCCTGTGCAAATATGATGTGAAACTAGCCTTTGTTATACCTTCTTCCATTTGCCCCCTTGAAGAAGGATCATAACTGCAGAACAGGCTTGACGAATCGACCTTTGGATCATAGATCCGAAGTCGATTCGTTCAAATACTTACATTTTAATGCTGTATACATACAGCATTCAAATGTATTGGCTCCTTGGAGCCAAAGTTCGTCTCGCCCAAAGTCGACCGAGAGTTTGGTTAATTCCTACTACCAGCTACTACCAAAGACCAGTTCCGATTCCTATTTCAAATTGTTTTTCAATACGCAGTTATGCATACAGTAGGAATTAACCAAAGTAATTGCGTGACTTTGGGAGAAACGAACTTTAGCTTGACGGAGCCAATACATTTTAATGCTGTACGGATACAGCATTAAAATGTAAGTATTTGAAAGTATAAACTTCGGATCTATGATCTGAAGTTTGATTAGCTCAAGCCTACCGCAGAATGTTATGAACAACAAGGAGCTCTTTCCTGTTTTTCACTAACGTTAGTTGCTGTGCTGCCTGTCACCTGAATTTGGTTCTGTTATCAACTTATGCTACTTTCATACTTGCGTTTTGGCACAGGCTCAGAAAACCACAGCACAACACTTCAGTTTGTCCCCATTCATTGTCAATGGGGGAAAAATTGACTAAACTGGAAAGCAGTACACCAGAATGCATTCCGTTCCGGTTTGTTGCCTTCCCATGCCGGACACAAAACATTTGCAAGCAGCGTTATTGTGTGTGGCATGGGAAACTGAAGAAGTCAATGGTGCCAGATCATTTTTTTTTCAGACATGGTTTTAGTGAATGGATGCAGCCAGTTGTATAATAACGGAAGTGTTTTGCTGTGGCTTTCAGATCCCCTGTTGGGTCTCAAAACCGGACAGCAGGAAAGCTGATGTGAAAGTAGTTTGCCTTGATTGTTATGCCTTTAAATATCTTTAGTTTCTGTGCTTCTTTGCTGGGTATGGAGAATACTATGGGGAAGATTTATCATCCCCCTTGCGGCATTAAAAAGTTGCAAACTATGCATATTTCTGACTTTTTACTTATGGCTTTTAAAAACTTTTCATATCTCTCACTTTTTATGCCACTCTCACCACTTTCCTTAAAGGGGACATGGCCAGCTGGCTAGGCAAATATACATTTACGCCAGTTTTCTGGCACAAATGAAGCCAGAAACCTACGACAGCTCTGAGCTGTTATAGATTTCTGTTTAGGCTTGTCATAAATTAGGCGCATCCTCCGGCAGGACAGGGGATCTCAAGACTGCTGCAGAAAGCTGGGAGAGGAGCAGGAAGCAGCAACACAGCTTCTTGGTCTCTATACACAGTGAGTATATGCATTGATAGATAAGGCAGGGATGGTAAGAATCCACCTCTGCCTTCTCTATGGGAAGCCCTGCTGTCACTGACAGTGAGCACCCTGCTTCTTCAGCTGCGGTCTCTGCAGGGACATTTATAAACGTCCATGAAGAGATAAGTGCCAACTGCCTAGCAATATTGAGTCAACAGGTGGTCAGCAAGCAGTTAAAGGTGTTGTACAGAATTACAAAACCATATCTGCCTTAGGCCTCTTTCACACGAGCGTGTCCGGATTAGGTCTGGATGCGTTGCGGATGCGTTCAGTGAAAACTGTGCAATTTCACAGGAAAAGCCATTCAGTTTTGCCTGCGATTGCGTTCAGTTGTTCAGTTTTTTCTGCGCGGGTGCAATGCGTTTTGATGCGTTTTTCACGCGTGTGATAAAAAACTGAAGGTTTACAAACAACATCTCCTAGCAACCATCAGTGAAAAACGCAACGCACTCGCACTTGCTTGCGGATCCAATGCGTTTTTCACGCAGCCCCATTCCCTTCTATGGGGCTAGGGCTGCGTGAAAAACGCAGAATATAGAACATGCTGCGATTTTCACGCAACGCACAAGTGATGCGTGAAAACAAACGCTCATGTACACAGATCCATTGAAATAAATGTCAGGATTCAGTGCGGGAACAATGAGTTCGCATCACGCATTGCACCCGCGTGGAAAACTCCCCCGTGTGAAAGGGGGCTTAGGCTCCTTTCAGACGAGTGAGTGTCACGCTCTGGACTCGCAACGTGTGTCAGGGAAAGCTTACGTCCTGACCTACGTAGTACTGATAAGATCACAGAGCATTATATTGATATTTGATGCTATGTAACCCCTATAGGTTTGGAATGTATTGGATAACACTGACAGCATTATGTCAGTGTTATCCAATACACTCCAGAACTGTAAGGGTTATATAGCATCATAAATCAATATAATAGTATGCAATGCTGTCAGTACTACGTAGATCAGGACAGTAGCTTTCCCTGACACATGCTGCAAGTCCAGAGCATGACACTCTCTCATCTGAAAGGGTCCTTACAGACCCAAACTTGTCCATATGTTGTGTCTGGTATGACAGCTCAGCTCCATTCATGTGAAATACAAAACATAACCTATGGACAAGCATAGTGCTGTTTTGAAAGAAGGCATTCATGTTCTTCTAATACTTTCCAACCCCTTTAAAGACTAGAATTATTTTTAATTTAAAATGTATTAAAGTAATACAAATATAATTTGCTGCAATAGTGGGCATAGCCTTCAAACTCCTTTATTGTTGCATATATCTTGTGTTAATGTGATTTTTCTAAAAAAGACAGTATTTGTTGACGGTAGCATGTCTAGGATATTTTGCACCCAGGGTGAGTCCTTTCTCTGGCACCTCCACCCCAATACTTTAAAAAAAATTCGGGACTCGGGAGTCTTCAAATGACCTTGAGATATTTCTCATACCAATTTTTTCTGTTATGACTTTACAATAATGTGTTATTTTTATATCACAATTCAATGGTACAATTACGTACTTATTAACACTTACCCATTTAGGCATTTTTCCTGCTTGGGGGTCATGATGGTGAAATTGCAGTACCAGCACTGTAACAACCACAGAGAGTCCAACAATGACCATAATACTTGCAAAATACTGAGCTGCATGTAAGAAAAAAAAAAACATGTTTAGTTATGAACAATATACTAAATATATGAAATAATGTCTAGAAACAATGTAATTTTAATGTTCTCATATTTACATGTTTTACATTACCAAGACAGAGTAAGACTATGAACAATTTAAGGTGATGACTTGTGTCCTCCAACCAGCACTGTTCATGTTGTGTGGAAGCATAGATTTTATTTTTTTTTTTCAGTTCGATTCTGAACATATAGTTCTATAATGTATATATTTTTTGGGAAAAGACATAAGGTACATAAAAAATGCAATAATTAAAGGCCATGTATACTTTTGGGGGGCATTTTTAAATTATTGCATTGTCCTCAATAGGAGCTAAAAATCTTTTTTTAAATTGGTCTTTATAAAAAATATGATGTCCTTTTTTTCTGTAAATAGCTGAGATGCTCTAGTAGCAGCCTCTGAATTTTCTTTCTTTTCTGTCAGTTGGGGAGCTGACGGACTTCTTATCTCTGCTCTCTGACCTTATAAACACTCATTAAAGCTCAATCATTATGTTACTGATAAGAATGTGGCTTAAATAAGTGTTTAGGACCTCTTAGTAATTTAGAGATAAGGGTTATTAGATGACAAAGTGAAGGCGAAAGTAACAGTCACACAGTTAGAAAAACAGTTAACCCTTTGCGGCAGAACAGCTCAATATTTTTCATAAAATCCAACTGGAAAAATAATCTCACCCCGCCCCCCCAAAATAAGTAAAATGCAATTTAAAAAAATGACTCTGAATGTGTACTCAGCCTTTAAGCAAGGGAGCAGAATATCTCAGTCACTGTGTTTGCATAGTAGCGAGGTGGAACTTTTGTTTTAGTTTTTACAGGGCTACAGAACCCAAATGTAAGAGGAATCATTACTTATAGCAAGGACAACTGATTTAATATTGGACTGCTCCATTATTTCATTTGTAAATTGGGAAAATAAACATTTGTCAATAAATCTCATTCCTACATTTACATTTTTTATTTTTTTTCACCATTAGCTTAATAGAAATAAAGATTTCTAATGAGAACATTCTTGTTTTAAGGGGCTGTCTGCCTTTTATTAAATTAAGTCAGTGGGAGCAGCACTGCACTGATGAGCTCAGTCCACTTCAAAGTTGACGGAGCTGTCGGCTTCGACTACCACAGCTGTTGCCGAACAGCTGATGAGTGGGGTTTTGGGGTGTGAGACCCCTACAAATCAGCTAGTAATGGCCTATCCTGAGGATAGGCCTTCACCTGATAAAATGTGGACAACTCCTTTAGTTCTGTTCCCAGCTGAGAGGTGAGTACACTTGTATTCAGTCTCAGCAATGCTTTGTGAGTTAAAAACTCCTAGACCCCAGACTGATACGTTTATCAAAACTGTACATTATTTGGTTCTTTGTAGCAAGCTATAATAATGATCTGTGCTGATGTGTTTAGCTCACAGAGGAATACATTTTCTCTTGGAACATAACTGGTCACCCAATTTCTTTTACTGTGGCTATCATTACTTTTTTTCTATTTAAATGGATTACAAGCAGTATCCGTGTTGGTGTGAACTTTTGATTTTAAAGGAAAATCAAGAAAAAATTGTATGTAGTTTATTATGCACCCTTATACAACCAATGGAAATAACAGCAAATCTGTTCTCTCAGGACAACACCTTATGTCACAATATGGCGAAATATGAGGACTGCAGTCATCTGGAATATGGAAATAAAACATCATAAGGCATTACAGTGCACAGTATCATGTCAGGGAGCAATGAAGTCTGACAGCGAGAATGGAGAGATAACAACCATAAAAATAGATACAACTGAGTTATTAAAATAAGCAGTTATGTGGAGACACAATGTTCTCAGTATCAGTCCATATTACAATTAATAAGACCTGGCAGATAAATGTTCCATGATGGCTTGGTCAGTCACAAGGATCTGCACACAAAAATGTAACCAGATGTTGACTATGTACAAAGTTACCTGTATTAATATTAAAGGTCTCAAAGACACTAGGGGTCATTTACAATGAACAAATACTGTACCTGGTTATGTAACCTCTTAGCCTACAGTGTAGATGAGGAGAAATCCAACATGATTGATAATGTCAAGGTGGACAGAGACAGATCTAGTTATCATCATGAGGACAAAGTGAAGCAAGAAAGCATGAAAAGAAAGATATTTTTCCATATATGTAAAATGTTAACAATGATTGAAAATTCCATTCTCCATAGTAACTATTTCATCTACATGTATAATACACAAAAATATCATCTATATTCACTGGCAACTACTTGCAAACTCTAATCTGAGTCTTCTGTGCCGAATTTAATATCTAAGTTTTCAGATGTGAATTTTATAGAATGAGCAGGGGTTTCCTCCTACTGCCCAATAATCCGTGGCTGACCAGTTTGGCCAGTCCCGGACAAAATAATACATTGAGGCATGTTTTTGGACTTCAGGCTGCACATTTATTAAGTATCTTATGATATTTTTGTAAGGGAAAAGAAAACAATAGTTGATCTCAGGGAGACCAGCTACAGAAAACACCACAGAGCCTCATTTAAGAGACTCAACACAGCAATCCAAAGTGCAAAGCTCCCTGGGAAACAATAATATGCTAAATAAATGTGGAGCCCCAGTACTGGGGTTTACAACACAATGAAAGCCAGATATCCCTCAAAGGAAGGAAAACCGAGCAAAGGGGCGTCCCCATTACAGAGATCACCAAATCCACCAAGACCTAGGAAGACCTAAGCCAGTTATCCATCTACAGACAGCTGTTTTGGGGTGTTGCCCCTCATCAGTGTAGAGTAGGATTCTGGCTAACCGGGAGCAATGCCTTGGAGACTACTCAAACAAAACAATAGCTGATCTCAGGGAAACCAGCTACAGACAACACCGCGGAACTTCATTTAAGAGTCTCAACACAGCAATCCAAAATGCAATGCTCCCTGGGAAACAGTAGTCTCCAAGGCATTGCTCCGGGTTAGCCAGAATCCTACTCCCCACTGATGAGGGGCAACACCCCGAAACAGCTGTCTCTGGATGGATAACTGGCTTAGGTTTTCCCCGTCACATCCTTAAAGCTTGTAAAAAAGTGGGATCTTGACGTAGGGGCCACTTAATATGGTAGATTTGGTGATCTCAGTAATGGGGACACCTCTTTGCTCAGTTTTCCTTCCTTTGAGGGATATCTGGCTTTCATTGTGTTGTAGACCCAATACTGGGGCTCCACATTTATTTTGCATATATTTGTAAGGGAAAAGGGAGCCATGACTTCTAAATTACATGTCACTTTTTGTAATGGAGATTTGGCACTGAGATAAATGCATTAGTATTAATAAAAATGCCCCACTTCACGTTAAATACGTATTTATATACATGTTCATGGGTATTGCCATGGCAACAAAAACATTAATTACTTACATCGATAACTACATACAGAGAACTGGAATATGCAAAAGTGGTTTCTATAAGACCGTGTTCATAAAATCTGTCTCTCAGGTTCCATAAAAATGCTGGATAGAATAGTGCAGCATGCTTTAGTATTTTTTTCTTGTAAAATTCTGGACTGCATAACTGAAACCAGACAGAGCATCTTATAATCAAGTTGGTCTGTCGGGTGTCGTTCGTGACGGGTCCAGAGCATCCATTATTATCTGCGTTCTGTCCTATAACAGAGCAAGTAGTTATGTGAATATGGCCCTACATAATGGCTTCTCGTTTTTAAATTCTGTGATTAAATAGGTTTATTGATTTAAATGTTTAGAAGACCTTTGCCCACATTTGCATTTCGACTTCCATTGATGAAGTGCCAGATCCATTGTATGATGGATGCCACCAATATCCAATTGACCACAAAGACTTGCAAATTTCATCTAATTTAATGAAACAGCAATGGAGGCTCCACACTAAGCCTAAGGAGTAGAGCTGAGCGAACACCTGAAAGTTCGGGTTTGACGGGTTCGGCCGAACTTCACAAAAAAGTTCGAGTTCAGGATCTGAACTTAACCTGAACTTGACCCCGAACCCCACTGAAGTAAATGGGGACCCGAACTTTTTGGCACTAAAATGGCCCTAAAAATGTAATGGAAAGGGCTAGAGGGCTGCAAAGGGCAGCAAAATGTGCTTAAGAGCATGGCAAGTGCTCTGCAAACAAATGTGGATAGGGAAATAACTTGAAATAAAATAACAAAAAATAACAATTAAAAATTATTAACCTGCAAGTCAGGGGAGGAGATGGATGTGGAGTCGGAGGTTGAAGAGGCGGTGAATGTGGTGTTGTAGGTGGAAGTGGCGATGGAGGAGGAGGAGGAGGAGGTAGCCAGCTAACAATGTTTGTTTTTTTTTTTTTTAATTGGGATAGCCCCCAAAATAATGGGACAAATAGAAAAAAAGAAATCAAAGAATAGGTGCACTTGAGTACAAGAATGTATGGGTGAGGCGGGAATAAATGGCTATTCTGCACAAGGTACAGACAAGTCTTGTGGGATCCAAGCCTGGTTAATTTTAATGAACGTGAGCTTGTCCATGTTGGCTGTAGACAGGCGGCTGCGTTTGTCTGTAATGACACCACTGCCATGCTAAATACACGTTTAGACAATACACTGGCCTGCAGGGCAGGCCAGCACCTCCAAGGCATAAAGGGCAAGCTCAGGCCATGTGGACAATTTGGAGACCCAGAAGTTGAATGGGGCAGAACCATCAGTCAGTATGTGTAGGCGTGTGCATACGTACTGTTCCACTATGTTGTTCAAATGCTGCCTCCTGCTAAGACCATGCAGATGGATGTACCAGTTGCTGTGGCGTGGTGACAAAGTTTTTCCAAATGTCGGCCATGCTAACCCTGCCTTGTGAGGTGCTGGCTGTGACCCAGCTGCATTAGTGACCTCTTCCTCCTCCGCCTCTGCCTTCGCCTTGTGCTTCCACTTATCCCCCAGTGTGTCAGTTGGAAATGTCCTCAGGAGCGCATCTACCAGCGTGCGCTTGTAGTTGCTCATCTTCTTATCACGCTCTAGTGAGGGAATTTAGGACGGTACATTGTCTTTGTAAAGGGAATCAAGAAGGGTGGCAACACAGTAGTCAGCACATGTTAAAATGTGGGCAACCCTGCAGTCGTTGTGCAGGAACTGTAGCATGTAGTCACTCATGTGGGCCAGGCTGCCCAGAGGTAAGGATCAGCTTTCCTTTGTAGGTGGTGTATCGTCTGTGTCCTCCGTATCCCCCCAGCCATGCTCCAGTGATGGCAATGAGCTGGGTTGGGTGCCACCCTGCTGTGAACCCGGTTCTTCCTCCACTACCTCCTCGTCCTTCAGAACTGTGCCCTGGTTGGCTACATGTGTACCTGGCCTCTGCTGGTGCAGGAACCCACCATCTGAGCCACTTCTGAATGACTGGCCTGAAACCCTGTGAAATGCCCCCTCTTCCTCCTCCTCTTCCTCCTGTGCCACATCCTCTTCCATTATCGCCCTAAGTGTTTTTTTAAGGAGACATAGAAGTGGTATAGTAATGCTAAGAACGACATCATCGACACTGGCCATGTTGGTTGAGTACTCGAAACACCTCAACAAGGCACACAGGTCTCCCATGGAGGCCCACTCATTGGTGGTGAAGTGGTGCTGTTCCGCAGAGCGACTGACCCATGCGTGCTGCAGCTGAAACTCCACTAGCGCCTGCTGCTGCTCACACAGTCTCTCCAGCATATGCAAGGTGGAGTTCCACCTGGTGGGCACGTCACATATGAGGCGGTGAGCGGGAAGGCCTAAGTTACAGTATGCTGCAGCGCAGAGAGGCGAGCAGCAGCAGGGTGAGAACGCCAAAAGTGCGCACAGACGGACCGCACTTTCTGCAGTAGCCCTGACATGTCTGGGTAGTTTTTAAGGAATATCTGCACCACCAAATTCGGCACATGTGCCAGGCAAGGGATGTGAGTCAAACCGGCTAGTCCCAGAGCTGCTATGAGATTTCGCCCATTATCGAACACCACCAGGCCGGGTTTGAGGCTCACTGGCAGCAACCACTCATCGGTCTCTTCTTCTATGCCCCTCCATAGCTCCTGTGTGGTGTGGGGTTTGTCCCCCAAAGAGATGAGTTTTAAAACCGCCTGCTGATGTTTACCCCTGGCTGTGCTGAAGTTGGTGATGAAGGTGTTTCGCTGACCGGATAAGGAGGAAGTGGAGTAGGAGGCAACAGGAGGCAAAGAATAATGCCCTGCGATCCTCGTGGTCGAAGGACATGCACCAAACCGCTATCCGCCTCGGGCCCAGCCGCCATTACATTTACCAAGTGTGCAGTTAAGGAGATATAACGTCCCTGCCCGTGCTTACTGGTCCATGTATCTGTGGTTATGTGGACCTTGCCACATATGGCGTTGCGCAGTGCACACTTGGTTTTATCCTCCACTTGGTTGTGCAGGGAAGGGACGGCTCGCCTGGAAAAGTAGTGGCAGCTGGGAACGACTTACTGTGGGACCGCCATCAGCTGTTTAAAACAGTCCGTCTCCACCAGACGGAATGACAGCATTTAAAAGGCCAGTAATTTTGAAATGCTGGGAATTCAAGACCAGGGATCGAGGGTTGGTAGGTGGGTATTTTCTCTTTCTCTTCAGTGTTTGGGAGATGGAGAGCTGAACGCTTGCGTGTGACATGGTGGAGATGCTTGGTGATGATGACGGAGTTGGTGGTGTTGGTTGCACATCCTCTGTTTGCTTGGTGGCAGGTGCCACTGTGACTCCAGACGTGGAGGAAGATGCAGATACAGCAGCAGAAGAGGAAGCAGGAGGAGCCTGAGATCTTTCTTGGTTTTTAAGGTGTTTACTCCACTGCAGTTCATGCTTTGCATGTAGATGCCTGGTCATGCAGGTTGTGCTCAGGTTTAGAACGTTTGCCTCGCTTCAGGCTCTGATGGCACAATGTGCAAACCACTTGTGTCTTGTTGTCAGGACATTGTCTGAAGAACTGCCATGCCAATGAACTCCTTGGAGCTGGCTTTGGTGTGCTAGGTCCCTGGGTGAGGTGGGCAGTAGCAGGCGTACTGTCTCGGGGATGGCCACTCCGCTTTTGTAGCCTGCTCCCTCTTTTGCTGTGCTGTTGCCTCTGTGCGACCCCCACCTCTTCCTCAGAACTGCACACGTCACTAGCATGAACTTGATTCCGGTTGAGGTCTAGGACCTCATAGTCCTCCACATCATCTTCCACCCATTCTTGACCCCTGCCCTCCTCGTCGGTCTGCACACGGCAGAAAGCCACAGCGTTTGGCACCTGTGTTTTGTCATCATCAGAGACGTGCTGCAGTGGTATTCCCATCTCCTCATCCTGCAACATAAGTGGTTGGGCGTCAGTGCATTCAATGTCTTCCCCTTCTGGGGCAGGGCTATGTGGATGGCCCGGGGAAACAGCCATCAAAAAGCATAAGAGTCTGCTGCATGACTTGGAGCTCAGGCTGCTTGGCTGCTTTGCAAGGGGGTGAGGTGAAAGACTGATGGTCATGGGCTGCAGGTGCCAACTCTGAGCTTTCTACAGAAAACTGGGTGGGAGATACTGTGAAGGAACTGGCGCCACGGTCAGCCACCCAATCTACTATTGACTGTACTTGTTCTGGCCTCACCATCCGTAGAGCGGCATTCAGGCCTACCAAATAACGCTGCAAGTTCTGTCGCCTACTCGCAACTGAGGAAGGTGTTTCACTTGGACCTATAACTGATGCAGAACGGCCACGTCCTCTCCCAGCAACAGGAGCTCCACCAACACCACCATGACCATGTCCACATCCCTTATTTGATGTTCTCCTCATTATTTGCGTTCACCCACCAAACTAACAGATGGTTTATCTCAGGTGTCAATTTAACTGCCAAAAGTCAACAATTAAGTATACTAACAGTAAGGCAGTGCCCATGTCATAAACAGACAGTGTAGGTCACACAACAGTGTAACGGAGCAATTCAATACAATTACTTCACTATTAACAAAAATTAGATTTTTCAAACCAACAATGTAACAGCAGAGGTAATCAATTTAATTTGACTGTCAGAAATGCAGCGTACACTGCAAATGTGCTATCTACCACAAAACCGGTGTTTTTGCAACCAACTATGTAAATGACGAGTTCGACAGGTTACCTAAAATGACTGAAATACAGGGTAGGCCTCAGATCTGCTATGTAGCACAAAACCATTGTTTATTGCAACAAACAGAAATGCAGTATGTCACCCCAAAATTTATAAAACAGTTTTTTCAGCGTTGTATGCAAACGTGCTCTGTGGCACAACAGTACGGGTTTATTAACCCAACTATAGAAATGCAGTATATGACCCCCAAACATTATAAAACAGGTTTTTCAGCGTTGTATGCAAACGTGTTCTGTGGCACAACAGTACAGGTTTATTAACCCAACTACAGAAATGCAGTATATGACCCAAAAAATTATAAAATAGGTTTTTCAGCGTTGTATGCAAACGTGTTGTATGGCACAACAGTACAGGTTTATTAACCCAACTACAGAAATGCAGTATCTGACCCCAAAAATTATAAAACAGGTTTTTCAGCGTTGTATGCAAACGTGTTCTGTGGCACAACAGTACAGGTTTATTAACCTAACTACAGAAATGCAGTATATGACCCCCAATAATTATAAAACAGGTTTTTCAGCGTTGTATGCAAACGTGTTCTGTGGCACAACAGTACAGGTTTATTAACCTAACTACAGAAATGCAGTATATGACCCCCAATAATTATAAAACAGGTTTTTCAGCGTTGTATGCAAACGTGCTCTGTGGCACAACAGTACAGGTTTATTAACCCAACTACAGAAATGCAGTATGTGACCCCAAAAATTATAAAACAGGTTTTTCAGCGTTGTATGCAAACGTGCTCTGTGGCACAACCTTACAGGTTTATTAACCCAACTACAGAAATGCAGTTTTTCACCGTAAAATTTTAAAACTATTTTTTCTGCGTTGTATGCAAACGTGCTCTGTGGCACAACAGTCCGGTTTATTAACCCAACTACAGAAATGCAGTATATGACCCAAAAAATTATAAAATAGGTTTTTCAGCGTTGTATGCAAATGTGCTCTGTGGCACAACAGTACGGGTTTAGTAGTAAATTTTAAAACAGTTTTTTAAGCGTTTTATGCAAAAGTGTTCTGTGGCACAGCAGTGCGGGCTTTTTAACCCAACTACAGAAATGCAGTTTTTCACCGTAACATTTTAAAACTTTTTTTTGCGTTGTATGCAAACGTGCTCTGTGGCACAACGGTACAGGATTATTAAGCCAACTACAGAAATGCAGTATGCGACCCCAAAAATTATAAAACAGGTTTCTCAGCGTTGTATGCAAACCTGCTCTGTGGCACAACAGTACAGGTTTATTAACCCAACTACAGAAATGCAGTTTTTCACCGTAAAATTTTAAAACAGTTTTTTCAGCGTTGTATGCAAACGTGCTCTGTGGCACAACAGTACGGGTTTATTAACCCAACTACAGAAATGCAGTTTTTCACCGTAAAATTTTAAAACAGTTTTTTCTGCGTTGTATGCAAACGTGCTCTATGGCACAACAGTCCGGTTTTTTTAACCCAACTACAGAAATGCAGTATATGACCCAAAAAATTATAAAATAGGTTTTTCTGCGTTGTATGCAAACGTGTTCTGTGGCACAACAGTACGGGTTTAGTAACCCAACTACAGAAATGCAGTTTTTCAACGCAAAATTTTAAAACAGTTTTTTCAGCGTTGTATGCAAACGTGCTCTGTGGTACAACAGTACGGGTTTATTACAGCAAATACAGAAATGCACTATGTCACTGCAAAATTTTTAAATAGGTTTTTCAGCTGTGTATACAAACGTGCTCTGTGGTACGAGAGTACGGGTTTATTACAGCAACTATAGAAATGCACCTTGTCACCGCAAAATTCTAAAATAGGTTTTTCAGTGGTGTATTCAAACGTACTCTGTGGTACAACAGTACGGGTTTATTACAGCAACTACAGAAATGCACTATATCACTGCACAATTTTAAAATAGGTTTTTCAGTGGTGTATGCAAACGTGCTCCGTGGTACGACAGTATGGGTTTATTACAGCAACTACAGAAATGCACTATGTCACTGCACAATTTTAAAATAGGTTTTTCAACTGTGTATGCAAATGTGCTCTGTGGTACGACAGTATGGGTTTGTTCCCCCAACTTCAGAAATGCGCGATGTCACCGCAAAATTTTAAAATAGGTTTTTCAGCAGTGTATGCAAACTTGCTTTGAGGTACGAGAGTACGGGTTTATTACAGCAACTACAGAAATGCACTATGTCACCGCACATTTTTAACCCCTTAAGGACACGGCCCTATTTCACCTTAAGGACCAGGCCATTTTTTCAAAATCTGACCATTGTCACTTTATGTGGTGATAACTTTAAAACGCTTTTTCTTATCCAGGCCATTCTGAGACTGTTTTTTCGTCACATATTGTACTTCATGACACTAGTAAAATGAAGTCGAAAAATTTCATTTTTATTTATAAAAAAAATACCAAATTTACCAAAAAGTTTGAAAAATTTGCAATTTTCCAAGTTTCAATTACTCTACTTCTATAATACATAGTAATACTGCCAAAAAAAGTTATTGATTTACATTCCCCATATGTCTACTTCATGTATCGATCATTTTGGGAATGCCATTTTATTTTTTGGGGACGTTACAAGGCTTTGAAGTTTAGAAGCAAATCTTGAACTTTTTCAGAAATTTTTAAAAACCCACTTTTTAGGGACCAGTTCAGGTCTGAAGTCACTTTGTGAGGCTTACATAATAAAACCACCCAAAAATGACCCCATTCTAGAAACTATACCCCTCAAGGTATTCAAAACTGATTTTACAAACGTCATTAACCCTTTAGGTTTTCCACAAGAGTTAAAATTTCAGAATTTCAATTTTTTGTAAGATTTTTCATTTTAATCCATTTTTTCCAGTAACAAAGCAAGGGTTAATAGCCAAACAAAACTTAATATTTATTCCCCCGATTCTGCAGTTTGCACGAACACCAAATATGTGGGCGTAAACTGCTGTATGGCCAAACTGCAGGGCGCAGAAGGAAAGGTTTTTGGAAGGCAGATTTTGCTGGACTGGATCTTTGACACCATGTCCCATTTGAAGCCCCCCGATGCACCCCTAGAGTAGAAACTCCATAAAAGTGACTCCATCTAAGAAACTACACCCCTCAAGGTATTTAAAACCAGTTTTACAAACTTTGTTAACCCTTTAGGTGTTCCACAAGAGTTATTGGCAAATGGAGATGAAATTTCCAAATTTCTATTTTTTGTTACCTTGTCTCAAAAAAAGTGTAATATAGAGCAACCAAAAATCATGTTTACCCTAGAATAGTACCAACAAAACTGACACCTTATCCCGTAGTTTCCCAAACGGGGTCACTTTTTTGGAGTTTCTACTGTAGGGGTGCAACAGGGGGGCTTCAAATGGGACATGGTGTCAAAAAACCAGTACAGCAAAATCTGCCTTCCAAAAACCATATGGCGTTCCCTTCCTTCTGTGCCCTGCCGTTTGGCCATACAGCAGTTTACGACCACATATGGGGTGTTTGTGCAAACAAGAGAATCAGGGCAATAAATATTGAGTTTTGTTTGGCTGTTAACCCTTGCTTTGTTACTGGAGAAATGGATTACAATGGAAAATTTGCAAAAAAATAGCTGTTATGGGACCGTTTTTATTTTTTGTTATTTACATAGTTGAACTGACAGGTTAGATTGTGTGCTATTTCTATAGAGCAGGTTGTTATGGACGCGACAATACCAAATATGACTACTTTTTGTGGTTTTTTGTTTCAGTTTTACATAATAAAGCATTTTTGAAAAAAATTATTTTTTAGTGTCTCAACATTCTGAAAGCCATAGTTTTATTTTATTTTTTTGGGCGACTGTCTTATGTAGGGGCTCATTTTTTGCGGGATGAGATGGTGGTTTGATTGGCACTATCTTGGGGTGCATATGACATTTTGGTCGCTTGCTATTACACTTTTTGTGATGTAAGGTGACAAAAATGGCTTTTGACACCGTATTTTTTTTTTTGCTGTGTTCAGCTGAGGGGTTAGGTCATGTGTTATTTTTATAGATCAGGTTGTGACGGATGCGGCGATACATAATATGTATACTTTTTATTTATTTATATAAGTTTTACACAATAATATAATTTTTAAAACAAAAAAATCATGTTTTAGTGTCTCCATAGTTTGAGAGCTATATTTTTTTTTTTTGGGGCGATTGTCCTACGTAGGGGCTCATTTTTTGCGGGATGAGATGGCGGTTTGAATGGTACTATCTTGGGGTGCATATGACTTTTTGATCGCTTACTATTACACTTATTGTGATGTAAGGTGACAAAAAAATGCCTTGTTTGACAACGTTTTTATTTTTTATGTTTACAGCGTTCATCTGAGGGGTTAGGTCATGTTATATTTTTATAGAGCAGGTCCTTACGGACGCGGCGATACATAATATGTATACCTTTTTTATTTATTTTGGTTTTACACAATAATATCCTTTTTGAATAAAAAAACATGTTTTAGTATCTCCATAGTCTGAGAGCCATATATTTTTCAGTTTTTAGGCAATTGTCTCAGGTTGGGTATCATTTTTGCGGGATGAGGTGATGGTTAGATTGGCACTATTTGGGGGGTCATATGACTTTTTGATCGCTTGCTATTACACTTTTTGTGATGTAAGGTGGCAAAAAAATGGCTTTTTGACAAAGTTTTTATTAATTTTTTTTTACAGTGTTTACTTGAGGGGTTAGGTCATGTGATATTTTTATAGAGCAGATTCTTACAGACGTGGAGATACCCAATATGTCTACTTTTTTTTTTTTTTTTACATTTAACACTAAAAAGCATTTTTGAAACAAAAAAAATCATGTTTTAGTCTGAGAGGCATAGTTTTTTTATTTTTTGGACAATTGTTTTAGGTAGGGGCTCATTTTTTGTGGGATGAGATGGCGGTTTGATTGATACTATTTTGGGAGGCAAACGCCTTTTTGATCGCTTTGTATTACACTTTTAGTGATGTAAGGTGCCAAAAAATGGCTTATTTAGACCATTTTTGGTTTTTTTTTTTATGGCGTTCACCTGAGGAGTTCAGTCATGTGATATTTTTATAGAGCAGGTTTTTACGGATGCGGCGATACCTAATATGTGTAGTATATTTTTATTTTATTTTTTTTATTCAGTGATGTGTTTTTTTCATTTTTACTTTTTTCACTTTTTTACATTTTTTTTTTGACCCAGACCCACTTGGTTCTTAAAAATCCAGTGGATCTGGTGTCTGTATAATACAGTACAGTACACTATATAGTGCACTGTGCTGTATTTTGTACTTTACAAAGTCTGAATAGACCTTTAGCAGGTCTATTCAGACTTTCAGCACCATGGTGAGCAGGACGCTTCTGAAAGCGTCCTGTCTCCATGGCAACCATCACCCGCAGCCATCAGAAAGCAGCGGGTGATGGATGGTGAGGGAGTGTAGCGCCCTCCCTCTGCGATCCCATCCTGTTGGGGGGCTGCAAAGGCACAGCAGCCCCCCGATGGGAGAGGGAGGGAGCTCCCTCCCTGTTAACCCTTTCATACCGCGGTCCATACGGACCGCGGTATAGAAGGGGTTAAACGGCTGGCATCTGATCAAGCACAGATGCCAGCCATTTCTATCAGAGTGTCAGCAATGTGCTGACACTCTGATAGACCCACTAGACACCAGGGATACATTACAGAGGAGGCGGGCGGGGGATCGCAATCGCGATCCCGCCCGCCGCACCGCAAGCCTCCCGCACCGCCTCCCGCCACCCGCAACCACCCCCCCTGCACCCCCGCCGCCAAAATATGATTGGGGGCTGCAGGGGGGGTTAAAGATCAAGAATTTGGGGGCATTAACTCTCTGATCCCCGCGGTCACAGACCGCGGGGATCAGAGATCGCACAGAAGCGCTGCAAACCGCAGGTCTGAATTGACCTGCGGTTTGCAGCGATCGCCCATATGGGGGTCACAGGACCCCCCTGGACATTGTAACAAGGTACCTGCTGAATGATTTCAGCAGGTACCTTGTTCCGATCACTGCCAGCTGAGCAGCACCGATCGGAACAACTCATGACGTACCGGTACGTCATGTGTCCTTAAGGACTCGGGAAACATGCCGTACCGGTACGTCATGTGTCCTAAAGGGGTTAAAATAGATTTTTCAGTGGTGTATGCAAACGTGCTCTGTGGTAAGACAGTAGGGGTTTGTTCCCCCAACTACAGAAATGCACTATGTCAGTGCAAAATTTTAAAATAGGTAATGTAGGGGGACTTGACCTGCCATAAAAAAGGAATTTTTCCTCCAATGAGTTGCCAAAAAATAATTAGACTGATGTCCCTGGCAAGCTGGCACACATGCAGTTCACAGGCAGTTCCAAAGACACTGCAGTTGACACCCCACCTCAGAAGCAGATGGATTAAAAATTGTTTTGCAGTATCACTGGGCTCAGGGCTGGGTACAAATATACAGCATAGCACCCTCAATAATTGCTGTAGTTTGAAGAGTTAACACCACCAAGTTCAACAGATTTCTTCCCTAATCTGTCCCTCACAGAAGCGGCAGCATCCTACCCTAAGGCTGGGAACACACCTAAGCGTTTTTGGAGCGGGCATTTTTTTGAGCGTTTTTTTGCGCGACAAACGCGTTTTCATGGGCGTTTTTGCATTTAAGGAACGCGCGTTTTTGAGGCGCTTTTTGGATTGGCAGATTCCAGATCCACTAAAAATGTAGGCCCACCTATATGAAAGTTGCAGACTGTTAGCCAAATTGGGCCTTTTTATGCTGGATCAAATGAGAAAAACGCGCGATCGTATGTGCGTTTTTTAAACAGAAAACGCGCATATCTTCAACTTGGAGCGTTCCCATGCATTCCAATGGGTGGAAACGCTTGAAAAAACGCCCCAAAGAAGCTCAAGCACTAGCGTTTGAGTCAGGCATTTTTCAGCGCGTTTAAACGCGCTGTAAAACACCCAAATGTGTACCATGCCCATAGGGATACATGGCATTTCACATGTTGTGCGTTTTTCAGCGCGTAGGAACGCGCTGAAAAACGCTTAGGTGTGTACCTAGGGTTACACTAATCAGAGCAGTGTGACGTGCGGCGCTATGTGACTCCAGCTTAAATAGAGGCTGGGTAACATGCTGCACTTAGCCAATCACAGCCATTGCAATAGTAGGCATGGCTGTGGTGGCTTCTTAGGGCAAAGTAGTGTAACGCTTGTTGATTGGCTGCCCTGCAGCCTTTCAAAAAGCGGGATGAAATCGCAGAACAACGAACTCAAACCTTTACGGAAATGTTTGGGTTCAGGCCCGGGTGCGAAAAACCGTAATGTTCGGTACGAACCTGAACTTTACAGTTTGGGTTCGCTTAACCCTACTAAGGAGCAAATGTGAACTTTGATGAAAATGCAAAATTCATTCTGTGACCTCGCTGTACAGCTGCTTGTAAATATTTCCGGACCACACTTCACAAATTCCTAAAACTGCACTAACACATATTTTTTTAAGTAGTAGCCTACTGCCTAGCCTGTGCCCCATACTGTTTATGTCTTGGAGACCCTGTCAGCATCCTGCTTATTGGCTTCTGTTTGGGCTAGGGCCTTCTTAAGCTATGGTATGTGAGCTAGGAACAGATGATTATACAGCGGCAGACAGCAGCAAGGCGCTACCAGATGATTGATGATGTGGACCCTGCGGCAACATCAAGATGGTAGGTCCCTGGGAAAAGCTCTGCCACTCGATGGATTTGTCATGATAAACTTGGTAGCTTGTTAACCAGTACAGGACCGCCTAACGCAGGGATGCGTCCTGCGGGCGGTCCTGTAGCTCGGAGATGACGCGTTGGCGCGTCATCTCGTGAGAGCCGAGATTTCCTGTGAACGCGCGCGTTCACAGAGAAGCGCGTCTCGGCAGTTAGGCTACAGCCTGCCAGCGATGATCCATCGCTGGCAGGCTGTAGATGCGATATAAATCGCATCAAACAGCTATATCAGACGCTGTTTTGTGAACAGCGTCTGATATAGCTGCTACCTGGTCCTCTGGTGGTCCCATTTGCTGGGATCGACCACCAGAGGACCAGGTAACACTGTAAAGTTGCACCAAACACTACACTAACCCCTCCCCCACCCCCTCACACCCCCTCACCTATTAACCCTTGATCACCCCATCTAGACCCCTGATCACCCCCTGTCATTGATCACACCCTTGTAAGGCTCCATTCAGACGTCCATATGTGTTTTGCGGATCCGTGGATTTACGGATCCGCGGATCCGATCCGCAGATCCGATCCGCAGATCCGATCCGCAGATCCTCAAAACACAGACACCGGCAATGTGCTTTCCGCATTTTGCAGATCCGCACATTGCCAGAACTATATAGAAAATGCTTTTTCTTGTCCACAATTGCGGACAAGAATAGGACATGTTCTATATTTTTGCAGAACGGAAGTGCAAACCCGGAAGCGCGGATCCGTAATTCCGGATCCGAGCGGGACAAAGTCTGTCCCCATAGAAATGAATGGGTCCGCAATTCCGTTCCGCAAACAGAATTTCGGATGTGTGAATGGGGCATAAGGGTCCCTTATCACCGCCAGTTAGCTAGCTACTTGTTGGGTAGTTAGCGCCCAGCCCACCGCACCGCAGTCACTGATTTTGGCAGGGATTTTTTCATCCACATTGACCGATGCGAATGAAAAAATCTGTGCCGTTCATTTTTTTTTTTCAGCGCAGAGGTTGAACGGAAAAAAAAAATCTCATTACCCGTATGCTCAATATAAGGAGAATCGCAGAAACTCCTAATGCTGGCCATACGTGTAATGATTGCGGAGACCCTCAAATGCCAGGACAGTATAAATACCCCACATGTGACCCCATTTTAGAAAGATGACACCCCAAGGTATTCCGTGAGGGGTATGGCGAGTTCATGCAAAATTTTATTTTTTGTCACAAATAGTGGAATATGAGACTGTAAAAAAAAAAAAAAAAAAATTTCCGCTAACTTGTGCCAAATTTTTTTTTTTCTGTGAACTCACCATACCCCTCACGGAATACCTTGGGGTGTCTTCTTTCCACAATGGGGTCACTTGTGGGGTATTTATACTGTCCTGGCATTTTAGGGGTCCTAAAGCGTGAGAATCCAAATGTGTAAAAATGGCCTGTGAAATCCTAAAGGTACTCATTGGTTTTAGGGCCCCTTTGCGCATCTTGGCTGCAAAAAAGTGTCACTTATGTGGTATCGCCGTACTCAGGAGAAGTGGGGCAATGTGTTTTGGGGTGTATTTTTACATATACCCATACTGTGTGTGAGAAATATCGCTGTAAACGACAACTTTTTAAATTTTTTTATTCAAAGTTGTCAATTTACAGAGATATTTCTCTCATCCAGCATGGGTATATGTAAAAATACACCCAAAAACTCATTGCCCTACTTCTCCTGAGTACGGCGATACCACATGAGTGACACTTTTTTGCAGCCATGATGCGCAAAGGGGCCCTAAAACCAATGAGTACCTTTAGGATTTCACAGGCCATTTTATGCATTCGGATTCTCACACTTTAGGGGCCCCTAAAATGCCAGGTGAGTATAAATACCCCACATGTGACCCCATTTTGGAAAGAAGACACCCAAAGGTATTCCGTGAGGGGCATGGCGAGTCCACAGAATTTTTATTTTTTGGCACAAGTTAGCGGAAATTGATATTTTTTATTTTTATTTTGTTTTTTACAAAGTCTCAAATTCCACTAACTTGTGACAAAAAATAAATTTTTACATGAACTCACCATACCCCTCACAGAATACCTTGGGGTGTCTTCTTTCTAAAATGGGGTCACATGTGGGGTATTTATTCTGTCCTGGCATTTTAGTGGCCCTTAAAGCGTGAGAAGAAGTCTGGAATCCAAATGCGTAAAAATGCCCTGTGAAATCCTAAAGGTACTCATTAGTTTTAGGGACCCTTTGCTCACCCAGGCTGCAAAAAAGTGGCACACATGTGGTATCGCCGTACTCAGGAGAAGTAGGGCAATGTGTTTTGGGGTGTATTTTTATATATACCCATACTTTGTGTGAAAAATATCTCTGTAAACGACAACTTTTAAAAAATTTTATACAAAGTTGACAATTTACAGAGATATGGGTATGTGTAAAAATACACCCCAAATTACATTGCCCTTCTTCTCCTGAGTACGGCGATACCACATAAGTGACACTTTTTTGCAGCCTGGGTGTGGAAAGGGGCCCAAATTCCAACAAGTACCTTTAGGTTTTACATGGCGGCTCACAATTTAGCCCCGCCCAAAATGCCAGAACAGTAAACACACCCCACAAATGACCCTATTTTGGAAAGTAGACACCCCAAGGAATTCACTGAGGGGCATAGTGAGTCCGTCTGAGATTTTTTTTTTTTTTGCCAGAAGTTAGCAGAAATGGAAACTTTTTTTTTTTTTCTCAGAAAGTGTCATTTTCCGCTAACTTGTGAAAAAAAAATGAAATGATACATGAACTCACCATGCCCCTCCGCGAATACTTTGGGGTGTCTTCTATCTAAAATGGTGTGATTTGGGGGGTATTTATACTATCCTGACATTCTAGCACCTGAAGAAACATGACAGGTGCTCAGAAAGTCAGAGCTGCTTCAAAATGCCGAAATTCACTTTTTTGCACCATAGTTTGTAAACGCTATAATAACTTTTACCCAAACCAATAAATATACACTTATTGGACTTTTTTTTATCAAAGACATGTATAACAATAAATTTAGAGAAAAATTTATATAGAAATGTATTTTTTTTTTAAATTTTACAACAGAAAGTGAAAAATGTCATTTTTTTGTAAAAATGTCGTTAAATTTGTATTAATGGCAAAAAAAGTAAAAATGTCAGCAACAATGAAATACCACCAAATGAAAGCTCTATTAGTGAGAAGAAAAGGAGATAAAATTCATTTGGGTGGTAAGTTGTATGACGGAACAATAAACGGTGAAAGTAGTGTAGTGCAGAATTGTAAAAAGTGGCCTGGTCATTAAGGGTGTTTAAGCTAGGGGGGCTGAAGCGGTTAAGTAATCTAACCATTTTTATATAGATACATAGGCTGGTTGAGATTCTGTATACTACCTATCTATATGTTGTGCAGTGTACTGTGCCACTTGCCACTTGTACAGGCAGTGGAGGACTAGAGTCCCACCATGGCTCAGGAGTCCACCAGGGGAAACACCTGTTCATCTGTGGGTTAGTCCAAGCCTGCTCATATCCAGTACAGTACATTAACTAGTTCAATACATTTTAGTATTGTAATATGCATGTAATAGCCCAGACATATGACATTTAATACTTCAATAGATCCAAAATATATATAACAAAATATATTGTGAATGGGTTTCTCCTTTTTTGAGGTGTTACATACAGAATAACAATATAACATACAGTATTAACTGTATTTTTAGGAGAGGATCATATACGGCTAGTTTATCATCTGACATGACATGAGCACGATGATGGGAATAACAGAATACAGAGTAAAAGCTTATATCAATTCTTACTATGTCTGGAGGTTTTGAGAATCCCTGACCTTAGAAATGATAGGTGGCTATGTGCTCCAGGGGTGGCCCTGAAAACAGATGCCACTGTAGCTGCAAAGTAAATTATTTGTCTTTGCTGGATAGAAATGCTATCATTCTGCTTGCCGTGCAATAGTAGATTTACTGGCTTAAGATAGACTTATAGCCCATCGTAGACACAAAGAAAGTTGCCGACCAATTACTTTTGACTTTTGACATATTAGTTATTTTTATGTTATCTGCCTGGCTCAGAAAAAATTGTGTTTGTTAATACCCCTTGAAGTGTTTTATTCTTTTATGCTGAATATTATTGACCCAAACTGAACGGCAACAAAGAAGTTATAAGCTATATACTTCTGTAATCTTTTACAGTAGGTCCAGTGCATCTAAAAGAAACAAAACAAAGCAGCATTGCTGCTTGATTACATTTTGTGTATAGAACTCCCATGTAGACATATACAGATCAGCCATAACATTAACCCCACTGACTACTAAAGTCAATATCAGTGGTTTGCCCGTAAAAATGGCGACTGTTAAGGGGTAGGATATATAAGGCAGCAGGTAAACAATCAGTTCTTGAAGCTAATGTGTTGAAAGTAAAAACATTTAGGATCTGAACAACCAGGGCTGGCTTTAAATTAGATGGCTCCCTGTGCAGGAAATTCTGTGGTGCCCCCTTATTTTTCCCAGATATAAGGAGGGGTAAAAAAGTATATTAGGCCTGTTTTCATTTTTATTAGGACATAGAGCTGAAGTATTTTTTTTTACCATTAGCCATAAAATGAATGTATAAAACATATACAACTACATTTCATATATTCAGTGGTTAGATACATATGTGGAACCCAATATTTGAGCAATTTGTGGAGAAGCATTAGGGACTATGCCAGTGGTATCCATATAACAAAGACACTAATTTATCTCAAAACATTTGGGAATGCCCCGGCAGTGATTTCTCCGTTTTCAGACTTCAATGAATTGAACTGGTAACTTCACTGATCAGGGAGGAAATTTGGTGTGAAACCTGATGGATATTCCAACTAGAGAACTCGGGGGACTGAACACGTAACAGTCTTTTGTGTGTTTTTTGTAAATTTTTCTTCTGCAACATATTTATTTGGTCTCGCTCTCTTTACCATGGTTGCATTTGTCTGTCATCAATTGATTTTTCTTTGTTGGGTTTTTAATAGCAATCATATTGGCCATAATATGTTTAACATATTTACCCTCTATATCTTGCCCATTTAAGATGACAAAGCAGGGTTTTATCCCCATATTTATTGTCAATATTCTTTCTGATCTGATTATACAATATCCAACACATCCTCATCATTTACTCTGTCTCTACATTCTCTTTGGTGGGTCTGGTTTTATTTGTGCCACTTACAGATCCTCATGTAACATGACATGCTTTGTCATACCTTGCTCCGCTTGCTACATTCAGGTAATGGTATGGCAGCAGTGGGTGGCATCATTCTGACGCTCTATTCACCCATTGGCTGCTTGTTCTGGTTTACCTCCTCTGGGGGCAGAGTAAATCCTTAATAAAGGCTGTCTTTTCCCAGGACTTCATGGTGGCTCACTGTGGCTTGTCTCAAACCAGTTATTTCTGTTATTTTTGTTGTACCCCTCAGAGTTACCAACCTAAATTTTATTTATTTTTTCTGGACAATTTATCCAAAAATCACAGACAGTCAACATTTTTATGGACAAATTGGAAAACTACAATGAACTATAAAGATTATAAGTACAGTAATACATGTTTAAAGATCAGATACTAATATTGACCACATTACTAGAGTTTACTCTGAAGTCTAAAATGTTGAGAGTTGCAATCAAAGTGACCTGCTCAAAGACCACCAACCTCCAAAAAAATTACAGACGGATAAAAAAAATTTCACAGACACTGCAAAAAAAAGTCCCCTATTTTTACGGACTGTCCAAGAATTTCTGGACAGTTGGCAACCCTGGTACCCCTGAGGACACAGGATCGTTTGTATGTGCACAGAAATGTGTAGGATCAGATACAAGGATGGTTGCAGATTTTATTTGAAATATATCAGTGCATGGACTTGTGTGTATGTATATCAGGGTGGCAGAAACCTCACCTCACATTTTTGTCAAAATTTTATTATATCTTTTCATGGGACAACACTGAAGATCTGACACGTATACAGTGTAAAGTAGTCAGTGTACAGCTGGTATAATAGTGTAAATTTCGTGTGTCCTCAAAATAACTCAACACACAGCCATTAATGTCTAAACTGCTGGCAACAAAAGTGAGTACATCCCTAAGTGAAAACTGACAAATTGTGCCCATTTAGCCATTTTCCCTCCCTGGCATCATGTGACTCATTAGCATTAAAAGATCTCAGATGAGAATGGGGAGCAGGTGCGTTAAATTTGGTGTTATCGCTCTCACACTCTCTTATACTGGTCATTGGAAGTTTAACATGGCATCTCATGGCAAAGAGCCCTGAGGATCTTGAAAAAAGAATTGTTGCTCTACATAAAGATAGCGTAGCCTATAAGAAGATTGCCAACACCCTGAACCTGAACTGCAGCACGGTTGCCAAGACCATACAACGGTTTAGTTGTAAACAGGTTCCACTCGTAAACAGGTTCCACTCGTAACAGGCCTTGCCATGGTCGACCAAAGAAGTTGAGTGCACGTGCTCAGCATCATATCCAGAGATTGTCCTTTCAAAATAGACGTATGAGTGCTGCAGAAGTTAAGGGGGTGGGGGTTCAGTCTGTCAGATACAATCCTGGGGATCTTGGGTGTGTTGACTGCCTACAAGCTGATGTATCAGGTTTTATTTTACATCATGTGGATGGCTGGCTGCGTGTGCATTGCTTACGTGAAGAAGAGATAGCAAGAGGATGCATGCTGGAAAAAGGGCAAATCGGTCAAGTCACTGCGATGCTCTGGGCAATCCTCTGTTGGGAAACCTCTGGTCCTGACATTCACGTGGAGTCGAAAACTTGCTTTCCTGTGTAGACAGTATGTCAGTCTTCCCTGTGTGGCTGACTTCATGTGAATTATAGGATTACATCGTCATCTATCACATTCTTCTTGACAATTCTCAGACACTTCTCTTGCCATCAAGCTCTAACCTCCTTGCTCGTCTGCATTTCCCTCCATGTATAGATTGCTACTGAAGATAGAATTTCTGTCTTATCCAGGACCAGCACTGCAGTGTGTAATATACAAGTCCATAAAATGATTAGCTGCACAGTTACACTCACCTGATTCACACTGTCTATACTATTGGTGTGTTCTGTGTATAGATTATCCAGTGTATTTCTATAAGTTAAGGCTACACACTGCTCTCCCCTGCCTTCTGCTTCTAAGAGACGACTAAGAGAACCATCACAAGCAGCAAGCAGAAGAGACAGGTTGAAGACTGTGTCACACAAGAACCGAGACTCTGCAGTATAAGTTAGCGAACAGCAATTTTCTCACTGATCTAACACTTGCTGCTGTTTAGTACTCAAAGCAGAGAAAGTGCAGGGTGAAGATATTTCCCCTCTGTCACTTGCAAATGTAGGGGAATTGTAGGTTGCATTAGTGGAAGCATATCAGAGGGGATAAAGGATCCAATATTACAGATAACTGCAAAAACTGCTATACATAAGTCATATACAAGGCCTCTAAATTCTTGGATAATAATCTGTGCTGCAATATATAGGAAAACATGATCTTTAAAGGTTTTAGGTCCCTCTACAAACTCTGTAACACCTGCCATGTGTCATTCATAATACTGCTTATGTGGCACAGTGGTCTTTAGGCCAGCTCAGGCATCAGGGTTCGCGTTTCATTGCAACCTCTTCCTAAGTGTTATGTCCCTGATGTTCTTCCTACAGTAGCTAGCATGGGGGGGAATGAGTAGAATACGCTGATCAGTGGCTAATTATAAATACACTATATGCATTGATATGTTAATTATATATTCAAATTGCTTGGGACAAGGAAATGGACAGACAGGTAGGGACAAGGACACAGAAGTTGGTATACGTTTCCAGATATGCCCCATAAAGTATACAAAATTCACTCAATGTAGGTATAGGTGCTCAAATGATACTTTTACATGTATGGTGCTCAAAGATCTAAATGAGACTCACCCAATCACCAATAGTAAAATAAATAAATACAGATATGTATAGATCGGCACTCTATATCTGGTTACAAATAGACTAAAGATTAAAATGGGAAATAAGCATTTATTGGTATAGGAGCAATAATAAAGGTACCCTAGGGAATTCAAAAATAATTATAGAGTAAAGGAAAATGTATGATGGAATAAAATAAAATATCAAGTTAAAAGGTTTTACACTGGATATTTTGAGACTTATATTTTATTCTATCCCATCATACATTTTACTCTACTCTATAATTATTTTTGAATTTCCTATGGTCGGTATAGAAGGTTAGCAAAGCGCTACTGTACTGGGCTTATAGGGAATAAGGGGACATGATTAAAGATTATAAATGTAATGAAAGTAGTCACGCTGTGAGCGGCGGGCCGTCCGCCACGTGTTGCCAGGCTCCACCCCCTCCTCCTTCCATGCTAATACATCGCAGGCTGTGCGATGTATCGGCTTTAACTATAGGAAAATGGTAGCATTCGCCATATAAGACGCACTGCCATTTTCCCCCCACTTTTGGGGTTAAAAAAGTGCGTCTTATATGGCAAAAAATACGGTATATAGAATTAAGAGAATTGTAGTCGGCACTGCTGGAGGTGACTCTTTTCAATACGCGGACAGTGCATCATTTACTAGTGACGTTTGGTGGTGCTCAGTATGTGCAAAGTACATGAACTCAATCCAGGGTGTAAGAAGAAAGACAAACGGCACTCACCAACAATCTTCGCAGCTTTATTTGTAGGGCACGGCACAGACAGAAGGCTTCAGCTGTTTTGCGCACCCTGCGCTTCCTTAGGCCTCATGTGAGAGCGCTGGCGTGCGCATGTCAAATACTCTCACACCAGCTACTTCACATATACATGACACAAACATTAAAAGCAATATAAAACGAATAATCCATCCTGTTTAAACTTACAAATAAAGCTGCAAAGATTGTCGGTAAGTGCCGTTTGTCGTTTTTCTTACACCCTGGATTTCTATTTCATATCTTCATAATAAAATTAAAGCTAGAGCACTCTTCAGATAAAGCACAATGGGGAACAGTACGGTATAATCAATGTTAATGTCTTCAGGGTCAAGAATTTAACATGCATTACCATAACTGTGCTGTTCATACCTGCTGGATGTGGTCTACCTATCAATGCATCCTGTGGGCTAACAGCCTGGAAAGTATGCTGATAAGCTATAGTACATTTTCGTCTAGCTGCTATTCCTGGAGTCAAATTATATCCTGCTAAAGAAAAAAATCAAGCAGTTTTTTCCTTTTAGAATTTCTATTTTTTAACATCATATCATTTTCCAAATCTTTTCTGTTACATAGGTCCAAATCCTCAGCATTGACATAGATTAAATGTTAAAAATCTATCTGCCTTCAGCTATCACTGGGCATGCAGGTGTCTGTGGTGTGATGGTTATGACACCATTTTATAACAGAAGCTACAACGCAAGCTTGCAGATAATTTTATACAAAATTTATTTGCCAAGAATCCTAAAATTTGCAAAATAAGCATAGCATTAGCACCAGAATGTTTTCTATAATTATTGCATTATTGTACATTATTTGTGTATGCAGAATACGGTTGCATTGTCTTTTTTTCGTCGTGTTTCTAGCCATGACAGCGTGCACCTGCATATTGGGATGTGCTGACTGACCCCCGCTTTTTTTGCAGTTGCACTGCATACTACCTAACATGGCACCTGACTGGAGCTTTTTTTTGCCTGAATGTTCTGCAGCTCTCCTTTGATTTACAGTGAGTAATGTGCTAGCTGCTTTACCACTCACATCAGCCAAGAGGCTGGCACAGATTTTGGCATAGTACAGTGCAGTCGATCTTCTGTGGTACATCAGTACCATCTAGCATCTGGACCATGCTGTGAAGCTAGCATCTACTGCCCCTGCACATTATGTTGAAGTTGCTGCACTTTAGGTATTAGAGGGGTCATGCTTCTGCTTCAGGACAACCACATCTTTATAGTGTTGTCTCTTGTTTCTTTAGAGGGGCACTCCTTAAAGGGGTTTTCCAGGAATTAAAAAGAGGAAAATACTTAAATATTATTTTATAATAAATATATTCACAAATACCTTTCATTACTTAGAATGGCTTGTTTTGTCTAGGGAGCAATCATTAGGAGAAATAAAATGGCCGCCGTCCTCAGTACACGCAAAACCCGTCCTAATCACACAGGCGTAGAAGTTACTTCACCACAATGAGTCATAGTGCTGCCTCATCCTCCTCTCTGCTCTGGTGGTCAGGTGAATCTCTGTGGGAATGGAGATGATGAGGAGACATGAGAGGAGGGTGAGGTGTGGCTAATGAGCAGCACCACAGTCTGTCCTGTCATTCCTCTCCATAATTCATGTCTCCTCATGAACTAAATTCCCCAGAGATTCAGCTAAAGTTTTTATCGTCGGTATTCAGGATCATAATCCCTGACAAGTAGAAAAGGAGGATGAGGCAGCTCTTTACCTCAGTGTTGTAAAGTAACTTGTCCTTATGTGTGATCAGGATAGGTTATGTGTGAACTAATGGGACAGCGACCATTTTGTTTCCCCTGATAATTGCTCCCCAGACAAAACGGGCCATAATAAATAATGAAAGGTATTTAGAAATGTATTTATAATAAAGTAATATTTAAGTATTTTTATTTTCTTAGTTCCTGGAGAACCCCTTTAAGGTGGCCTCTGGCACAATTTACATGACAAATCAGTAAATTATTGGCAATCAGTCATCTCTTCCCTGCAGTGGGCTGAGGTTTGCACATGGTCTGTGACGTGTATGCTGTTGCAAAGCACATCTTTTGGCTCTTCCTTGGTTTCCACTGTGCCTTAACCTTACTTCTTTGGCCCTCAAGTATCCTGTTTGCAATTTAGAATAAGCTAAATACATACTGTAGCTATAGCTACTGCTAGGTGGGGCACATCCACAAACCACTATGTGAATACTCTACTAGATGCCATGGTGCAAAGGTGCCAGAGCTACTATCTGTAGGCAGTAATTCCTACAGCCTAGTTGATGGACAGAAGTTGAGCTATTCTCAGGTACAAAACTGGAGCTGGCAAGGGGTAAAATAATTGAGCATAAATATAATGTGGGTGAGATTAGGGGGAGTTAGGGATTATTTTATGTGTGCCTTTACATAATGGCTGTAGCAGTGCTGCTGCTCACAAGTCATTTTTATGTAAAACAGAAAGGAAATGAGTGCATTACACGGAAATGCTGATTGTTGATAGTAGGTAAAATTAGAATTAGAATTTGTGAAAAACATCAACATTTTGTAAATTGGATCCAAATGCAGGAAAATGTTACTGCGCACATTACTAGCAGATGCTGAACTTTTGACCCTCCAGAAATCGACGAGTCTCTAATTTTTGTATCTACAATTACAGTATGTTCATCCTTTTAGCAGGAGTTAGCTTAACAGATGCTGCCGGGAATATACTTAATGGGCAATTTTTCGATAGTTACATATTCTCTGGTTTGAGAGTTTCTTGTAAAGTAAATGACCCATGATAATTACTACCCTTGTTTTAGCAGTTTGAAAATAATACATGTGTGCAAGAATTTGGAGAAAACCCTAAACTTGTATTTATTGTATATCAAGCGGTGAGTTCAGCTTTTATCAACATATTGTAAGCTGCCTTGTGAACTACCCATTACTTAGAACCCCAATGTCAATAGGTATACAAAAGAATAAGGGTCCATGCTGTGTTGAGCTATCCACCAATGAGCCCTATCAGCACTTTTTAATGGCCATATGTGCTTTTTATCCATATCCATTTCTGAATGTGCAGAATATGTTCCCCCCTTTCTTGATCAGCACTCATAACAGAGCATTTTATAGATGCTTTAGGTTAAAGTGAATCAGCTGAATAATAGATGTTCTTAAATAAAGTCATTAAATAAATTAATTAAACAACCTGCATTTTGAAAACGTGAAAGCCATTTATAAAAGGGGTTATCCAGTGGGTATTACATTTTACAAAAGGGCTCAAATTGGGTTAGGAAATAAAAAAATACCTCACTGATCTAATGCTCCCACAACAACACTTACCAGGTCCATGCTAGTCTCTGCTTCCTGTCTCATCTCAGGAAATGCCCACTCAGCCAATCACGGGCTAAGGAAGATCACTGCTACAGCTAGTAATTGGCTAAGCAGGCATCTCCGATATTATAGTCCAATTGAACATCCTTTCTAAAATTCATTGAAAGTTTTATTACGGTAATTTCATTTAGAACAGACTTGTGTATCACCTGTTAAACTTTCCCATTTCCCTATTTCGCAGTTACCACATATTACGTAGTATTTGTCAGACTCAAAAAGAATTAGAAGAAATTTGCTTATCTCCTACTTGCAATTAAACAGTGGAACTTGAGTCTATTGCAATTAATACACTGATATAGTTGTTGTGGTTAAGACATGAGTTGAGTCTTCACATGACTGGGCATTTAATCTTCAGGATTTTACACTGCTTAGTAAAGACAGGGCAACTGGCAAAGGTGGTGTACTGTGTTCGTATGTTAGAAGTGATAGCAAGTGTGAAATAGGCAGTTGTGGGTGAAGATGATGAGGATGGTGAAACATTATGGGTGGAATTAGAAAGGGAAATACAGTGTAAATGCCGAAAAAAAATATATTTTGGATAATCTATAAACCCCCCAACATCACTGAGGATATAGAAGGTCACCTGTACAACCAAATAGAGGAGGCTGCAAAGGTACAGTGATAATGGGAGATTTTAACTTCCCAGATATTGATTGTTCTGCCTTAACTGCAAATGGGAGAACATTCCTCAACATGCTGCAGGAACTTTATTATTGGCCAGTTTATAGAAGTTATTACTAGAAGTGATACTTCCAACATGCTTAGTATTGTTAGAAATTAGCAGATCCAACAGAGTATCACTGTTCATAAAATTCTTGTTAATAGTATAAATAGCAGAAGTATAAATGACTAAAATCAAACCACATTGCTTACAGTTACTGTTAAATAGACAATAAACGACAAAAAGGTGATTTATTTGCTGCCCATTTACCCCTGAAGAAGCCAAAAGTCTGGTGAAACATGTCGGAGGGCAGTGTTAGTTTTTAAATGCAGCCTCTCACTCCACTAGCAATCAACTAATAATAGTCTGGTTGGACTCTGTTCAAATGCTTCGCCCTTTAGTGTACTGATGTGAGCTGCAGCACTTAACTGTAGCTACCTCTGTTTGCAGGGCTAGCAGCCCTCAGGCTCAATGTCAGTTTAGACACATGCTAATGGTGGCTGTGTTAATCTGACAGTGGTGTGAAGGTACACAAGTCTTCACCACAAAATACGGCAAAGGTGCCGGATATATCTTACTAACAACCTGCTCTGCAAACAGTGACATCATAGTACGCTATATCTAGCAGTGATAGGATGGGAGATTGTGCACATATTCCCACCCTCTCTCTTTCTGAATAACACCTCTATCCATAGGTGGAGTGTCGACTGTACTTTTAACAAATATTTTTTGGTTTATTAAAGTTGCATTCAGCTCACACTTTAATTTTTAGTATATGTCAAATAAAAGTGACGTTTTATAATAACCTGGGTCATCTGTTAAATAATATTTGTGTTAAATAACATTACCCAGGCTAGGTCCCATAGATGATTATGTTAATACATGAAATAATATACTATATTGGCTGAATGTAAACATGGTCCAAGTAAGATTTTAGCGGTGGCAAAAAACCCTGGTCTCCTGGCTGACTTGGACACTGAATGTTTGGGTATCCACTTAGCAAATGAAAATCAATGAAGATAAATATAAAGTTATGCATCTGGATACAAATAACCTACATACATCATATGTCCTAGGGGAAGTAACATTGGGAGAGTCACTTGTAGAGATGGAATTGGATGTCTTTGTAGATCATACAGTAAATAACAGCATGCAATGCCAACCAGATGCTTCTAAGGCCAGCAAAATACTGTCATGAACTTGCCGAACAGGTTCAACCATCCTTTGGTTGACATTGAAGGACATGTATTTTTTCAGCCATATTAACTATGTAACAATAGCAGGTCCCACAATTGACTTTCAAATAGTCAACAGTCGTTTATGGCAGCCTACGGAGGGTTATTGGGCCTCCAACTACAGACTGCTCTAAAGTCAACATCGTCTGCAGGCGATGGGCAGCTTGAAAAAAGGGCCACATTTTGGAACTAGCAGTGCATACTTCCACTCACAGTAACATGAGGAACAAAATATACTTTGTTAGTCAACAAACAGTGGAATAATAACTCCCTTTCAGTAAAGATCACAGTCTGTGAATAACATGGATAGTTTTTATACTTGTACGATGTGATATTTGTAATCCTCTCTGATTCTTTAGAGCAATTTTCAACAATCGTTATGAACAATAGTGTTGAGCGAGCATGTTCAGCCGACCACCACATCGGCACATCTAGGTGTTTGGCTAAATACGTTGCTCGAGTCTCCTCCCCGCACTTTTGTTGGCTTCTACGCAGCAAATAAACGTGCAGGTGAGTACTGCCACTCACTGTAATGCCATAGCCATGTTGGTTACTGGCATTACAGTGATTGGCTGGCCAGAACGCATCATCGTGTGCTATAAAGCACCAGATGACATGTGGTTCGGCTCAGTCTTAGTCAGGGAGAGCTGTGCTGTAGAAGGGGCAGATAGTGTAGAGAACTGAATTTTACTTTTTTGGGTTGGTGTTAGAGACCCAAAAGTCCTTTTAAGGACTATTGTTGTGTCTGGCCGCAACATATACTATTACCGCAACCTGCGCTAAGTTGAGTGCAATTGTTAGAGACCCAAAAGTCTTTTTAAGGACTATTGTTGTATCTGGCAGCAATATATATTTTTAGCGCAACCTGCGCTAAATAGCGTATAATTGTTTGCAATTATCTGCGCTACATCCCCTGTGTAACGTGTGTGCATACAAAAAAAATCTGTGACATCTAGTGTACTTTTTCCGTAGACGGTGTCCGCTGCGGCCAGTAACATTACCTGCACGACATCTCCTGTATAAAGTTTGCGCAACCTAAAAATATCTGTGACTTCCAGTGTACTTTTTAGGTAGACACTGCGGACAGTGACATTACCTGTGGTACCTCTCCGGTATAATGTTTCTGCATCCAAAATATCTGTGACATTGACTGAAATTTTTTCTTAGCCGCTGGTGACAGCAGCACCATTACCTGTGGTACCTCTCCTGTATAACGTTTCCGCATCCCAAATGTCTGTGACATTGACTGTCATTTTTTCTTAGCCGCTGGTGACAGCAGCACCATTACCTGTGGTACCTCTCCTGTATAACGTTTCCGCATCCCAAATATCTGACATTGACTGTAATTTTTTAGATGTCAGCTCAGCAGCAGGCCCTAGCCGAAAATGTATTCGTTGGTCAGCTCAGCAGCAGGCCATAGCCCATAATTTTTTTGATGGTCAGATCAGCAGCAGGCACGCGCCGCTAATGTTTTAGAGAGTCAGCTCGGCAGCAGACCCTCACCCCTAATGTTTTAGATGGTCAGCTCAACAGCAGGCCCTAGCACATAATTTTTTCCATTGTCAGATCAGCAGCAGGCATTCGCCCATAATGTTTTAGAGAGTAAGCTCAGCAGCAGACCCTCACCCCTAATGTTTTAGATGGTCAGCTCAGCAGCAGGCCCTTACCTATAATGTTTTAGAGGATCACCAGCAGGCCCTTGCTCCTAATGTTTTTGAGGGTCACCAGCAGGCCATCAATTTTTTAAGGGTGTGTATGATGCCCTACTTTATGTGTAATAAAGGGTGTATTGGAGTGCCAGTTCCTTGTAATTTTTGGCAGCCCTTTCACTTAGTGCATAGGCTTTGTACCACAATGTGAATGAGGCCCTCCTTTATGTGATATACAGGTTGTATCAGAGTGGCTCTTCCTTGTAATTTTTGGCAGCACTTTCACTTTATATACAAGTAAATATACAGAATTTTTCCTCTAAAATCGATTTTAGCTTCAGTTTTGTGCGTATTATTGTCAGTCTGTAAAATTGGCGTGCTACTCGGACAACATCATTCCCCGCAGCGACCTGGGAGTCCAAGATGCATGCAGAAATCCTCCCCATGCTGTTCCCGAACCATTTCAGTGGTGTTTCCATCAATTTCTGACCTTTTCCTATGAACCAAGCACCCTCCCCTCTTCAGAGCAGGGGGTGCCTGGTTTAATGCTCGGGTTCTCCCCTTGACTTCCATTGTGCTCGGGTGCTCGGTAGAGCACCCAAGCATCCAGAGGTGTTCTACTTGAGCACCCGAGCACTTTGGTGCTTGATCAACACTAATGAACAATAGTCCAAGTTTTTGTCTGTAAAGCTGAATTCTTAGTTCTTCTTAGAATAGTTTCTGTCTGTAGTTCGGCTGATGAGCAAACAATATAGAATAAGAGCAGCTCAGTTTGGAAAGCTATTATCAGCACACAATGAAATTAAAATATAAACTGGGATTTTTCAACAGTTACATTTATGTGTCAAAAATGTGAAGTAAAAATTCAAAAGTTCTTTTGGGACTCATTCCACTAAGCAGCTAATGTTCTTTAAAGAGCCATTAAGAACGATCATTCACCATATACAGTTATTGATCCCTTCTGAATGCATTGTCTGGGGAGATGAAGAGCACACGTGCAGCATAGTAACATAGTAACATAACATAGGCTGAAAAAAGACATACCTCCCTCCAGTTCAGCCTGTTATCCTGCAAAGTTGATCCAGAGGAAGGCAAAAAGCTCTCATGAGGTAGAACACGATTTTCCTTATTTTGGGGGAGGAAATTACTTCCTAACAATCAGAATCAGGCAATCAGAATAACTCCCTGGATTAATGACCTTTCTCCAGAAATCAAGGAACTATAACCTGTAATAAGTGTGCTTGATTAGTTCTCAACTACAATTATGATGTATGTCTAGTATATGGGTGTATTGTTTTTTATGTCTATTTCAGTAATATTCACACTCTAAAATCAAATATACCAAAATTCCAAAGTAATATCTGGCCTTTTTTATTCTTCACAAATGCTTGGTATTTTCAGATAATGCACCATATCATATTGTAATAGTCTGTAATAATGGTTTTCATAAGTGAGACCTAACTACATCACACAGAGCCAGTTTGGAAAGGAAAACAGGTAAATGATTTTATTAGTGAATCGAATGCAAATGACGTTTAATGAGATGTTTTAGATTTTAATGACTAATAATTTCCTCAGTAGACATGTCTGCATCCAGTATCACATTAATTCTTGTAATAAGAAAATTGCACTGCACTGTATTTTATAGTAAAAGCAGCATTAGGCATCATTAGGAGAATCACTGTAATTAGTTTTTTTTTTTTTAAAGAAAAGATTAAAAAGGTAATGAAATAGAATAGATATAAACATGATAACACATTTAACTTATCTAAAATACTCCAGGTTAAAAGTTTGACAAATCCTCCATTTTCAGCAATTACAGCCTTGCACAACTTTGGCATAAATTGAATTGGATAGTTGGGTATTTTTTCATACCATATAATCAAGTTGCTTCCACAATAGGACTGACATTTTGTCATTGTGCTTACAATCAATTACACACAGAGGATTAGCTAACGGGTTACTCCATAAATAAGATACATTGCATAATATTAAGTAATATCCTTTGTCATTCGTTGGTAGGATAAATTTGCTGTAAACCAGTGGTCGGGGGAACGTCATGCTATTCCTGCACTGTTTTTATAGCCTAATTTGTGCCCCCACATAGTACTTATGCTCATTGTTGTGCTCCCTATAAAGTTATAATGCCTCCTTTGTTCCCATTAGACAGTAATAATGAGGCTTTGACATTAAAATGCACCCTTTCTGCCGCAACACTGTGACCAACTTTGTGTCCACTACATAGTCTAAATGCTTACATTTGTTCCTTCTACAAATTAATAATGTCCCCTTTGTGCCCCTTAGAAAATAAAAAAATGATTATTTTTAATTTGTGGGTGGCACCAATGAGGTTATTACTGTTTTGGGGCAGACATTTTATATTATTGTATTATAATAAAACCTCCTTTTTATCCTAAAACAGTATTAATAACCCACCTCCCAATACTGAATAGTGTCCCTTAATAGGAAAATAGTGACCAAACATAAAAATAAAAAATAGTGCCCCTTCATAGTCAAAATGTTATCCCTTACAGCCACATAAATAGTGCCCCTAGTCTGTGATCAACTAAAATTTTTAAATAAATTGTAAAATTTTATTTAAAAAAATAGTCAATTGATCAGACTTTAGTACAATATACAGTAATTCTAATGCAGATAATATGACATTATCAACACCAGGATTAATATTGCAAAAGATTTGTGTTTGTGAACGATTGTGATTGTGATGAAGACTGGGGTGCCCACATAACAACAAATTAAGTTAAGACTAAAAGGGCTGCATGCCTCCCTGAGGAAGCCTGACTGTCTGGGATTGTAAATTACTTGATGAAGATTAGGCTAATTTACATGAAGAATAAACTGGGTAGAATAGCTCAGTTTAATATAAATGCTGCACTATAATATGTGTCACCAAAAATTGTATCTGCCATTTTAAACCAGATAGTGAAACCTATTCTTTTTTTAAATCTGTATTTTTTTTATTTTCTAATTGTAGATTTATTTTTTTCTGGAACATGATTATGGAAATATAGAGATTGATATGGAAAATTAAAAATAACATCAAAAATTCTTTAAAATGTTAAACATAAAATTGTGATTTAAACAATAGGTCATTTTCAGTTAACAGATTCCCTTTAAGTAAAATGGCTATCAGCCTGCCTAAGGAAGCCTAAATAAGTTACACACAATGGCACACTGACTCCTGTCTCTAAAACCTCTCTGTGAATTTATTATAAGTATAATTCTCCTCACTGTGAAAGAACATCTATGACCCAACCCCCCTGGGTCTCATAGGCAGGCTGTCAGTGTATTACATTAGTAATACACTGGCAGTCAATGTATTACAATACACATGCATTGCACAGGGGATCAGACCCCCAAACTTTTCATAATAAAAGTGTTTTTCATAATAAAATTTTTAAGTCAAAAAAGCCTCATAAACATATACAATTGTAAAAAATAGAGAAAAAACGAAAAACAGCCATTTTAGGTATCGCTGTGTCCATAACAACTGGCTCTATAAAAATATCAAATGATCCACCCCATCAGATGAACGCCGTAAATAAACAAAAAAATATATATGTGCCAAGTCATTTTTTGGGTCACCTTGGGATACAAAGCGATCAAAATGTCGTATGAAACCCAAAATGGAACCAATCTAACTGTTAACTCATCCTGCAAAAAAATTAGCCCTGCATAAGACAATAGCTTGAAAAATGAAATAAAAAATGACACTACACTAGCCATATTCTGTATTTTAAGATCTCTTTTCTCTATCTGCCAGATCACCAATGCTTTCAATATATAAACCCAGAAAACACATCCAGATTCCATGGAAACCAAAATTTGGGGGAAATTCCTAACAAAGTCAATTTGTGTAGAATTATTTCACACATCCCTAATAAATAAATAACGTATAAATGATAGACAGCTATTAGATAGATAGATAGATAGATAGATAGATAAATAGATAGACAGGCAAGCAGGCAGATTAATGGATACTTATGGAATAATATCATGTCTATTTTATGCTGGAACTCTGGAATGTTTCTCTTATCAAAACAAAAAATCTACTTTATTACGCCTGGAGCATGCATTCTTCAATGAGTGATGTGGAACAATAATAATCAAATGCTACCAACATTTAATGAAAGAAATGAATTTTGCTCATTATTAATCTTAGAAAGGCTGCACTAATGAGCTCATAAACTCAGGATGTTACACTGCACCCTTACAGGGTATAAAATCAAATTTTTAAGAAATGTGAACAAATGCATAACAAATGAGAATTAAAGGGGTGTACTGGTAAGAAAAGGTTATCCCCTATCAAATGAAAAAATTATTAGATTGGTCTAGGTCTAACCACGTAGACCCCCACTAATCTAATAATGGGGAACCTGTGGTGGTCATGCATACAAGCATCTTGATTCGCATCTATGGGACTGCCAAAAAAGCTGAGTACAGCACCTGGCTATCTCCTGCAGACCCATAGTCAGTCTGTGAATGGAGCAATGGTGTAATCAGTGGGGGTGCATATGGGGTATAGTAACTTTTTATTGCACAGTTTACAAAGGGAGCATTTATGGCGATTGAGAAATGCACTGACTATTGGGTCTAAAAAGGTGCACTCAGAGGATAATTGTTTGGTGTAACAGTGGTGCTTTTTTTTTTTTTTTTTTTTAAACACCAAAAGTATGTAGGAGATTAGTTTTTATGTGACAAGCCAATTTGCTCAATTCAGTAATCAACTATTATTACCAGGGTAATGGTGGGAGTTGCTGCACCTTGGTAGTAATACATGGGTAGTTATGCAATACAAAAACATGCTGAGTTCTACACAGCTAGACTCTCTGATTTGGCTAATAGGAAGAACCGTAAGGGGACTCAGCTATATGACATCCACTGTGCTTAATAAAGAATATTGAAAGGGGGTGTTCAGAACTTAAAAAAATGATCACCTCTGCTCAAGGTTTAGTAAGTCATCAATATCTGATCGGTAGTGCCCAGCTCCCCACGTCCTGTCTGATCAGCTGTTGGAAGCCACCATGTCACTTGGCGCATCTTCATAGTATACAAGCACAGCACTATACATTATATAGCAGCTGTGCTTGGTATTGCAGCTCAATTAGAATCACTTGAATGGAATTGAGCTGCACAAAGGTCAAGCAAAAGTGGATGTGACATCACAGGCCAAAGAAGAAGCTGCAATGTTCTCCTGGGAAACATGGCGCCTTCCAACAGCTGATCAGCAGGAGTACTGGGAGTCTATAGCCTACCAATCAGATATTAATGAACTATCCTGAAGATAGATCATCAATATTTTAGTCCTGGACAACCGCTTTAAGAGTTGAAAATGGCCCTGGACTGTTCCCTAATGAAAGACATGAATAGTACCACAATCAGTTGGGAAAAGCATCAAGGACAGAAAATATTGAAATAATCAGGACTCAGATCGCACAGGATACTACTAAACTAAGGGAACTGGAATTTTTTATTCTGAACACTGAACATATGACTAGTGCAAACAAAAAAACTATGAATATGCGTAAAAATTGCCCGATCAGCGGCAGAGGTCCAGCTGCCCCTACTGTATATGCCGGCATAGGTGAATACATCAATGCTGGCGTATTTACTCTTTCTATGCAGCTGTCAAAGCTGACCGCGGCATGCACAGGGTTTGCGGAGGTTACAGGCTGTCCTATCCCCATCCCTTTCAGGTCACCGTACTGTGGTGGGGGGGACCTGACAGCTGGAAAGGCAACCAGATGCCTTCCAAGGGCATCGGGACTTGTTTTCTACGGAAGCCTGTGAGACCCAACCCCCCTGGGTCTCACAGGCAGGCTGTCAGTGTATTACACTGTTAATACACTGACAGTCAATGTATTACAATACACATGCATTGCAGAGGGGATCAGACCCCCAAAATTTTAAGTTCTACAATGGGATAAAAATAAAAAGTTAAAAAAACTGTTAAAAAAGTGTTTTTCATAATAAAAGAATAAAATTTTCAAGTCAAAAAAGCTTAATAAACATGTAAAATTGTAAAAAATAGAGAAAAAAAGAAAAACAGACATATTAGGTATTGCTGTGTCCATAATGACTGGCTCTATAAAAATATCACATTATCCACCCCGGCAGATGAACGCCGAAAAAAACCCGAAATAAAATATGTGCCAAGGCATTTTATTTGTCAACTTGGTGTAACAAGCGATCAAAACGTATGAACCCCAAAATGGTACCAATCAAACTGTCACCTCATCCTGCAAAAAAATGAGCCCCTACATAAGACAATAGCTTAAAAAATTAAAAAAAATATGTCTCTCATAAAAACATGATTTTTTTTCAAAGATGCTTTTATTGTGTGAAACTGAAAAAAATAAAAAAAAATAAACATATTAGGTATTGCTGCATCTTCCCGCAAAAAACAAGCCCCTACACAAGATGATCGGCAGAAAAAAATATATATATGGCTGTCAGAAAGTGGAGACACAAAAACATGATTTTTTTTCCAAAAATATTTTATTATGTAAAACTGAAACAAGAAAAGATAAAAATAGATATATTTGGTATTGTCATGTCTGTAAGAACCTGCTCCATAAAAATAACCCATGATCTAATCTGTCAGATGAGCATCATAAAAAAAAAAACTGCCATTTTTTTGTTACCTTGCCTCCCAAAGAGCATAATATTGAGTGATCAAAAATCATATGCACCCCAAAATAGTACCAATAAAAGTGACACCTTATCCCATAGTTTCCAAAATGGGGTCAATTCTTTGGGAGTTTCTACTGTAGGAGTGCATCAGGGGGTCTTAAAATGTCACATAGTAAGTAAAAATTAACCCAGCGAAATCTGCCCTCCTTATGTTGCTCCTTCTGCACCCTGCCATATGCCTATACAGCAGTTCACGACAACATGTAAGGTGGTTATGTAAACTGCAGAATCAGAGTAATAAACATTGAGTTTTTTTTGGCTGATAACCCTTGCTGTGTTAGAGGAAAAAATGGATTAAAATGGAAAATCTGCCAAGAAAAGTGACATTTTGAAATTTCATCTCCATTTTCCTTTAATTCTTATTGAACACCTAAATGGTTAACAAAGTAAAAAAAAAAACTGTTTTGAATAGCTTGTAAGCCCCACATAGTGACTTCATAACTCAGCTGGTCCTTTAAAAATTGGGTTTTGGGAAAAAAAAACAATTTCAGAAGGCTCACAATCTCTGATGAGGTTCTCCAAAGCAGACAAGTCCTTTAAATATGTTACAGCATTTGTAATATTACTGTATTGATGAAGTGTAAAGCCTGCTGAGTTATAGAACTCTAGTGTAACATAGTGCAATGCTGCCTATGTAGTCCTTCTCGCTGCTATTGCTGTCTGTAGTACTTTAGTCATGTACATCAACGCTGCTCAGCGAGGTTAGGTAAAAGTTGGGTTAATTGCATCAGAGAGCTCTTTGATTGCCTTGCCACACAATACAATGTCATCTAGCAGATTCTAGCTTTGGGGATCCATTATCTGGTGTAGTAAAAGGCTATCTATACATTTACATTCAGCAGCCACAGTGGGAAATATAATGGGTCTATAACCAGTTTCCTTTGTCGTATACCCAACTCTAGTCACAAGTCTTCACTATGTCTATATTCCCAGTCCATAGATTTCCATTCTGCAATTAGGAGAGATGCCTTGGATAGTTTTAGTCAGTCATTTACAGATCGCTCCAGCCAGCCCTCAGGGCTTTTAAATTCTAGGGCATGAAAAGCTTTATCCTCTTATTTCACTGGGGAAAGAAAAAATCTAATGAACAGATGAACAAAGTATGTTCTGACCTAAATGCCAACTTCTAAAACGCTGTATATCAAATATACCATTTCATATGCTCTAATTATTTAACGATAAAAGGTTGTAAGGTGCAAAACGTAAAGGTTATTAAGGTAAATTTGAATAAAGTCACCAGAACCCTTAACTCCTTAAAACAATGAAATATTTTTTCTCCCAAACAATATACAGTGCAATGTGAAAGAGATGAAATTCAGCAGGACAGCCATGGAAAATGTATCTTCTCTAGTTTGGGGTTTTAGAAATAGATTGTCACGACCGTGTCGTGGCATGCTGTTGCCAGCGGTTATGTTCTGGTTGCCACAGGTGTGGGCTGATACCTGGACGCCCCACGTGCGGTTCCCACTGGCAACATGTGTGTCACGACCAGTGGTTCCGGTCGTGACTCTGTTGTGTCGCATGCGGTTGCCAGCGGTGAGGTTTGCCGCATGTGAGTGCTGTTACGTGGTAGCCTCACGTGCGGTTGCCGCTGGTTACATGGTTGGTTTACGCATGCGTGTCTGTTTTCCCCTTTGTGTTGTTGGCAGAGTAGCAGCCTGAGCTTGATGCTAGGCAGCTCGCTGTTAACGCATGCGGTTGCCTTAGGCAACGTGTATTTGAATGTGTGCACTTCCCCTGTTTGGTGTGCACGGGGTTAAGGTGTGTTTGTTAGGGGTGGTGGGTGTGACCTCAGGCCTCCTTATATGTTGGTGTGGTGGAGCCTGAGGTCAGTTCAGTTTGGTTTTGTCAGTCTGTGTAGGAGCTCTGCTCCGTGGCAGAATGTTAGTCTGTGTGAGCCACCCTTAGTTGTTATATTGTTTCTGTGTGTCCCCTCCTGCGTGCTTCTGTTTGCCCTTCCCCACATGGTGTATGTTGTTATGTTGTGGGCTTTGTTTGGAGGTTTGTGTTGTGGTGTGTCTCCTCTGGAAGGGGGTTGCTTTCCCAGAGGGGTTTACACAAACAACTAGACAGTGCGTTTCCGGTCCATCTCGTCGGTGGCAGGTAAGTGTTGGTAACTTATGTTGTCTGTTGCCTTGTTGTACTTACCTGCCATTCGGCTGTGAACCCTGTCTAGTTGGTGGTCAGCTGCTGGGCCTCTGGAGACACCGTTCATCCGTGGTCTAGGATGAGCGTGTGGTCTCTGCCCTGTCTCTATCTTCAAGGGATATGCAGGGATTCCCAGGGCTCCAGGTTCATGGGCATGAGTCTCCTTACCATCTGAGGTGGCTTATGCATTAGGAGTCTAGGGGCAGTCATAGGGACTCGTCAGGAGGTGACCTGCTCCCTTTTCCCTGCATTCCGGCCCAGCAGCCGCAGACATTGTACGGAGGGGGGTTTCCCCCACTCCCAACCGTGACATAGATGCTTTTTTCTCACCCCTTTTCATATCAATACTCATAACATTTACCTTTTCCAAACAATGGGTTGTTTAAAGTAGCTTTTTCTTTTCTCATAATTTTAATTAACTGTGATTAAAATACCCTTTAAAGATGAGCAATTACCAGAAATGAACCGCTTGTGAGAGCTGCATTTACATGTAGCGATCATCTCCACGGCATGAGGATGAGTTATAGCAACTGTGATCGTTTATTCCCATAGGAATCTGGGCAGGATGATCTGCAGCCCAGAAAAGATGATTTAGGTGGCCGCAGCAGAAATGTTTTCACCTGATTACTAAGCAGCACCTCTACACAGGACAATTATTGGGAAGAATAGTTCCTAGGAATACTCCTTCCCAATGTTTGACACTTGTAAAAGGGTGTAAAGATGCAATTTTGAGAGATTCATTTGAAATAAAGGTTTGGATTTGCTAGAATGAAACATTTTCAGGAAATTCCTAACTACTTTGATTAGTTCAGAATTCATTTGCTCATCTGTCAGTATACTAATTCTTTCCAGTGAGATCACCCGCATTGGGATTCCAGTAATGGGGCATGGGGTTGATAGTTGATCATTCTTTTTATTTGTCATAGTTTTTTATGTTTTGCTTGCCCTAGTGAAGAAATTTGGAGTGAATGGTGATTACAGAGGCACAATAACCTCTAATAAGCTAAGCCTTCTTTCCTTAATTCCATGGCGCTACATCTAAGAGGGGCTATACATGCATAATATAAAACAACGCAAGTACAATGTGCATGAACATAGTACATAGAACCCTGTCCTAGAGAGCTTACAATCACTAGAGAAATTGCAAGGAATTATTTTGTGTTTTATGTTTTATGGTATATGATAGAATACTATATATATATATATATAGTATATATTATTAGAGATAAGCGAAAAATTCAATTTGGCAGCTTCACTGAAGTTCCCCAAGAAATTGTTACAAATCGCAATGTCAGGTATACCCAGGCCACTCTTGTCTTAGGGTATGGTCACACAGATTGGCCATGCTGCGGGCGGGTTGCGGCCATGCTGCGGTGAAGAACCACGTGACCAATTAGCCTGCATATGCCTTTCATTAAATACTGACGACCGCACTGTATAGTCACTTTTCATTGTTAATGGCCGTACGTAGCCTTTAATGCACCTTTAGACAGGGGCAGTTGCTGGTATGGGATTTGGCTGGTTAGGTGGGGGCACAATATGCTGGCACACCCCCGTGCTCTCCTGTCCTACAAGTGGGAGCCCTTCTTCTGCTATCTGTTTTTCCTCCTTTTCCACATCATCTAATATCGATGAGAATATGTCATGAGGAACATCCAGCTCCTCTTCTCTCCATATCTTGCTGCCTTTTGTAGGAAGTAAAGACAGCAAAAGATGAGGATGGTCATCATTAAGACCTGGCCCCCCTAAAGAGTGCAGACTGCATGGTATTGGATGGCACGCTAACACTGGAATAAAGGCTTCCATCTTATTGGTATTGATTTATTTTATTAATTGTTTTCAGCAACACTGTCTGTAGTGCATGAGCGCATTCCACCTCTGTCTATGCTCAGCTCACGGTACAATGTTAGAGACTGCGCAGAATTTTCACAACAGCATCATCGTGTTAGTTTAATAACCTAAAACTTTAGTGACAGGCCACATGATTGTACTTCCCCAAAGCAGGAATGCAACTGTAATGTCTCATGTGACCTAGAGGTGAGGAGGCTGCGGGAAGTGTGAGGTACCCTCTCCTTTCACTGCACGATGGCTGAGAAAACAATTAAGGCCCCTTTACAAAACTTAATTGAGCAGATGATTGTTTGGAAGGAAGCGTTCCTTCCCAACAATCGACTGGTCATCAGTAAAGGAGACCGCTGCCATTACATGCAGTGTTCTCCTCCACAGTATGGGGAGGAGAGATCACTTATGCCATCACTCATCCCCACACAGAATCTTTGCAGGCAGCAGATGAAGGGCAAATGATTTAGATGACTGCATGAAAGATCCAATTACCCGGTGAATGAGCGTTTCGCTTGTTGATCGGGTAATCGTGGCACCTTTACACTGGCAGATCAATGCTAACAAGCGTTCCTACAAATGCTTGTTAGCAATGATCTACCCGATGTAGGGGCAGTATAAAGGGGCCTTTAGGAAGGAATGGGAAGATAAAATCTCACAGAAGAAATCAATTACCAAACAGACACCATATTGTTAAGTGCTTTGCTTCTATCATAAACATTTAACAGTGAGTAGTTTTTTCTGCCCACAAAACCCTGTTAACTAATACACATGAGACGATTACAGGTCTATATAACCTTACAATTACCATTATACATGGAGAAAAGTGAATACAACACAGGTCTCCAGATTGATGACCTTATAGCCATCTGGCATAGAACATATATTACAAGCAACTTACCTATTAGAGGAACTGAATCTGATGTTGCTGGCATAATCTCTGCCACAAGTAACATGAAGACGGTAAGCGACAGAAGCACAGTAATCCCTAGGTGTGCAGAAAACAGAAATTTCAGTGCAGGTCAATACATGTTTCTTAGATGTCCTCTGTAGCAACATAAATGTGATAACAATGTACAAAAATAGATTTTTCAGAATTTTAGCTATTGAGACCTACAGTATTTCAAAAAAGCATTGGTATCAATTTGTGAGAGACCGAGTCAGTACAGAAAAGACAACGAGGGTGGTGGTTAAAGAAGATTCAGTAATTTGTGAGTGAGTCTTTAGAATAACTAGGACAGAATTAACTGATGCCGCAGGACGGTAGTAACTTTTGGCACTCAATGGTGAAGTAGAAGTGTCTGAACTAGAACAGCAAGACTAGTGAAGTCAATTGATATCAACAATTGTTACATAGTGTATCTTCTAGTGCAGGCATGCTCAACCTGCGGCCCTCCAGCTGTTGCAGAACTACAACTCCCAGCATGCCCGAACAGCCTACAGCTATCAGCCTACAGCAGGGCATTGTGGGAGTTGTAGTTTTACAACAGCTGGAGGGCCGCAGGTTGAGCATGCCTGTTCTAGTGCATGGGTCCTGGGCCCTCATGCATCCAAACCACCTCTGCAGATGTTTAACCCCTTAAGTACCAGGCCCATTTTTGTTTTTAACTCTCCACATTCCAAGAGACATACCTTTCTTAATTTTCTATTCACATAGGAGGGCTTATTTATTTGTGTGAAAAGTTGTATTTTTTTAATGGTACCATTTCATTTACCATGTCTTATATTGGAAAATGGAAAAAAAAATTCTTTGTGTGGTAAAATAAAAAAATAAAAACAAATTCCACTAAGGTTTTTTGGGTTTTGATATTACGAGATTTACTGTGCACTAAAAATAACATGATGTCCTTATTCTGCGGCTCAATACAATTATGGCCATACCAAATTTGTATAGTTTTTCGTTTACTACTTTAAAAAAATAAAAACATTAGAAATAATAAAAATTTTCTTTTCATCACCATTTTCTGACTGCGGTAGTTTTTAAAATATTTCTGTCTACAGAGCTGTATGAGGGTTTGTTTCTTTGTGGGAAAAACAGTTGTTATTATTGGTACCATTTTTTTGGGGTATGTATGACTTTTTATCACTGTTCAATTTTTTTTTTTTTTTAGGGGGACAAGGTAACAAAAAATGATGAATTGCATGTATTTATTTATAGCCGTTATAGCATTCACTGCACAGGAAAAATATTTTTTATATTTTAATAGTTTAGACATTGTGTAAAATTGTTTATTTTTATATGTAAAATTGGAAAAGGTAATTTGAATTTTAATATTTTTTTTCCTTTTTACATAATAACTTTTAGCCCCCCTAGTGGACTATAACCTGGAATCTTCTGATCGTTTAGCTCATAGACCATAATAGAGAACTATTATGGTCTATGGGATTCTAACACTCTGTCTGCTGAGCCATGCCTTGTGCACGGCTATACAGGCAGTTAACTATTACAGCCCTGGGAACCTTCAGCAGGCCTAGTGTTATGGTAACCAATCAGAATCCTGTGATTTTGCTGCAGGGGCTCCTATCAGAAAGCAGAGGGATCCCCCTCTCTATGCCTAACCCCGTGGGATTTGAGGGGTTAAATGACCAGGTTTGCTGATTCCAGTCATTGCAGCCATGTGCCGGATGTATTATACAGCCGGCACTCGCCATGTATGGAGTGGGCTCAGCCTAAAATATTGATATATTGGAATTGCTTAATACAGTTCTACTTAGTGCAATATTCATGTGTGTTAAGCTGGAGCTACACGGCGATATTTGGTGTGACAGATGTCACGCAACCATGGATCGCAGTTTAGCAGTGCAACTATAGGAATGAATGCAGTGTTTCTTGCAGTTTGCCTCAACCTCAGAATTCTGAAAAATTCAACCTCGCAAGTTATTTTATTTTCAAATTTGTTAAATGACAGAGTGGGTGGGGGTTATATGGTGAGCGTGGGTGATCTTGACTAGCTACTGGAGTGAGGGTGGCAGGGGAGAAGGGGATTGCGGGGAAGTAGTTGGGGGGCAGGTAATTCCAAAGGGTTCACTTACTATTTCTTGAAACGGTAAATGTATAATTCATACAATATATTACATACTTCAATCACATTTAGTAATTAAGCAATTACAGCATTCCTCCTGTCATTTTCCGTACATTCAGATAATTAAAATGTATGTTTTATTTGTAGTAATTTCAGATAAAACATTAGCGAGCCACATAACATATTCCTTATACTAAAATAAGTTCTTTGAGCAGCAGGAACAATACTAAAATATAACAGATTTCCCTGTTTTATTTGCTCAATTTTCTTACTCTTTTTCTCTAAAACTGACAATCAAGCAACCGAAAAATGTGCTCATTGACCTGCTTTGAGAAAAGGATTGTCTAAGCTACAATTTATTGAATCATACTGGATTTTAATGATGTACAGTCACTGAACATAGCTGATAAATTTCAAAACAGCAGGTAGAAAAGGGGATATCTTATTGCTTCATAAAAAGGCCGATGACTACTTCATAGAAGGAAGATGAATATACACGTTTGACTCATCCGATTAACCACTTAAGCCCCCCTAGCTAAAAACCCTTAATGACCAGGCCACTTTTTACAATTCTGCACTACACTACTTTCACCGTTTATTGCTCCGTCATACAACTTACCACCCAAATGAATTTTACCTCCTTTTCTTCTCACTAATAGAGCTTTCATTTGGTGGTATGTCATTGCTGCTGACATTTTTACTTTTTTTGCTATTAATCAAAAATTACCGAAATTTTTGCAAAAAAATGACATTTTTCACTTTCTGTTGTAAATTTTTTTTAAAAAAATCTACATTTCTATATAAATTTTTCTCTAAATTTATTGTTCTACATGTCTTTGATAAAAAAAAGTCCAATAAGTGTATATTTATTGGTTTGGGTAAAAGTTATAGCGTTTACAAACTATGGTGCAAAAAAGTGAATTTCGGCATTTTGAAGCAGCTCTGACTTTCTGAGCGCCTGTCATGTTTCTTCAGGTGCTAGAATGTCAGGATAGTATAAATACCCCCAAATGACACCATTTTAGAAAGAAGACACCCCAAAGTATTCGCGGAGGGGCATGGTGAGTTCATGTATCATTTCATTTTTTTCACAAGTTAGCGGAAAATGACACTTTCTGAGAAAAAAAAAAAAAAAAGTTTCAATTTCTGATAACTTCTGGCAAAAAAAAAAAATCTCAGACGGACTCACTATGCCCCTCAGTGAATACCTTGGGGTGTCTACTTTCCGAAATGGGGTCATTTGTGGGGTGTGTTTACTGTTCTGGCATTTTGGGCGGGGCTAAATTGTGAGCCACCATGTAAAACCTAAAGGTACTCGTTGGAATTTGGGCCCTTTGTGCACCCAGGCTGCAAAAAGTGTCACTCATGTGGTATCGCCGTACTCAGGAGAAGTAGGGCAATGTGTTTTGGGGTGTATTTTTACATATACCCATGTTGGGTGAGAGAAATATCTCTGTAAATTGTCAACTTTGTATAAAAATTTTTAAAAGTTGTCGTTTACAGAGATATTTTTCACACAAAGTATGGTTATATATAAAAATACACCCCAAAACACATTGCCCTACTTCTCCTGAGTACGGCGATACCACATGTGTGCCACTTTTGCAGCCAAGATGCGCAAAGGGCCCTAAAACCAATGAGTACCTTTAGGATTTCACAGGGCATTTTTAAGCATTTGGATTCCAGACTTCTTCTCACGCTTTAGGGGCCCCTAAAATGCCAGGACAGTATAAATACCCACATGTGACCCCATTTTGAAAGAAGACACCCCAAGGTATTCTGTGAGGGGTATGGTGAGTTCATGTAAAATTTTATTTTTGTCACAAGTTAGTGGAATATGAGACTTTGTAAAAACAAAAAACAAAAAAAAAAAACAATTTCCGCTGACTTGTGCCAAAAAATAAAAATTCTGTGGACTCACCATGTCCCTCACGGAATACCTTGGGGTGTCATCTTTCCAAAATGGGGTCACATGTAGGGTATTTATACTCACCTGGCATTTTAGGGGTCCCTAAAGTGTGAGAATCAAATGCATAAAAATGCCCTGTGAAATCCTAAAGGTACTCATTGGTTTTAGGGCCCTTTGCGCATCTTGGCTGCAAAAGTGTCACTCATGTGGTATCGCCGTACTCAGGAGAAGTAGGGCAATGTGTTTTGGGGTGTATTTTTACATATACCCATGCTGCGTGTGAGAAATATCGCTGTAAACGACAACTTTTTGCATTTTTTTATTCAAAGTTGTCAATTTACAGAGATATTTCTCTCACCCAGCATGAGTATATGTTAAAATATACCCCAAAACACATTGCCCTACTTCTCCTGAGTACGGCGATACCACATGAGTGACACTTTTTTGCAGCCAAGATGCGCAAAGGGGCCCTAAAACCAATGAGTAACTTTTAGGAGGGCATTTTTACGCATTTTTCTTCTCACACTTTAGGGCCCCTAAAATGCCAGGGCAGTAGAAATACCCCACATGTGACCCCATTGTGGAAAGAAGACACCCCAAGGTATTCTGTGAGGGGCATGGCGAGTTCACAGAAAAAAAAAAATTTGGCACAAGTTAGCGGAGATTTTTTTTTTTTTATTTTTTTTTTTACAGTCTCATATTCCACTAACTTGTGACAAAAAATAAAATTTTGCATGAACTCGCCATACCCCTCACGGAATACCTTGGGGTGTCTTCTTTCTAAAATGGGGTCACATGTGGGGTTTTTGTACTGCCCTGGCATTTGAGGGTCTCCGCAATCATTACACGTATGGCCAGCATTAGGAGTTTCTGCGATTCTCCGTATATTGAGCATACGGGTAATGAGATTTTTTCCGTTCAGCCTCTGCGCTGAAAAAAAAAAATGAGACGGCACAGATTTTTTCATTCGCATCGGTCAATGTGGATGAAAAATCTCTGCCAAAATCAGTGACTGCGGTGCAGTGGGCTGGGCGCTAACTAACTGGTGGTGATAGGGGACCCTTATGCCCCATTCACACGTCCGCAATTCTGTTTGCGGAATGGAATTGCGGACCCATTCATTTCTATGGGGACAGACTTTGTCCCGCTCGGATCCGGAATTACGGATCCGCGCTTCCGGTCTGCACTTCCGTTCCGCAAAAATATAGAACATGTCCTATTCTTGTCCGCAATTGCGGACAAGAAAAGCATTTTCTATATAGTTCTGGCAATGTGCGGATCTGCAAAATGCGGAAAGCACATTGCCGGTGTCCGTGTTTTGAGGATCTGCGGATCGGATCCGCGGATCGGATCCGTGAATCCACGGATCCGCAAAACACATATGGACGTCTGAATGGAGCCTTACAAGGGGTGTGATCAATGACAGGGGGTGATCAGGGGTCTAGATGGGGTGATCAAGGGGTTAATAGGTGAGGGGGTGGGGGGTTAGTGTAGTGTTTGGTGCAACTTTACTGTGTTACCTGGTCCTCTGGTGGTCGATCCCAGCAAATGGGACCACCAGAGGACCAGGTAGCAGGTATACCAGACCCTGTTCACAAAACAGCGTCTGGTATACATGTTTGATGCGATTTATATCGCATCTACAGCCTGCCAGCGATTGATCATCGCTGGCAGGCTGTAGTCTAACTCTCCAGACGCGCGTTCCTGTGAACGCGCGCGTGTCTGCGCGCGCGTTCACAGGAACTCACGGGTCTCGCGAGAGGACGCGCCGATGCGTCCACTCAGAAGATCCCGGCCGCCCGCAGGACGCAATCCTGCGTACGGCGGTCCGGGAGTGGTTAAGTGAACAGAACACTACTGGCCAAGTTTACAAACTTTTTGTGTTCTAACGTTCAAATAAAACCTTTTACTTTTGTTCTCTAAAGCTTGAGGTGATATAGTTGTATAAGAATACATCATTCATACTAAAAATAGAAATAAGACATATACCCCCAAGGTTACAACGTTCCTTTCCTGATATACCAAAACTGTGGTAGAAATATAGTAATAAAACTCAGCTTTATAATAATCCAAGACAATACCAAAGAATAGCACTTCATGGGCTGTCTATATGATAAATGTTTTTACAAAATATCTAGTAAAATTATAGTCAACAAAGATGACCTCCTCCATGCTCATACTAATAGAACATCATTTTTTTTTTTTTTTTTAAGTGTAGCTCCCTATATATCCTGTATATAACCTGTTTTATTATGGGGTTTAGGGCTCATGCCCACGGCCGTGTGTCAGCCGGGCCCGTGCAGCTGCCGACCGGGTTGCCCGCTGTCAGTGACAGCAGGGCAACCCAGAGAGAAGGCAGGGACAGTGCCCAAGTGTCCCTGCCTTCTAAATTGCGTTCCTGTCCCGGCCCGGTGGTCATGTGTTATAAAAAATAGTATAAAAATAGTACATGATCTACCCTGTCAGATGAAGGTTTAAAAAAAATCAAAAATAAACAGTTCCAAAACAGTCATTTTTTTTGTTACCTTGCCAATAAAACTGGCACCTTATCCCCTAGTTTCCAAAATGGGGTCAATTTGGGGGAGTTTCTACTGTCAGAGTGCATCAGGGGGGCTTCAAATGAGACATGGCATCTAAAAACCAGTAAAATGTGCTCTCCAAAAACCATATGGCGTTACTTTTCTTCTGCGCCCTGCCGTCCACCCTTACAACAGTTTACGACCACATATGGGGTGTTTCTGTAAACTGCAGAATTAGGGTAATAAATATTGAGTTTTGTTTGGCTGTTAACCCTCGATGTTTTAAAGAAAAAAATTGATTAAAATGGAAAATCTGCCAAAATAGTGAAATGTAGAAATTTCATCTCCATTTTCCTTTAATTCTTGTGGAACGCCTAAAAAAAATCAGTTTTGAGTAACTTGAGAGGGGTGGTTTTTACAATCGGGTCATTTATGGGGGTTTACACTGTGTAAGCCACACAAAGTGACTTCAGACCTGAACTGATCCTTAAAAAGTGGGTTTTGGAAATTTTCTTAAAAATTTTATGAATTTCATCTAAACTTCTAAGCCTTCTAACGTCTTAAAACAAATAAAATGACATTTACAAAATGATGCCAACATAAAGTAGACATATGGGGAATGCTAAGAAATAAATATTTTATGAGGTGCCACTTTCTGTTTTAAAAGCAGATAAATTGAAATTTTGAAAATTGCACATTTTTCTAAATTTTTGGGAAATTTGGGATTTTTACCATAAATAAAGGTAAAATATATTGACTCAAATTTATGACTATCATGAAGTACAATGTGTCACAAGAAAACAATCTTAGAATGGTTTGGATAAATAAAAGTGTTCCAAAGGTATTACCACATAAAGTGACACATGGCAGATTTGCAAAATTAGGTCCGGTCAGGAAGGGGGCAAATGGCCCGGTCTGGAAGTGGTTAATGAGTTTCACTCCAGATTTATCATTGCTACTTTTTTTTAAAAAGTCACAAGTAAGTCGCAATCTCGCTCCAGAAGGAGGGTGGAGTAAGAAAACTGGAGTAGCTTCTCTAGACAGAAGTGTTAGGTTTAAGAACAAGACACATTTATTAAACAACCTGTGACATGTGGTAAATGTGGCATAAAGTACTCCAACGCAGACTCAAGCAAAACTGACTTCAAATATTCTCCTCATGATAAACTCCCCCCGAAATGTGTCCCCGTTTGTTGTCGGTCCAAACTGACAGAAGGTGGGGCGAGCAATACCATATTGCTGTACATTATACCACCCCAAAAGAGCCAATACTACAGTGTATTACAAACGCAGCTACTGCTCCATTACGCCTGAGGACGCCGCATTTAAACAGTGAAACATGTTGGGGGAGCTGCGTTCATAATTTGTAAAAAGAAAGTGACCATGTGTTATGCAAATAGGGGTGAACTGCAGGCACCCTGCATCTATACAGAGATACTTAAGGGCAAAGGAGATACAAAAGATTAGGGATAGTGAGCAACAAAACCTAAAGTTTGGGGTCAGAAACATAGGCCTAAGATCTATTACAGCCAAGCACACCTATCAAAAGCATATGACGTTAATATCCCCATGATATCTCCAAAGCATCACAATGATCCACAGTTAAAGAAAACAACCATAGACCACTTTCAAGTTTTAATTTTTCTTTTCTTTGGGCTAATTTGTTGTTCTTAAATGCAAGTAATAAATGTTATGTTTTATATTAATGAAAAATAACCTAAAACGGGAGTTTGATAGCCCTTCGGATATTGTCCTGTATAAAGCACACTCTGTCGGCACTGATTACTGCAGCCCTGCTCCCCTCCATGTTCCCAGTTCTCACTAACTAGGCAGAGACACCCTGGGAAGACAGAAGGGAGAGGAGCAGCCAGCGATCTGCACTGGCAGGGGATGAAGTGGGCAGGGACACAATACAGGGAAAGGACTCTTAGTGAAAAGTTTTCGGACAAAAAGAAACGGAATGCACACGGAGTACCTTCCGTTTTTTTTTGCGGACACATTGAAATGAATAGTTCCGCATATGGTTCGCTAAAAAAAAATAGAATGGACACGGAAAGAAAATACATTTGTGTGCACGAGCCCTAAGTAAAATATGTTATACACACATAAGAAGGCAATGGCTGGCAGGGCCTTCCATCTTTTAGTTATCTATCTTCAATATTCAGTGGAACATTGAAACAGGACTTCCCTTACCAGCATTCAGTTAGACAGTTGCTAGGGGAAACTTTTAGAGGCATTTAAAAAAAGAAAATTACATATATTTCACTAATATATTACATAAAAAAGTCATATTAATAACTTTTTAACATTACTACAGTTTTTTGGTTGAAATAAAAGTTACACTTTTAATTATAATATTCTTGCATCTACTGCTGCTCCTGCCTACACTGGCGTACTCTGCTGAAAGCCAACAGAGGCTCTGCATAGGAAATTGCTGCTCCTGCCTGTGCTTGCTCCGCTAAAGCCTGGTATAGGACATCAGATTTGCTATCCCTGGTTTTAACAGAGCGGAGTAGACACAAACAGAAGCTCTGTATAGCAAATCCCTGCTCCTTCCTGTACCCACTCCGCTAAAGCCTAGCATAGGACATCAGATTTGCTATGCCAGGATTTACCCCAACAAGATTAGGCCATACGCAAAAATGTAATAAAATAAATCTTTATTAGTATATCATTAAAAATTAATAATAAACATCAAATACATAGAATAGGACGAAGACTATCTAAACAGTGAAGGGGCATGTCCCCCCTACTGGTGAGGACCTCTCCCATATAAAACCAAAAATTGGTTACAAAAAAGGCACCATCCAACATCAATTATGCTGGTATCATGATCCCCCAATCCTAAAATTATCCCTAGAGGGTCGTGTTCATCAGTGAATATTTTGACCGAAAAAATAACCGGGTACAAGGTGGAGGGTCAGAAACCAGCATATAAGTCTAAGCTCCCCACGAATGGAAAGCTGTATAATATATAACAGATGGAAAGCCAAGCCGACAGAATCATACTGGAAATACTACATAAAAAGCAAAAAGTGCACATGAGGAGAGATACAAACCAAATAGGGGTGAACGCCGTCCTCACAACCCCAACGCGCGTTTCGCTTCCTGCTTTTTCACAGGGGCATGTGACACATTAAACATCGCGGGTATATAAAGGGCGTGGCCACGCCTCCCATCGTCTCCGATTGGTGCGCATCAATATGTCGCGGCCATCGCGAGATTTCGGCATAAGCTCCTTACATTATCCATATATAATATAATAGTAATCTAACATCATAAGAATCTCCAAGTCATGCATCTCATATGCCATAAAAAACATTAAGAAACAGTACATATTTATGTTACTGATTTGTTACCCCTCGTTTGACCTGTATGTTCTGGGAGGCCAGGAACCGGAAGTGCAATAGTCGCCATTTTGGAACAGGGCAACTCCAGCAAACCTAATCATTTTTTGGTATACATATAAGGATATTGAAAATATATAAAAACCAGCATTGTGTGCTTCTTTATGAATAGTCCGCACCAAAACCAATGGCCTCCATTAGACATTTGGTGTCTCATATCTATCGGATATGTCCGGATCCGAGTTACCGAAACCGGAAATACCCCCATCGCCATTTTGGATACTGGAGGGCAATGCACACCGCTCAGTTTAAAAAGTGTCATATATTATCAAAAACCCATATCACCACAGTAGTAGTAAATTAGACACCATATCGTATATCCTGGCGTATATTTCACCAAATTCCTCCCGGGTCGGAAATACCGGAACCGGAAGTACACAGAACGCCATTTTGGATAATGGAACCACACTGCCCTCAGTGTTCACAACATAATATACAAATCCCTTTGTGTGGAAAGTTTAACAACACGTAAATTGCCCCCAAGAAAAGGGGGGAAAAAACCCTATACATAATTTTTACTCCAGTGCATGTCGAAACAGTGCAATAAACTAGATATATCATAAACGTGTTACATATATGATAAAAATATGACTTATCAAAGTATATTATTATTATTATAATTATTAATATTGTTAATACAATTGTGACAAAAGTGATTGTGAAAAAAGTGAAAACAAAAATAAATGAAATGAAATAAATAGTGCTCGTGATGTGACATGCGTGCCCAAAACTAAAATGAGGTAAGCTGGTTCAACGAAAGTTCAGGACGTGATGTCATGCCCACATAGATTTTATTGCAGGGGCAAATGGCCCAATATACAACTCCTACTGTGGAACAAGAAATGGTGTGAAAGATTTGATAATACCTTGTTCGTCCCATGTCCCAGAATTTGTCCGTACGGTCAACGTTACAGCATGCTACACAGGAGCCACAGGGTTTGCAACCCCATTTTTCTCCTCTCGGGCCGAACAAACGGCCCTGGATGGGTCCTTGGTAGTGGCTCCTGACTAGCATGTCCCTCAGGTTTTTAGTTCGTCTGAACGTCATTGACGGATACGGTCCTACATTCAGGGACTGGTCGCCTCTCAACACCTCCCAGTACTTTGACAACACTTTTCTTACCTCTTCCGCACCCTTGGTGTAATCCGTGATGAATCTAACTTGATCATCAGGTGTCTTCTGGCGTAGGTTCCTTGATTGTGAATGTAACAGAATATTATTTCCAATAAGCCGTTTGGATCTTGGATATCCACCTGACGGTAGGAGATGGAGGTTGGATCACGACTGACCTCTTTAGGAAAGAGACTGCGGTGAATTCTTTATTACACGCGAAATCAGCCCATCCCAAACGGCTTATTGGAAATATTCCGGTGGGCCAATTTTTACGACTGAGGAGAATCTGCTCTACGGAGGAATCGTTTGACAACCAAGCCCAAAATTTGGGCCAACGCTTTTGGGAACGAGGATATGGAGAGAGAGACATCAGAAGAGCTCATAGGAGGGCCAAAGAGAGTAAACGGGACACTCTGTTACATTCACAATCAAGGAACCTACGCCAGAAGACACCTGATGATCAAGTTAGATTCATCACTGATTACACCAAGGGTGCGGAAGAGGTAAGAAAAGTGTTGTCAAAGTACTGGGAGGTGTTGAGAGGCGACCAGTCCCTGAATGTAGGACCGTATCCGTCAATGACGTTCAGACGAACTAAAAACCTGAGGGACATGCTAGTCAGGAGCCACTACCAAGGACCCATCCAGGGCCGTTTGTTCGGCTCGAGAGGAGAAAAATGGGGTTGCAAACCCTGTGGCTCCTGTGTAGCATGCTGTAACGTTGACCGTACGGACAAATTCTGGGACATGGGACGAACAAGGGAATATCAAATCTTTCACACCATTTCTTGTTCCACAGTAGGAGTTGTATATTGGGCCATTTGCCCCTGCAATAAAATCTATGTGGGCATGACATCACGTCCTTTTAAAAGACGGGTACGGGAACATGTTCTAGCAATTGAAGCCTCTAGTGAGACATCGGACCTGGACTCACTTCAACCAATAGCGAGACACTTTCGGGAATTCCATCAATCGAATTCCCACCTTCTTAGGTTCCGGGGAATTGACAGAGTGTTAATCTCACCAAGGGGAGGAGACTGGAAGCGTATCCTCGCCCAACGTGAAACTAAGTGGATACATTGTTTGAAAACATTGGCCCCTCAAGGCCTTAATGAGACGAATAGTTTTGTTCCATTTCTGTAGTTTGTTGCTCTTTTTGCTTTTTTGTTTTTCTGTTGGTCCCGAGATCCTGGGGAGTCGTCCATCTCTGATGTTTTTATATTTTTAGTTTTATGTTTTATATATCATATCGCGATATGGGTATAGAAGGGAAGGCCGGAGAAAGTATAGGCATTGGATAATCCCTGTGACTAATACATTATGTGAATCCCTCAGTACTAACCTTTTTTGTCTTTTACCTCTTGTTTTATCTCTCGTTGTCTTAGGCACCTCTCGGGATATAACATGAAGGACTTTTGAACTTTCGTTGAACCAGCTTACCTCATTTTAGTTTTGGGCACGCATGTCACATCACGAGCACTATTTATTGCATTTCATTTATTTTTGTTTTCACTTTTTTCACAATCACTTTTGTCACAATTGTATTAACAATATTAATAATTATAATAATAATAATATACTTTGATAAGTCATATTTTTATCATATATGTAACACGTTTATGATATATCTAGTTTATTGCACTGTTTCGACATGCACTGGAGTAAAAATTATGTATAGGGTTTTTCCCCCCCTTTTCTTGGGGGCAATTTACGTGTTGTTAAACTTTCCACACAAAGGGATTTGTATATTATGTTGTGAACACTGAGGGCAGTGTGGTTCCATTATCCAAAATGGCGTTCTGTGTACTTCCGGTTCCGGTATTTCGACCCGGAGGAATTTGGTGAAATATACGCCAGGATATACGATATGGTGTCTAATTTACTACTACTGTGGTGATATGGGTTTTGATAATATATGACACTTTTTAAACTGAGCGGTGTGCATTGCCCTCCAGTATCCAAAATGGCGATGGGGGTATTTCCGGTTTCGTAACTCGGATCCGGACATATCCGATAGATATGAGACACCAAATGTGTAATGGAGGCCATTGGTTTTGGTGCGGACTATTCATAAAGAAGCACACAATGCTGGTTTTTATATATGTTCAATATCCTTATATGTATACCAAAAAATGATTAGGTTTGCTGGAGTTGCCCTGTTCCAAAATGGCGACTATTGCACTTCCGGTTCCTGGCCTCCCGGAACATACAGGTCAAACGAGGGGTAACAAATCAGTAACATAAATATGTACTGTTTCTTAATGTTTTTTATGGCATATGAGATGCATGACTTGGGGATTCTTATGATGTTAGATTACTATTATATTATATATGGATAATGTAAGGAGCTTATGCCGAAATCTCGCGATGGCCGCGACATATTGACGTGCACCAATCGGAGACGATGGGAGGCGTGGCCACTCCCTTTATATACCCGCGATGTTTAATGTGTCACATGCCCCTGTGAAAAAGCAGGAAGCGAAACGCGCGTTGGGGTTGTGAGGACGGCGTTCACCCCTATTTGGTTTGTATCTCTCCTTATGTGCACTTTTTGCCTTTTATGTAGTAATTCCAGTATCATTCTGTCGGCTTGGCTTTCCATCTGTTATATATTATACAGCTTTCCATTCGTGGGGAGCTTAGACTTATATGCTGGTTTCTGACCCTCCACCTTGTACCCGGTTATTTTTTCGGTCAAAATATTCACTGATGAACACGACCCTCTAGGGATACTTTTAGGATTGGGGGATCATGATACCAGCATAATTGATGTTGGATGGTGCCTTTTTTGTAACCAATTTTTGGTTTTATATGGGAGAGATCCTCACCAGTAGGGGGGACACGCCCCTTCACTGTTTAGATAGTCTTCGTCCTATTCTATGTATTTGATGTTTCTTATTAATTTTTAATGACATACTAATAAAGATTTATTTTATTACATTTTTGCGTATGGCCTAATCTTGTTGGGGTGGCATAGGTATATAGGGCGGTCATACGGCATTTAAATTGCCCAGATTCTTTGGAGGAGTGATTATGCCAGGATTTAGCAAAGTGGAGCTGGCACAGGCAGGAGCAGCGATGTGTGATCCTGCCTGAACATTGTGCTCTGCGGTACCACATCGAGATTTGTGCACCTGTACACCGCTGACAGATTACAAAGCTCTATAGGCACCTGATCTTCAAGTGCATATTACGTCACTAAGACAGTAAAATAATTAACCTTTTAGTTATCAATATAAGGTCACTTTTGGGGGGTTCAATTTATTATTTCACCCCAGAGTCTCTACAGTTGTCAGCACAAGACAATCAGCGTAAATCGTCTGCTGTGAATTGATTTTTGCACCTGTGGGGTAAAAATGTTCATGACATCCCTTGGAAAATTCTCTGAGGGGTGTAGTTACTAAAATGGAGCAACTTCTTGGGGGAGTGTTTTTTACATGTCACCTCAGAGCCTCTACAGTTGTCGAACATTTCACCAATCTAGGCCTTAAACACTATGGACACTAATAATGCAATAATAATCAATAACCTCATTTCTTACTGTAAAGCAGCACATAAAATTGCACTTGTTTATTTACTTGTATTGGCTTTGCTTCACATGCTCTCAGAAATGCTCTGATATGAGAATCACTCACTGTTGTCAAGTCTCCTCAGCACAGCTCTGCTGCCCCGCCCCCGCATCTTGTTACATAGCAGAGCTCTCAGCCACTTACATACAGACAGCTTGTAATCAGCAGATTTATTTCTCCCTTTCTTTTCTGCTGGTAACATTAGTGCAGCGAACTACAGTCAGAACCATGGCGTTATAAGCAGGATATAGATCTCATTACTGACAGATCTCACTACATGCGCTCTCCTCTAAATACAGTATTGTGTGCAGTCTGAACAGTGAATTGTCACTGTGTCAAGTGTCATACATGCCTATTCTGGCTATTTTACTCCCTAAAAATTAAAATGCTTATTTTTCCGCATGGTCTTTTTCTAGTCAGGAGCGCTATATCAGCAACCTGCCAGCTCCAGCACACAGGAAGCCCCGCCCCTCACACACAGACATCTCCAGACTAAAAAGCACATTATGTGTACACAACCTGTGGTGATGTCACAGTCATGTGATCAGCCACGTGTATGGAAGGAGTAAGGCGAACTCCTGAGGCTCCGTGTAGGACTGTGCTGAGTATGAAGGTTCCTTGAAGCATGTGTACCATGTAAAGCCGGGCTATGTAAGCATGTTAGGCAGTTTTCTGTGTGGCAGAGCTGTGTATGCAGTGAGCACAATGTGGCAGTGCTGTGTGCGTGCAGTGGACACCATGTGGCGAGCTGTGTGTGCAGTGAGCACCATGTGGCAGAGCTGTGTATGCAGTGAACATCCTGTGGCAGAGCTGTGTATGCAGTGAGTTGCTCTCCCCTTCATCAGTGAATGCACCCCCCACCATCCATCCTCTACTGCTCTTCCCTTCATCAGTGATTGCACCCCCCCCCCTGCCATCCATCCTCTGCTGCTCTCCCATTCATCAGTGATCGCTTCAAACCCCACCTCCCCTGTCCATCCATCAATCCATCCTCTGCTCCTCTACCATTGTCTCTCCCCTTCATCAGTGATCTCTCTGCCGCCCCACCACGCCCCCATATATTCACCCTCTGCTCCACTCCCATTGTCTCTCTTTCAACAGTGATCGCTCCACACCACCCCACCTCGCCCCATACATCCATCATCTGCTCCTCTCCCATTGTCTTTCCCCTTCATCAGTGAGCGCACACCGCAACCCCACCCCCTTGCTCTCACAGCCAGACCAGACCTGGGGCGCAGGCAGCGGACATACCAGAAAAATCCAGTAATGTGTCCCGCTGTACAGTGCTACTTCTCCTTCTCTTGCTTATCCGGTGGGGTTTTTATGAATTGGTGGCAATGGGAACATGGACAATGGTCAGGGAGCAGTCCTCTAGTTTGACAGCACTATTTGTGAAGTGACATGAGTTGCCAGAGTGCTGTCTTTAGCATACAATTTGGATGCTAATGACAGCAACGGCCAGGGATGTGTTTTACAGCCCCTAACAGACATGGCAGGGCTGATAATTAAAGTGCCCAAGCCTGGGATGTGTATTGGGAGGTGTAAAACACATCACAGACTGGGGCTGTCATTAGCAGGGAGAGGGAGACAGTGCACGCTCCCGTGTGGAGCGAGGAGGAGTTACAGAGAATCCGTCAGATGACGGATTCTCTGTAAATCCACTAAGAGCAGCCTGCTGTGCATGGGAAACACAGCAGGCTGTAGAAGGAAAAAAAACACAACCAATTGGAGAAATTATTTTGTCCACAAAATAAATTAATTAGTGTAAAAAAAGATGTCCGTATCCTTTAAATGCACCTGGTGCCCTTTCTCTTCTGAGCCTTGCGGTGTGCCCATACAGCATGGGGTGTTGTTGTATGCAGGAGAAAATAGGTAACAAATTATGGCATACATTACACCCTGTTACCCTTTTTGAAAATGAAAAATTTAGGGCTAAAGCAACATTTTCTTCTAAAATGCATCATTTCTCATTTTTATGGCCAAGTGTTAATACATTTTATGAAATGCCTTTTTGGCCACGGTGCTCACTGCATCCCATGAAAAAATTCCTCGAAGGTTGTAGTTTCCAAAATGGGGTCACTTCTTGGGGTTTTCCACTTTAGGGGTACCTCAAGGTGTCTTTAAATGCCACATGACACCTGAAAAAGATTCTAGTGAAATCTGCCTTCCAAAAGCCATATGGCTCTCCATCCCTTCTGAGCTTTGCTGTGTGCCCAAACAACAGTTTATGACCACATATGGGGTGTTTCTGTATTCAGGAGAAAATGGGTAACAAATTGTTGGGTGCATTTTCTCCTGCTACCCCCTTGTAAAAATGAGAAAAAGCAACATTTTCTTGTAAAATATGTAATTTTTCATTTCCACTGCCAAGTCTTTCCAAATTCTATGAAATGCTTGTTTGGCCAACATGCTCACTGCACCCTTTGAAAAATTCCATGCGGGGAGTAGTTTCCAAAATAGTCACTTATTGGGGGTTTCCACTTTAGGGGTACCTCAGGATGTCTTCAAATGCGACATGGCACCTGAAAATTATTCCAGTGAAATCTGCTCTCCAAAAGCTATATGGTGCACCTTCCCTTATGAGTTTTGCTATGTGCCCATGCACCATTTATGACCACATATGGGGTGTTGCCACAGGATGATACAGGATAAGATGGCTAGCAAATTGTGAGGTGCATTTTCTCCTGTGAAAATGAAAATTTTTTGCCTAAAGGAACATTTTCTTGAAATATATGTAATTTTTCATTTTTGCTAAAGGTTACTAAATTCTATGAAATGCCTGTTCTAGCAAAATCTGCCCTGTAAAAACCATATGTTGCTCTTTCCTTTTTGAGCCCTGTCGTGTGCCCATACATCAGCTTATGACCCCATATAGAGTGTTTCTGTAAACTGCCAAATCAGAGTAATAAATATTGAGGTTTGTTTGGCTGTTAAGGGGGTTGTTCCACGAAAAATGTTCTACAGTTTTCAAACCAGCAACTGAATCTTAATACTTTTGTAATTGCATGTAATAAAACATTTAGCATAGCTAGTGAGTTATTCAATAAAATGTATCTGTATAGCGCCACCTGCAGTCAGTTTTTCTTTCTTATTTCTATGGTGTTCAAACAAATAATAATATGGTGATCAAACAAATAATAAGCCCTCATATAGCTACGTGAACAAACAATTCAAATAGTTCTGGCTCTTAGAAGACCAGGAAGGAAAAGGAAATAACAAAATTTGCCTGGACCTTGAGGGGCTGAACAACCTAGTATAAGAAGTACAACCAACATATAAACACAATTGTCCCTATGAGAGGAACAGGAAGTTTGTATATTGTCAAGTTTTATACCTCACTTTGTTTATTACTGTATTTTTCGCTTTATAAGACGCACTTTTTCCTCCCAAAAGTAGGTGGAAAATGCCAGTGCATCTTAGAAGCGAATACTAGCGAGCGTTTCTTTTATGGAAGCACTCACTAGTATGCATTAGGTGCCAGGAGCAGGATGAAGCGCTGCAATCGCTTCCGATACTTACCCTTCCTGGTCTTCTTGCTATGGCCCGCGCTAGACTGTCCTGACCCTGTACAGCATCAGGACGTAGTGCGCACTCTATGACCTGATGCTGCGTGCAGTCAGGTGACAGTGCAGCGCGAGCCGGAGAAGACGGGGGAGCGTGACGTCGGACCCATAGTGGAGCCACAGCGCAGGAGAGGTAAGGAAGTTTTTTTATTTTAGTCTGATTGGGGTCAAAGAAGAGGTTTGATGGGGTCTAAAACAAAAGGGCTGATCTGAGGTCTGATGGGGGTCTAAAACAAAAGGGCTGATCTAAGGTCTGATGGGAGTCTGAAAGAAAAGGGCTGTTCTGAGGTCTGTTGGGGGTCTGACATGGAGGACTGATATGGGGGTCTGATGTGATGTCCTGATATTTATGAGGGTCTGATCTGAGGATCTGACATGAGGTCTGATGAAAAATATTTTTTTCTTATTTTCCTGCTCTAAAATCTGGGGTACATCTTATCATCGGGTGCGTCTTGTAAAGCGGAAAATGCAGTAATTTTCTACACATTACAAAGCCTTGGGAGCAATAAGCCATATTTTGTATATTGCATGTGTTAAGGGATTTGTATTATAAGAAAATGAAAGATGATAAAAATCTAGGTAGATTTTCGGTGTTCTCTTCCTCATCATTTATTGAAAATGTGACTGCAGCTATGTAATGTTGTCTCAGCATACTCTGTATAATAAACAGTGTTGATGTGATTGTTCATTGTAATTGGAAAATATGTCATTGCAGCTTTTATCCACTTTACACTACAGTACAGTAATAAGAAACAGACAGTATCTTAAGACATTATTCCTAATGTGAATGCATAACTCAAGAATATTGGCTTCCAATATATCCATAGACAATTTATAGCTTACCCAGTGATATCTTTTCTCCTGAATCAGCAGGCAGCAGGAACACTAGAAGTGCTAATCCAGATATAAGAACGCAAGGGATCAATAAATTTAATCCATAGTATAATGTACGCCTGCGCATTGTCACTGTGTATGTCACATCTGGGTATGGCTCCTTACAGCAGTCATAGTACAATTCATTCCTTTTGCCTGGTACATCTGCAAAATGAAATATAATGGATTAATCCTTATATTATAAACAAAAAATAAATAAAAATATAAAAGAAAAAACTATAAATTAAATAAATATAAAATACATATAATATAGATAAATAATAATAAGTCCCACCGTGGGGAAATTCACAGTGTTACAGCAGCACAGAGTACAAATACTCCAACATAAAGAGTCAAAGACATTACAGTGACAGTAGATTACAGATAAAAGAAAATGTAAAAAATAAGGGATATAGATATCATAGCTTATAGAATTAAGTCTCTGGATGGAATGATGTCCACTGGAATCTTTAGGTAATAAGTGCAGTCTGTCTCCACTTGGGTTGGTTGTATAGCCTAATAGTGTTAAGCGCGAATATTCGAATAGCAATATCGTTCATCATTTTAGCGAATATCAGCACTTTACTAATTCACGAATATTGCGAATATAGCGCTATATATTCGCTATTTCGAATAGTCTTTTTTTTTTTTTATTGTTATATTTTTTTCTTTCCCACTTCCCAAAAGTAGTTCTACATAATACATTCGTCATCTTCTTCTACCAAGCCAACCATAGTAAACCAGGTCTAAGTTGAAATCGCAATGCGATTAATTCAAGTTATATTAATCGCATTGCGATTTCAACTTAGACCTGGTTTCTATGGTTGGATTGGTAGAATTAGCGAATATGACAAATGTATTTGTCATATTCCTCAAAACTAAGATAACAAAGTATTCTCCATCTTCGTTTTAGCTACCTATGTGTCAACCTCGCTAATTCTAGCAATCAAATAGAAAGGTTGACTATGGCGACAGCTGTGTTTAATTCGCTATGCGATTATATTACTTTGATTTTTTTAAATAAATAGAATTATAATACTTGATAATTAATATAATTATTCTATTTATTAAAAAAATCAAAGTAATATAATCGCATAGTGAATTAAAAACAGCTGTCGCTATAGTCAACCTTCCCATTTGATTGCTAGAATTATCGAAGTTGACGAATATGGAGCAAAAACGAAGATGGAGAATACTTTATCTTTGTTTTGAGGAATATGACGAATACATTCGTCATATTCGCTAATTCTACCAAGCCAACCATAGTAAACACGGTCTAAGTTGAAATCGCAATGCGATTAATTCAAGTTATATTAATCGCATTGCGATTTCAACTTAGACCTGGTTTACTATGGTTGGCTTGGTATTATTAGCGAATATGATGAATGTATTCATCATATTCCTCAAAACGAAGATAACGAAGTATTCTCCATCTTCGTTTTTGCTCCATATTTGTCAACTTCGATAATTCTAGCAATCAAATGGGAAGGTTGACTATAGCGACAGCTGTGTTTAATTCGCTATGCGATTATATAAAAAAAATTTTTATAACTAAAATAATACTTCATAATTATTATAATTATTCTATTTATAAAAAAATAATAATAATATAATCGCATAGCGAATTAAACACAGCTGTCGCCATAGTCAACCTTCCTATTTGATTGCTAGAATTAGCGAAGTTGACGAATAGGTAGCTAAAGCGAAGATGGAGAATACTCGGTATCTTCGTTTTGAGGAATATGATCGAATGCATTCGTCATCTTCTTCTACCAAGCCAACCATAGTAAACCAGGTCTAAGTTGAAATCGCAATGCGATTAATTCAAGTTATATTAATCGCATTGCGATTTCAACTTAGACCTGGTTTCTATGGTTGGATTGATAGAATTAGCGAATATGACAAATGTATTTGTCATATTCCTCAAAACTAAGATAACAAAGTATTCTCCATCTTCGTTTTAGCTACCTATGTGTCAACCTCGCTAATTCTAGCAATCAAATAGAAAGGTTGACTATAGCGACAGCTGTGTTTAATTACGCTATGCGATTATATTACTTTGATTTTTTTAAATAAATAGAATTATAATACTTGATAATTAATATAATTATTCTATTTATTAAAAAATCAAAGTAATATAATCGCATAGTGAATAAAAACAGCTGTCGCTATAGTCAACCTTCCCATTGATTGCTAGAATTATCGAGATTGACGAATATGGAGCAAAAGCGAAGATGGAGAATACTATCTTTGTTTTGAGGAATATGACGAATACATTCGTCATATTCGCTAATTCTACCAAGCCAACCATAGTAAACACGGTCTAAGTTGAAATCGCAATGCGATTAATTCAAGTTATATTAATCGCATTGCGATTTCAACTTAGACCTGGTTTACTATGGTTGGCTTGGTATTATTAGCGAATATGATGAATGTATTCATCATATTCCTCAAAACGAAGATAACGAAGTATTCTCCATCTTCGTTTTTGCTCCATATTTGTCAACTTCGATAATTCTAGCAATCAAATGGGAAGGTTGACTATAGCGACAGCTGTGTTTAATTCGCTATGCGATTATATAAAAAAAAAATTTTTATAACTAAAATAATACTTCATAATTATTATAATTATTCTATTTATAAAAAAAAAAATAATAATATAATCGCATAGCGAATTAAACACAGCTGTCGCCATAGTCAACCTTCCTATTTGATTGCTAGAATTAGCGAAGTTGACGAATAGGTAGCTAAAACGAAGATGGAGAATACTTCGGTATCTTCGTTTTGAGGAATATGACGAATGCATTCGTCATCTTCGCTAATTCTAGATATCAAACCAATAGGAAAGCAGCCTTAAGTTACAATCGCAATACGCGATTATTTAAATCGCATATTAATCGAGATAACTAGAATAATGACGATTATTCCATTACGACGAATATGAAACGAATATTTTATCGAATATTCGTGAAATTCGTCGAAATCTAATATGGCACCTGCCGCTCATCACTGTAGCCTAAGAGCAGCAGGAAGGAATGACTTCCAATAGCACTCCTTCTCACACTTGAGGTGAAGCAGTCGGTCACTGACAGTACTGCCGAATACTATCATCGTCTCATGCATGAGATGGGACTTATTCTCCAGCATGGAAATCAACTTGGATAGTATCCTCCACTCACCTACCACCTGCACTGGTTCTAGGGGGATCACCACGACGGAGCTGGCCCTTCTAATCAGTTTGTCAAGTCCCTTCCTCTCCCTAGTTGAGATGCTGCTACCCCAGTAGGCCATTCTGAAGAAGATGGCTGACACCACCAGAGTTCAAAAAGGCCCTGAGAAGTACCCTCTGCACTCCAAAAGCTCTCAGCCACCTAAGCAGGTAAATCCTGCAGTGATCCTTTCTATATAGTGCATCCATGTTATCTGCCCAGTCCATCTTATTATGAAGGAGTACACTCAGGTACTTATAAGTGTTGGCTATCACAATGTCCATCCCCTGGATGTCCACTGGTTTAGGAGAATGTCTGTGCTTGTGGAAGCCTTCAACCATCTCCTTAGTCTTCCCGACATTGATCCTAAGGTGTTTCTGCTGACACCAATCCACAAATTCCTGGGTCAGTTCTCTGTACTCTGTCATCCTCGTCTGTGATGAGGCCTACTATTGCCGAGTCATCAGAGAACGTTTGTAAGTAAAAGCTAGATGAGTTGTACCTGAAGTCTGCAGTGTACAGCGTGAGGAGGAAAGGAGCAAGAACTGCACCTTGAGGTGCCCCATGTACTACAGATCACTGTCTCACACTATACTATATACTATACTATAACTACATACGTCTCACTGTTTAAAGATGTCCTGTAATCACTTCTGACATATCAAATTTGTTCTCCATAAAAACAAAATTCTAGATAATATTTTCCTATAACTATATGTTATGCTGTTCCTCTGTTATTCTTCCTAGAAATTTATGAATATATCCACATCTGGGTGACACTATTCCCCTTGTAAAAGGGTTGTCTTCCTACACAGTCTGGCTATGGCAACACTGGTTGAACAGTGTAAGTGCATAGGCCGTCCTCCCCAATACTAACGTACAGTTGTCAATTTATTCCTAATAGAATTTAGAGTTATGGCCCCTAAAAACGCATGCTGTATTTAGGAAAAAATGCATAACAAATTCTGCGGAGCATTATCTCCTGTTGAGCCTTGTGAAAATGAAAAATTTGGGACTAAAGCGACATTTTATTGGAACTAAAATGTAATTCTTTATTTTCACAGCCAAGTGTTGCTAAATTCTATGAAATTCCTTGAGGGGTGTAGTTTTGAAAATGGGTTATCTTTTGGGGTTTCCTTTCTAGTTCTACCTCAGGGTCTCTTCAAATGTGAAACGGCACCTGAAAACTATTCCAGCTAAATCTACCCTCCATTAACAATATGGAGCTGGTTTCATTCTGAGTCCTGCAGTGTGCCCATGAAGAAATTTACAACCACATATGGGGCGTTTATGTAAACTGCAGAATCAGGGTAATACAAATTTATGTTTGTGTTGCTGTTAACCCTTGCTGTGCTACAGGAAAAATGGATTTAAATGGAAAATCTGTAAACACAATAATAAAAAAAAAAATCCCCTCAAGTTTTCTTTAATTCCTTTGGAACACCTAAAGGGTTAACCAAGTATGTAAAATCAATTTTGAATAGTTTAAGGGGTGTAATTTCCAAAATGCTGTCATTTTGGGTGATTTCTATTAACCATCTAAGGACCGCCTAACGCACGGATGCGTCTGGCCGGTGGTCCTGTTGCTCTGGCTGGACGCATCCGTGCGTCATCTCGCGAGAGCCGAGATTTGCTGTGAACGCGCGCGCGTTCACAGCAGCTCAAAGATCGCAAGTTATACTGCAGCCTGCCAGCGATGATCAATCGCTGGCAGGCTGTAGATGTGAAATAAATCGCATCAAACATGTATATCAGATGCTGTTTTGTTAACAGCGTCTGATATACCTGCTACCTGGTCCTCTGGTGGTCCCATTTCCTGGGATCGACCACCAGAGGACCAGGTAGCTATGTAAAGTTGCACCAAGCACCACACTACACTACCCCCCGTCACTTGTTAACCCCTTGATCACCCCATCTAGATTCCCTGATCACCCCCCTGTCATTGATCACACCCCTGTAAGGCTCCATTCAGACGTCCATATGTGTTTTGCGGATCCGTGAATCCACGGATCCGCGAATCTGATCCACGAATCCGCAAAATACGGACACCGGCAATGTGCTTTCCGCATTTTGCAGATCCGCACATTGCCAGAACTATATAGAAAATGCCTTTTCTTGTCCGCAATTGCGGACAAGAATAGGACATGTTCTATATTTTTGCGGAATGTAAGTGCAGATACGGAAGTGCGGATCCGCAATTCCGGATCCGAGCGGGACAAAGTCTGTCCCCATAGAAATGAATGGGTCCGCAATTCCGTTCCGCAAACAGAATTGCGGACGTGTTAATGGGGCATAAGGGTCCCTTATCACCGCCAGTTAGTTAGCTACTTGTTAGGTAGTTAGCGCCCAGCCCACCGCACCGCAGTCACTGATTTTGGCAGAAATTTTTTCATCCACATTGATCGATGCGAATTAAAAAATCTGTGCCGTTCATTTATTTTATTTTTGTCAGCCCAGAGGCTGAACGGAAAAAAAAAATCTCATTACCCGTATGCTCAATATAAGGAGAATCGCAGAAACTCCTAATGCTGGCCATACGTGTAATGATTGCGGAGACCCTCAAATGCCAGGGCAGTACAAACACCTCACATGTGACCCCATTTTAGAAAGAAGACACCCCAAGGTATTCCGTGAGGGGTATGGTGAGTTCATGTAAAATTTTATTTTTGTCACAAGTTAGTGGAATATGAGACTTTGTAAAAAAAAAAAAATATATCAATTTCTGCTAACTTGTGCCAATTTTTTTTTTCTGTGAACTTGCCATGCCCCTCACGGAATACCTTGGGGTGTCTTCTTTCCAAAATGGGGTCACATGTGGGGTATTTATACTGCCCTGGCATTTTAGGGGCTCTAAAGCGTGAGAAGAAAAATGCGTAAAAATGCACTCCTAAAAGGTACTCGTTGGAATTTGGGCCCCTTTGCGCATCTTGGCTGCAAAAAAGTGTCACACATGTGGTATCGCCGTACTCAGGAGAAGTAGGGAAATGTGTTTTGTGGTGTATTTTTACATATACCCATGTTGGGTGAGAGAAATATCTATGTAAATTGACAACTTTGTATAAAAAATTTAAAAAAGTTGTCATTTAGAGAGATATTTCTCACACACAGTATGGGTATATATAAAAAATACACCCCAAAACACATTGCCCTACTTCTCCTGAGTACGGTGATACCACACGTGTGACACTTTTTTGCAGCCAAGATGCGCAAAGGGGCCCTAATTCCAATGAGTTCCTTTAGGATTTCACAGGGCATTTTTAAGCATTTGGATTCTCATGCTTTAGGTTCCCTAAAATGCCAGGGCAGTATAAATACCCCACAAGTGACCCTATTTTGGAAAGAAGACACCCCAAGGTATTCTGTGAGGGGCATGTCGAGTTCACAGAATTTTTTTTTTTTTGGCACAAGTTAGCGGAAATTGATATTTTTTTTTTTGTTTTTTACAAAGTCTCATATTTAACTAACTTGTGACAAAAAATAAAATTTTACATGAACTCAACATACCCCTCACGGAATACCTTGGGGTGTCTTCTTTCTAAAATGGGGTCACTTGTGGGGTATTTATACTGCCCTGGCATTTTAGGGGTCTCTAAAGCATGAGAAGAAGTCTGGAATCTAAATGCTTAAAAATGCCCTGTGAAATCCTAAGGCCTCTTTCACACGGGCGTCATGTTTGACGCCCGGATAAGAGGCGGGTGCGTTGCGGGAATATGTGCGCTTTTCCCGCGCGGGTGCAAACGTTTGCAACACGTTTTGCACGCGCGTGAGAAAAAACGCCATGTTTGGTACCCAACCCGAAGCCGGACTTCATCACTGAAGTCCGGTTTCGGGTATACTGGAGAATTGATTATTTCCCTTTATGACATGGTTATAAAGGGAAATAATAGCATTCTTAATAAAGAATGCATTGTAAAATGATGAGGAAGGGGTTAAAAATAATAAAAGTTAACTTACCTTAGCCACTTGATCGCGTAGTCGCGATCTGTCCTCTCTTTCCCTGCAGCATCTATGATCTAAAGGACCTGTGATGACGTCACATCACATGGTCCAATCACATGGTCCATCACCATGGTAGGCCCGTGTGAAAGGGGCCTAAAGGTACTCATTGAAATTTGGGCTCCTTTGCGCACACAGGCTGCAAAAAAGTGTCACACATGTGGTATCGCCGTACTCAGGAGAAGTAGGGCAATGTGTTTTGGGGTGTATTTTTACATATACCCCTGCTGGGTGTGAGAAGTATCTCTGTAAATGACAACTTTTTAAATTTTTTTATACAAAGTTGTCAGTTTACAGAGATATTTCTCTCAACCAACATGGATATATGTAAAAATACACCCCAAAACACATTGCCCTACTTCTCCTGAGTACGGCGATACCACATGAGTGACACTTTTTTGCAGCCTGGGTGCGCAAAGGGGCCCAAATTCCAACGAGTACCTTTAGGTTTTACAAGGTTGCTTACAATTTAGCCCCGCCCAAAATGCCAGAACAGTAAACACACCCCACAAATGACCCCATTTCGGAAAGTAGACGCCCCAAGGTTTTCACTGAGGGGCATAGTGAGTCCGTGGGAGATTTTTTATTTTTTTGCCAGAAGTTAGCAGAAATGGAAACTTTATTATTATTATTTTTTCCTCAGAAAGTGTCATTTTCCGCTAACTTGTGAAAAAAAAAAAGAAATGATACATGAACTCACCATGCCCCTCTGCGAATACTTTGGGGTGTCTTCTTTATTGGATTTTTTTTTTTTAATCAAAGACATGTAGAACAATACATTTTGTGAAAACTTTATATAGAAATGTATTTTTTTTTTTAAATTTTACAACAGAAAGTGAAAAATATCATTTTTTTTGCAAAAATTTCGGTCATTTCTTATTAATAGCAAAAAAAGTAAAAATGTCAGCAGCAATGAAATACTACCAAATGAAAGCTCAGTTAGTGAGAAGAAAAGGAGATAAAATTAATTTGGGTCGTAAGTTGCATGACGGAGCAACAAACGGTGAAAGTAGTGTAGTGCAGAATTGTAAAAAGTGGCCTGGTCATTAAGGTCTCTTTCACACGGGCGTCATGTTTGACGCCCAGATAAGAGGCGGGTGCGTTGCGGGAATATGCGCGTTTTTCCCGCGCGGGTGCAAACGTTTGTAACGCGTTTTGCACGCGCGTGAGAAAAATCGCCATGTTTGGTACCCAACCCGAAGCCGGACTTCATCACTGAAGTCCGGTTTCGGGTCTTCTGAAGAATTAATTATTTTCCCTTATAACATGGTTCTTAATAAAGAATGCTTAGTAAAATGAAGTGGAAGGCGTTAAAAATAATAAAAGTTAACTTACCTTAGCCACATGGTCCAATCACATGGTCCATCACCATGGTAAGATGGACCATGTGATTGGACCATGTGATGTGATGTCATCACAGGTCCTGTAGATCTTAGCTGATGCTGGGAAAGAGAGGACAGATCGCAACTACGCGATCAAGTGGCTAAGGTAAGTTAACTTTTATTGTTTTTAACCCCTTCCACTTCATTTTACAATGCATTCTTTATTAAGAATGCTATTATTTCCCCTTATAACCATGTTATAAGGGAAAATAATAGAGATCGGGTCCAGTTGCTAAGCAACCATGCGGGAAAATCGCAACGCATCCGCACTTGCTTGCGGATGCTTGCGATTTTCCCGCAGCCCCATTCACTTCCATGGGGCCTGCGTTGCGTGAAAAATGCACAATATAGGGCATGCTGCGATTTTCACGCAACGCAGAAGTGATGCGTGAAAATCACCGCTCATGTGCTCAGCCCCATAGAAATGAATAAGTCCGGATTCAGTGCGGGTGCAATGCGTCCTCCTCACGCATTGCACCCGCGCGGAAAACTCGGCCTAAGGGTGTTTAAGCTAGGGGGGCTGAGGTGGTTAAACACGGTTTAGAAAATTTTGAAAATTGCCTCCTGAATTCCACACTTTCTAAAATCCTACAAAAAATTAAATGAAATTTACTAAATGATGCCAGCATAGAGTAGAATTATGGGAAATGTTAATTAATAACTATTTTACGAGAAATCCCTATTTGTCCTAAAATCTGAGAAATTCGAATTTAGAAAATTGCTAAGTTTTCAATTTTTTTTTCAAATTTGGGATTTTTTTTTACACAAAAAGGTAAAACATATAAACTCAAATTCACCACTAACAAGTGGTACAATGTGTCACAAGAAAACATTCTTGGGCTGCGTTCACACTTCAGTTATTTGATCAGTTATTGTGAGCCAAAACCAGTAGTGAAGCTTACTCAGAGATAAGGTATATTAAAAAGATCTGCTCCTGTTCTGTATTTTTGGCCGCTTTCAGACAAGCATATTTGCAATGCATATATAGTCAGGATTTACTGTAACGGCATCCGCTGCTAATGTATATGAATGGAGCTACTCACATGGGCAATTAATTTCCGTCAGTATTTGAAATCCGCAGCATGTCCGAGTTTTGTGCGGATTTGTTACCAAATATGCACATTACAGTCTGTGCAGTGCTTAAAAAATGAAGGAATGAAGAAATACGCATGTCAATCCTGATTAAATCCTGAAGCAATCCTGATGAAATCCATATGTGGTTGCAAATTTCTGCATGGGCACACTGCAGGGCTCAGAAAGAAAACCAGCGTCATATTGTTAATAGAGGGTAGATTTAGCTGGAATAGTTTTCAGGTGCCGTTTTACATTTGAAGAGACCCTGAGGTAGAACTAGAAAGGAAACCCCAAAAGTTAACCCATTTTGAAAACTACACCCCTCAAGGAATTTCATAGAATTTAGCAACACTTGGCTGTCACATTTGAAGAGACCCTGAGATAGACCTAGAAAGGATCCTGAGCCAGAATATTGACAGATTTCAATCCGCTCGCCAGAAAGCGGCCTTTGACCCGCATCTGGTTTTGGCTCACAATAACTAATCGAAATAACTGAAGTGTGAATGCAGCCTTAGAATCACTTGGATCAGTAAAATTGTTCCAGAGTTATTACCAGATAAAGTGACACATGTCTGGTTTGAAAAATGAGGCTCTGGCACTTGATCCAGACTGGCTTTTGCTTGAAGAGTTTAAAGTCTATTGTGAATCATGAAATTCGCTACCAACTGAGGATTTTTGCATGGCTCTTGTTTCCCATTGCGTTTTCTTGACATTTTGTAGCATGCTCTAGGTACGGCTTTTTTTTCTCATGGCAATTTCTACAGGAAAGCCAAAAATGATGTGTGATGGAAGCCTTACTATTTATCCCTTTTAAAAGGGATTTTAATATGATTGTTAGGGGTTAAAAGTAGAGATGAGCGAATCGAAGCTGACAAAGTCTAATTTGTTTAGAATTTCAGGAAAAATTAGATTCTAAAAGAATGCAAATGTCCTCACGCTTCGTGGTAACGAGTCACAATTTTTCCTAACATGGCGGCTAGCCGACTATAATGGCGGCTACGCGTGGTTGGACATGGGGCAAGGAGCTCTGGGAAGGCGGGTTGACCTATAATGCCATGCATACAGCCAATCGGAAGCCAGCCTGGTGATGTCACAGCCCTATAAATACGGTGGCCATCTTAGATTCTGCCATTCACAATCATACTTTGTTCAGGGATAAACGTGTATGCAGATGCTAGGGAGAGTGAAAGATAAACGAATTGTTAAAAAAAATGGAAAGAAGCCATTTACTAGTGCAGGGAAAGGATAGTGAGAGGAATCATTTCACAGGCAGGGAGATATGTGTGCAGATGCTAGGGAGAATCATAGGAAAATCCTCATTGTGATAAAAAGAGATTTAGGCCCAGTTCACACATCAGTTATTTGGTCCGTTATTTTTATCAGTTTTTGTGAGCCAAAACCAGGAGTAGAGACTACTCAGAGATAAGGTGTAATGAAAAGATATTCACCTGATAAGCCTTTAGTGGCTTATATCTGTGGAAAAAGATAAATATATACGCAGGTCACTTTTGCTGTTAACTGCGCTGATATCATTTTGTGGCCTATTTCAATACAATACGAGAAATATTTATGCAGGTCACTTTTGTTGTTATATACAATAAAAGCGTTTATTGCCATATTTCTAGAGAAAAATAGATTAAGTTCATAATTGCTGTTATTTGCGCTAAAAGCATTTCTTGTCATATTTCATTACAATACGAGAAAAATAGATGCAGTTCACATTTGGTGTTATTTGCGCTAAAAGGGTTTATTGCCATATTTCACTACTATACGAGAAAAATAGACACAGTTCACATTTGGTGTTATTTGTGCTAAAAGCGTTTATTGTCATATTTCTAGAGAAAAAGAGAAAAATATACGCAATTTACTTTTGCTGTTATTTACGCTGAAATCGTTTCATTGCCAATTTCAAATCCTCTAGTTGTCTATCTTAGTAAAAAAAGATAATTATTTTTGTTTTAATTTACTGTTAATTTACTTAGTTTAGCTAAAAGTATGTCAGACAGAGAAGTGCCAGGCCCTGCCCAGGGGAGTGGCAGAGGCGTAAATAATTCTGGCGCAGGCACAGGTCACAGCAGAGTAAGGGGGCGTAGCAGCAGGAGTTTCTTCCCGAGGGCTCAAGTCCACATGTCAGCTAGTGGTGGAGTCTTGACCAGCAACCCAGCGGTTCTTGATTGGTTGACTCGATCTTCGACTGCGCTAATAGCAGCACCAGCAGCCTGAGTCTAGAGTTACTGATGAGCAGCTTTCTTCACCCGCATAGTGAAGAAACTACTCACCAGCAGCATCAGGTAGACCTGGAGCAGGACCTGAACCAGCAGGTGGTGGCATACTTTGACAGTACCCTGCCAGCAGTCATAGAAGATCCGCTGGACTACTGGGCAGCCAAACTGGATTTGTGGCCGCAACTGGCCGAGTTTGCCCTGGAAAAGCCAGTAGTGTGGCATCAGAGCTAGAGATGAGCGAACACCTGGATGTTCGTGTTCGAGAGGTTCGGCCGAACTTCCGGAAAATGTCCGGGTTCGTGATCCGAACTCAACACGAACTTCATCCCGAACCCGAACCCCATAGAAGTCAATGGGGACCTGAACTTTTGGGCACTAAAAAGGCTGTAAAAGACACCCAGAGGGATAATATACCGCAATAAACGCATTGCGATTACAACTTTGAGCTAACGATCACCATGGGAACGCCTCCTCCAGTAGAATGTACTGTCGGATCTGAGAATTAAGTTGAAATCGCAATGCGATTCTCATATATTTGCTTAATCGCATTGCGATTTCAACTTAGCATTGCTAAATAATTCCATCCATATCGTTAACTTACTGAGTCAGTAAGTTAACGAATATGGATGGAATTATTTAGCAATGCTAAGTTGAAACGGCAATGCGGTTAAGCAGATATATAATAATCGCATTGCGATTTCAACTTAATTCTCACATCCGACAGTACATTCTACTGGAGGAGGCGTTCCCATGGTGATCGGTAGCTCAAAGTTGTAATTGCAATGCGATTAAGCAAATACATAAGAATCGCATTGCGATTCCAACTTTTTAGTACTCATCTTTTAAAATCGTACACCACTTTAAGTTCCAAAGTTGCAATCACGTTCGAATAGAACTTAAAGCTGTCTCTTAGTCAGTTTTAGTATTGGTGTGCTGTAATAGAAGTTACATTCAGATGCGCGAATATAACTTAGAGCAATACAGTCAACTTTACACTGTTAGTTTTATTATCGCGATAATACAACTATTCAAGAATGCGTGTACGTGCGTCTGTACGTGTGTGCGTTACCTCGGACACTATTCTATTTTGCCAGCCACAGCTGAAACCACTGATTTATGGTATTGCTATTTTGGCAATTGAATTTAACCCCAGAAAATAATCTATCCTTTGCCAGACAGCAGACAGTATTATACTTGTCTAACCAAAGCTGGAACACCAGATTTAGGGGATTGGTATTTGGGCAATTGTATTTAACCCTTAATAAAATATAGAAATTTCTTTCCTGAGTTTCTAGGGGTGACAATTAGCACAGCCAATCCACTGATGTAGGATATAGCAAAAAAAAAAAAACTAGTATTGATGGATTGATGGACTTGGTGGCAGCTTCTTCTGGCGCACCACAAGTCACAAAATGGCAGCCGATCAACCCAGAAAATAAGTGACAGAAAAACGCTCTGTGCAGCCTAAAAACCAGCGAGCAAGTAACTAGCAGAAGTTCAATGATTCTCAGCTGTAAATTGATCCGTTCATTAGGTGCTGTTGCTGACTTTAACCTGCCTAATCTCGCCCTGACAGAAGCTGCGTCCTCTCCCTACACTAATCAGAGCAGTGTGACGTGCGGCGCTACGTGACTCTTAAATAGCTTAAATAGAGGCTGGGTCACATGCTGCACTTGGCCAATCACAGCCATGCCATTAGTAGGCATGGCTGTGATGGGCTCTTAGGGCAAGAAGTAAAACACTAGCTGATTGGCTGCTGTGCAGCCCTTCAGAAAGCGGGAAGTAATCGACGAACACCGAACCCGAACCCAAACTTTTTTGAAAATGTCCGGGTTCGGGTACGGGTCCCGGACACCCCAAAATTCGGTACGAACCCGAACTATTCTCGAACTGTTCGCTCAACACTAATCAGAGCGGGTGTTTAGTGCGGCGGGGGCCATAGTTACCCCAAGAAGAACTCGCCTGTCCACCCAAAATGTGTACAGGTCTAATTTTGTCAAGATGATTCAGTTGTGGATCAGCCAGGATTTCCACAACCAATGCCTGATGCATCAGAAAAGATCTCCACACTGTCACCATGCCACCATGTGGCCTCCTGATGCTGCCATGTCCACACTATGTCACCATGCCACTCTGTGGTATCCTGCTGTTGCTGCCATCTCCACACTATGTCACCTTGCCACTCTGTGGCCTCCTGATGCTGCCATTTCCACACTATGTCACCTTGCCACTCTGTGGCCTACTTATACTGCTGCTGTCACCTCCACACTTTGTCATTGTGCCACTCTGTGGCCTACTGATGCTGCCGCCACCTACAGACCCTGTCATTGTGCCACTTGGTGGTCTCCTCATGCTGCTTCCACCTCACCACTATGTCATAGGGCCACTCTGTGGGCTTCTCATGCTGTTACCAACTTCCCCACTCTATGACGTGGTCGCTATTTTCCTTGTTTGGCCTTCTTGTAATCTCCATTTATTTGACCTTTCTTCTGATTGGTCAGAAGGAAGAAAAATGAGATACACAACGGATCCTGTCTGTGTAGCAGCTGTAAGGCCTGTATGGTCCCATCAGAATTGGCTTATGATTTGGTAGCCAAAAGCAGGAGTGGATACAAAACACAGAAGACATGCAAATATTGCCTTCACGTGTCATCTCTGTTTTAGATCCACTGCTATTGTATTATGAGCAAATACTGATCGTGAAGGTGTATGCTCCACAGACAGGATCCGTTTTTTGTGGGTGATTATTCTGACGGATCAGAGGAAGGGCAAATTAATCAGTGACGTCAACACAAACTTACTGCTGACACCATCTCCACTCTGTCGGGGGCTCTACTTGTATAAGCGTTTAATAGAACAGGTTCTGTAGACATCTATGTGGAATCAGCTGACGAGGGTGTAAAAGGAGTGCACTTCTTAACACTAACATGGACCTGTAAGGCTGAGTTCATACTTGAGTTATTTGGCCAGTTTTGACAAATTTAAGTATACTTTCTTCTAATTTTAATCAAGTTTTGGTTCAATTTAATATTAAATACTCAGTGAATTTACTAATAAACATTATATATTGCTTAAGACAGGAGAGAATCAGCCAGTCTTCTGTGTATTCAAGGACGTGGTGTTGCGATGGAGAAAGCATGCAAAGAAAACAATTCCTCTCCACCCGTAGACTAATCCTGTCAAGATTGCTGCAAGTGCGGTATTTGCTGCTCATCGACCAAAATACTTCTGGCGGAAACCTGCCTGGCTTAAACAGGCCTCCAGTAGCTACAGACAATGAGAAGACAAAGGTTCAAGATAGCTTGGAGCCCGGAAGAGTCGCATAGTTAGTCAAGATTCAAACCACCAACCAGGCCTGGTCTCATCGTCCAGTAAAACATTACAGGTTCCCAGTCATCATGGAAATCAAAAGGAGGGCATCGTGTGGTGCATGGAGATGAAGAGGGTCTTCGGATTCCCCCTGCACTTGACGGACATCTCAGAAATCAACCGTTGCTCCCAACAGCTGCTCCTTGGAAGGTCATGGAGCTTCCCAGTCATCCGGCATCTGTTCGTCCCGCTGAAGAATTATTTTGAAAGTCTGTAGAAGCTGACACGAGGCCCCCATGCTACAGATTTATCTGATGGATTATTGAGCCAATGCTGACCGAGTGAAGGCTTATGCTCCCTAGACAGGATACGTTTTTTGTGAGTTTTTGTTCTGATGTTTTGGCCCCATGACCGCCCCAATAAGTGAAGTATTCAGTGATTCTAAGAGAGACGCCTGTCATCTGCATGTCATACTAAATCATAGTATTATTTCTCTACCCCAGCACACTCCCTATGCGTGTTACTGCAAGGCACAGTTTTCAACCCCACTATAGGCTCTATGCAGCCCGGAAATAGACGTTTTTTTAATCCGATTCGTCGCAAATTAATTTGTAACGAAGCAAATTTTTTCGGAAAATTTGGCTAAACGGCCAAATTTTTTTTTTGTGAAATTCGCTCATCTCTAGTTAAAAGCGCTGGCCCACGAGCAACATTTATCACCTATAAACAAAACTGTTGGGACCCTTACTGATCCCCAAGTTTTTCTGTGCGAATAAAGTGGTGGTGAGTATGAGTGACTGCACTCACTTCTATGCGACTGAGCGAGAGAGACGAGCGCTGTACTCTGCAGTCCCATAGACAATGAATGGAATGGTGTTCATGCATGCTACAGCTCCATCCACTCAAGACACATGGGGACTCTGTTCTTGTGATTGGTGTGGAACGCAACCGTCCGACCCCTAGCTATCATACATTTATCACCTATCCTGTGGATAGGTTATTAATGTTGTTTATGAACAACCCCTTTAAGGAGACTATAGTTATACATCATATTATATAATTTTATAATACTCTATATAATGCTACCATGTTTTACATTATCCATTGCCCAGGCATCAGGCATTGTGATGAACATGTGCCTGTGACATAACAGTTATTTATAGGATTGTTCTATACCTTGAGTATCCTCTCACAGTCATTATGACAGGTATGTCTAAAGGGGTTTCCGTCATTGTTAATGTAAAAACATGCTTCTCCAGTCAGATTGATTACTGTGCCGTCAGTAAACGATCTGCCTGCAGGAAATGTTATGGAATGCTTCTGCGGTCATCTCTGAGCTGCACAGATACATGAGAATTGCTTTCATTCTCTCATGATTAGAATGAGATACAGAAAAGTAAGCACGTCCTACAGATAAGTGATTAAAAAAAAGTTTTAAATTAATTTCATAACCCCTTTAATGACCCACCAATAATTTTGAAGGACTATTGACACATAGTTCTAAAACAGAATCCAGTTTCTCATGGATTTATATTCAACCGCATGTAATTTTTTAATGAATTTGCCCTTTCACTTCCGAGGCATGTGTAATAAATCATGACTTTAAATACTTGTCAAGACTAGAATATAAGGGCTAGAACTTGTTATGATTTCATTCACTATAATTAAAAGTATTTGGTCAGCACCACAGGATATAATGTGGTGCTCAGTGATTTGACTTGTCGAATCTGAATCATGGAAATTTTGGTCTCTTCAGTTCTGGTGATTTTGTGAACATACAAGCATATAGATATAAGCATAGTAGCTTTTTGAACTCTGCACATCTTGTACTTTTATTTTTAATATTTAAAGCTCCACTTGGGTGAGACTTTTAGCACTAAATGTTATGCATTTTCTTCAAAATGTTATGCCTAGATGGAAATTAAATGAGGGTGCCCAAGGTTCAGGTGTTTACATTCACTAAATATATGCATGTGGGGTACTGGGTATCCCCTGTAAAGCAAACTTCTCTCCTCCTCCTGAATATTTTTATGAGGACTATTACCAAAGTTACTTAATTTCTTATTTTAGATTTGAAAAGTGTAGGTGGTGCTTCAATTTAACAATAATGAGATCAGCCTTTAACCACAGTGATAAAAAGTCCCATACACTATCTGGAAAATCTATGGCTTGTTTTGACATAATAATCACATTTATGCTTAATTTGATAGATATATCATTGTACATATCACAGTTTATTAGATGATTATAAATTATTGAGGCTATTTGGCCAGTAAACCACATTGCACCATTATAGTATACAAACTATTTAATATGTAGTACAATACACAAATTTGCTATCATAAATGAAATATATTGCTTCTGATTATATTGAAAGTCTTACCTACTAAATCCCATTCTCCATTAGATATATAATTGGAAATATCTGCTTCTAACATTTGTAGATCAAGTAACCAGCCATTATGGGTCCAAGATCCAAATTTTAGCTTGCACTTTTGAACGTCAAAAGGAAACCATCGAACGTCAATGTAACACGTGCTCTTTAAAATACCTGAAAAATGTACACACATTTAATCTATTCACATATGCAACATGCACTGTAATGAAACTGAAACAAAACTTCTGGGTGCATTTTTTATCTAACTGATTCTTCTAGTATAAAGGTCCATTCACGCGTTCAGTAGTTCTGGGTCCGCATCCGTCTGCAATTTTGCGGAACAAGTGCGAACCCAATTTCAATGGGGCTGCAAAGATGCTGTGTTTTCTGCATCCGTAGTTGAGATCCTATGGGCCCACAAAGAGATAGAAATGTCCTATTCTTCTCCGTTATCGCGGGTGTTGGACTCTGCTGATCTGGAACAACCCTTTAAGGAGACTATAGTTATACATCATATTATATAATTTTATAATACTCTATATAATGCTACCATGTTTTACATTATCCATTGCCCAGGCATCAGGCATTGTGATGAACATGTGCCTGTGACATAACAGTTATTTATAGGATTGTTCTATACCTTGAGTATCCTCTCACAGTCATTATGACAGGTATGTCTAAAGGGGTTTCCGTCATTGTTAATGTAAAACATGCTTCTCCAGTCAGATTGATTACTGTGCCGTCAGTAAACGATCTGCCTGCAGGAAATGTTATGGAATGCTTCTGCGGTCATCTCTGAGCTGCACAGATACATGAGAATTGCTTTCATTCTCTCATGATTAGAATGAGATACAGAAAAGTAAGCACGTCCTACAGATAAGTGATTAAAAAAAAGTTTTAAATTAATTTCATAACCCCTTTAATGACCCACCAATAATTTTGAAGGACTATTGACACATAGTTCTAAAACAGAATCCAGTTTCTCATGGATTTATATTCAACCGCATGTAATTTTTTTAATGAATTTGCCCTTTCACTTCCGAGGCATGTGTAATAAATCATGACTTTAAATACTTGTCAAGACTAGAATATAAGGGCTAGAACTTGTTATGATTTCATTCACTATAATTAAAAGTATTTGGTCAGCACCACAGGATATAATGTGGTGCTCAGTGATTTGACTTGTCGAATCTGAATCATGGAAATTTTTGGTCTCTTCAGTTCTGGTGATTTTGTGAACATACAAGCATATAGATATAAGCATAGTAGCTTTTTTGAACTCTGCACATCTTGTACTTTTATTTTTAATATTTAAAGCTCCACTTGGGTGAGACTTTTAGCACTAAATGTTATGCATTTTTCTTCAAAATGTTATGCCTAGATGGAAATTAAATGAGGGTGCCCAAGGTTCAGGTGTTTACATTCACTAAATATATGCATGTGGGGTACTGGGTATCCCCTGTAAAGCAAACTTCTCTCCTCCTCCTGAATATTTTTTATGAGGACTATTACCAAAGTTACTTAATTTCTTATTTTAGATTTGAAAAGTGTAGGTGGTGCTTCAATTTAACAATAATGAGATCAGCCTTTAACCACAGTGATAAAAAAGTCCCATACACTATCTGGAAAATCTATGGCTTGTTTTGACATAATAATCACATTTATGCTTAATTTGATAGATATATCATTGTACATATCACAGTTTATTAGATGATTATAAATTATTGAGGCTATTTGGCCAGTAAACCACATTGCACCATTATAGTATACAAACTATTTAATATGTAGTACAATACACAAATTTGCTATCATAAATGAAATATATTGCTTCTGATTATATTGAAAGTCTTACCTACTAAATCCCATTCTCCATTAGATATATAATTGGAAATATCTGCTTCTAACATTTGTAGATCAAGTAACCAGCCATTATGGGTCCAAGATCCAAATTTTAGCTTGCACTTTTGAACGTCAAAAGGAAACCATCGAACGTCAATGTAACACGTGCTCTTTAAAATACCTGAAAAATGTACACACATTTAATCTATTCACATATGCAACATGCACTGTAATGAAACTGAAACAAAACTTCTGGGTGCATTTTTTTATCTAACTGATTCTTCTAGTATAAAGGTCCATTCACGCGTTCGTAGTTCTGGGTCCGCATCCGTTCTGCAATTTTGCGGAACAAGTGCGAACCCAATTTCAATGGGGCTGCAAAAGATGCTGTGTTTTCTGCATCCGTAGTTGAGATCCATGGCCCCACAAAAGAGATAGAAATGTCCTATTCTTCTCCGTTATCGCGGGTGTTGGACTCTGCTGATCTGATTTTGATGACCTATCCTAAGGATAGGTCATCATAAAAATAACTTGGTCAACCCCTTTAAAGGGACTGGCCACCTTCTGGTTACTAATGACCAATGTGTTTGTGAGATGACTAGATGGCACTTACGAATATAGCTGTTGTTGAAATTCTGCACCATTCTCTATATTTCATACGGTATTCTCCCATGTTTACAAAGTATTTTGTGCTGTCCACACAGAGGTCTTGTCCAAAAAAATGCTGCTGATGGAGGGTCATGTGACCAGGCGAATCCCCCCCACCCCATGTGATGTCTCCCCCATTCAAATAGACTGCATTTGTATTTGTTCTGTTGGGAGTTTAGTGCAGGTGCATCATATGGAGATGATCTGCCTGGTCACATGGCCCTCCATCAGCAGCCATTTTCTGAACAGGGCCTCTGTGTGGACAGCACACAAGACATTATAAAGAAGGAGGCATACCTTATAAAATATAGAAAATGGTGCAGAATTTCAACAAATGCTATATTAGTAAGTGACATATAATCATCTCAAACACATTGGTCAACAGCAACCAGAAAGTGGCCAACAGCTTTAAGTAAATAATGCAGAACAGACTGTAGAAAGAAGCACTAGATTGCTAAATAAATTCTTACTGGTATTCTTATTTTACTAAACATGCCCTAGGCTGAACATGATACATCAGTGTTAAGATGTTCTGGACATATCAGAGCATGAGAGTGGAGACTGTGGAGTTTTTTTTTAGCTGTGTTTAATACAAGCTAATACACAATGGGTTTTACCTGGAGGAATGTATTGACAGGCTCCTGAGGAATTCACCAAGACATTGGTATGAAAAGTTGCATCAAATCTTTCATCTGCACTAAAACACATATAGGATAAAATTGAATTATAAAATGTTTTGCAAAAAATGTTGGTGGCAAAAAGAAACATCCAATATTTGTATATATCTACTGTACAACCATCTTTACATAGGATAGGGAATAACCTCCCGTAGCTTCCATATATTTCCTGCACTGTGCTCTGAGTCAGGCCATCCTCCAGTGTCATTAGGACGGATTCCACGTCCATGAATCTAACAGCAGCCATTTTAATTTTCCCACTAATTTCCTCCTAGCCAAAATGAGCCATTATAAATCAAGGTATTTAGTAGTATATGTATATTAACATGCTTTTTTCAATACTTTCATTTTTTTTGTTTTTCAGAGAACCTTTTAATGTGACTTTCCATGGATTTTGTTTTGTTGTGTCAATTCAATGTTTGCTGCAACTATATATTTAAAATGTTAAGTGTCAAGTGAAAGAATACAGCCTCCATACCCTAACTATATAATATAACTTTATTTTCACAACACAAAATCACACATGTAGAGGGGAAGACATACCCTACTAAGCTGAGATTATAGTTAATGCCAAGTGTCCTATAGATCGCCGTTTGTTTACAAGCGTACTTCATTGCCATAATTGTGTAGACATTCTGGTACATCAAATTTTATAGACTTTGATTTGACATGAGAAATGTTAGTTCTTAATAGAGCATCACCTGGACCAAAGCTGAATGCCATTATCCAAACATTGTTTAGCATGCTACTATAGCATCTCTATAATAATCAAACAAATCAAATCTAAAAAACATAACATACAATCATCATGTGGTGACAATAAAGTGGCAATCACTGAAAAAAATCTATATGTGCTACCATTTTTTTTTCATTGAAGGGTGAAAGAAATCACCCAGGTTTCTTTACATCCTGTGTGTAACATTTCCTGTTGCTGTGCCCAACCAAACCCATGATGCACTTCTCCTTTCTTTTTTTACAGTTTGAGCACTGCCCCTAACAATACTCAGCTAGTTTATAGCTCCTCCCACCCAGCTGGTTACATAGACACTCCGCTTTTATTACTTTGACATACCCATGGACATCACAGGAAATAAGAGCTGCATGAACATGTGTTAAGGCCGATTCATTGGCCTGTGTTTGTGGGAGGGGCGATGATGACTATATCTGGCCGGGCGTTTCCTCCCACAGTGAAAGTCGTCTCCAGTGTATGGTGTGGGAGCTCTACATACCGTCCTCAGGGAGCAACAAGGGTGCAGCGCTACACGGCAGTTCCAGGCCCCGACCTTCTACGGTCCAGATAAGTACCTGCCTCATTCAGCAGCATCGTTGCTTTAAGTCCGGCCGGCGGTGTGTCAGCTCCCTTGGTAAGGGGGAGCAGCACCGCACCGGAGCGGTCTGCCAGGGAGACATGCTCTTCTCCCCACGCGGCATGACACGTAGGGTGCAGGGCACAGCGTGTGCCCGCTCGATAAAGTATTGCACAGGCTGCTGTGCTGTTAGACAGGCAGGGGGAGGGGCGGACAAATTAGGCTTCAGCATGTTGTTTCTATCCAGGGGGTGCACAGGTGAATTCACTCAGCAAGGGGGAGTAGTAAGGTTCAGGTAGAGTGTGTGTTTAAAAAAAAAAAAAGAGGGTGTGTGACTTTAATGAAATGTCAAAAAAAAAAAAAAAAAAAAAAACATACATTTATTATGGGGAAGGGACATTGAGTCTAGTGTTCTAGTCAGGGTATGTCAGGTTCTTAGAGTAATCTCACACTAAAGCTATACTATGTGGAAAGCACGTCACAGGAGTCGCTTACAGGGGTCACTCGACCATGTATTCAGCTCTGCTCTGCAGCTGGCTGTCATGTGTTTTCCTCATGCAGAGCTACTAGTGAGGTGGGGTGCATAGGATGCACGGTGTCTGTTTTAGTCAGTCTCTCTTCCCGCACTATTCAGGCGTGCACTCACCTCTGCCCCTCGCTCTGATCTGCTGGCTGGGTTCCACAGACACGCATAGTTGTGGCTCTGGCGCCCTCTATGTGGCCACAGCTGGAAGTGCGGGGCAGAGTGTGAGTTCAGGCTCCAGTGTTAGTTTAAAAAAAAAAAAAAATATATATATATGTGTTGTATAGTTTATATGTGTATATATATACATATGTATAGGGGCGCTGTTAGGATGTTGGTCCGCACTGCGGATTCGGCGCCAGATTCTGAATAGGGTTACGCTTGGCGCACGTTTTTACGCATACGTATTCGACTTGTTATTTCATCGGTTCGCCATGATACCACATTAGTGGCATTGGTAAAGATTAAATGGTTTCTTGCGTTTATCTCTCCAGGATCAAGTGTTTATATATGCCTTGATGTTCAGGCGATTGCTGACTTTCCATGTGGGACCACTTTCTCAGGCATTGGTATGGTATTTCTCTTTTATGCCAGAGGTATTCAGTAAGTCTCCTAGTTTCCTGAGGCCACATTATCAGGCATTGGTACGGTATTTCTCTTTTATTCCAGAGGTATACAGTAAATTTCCTAGTTTCCTGAGGTCACGTCGAGCTCAGGTTTTGCTGCCATTTTTTGGCCCCCACTGGCTAGCTGGTGGGTGGACGAGTGAGGTTGGTTGATCCCGGGTTCCACAGATTTCAGCGTTGGTTGAACTTTATCCTATAATGGCGGCTGTGCATGCAGGGGGTCGGGAATAGGCTGGTGACATGGTGTACAGTCATGTGAAAAAAATTAGGACACCCTTTGAAAGCATGTGGTTTTTTGTAACATTTTTAATAAATGGTTATTTCATCTCCGTTTCAACAATACAGAGAGATTAAAGTAATCCAACTAAACAAAGAAAACTGAAGAAAAGTCTTTTCAAGATCTTCTGTAAATGTCATTCTACAAAAATGCCTATTCTAACTGAGGAAAAGATAGGACACCCTCACATGTATTCCCTCTTAAATTGGCTCAGATCTCACACAGGTATATCACACCAGGTGCACATAATTAGTAGATCGTTACTCTGCATGTTGAATGAGGCTTGCCCTATTTAAACCTCAGACATTTAGTTTGGTGTGCTCCTGACTGTTGAAGTGAGTGAGCACCATGGTGAGAGCAAAAGAGCTGTCAGAGGACTTCAGAAAAAGATTGTAGCAGCCTATGAGTCTGGGAAGGATTTAAAAAGATCTCAAAAGATTTTGAAATCAGCCATTCCACTGTCCGGAAGATAGTCTACAAGTGGAGGGCTTTCAAAACAACTGCCAACATGCCCAGGACTGGTCGCCCCAGCAAGTTCACCCCAAGAGCAGACCGCAAGATGCTAAAAGAGGTCTCCAAAACCCTAAAGTGTCATCTCGAGAACTACAGCAGGCTCTGGCTACTGTTGATGTAGAAGTACATGCCTCTACAATCAGAAAGAGACTGTACAAGTTTAACTTGCATGGGAGGTGTGCAAGGAGGAAACCTTTGCTTTCCAAGAGAAACATCGAGGCCAGACTGACATTTGCCAGAGATAAAGTTGACAAAGACCAGGACTTCTGGAATAATGTTCTTTGGACAGATGAGTCCAAAATTGAATTATTTGGACACAACAGCAGAGGACATGTTTGGCGTAAACCAAACACAGCATTCCAAGAAAAGAACCTCATACCAACTGTGAAGCATGGAGGTGGAAGTGTCATGGTTTGGGGCTGCTTTGCTGCAGCAGGACCTGGTCAGCTCACCATCATAGAATCCACGATGAATTCTACTGTGTATCAGAAGGTGCTTGAAGAACATGTGAGACCATCAGTTAGAAAATTAAAGCTGAAGCGGAACTGGACCATGCAACATGACAATGACCCAAAACATACTAGTAAATCAACCAAAGATTGGCTGAAAAAGAAGAAATGGAGAGTCCTGGAATGGCCAAGTCAAAGTCCAGATTTGAATCCCATTGAGATGCTGTGGGTGACTTGAAAAGGGCTGTACGTGCAAGAAACCCCTCAAACATCTCACAGCTGAAAAAGTTCTGCATTGAGGAGTGGGGTAAAATTTCCTCAGACCGATGTCGAAGACTGGTAGATGGCTACAAGAACCGTCTCACTGCAGTTATTTCAGCCAAAGGAGGTAACACTCGCTATTAGGGGCAAGGGTGTCCTATCTTTTCCTCAGTTAGAATAGGCATTTTTGTAGAATGACATTTACAGAAGATCTTGAAAAGACTTTTCTTCAGTTTTCTTTGTTTAGTCGGATTACTTTAATCTCTCTGTATTGTTGAAACGGAGATGAAATAACCATTTATTAAAAATGTTACAAAAACCACATGCTTTCAAAGGGTGTCCTAATTTTTCACATGACTGTATGTTCATGTCAATGTCGCGGTCATGGATATTTGATTAACGGCTTGGTCCTACTGATATCTTTTGTTAGGTGTCAGGTGCTTCGCTCGTTACTACACCAAATTCATTACACACATTCATGTACCCGAATCCAAAATATAGCAGCCGATGCCCTGTCCCGAGCTAATTCTCTTTCACAAGTTTCCCGAAGCGGACGTCTACAGTGCCACAATGCCTCGGTACGCTTCACTACTTCCGATCCCATTACCCTGGCTGCAGCTCGCTCGTTGGCAGCGAAATCGCAATAGGAGGTTGTGATAAAGCTCTTTGATCGAGTTTGTGTCCTTTTTGGCCCCCTTCAGGCGTCCCTTCAGCGTCGCGGTTCCGGCATAATTCTAACCGCTTTTAGGTATCCAGTAGGTAGGGGTCATTCCTTCATGTTTAAGCCCCGACCACAAGTGTTAAGGCCGATTCATTGGCCTGTGTTTGTGGGAGGGGCGATGATGACTATATCTGGCCGGGCGTTTCCTCCCACAGTGAACGTCGTCTCCAGTGTACCCACCCTACCCACCCTTACTTTCACTATCTCACACCAGTGGATGCCCCCCTTCAGGCGTCCCTTCAGCGTCGCGGTTCCGGCATAATTCTAACCGCTTTTAGGTATCCAGTAGGTAGGGGTCATTCCTTCATGTTTAAGCCCCGACCACAAGTTCAAGTGACCACAGCCCAGAATGGAAGATTGGAGCAATAAAGATAAAAGAAATACATTACAAAACTAAAGCTGCCTTTATGTCTTATGATTAATCGCTCTACCCGAGTCGCCTCCATTTCCAGGCGGTCCAAGTGTATTCCCGTGATCAGGCTACTTCGCTTATGCGAACAAAATACAGCGGCGTCCCGCTGAAACAAAGTTTGCCACGTGTGTGGCCAATGCCGGCAATGGTGAAGAACAGTAGTAAAGATCTTACTGCTGGGTCTTCAAGTGCCTGAATGCGGTTGTTTGCAGGTACTCCTTCCTATGTGTCCCACTAAATTAGCTCAGTCTTCGTCGCGCTGGTGGGCAGTGGATGCGGAGACCTCGATCTGTATATCTGGTCTCTCTTAGTCGTCACCCTAGGCCTTTTTCGCCTGTTCACGATCGGACCTGAGCGGCACTCTCCCAGTTACGGTTAACTTCCTTTAAGGTTCTTCAGTAATGTTGACGCTCAAGGGGTCTGACCATACGCGTTTCGGGGTATGTGTCCCCTTCCTCAGTGGTAATCTGACCCCTTGAGATGACCCCACTGGAAATTATCTAAAGACCACACACAACAACTCCAGGATAATCCACCTTCCTCTGACAGTGGAGCTCTGGAGATATCTGTGCTGAGGTCTGAAGACCGTGTGTCAGGCGAGCAGGCCATCTTAAAGCCTGCAAGTGGACTTTCTGGGGCTGAGCATTCAGCCGGGTGTGAACTGACACCCAGGATACCAGAGTTCCCTTGGTTCATCCTGGAGTTGTTGTGTGGGGTCTTTAGATAATTTCCGGTGGGGTCACACAGACACACTTTAAACAAGTAGACACCAACAGTTTTTTAGACTACAAAAGCAGCCACCATTTCCGCTGGAAGAATAACATCCCCTATAGCCAGATGCGACGACTACAGAGGAATTGTTCCAAGAAAGGAACACTAACAAACCAAATTAAATTATTAAGCAACAGATTTAAAGAAAAGGGTTACCCTAAGAAATTGATTAATGATTCGAAAAAGAGTCCTTTTGACCGAGCGAAACATCAACTACGATGGCAAGCCTAATACAAAAAACCCCACAACTCTTCCACTTAATCTCATCACCAGTTACAACTCCGAGCATAATTAGGAACATCCTATCCAAACATTGGTCAATACTACTTCAAGACCCTATTATTGGCCAAACAATTCCAAAAAAGCCTAACCTCACGTTCCGTAGGGCTAGAACATTAAAAGAAATCCTGGCCCCATCCTGCCCTAAATTGGAAACTAATAAGGTGGTAAATCACTTTAGATGGGATAACAAAAATCCGACCCAGAAAACGATAGGGTCATTCAGATGTGGGAAAATACGTTGCAAATGTTGCGTTATGATCGCTCATGACATCAAAATAAAAACATTAACAATTGCCGGCCTGGACCAGACTATCTTCTTGCGGCACGAAATGAATTGCGGTACTACTTTTGTTATTTACCTACTTAAGTGTGCGTGTGATCTATATTACGTTGGCCGTACCACCCAACCCTTGCGAGACCGCATGAACGAACACTGCTCAAATATCTGCCGTAAAATTATCACACATAGTGTCTCCCGCCATTTTTCACAATTCCATAACAGTGACCCATCCTCACTTCGACTAACCCCTCTCGAATGGGCCCCCCAATCGTTTCAGATCTTATGCCGTAAGGAGATGTTCTGGATCTATAAGCTTAACACACTAAGCCCCTTTGGTCTGAAGGAATCTTTGGAGTATGTGAACTATTAACCATATAAACAAATACAAATAACCCTCAAAAAATATTCATCTAACTCCTAAATACCATGGGACCCCATGCATTCTTTGTGGGCCCCCATGCATCTTTTGTCATTTTTATTTATTTTTTTTTTATTTTTTTTTATATATATTTTTTTCTTTATTTTAATTTTAATTTTATCTTTATCCTAATTTTTACAATTTCCATTCTTGTCATTTGATGTTTCTATTATTATTTTAATCACCATTTATATATATTGGAATGTATACTGACTGTTTTTATGACCGTTTTTATGAAAAAACGGTTTCCAATGTGAACGTATGCTTACGGTTAGTTCAGTGTGTATACAGTCAGACACACTTGTGTATGTGTATTTGCATGGTAAGTGTACACTATTGTCACATCTGTAACTGTTTAGCATCTTTTTTACTATCTATCCATTGTTATTATTACTACTATAACCCAGTTGTACTCCTAATGTCCTACTAAATACTTTTAATGTCCTACTAACTCGAGCGCTGATCCGCTTGTTTTTTTATACATATACACTGTATATCAACATCCTATCCACACTGACTTTGTGGGGATATAAGCCCCGTCCAGTCTCTTTCTCTATGTCCACTAGACTCTGATGACATCCCCAGCACCCTGTAACGCCTCCCCCTTGTTTGCGCTCCACTACTAGATCACGTGTTCCACCAGTCTGGCCGAACACTATCTATCCATTCCCACTCACGCCCCTTTGCGCTCCACTGCCAAATCGTGCGTTCCACCGGGCGCATGCGCACCGCGGGTCTGACCGCGGGTGTACAACGGGTGGAAGTTTACTACTCCCCTCCTTTTACTGATAGACTATGTCCATATATTAGAACTCCCAGTACGATATTATTTGCAATCGCATTCATTCTTTCTCTAATTCTTCTCCCTGTATTTGGAACGCATCTTGCGTCCCACCGAATCGGAAGTGATGTCATCCAACTTCCCCTTCCGGTCCTAGGTCGCCAAAAATGCACGCTTAATAGGTATTTAAAAGCATGTTTTATTTGTATGTATGTTATATGACTTGCTCCTGAAGAAGGGGACTTCTTTATCCCCGAAACGTGTTGGGCCACATATCTTAATAAAAAGGTGTTGACCAGAAGCGACTTGATTACTGCCGCCGTCATTCACCAATATCCTACAAGCGATCCTGGCCGGGGGGAGTCTGCCACGGGTGTTATGTGCTTATCCCGCTGACAGCCCACCTCGTGAAGTAAGTTTACTTTTAAACGATACGTAATACCAGATCACCCTTTTGTGGTGTTTTTAACCATGTCATGCTGTGTTTTTAAAAACCTTTTAATATAATTATATTGCGTTTTATCGAACACTCTGTTTAAAATTGATAATCATATTCGCCTTGGGACTTGGCGCTCCTTTTCCCTCCACTCCCTCTATTGTCTATTTCCCTTTCTCCCTCTGATGTTGGGGGTCTGATTTCCGTCAGACCACCTACACCTCAGACATTACTACCAGTGTCATTGACACTTTTTGATGCTGCCGTCCCATTTCTTCACTGCATTACTATCTTTTTCTTCCCTACCACCACTGTCGGCGCCCATTTTTGTCACATCCTCAGGGATATCTTGCCCTTGGTGATCTGACTAACTTCCCTCTTTTTTTTCCTTCTTTCAATTGTCATCTCAAGGGGTCAGATTACCACTGAGGAAGGGGACACGTATCCCGAAATGCATATGGTCAGACCCCTTGAGCGTCAACATTACTGAAGAACCTTAAAGGAAGTTAACCGTAACTGGGAGAGTGCCGCTCAGGTCCGATGGTGAACAGGCGAAAACGGCCTAAGGTGACGACTAAGAGAGACCAGATATACAGATCGAGGTCTCCGCATCCACTGCCCACCAGCGCGATGAAGACTGAGCTAATTTAGCGGGACACATAGGAAGGAGTACCTGCAAACAACCGCATTCAGGCACTTGAAGACCCAGCGGTAAGATCTTCACTACTGTTTTTCACCATTGCCGGCATTGGCCACACACGTGGCAAAATTTGTTTCGGCGGGACGCCGCTGTATTTTGTTCGCATAAGAGAAGTAGCCTAGACAATACCAAATATGACTACTTTTGTTGGTTGTTTGTTTCAGTTAAACATAATAAAGCATTTTTTTTTAAAAAAAATATTTTTTTTGTCTCTCCATATTCTGAAAGCCATAGTTTTAATTTTTTTTGGGCGACTGTCTTATGTAGGTTCTCATTTTTTGCGGGATGAAATGACAGTTTGATTGGTATGATTTTGGGGTGCGTATGACTTTTTGATCACTTGGTATTACACTTTTTGTGATGTAAGGTGACAAAAAATTTCTTTTTTTAAACAGTTTTAATTTTTAATTTTTTACGGTGTTCACCTGAGGGCTTCGTTCATGTGATATTTTTATACATCAGGTTACGGACGTGGCAATACTAATATGTATACTTTTTTAATATGTATACTTTTTTTATTTAAGTTTTACACAATAATATCATTTTTGAAACAAAAAAATTATGTTTTCGTGTGTCTCCGTATTCTAAGAGCCATAGTTTTTTTATTTTTTTGGGCAATTGTCTTAGGTAGGGTAACATTTTTGCGGGATGAAATGACGGTTTGATTGGTACTATTTTGAGGTGCATATGACTTTTTGATCGCTTGCTATTACACTTTTTGTGATGTACGGTTACAAAAAATGGCTTTTTTGACACCTTTTTTATGTTATTTTTTTTACCTGAGGGGTTAGGTCATGGGGTATTTTCATAGAGCAGGTTGTTACGGATGCGGTGATACCTAATATGTCTACATTTTTTTTTTTTACATTTAACACAATAGAAGCATTTTTGAAACAAAAAAAAATTATGTTTTAGTGTTTACATAGTCTGAGAGCCATAGTTTTTCTTTATTTTTTGGCGATTGTCTTAGGTAGGGGATAATTTTTTGCAGGGTAATATGCTGGTTTGATTGGTACTATTTTAGGGTACATTCTACTTTTTGATAATTTAGTATTACACTTTTTGTGATGAAAAAAAATTTGTTTTTTGGCACGGTTTTTCTTTTATTTTCTTTACGGTGTTCTCCAGAACGGTTAGATCATGTTATATTTTTATAGGGCAGATTGTTATGGACGTGGCGATACCTAATAGGTCTGTTTTTTAAAAGATATTTTGGTTTTAAACAATAAAAGCATTTTCAAAATAAAAAAAATGATGTTTTAGCGTCCTTATTTCCAAATTTTCTTTATTTTTTGTGTGATTGTCTTAGTTGGGGTCTAATTTTTTTAGGATCGGATTGATTGGTATTTTTGAGTACATATGACTTTTTGATTACTTGGTATTACACTTTTTGTGATGAAAGGTGACAAAAAATGGCTTTAAGCACAGTTTTTATTAAAAAAAATTATGGTGTTGACCAGACAGGGTGGATCATGTGATTTTTATAGAGCAGGTTGTTACACACGCAGTGATACCTAATACAGTATGTCTGTTTTTTATTTTTTTCTATTTTTTACAATTTTATATGTCTCTTTTTATGGGAAATGGGCTTTTTCTAATTGAAACTTTAATTTTTTTTATTGTTCAAAACACTTTTTTCACTTATTTTTTATTTTTGTCCCACTATGGGACTTCGACATTAAAGGGTCTAATCCCTGTTTCAAAGAAACACAATACATCTATATTGTACTGCATTGACTTTCAGTGTATTACACAGTGTATGCTGTAGGCTGGGCCTCATAGGCCTCCGTACATGCCGGGCTCCAAGGCCTTTAAAAGGCTTGGGGCTGCCATGACAACCATTGGGTCCCCGACAACGCAGCGTGGGGACCCAATGTCTAAGGAGAGGGAGCGCAAACCTCCAAAATGGCGGTCAGCGCTGGCCGCGGCATATAAGGGGTTAATCCACCGGCATCGGCAATATCACTGATGCTGGTAGATGCAGCAGGAATCCAGCTCTCAGTAACAGCCGGATTTCTGCGGCTGATGGCAGCACCGCACATGGGGGGGGAGGAAGGACCGCAGGACGACAATGCTAGTCCTGGGCACAAAGTACCGGCCATTTAGGACGAGCATTCTTGTCCTGGGTCCTTAAGGTGTTAAAGGATGTTGATGCACACCAGAAAACCCATTTAATCTGGGCCAGTTTTCGTACTCCTGCGCAGGCCATTTTTTTGACATGTGTCACTTAATGTGGTAATAATTTTGGAACACTTTTTCATATCCAAGCCATTCTGAAATTGTTTTCTCGTGACACATTGTACTTCATGACAGTCATAAATTTGAGTCAATATATTTCACCTACATTTATGAAAAAATCTTAAATTTACCCAAAATTTTTAAAAATTCACAATTTTCTCAATTTCAATTTCTCTGCATTTAAAACAGAAATTGATACCTCATAAAAATATTTATTTATTACATTCCTCATATGTCTACTTTATGTTGGCATCATTTTGTAAACATTTTATTTTTTAGGACGTTAGAAATCTTATAAATAGAGATGAGCGAATTTCATATTTTGAAATTCGTTCATGCTTTGCTTGGTGGTAAAAGCAGAATTTCGTTATGGATTCCGTTACCACGGACCATAACGCAATTCTTTGATGGAATGCATAACAGAATGCCTGTAGAGGCATTCCGTTATTCATTTCCTCATAATAGAAGTCTATGGGCTGCAAAACAGATTCGTCCAGTTTCCGTTATGCAGGGGATTCCTCCCCTGCATAACAGAAACGGGATGAATCCATATTGCTATTCTGTTTTTCCCACCAAACGAAGCGTGAACAAATTTTTATAACATGAAATTCGCTCATCTCTATTTATAATTTTAGAAGCAAATCTTAAAATTTTTAAGAAAATTTCTAAAACCCACTTTTTAAGGACCAGTTCAGTTCTGAAGTTACTTTGTGGGGCTTACATTGTAGAAACCCCCCTTAAATGACCCCATTTTAGAAATCATACCCTTAAAGTTATTCAAAACTGATTTTATAAACTTTGTTTACCCTTTAGGTGTTCCACAAGAATTAAAGTAAAATTGAGATGAAATTTCTAAATTTCACTTTTTTGGCAGATTTTCCATTTTAATACATTTTTCCTGTAACACATCAACGGTTAACAGCCAAACAAAACTCAATATCTACTACCCTGATTCTGTGGTTTACAGAAAACCCCCACATGTGGTGGTAAACTGCTGTAAGTGTGCACGTCAGGGCACAGAAGAAAAGGAGCACTGCATGATTTTTGGAAGGTAGATTTTGCTGGACTGGTTTTTAGACCCCCAGATGCACCCCTACAGTAGAAACTCCCCAAAAAAGTGATCCCATTTTGGAAACTACAGGACAAGGTGACAGTTTTATTGCTATTATTTTGGGGTACATATGATTTTCGATTGCTCTATATTACACTTTTTGTGAGGCAAGGTAACAAAAAATGGCTGTTCTGGCACAGTTTTAATTTTATTGATTTTTACAATGTTCACCTGACAGGTTAGATCATGTACTATTTTTATAGAGCAGGTTGTTACGGACATGATGAGATCCAATATGTCTACTTTGTTTGTTCAGTTTTACATAATAAAGCATTTTTGAAAGTATTGTTTTTGTGTCTCCATTTTCTGAACGCTATATTTTTTGTAATTTTTCTGCCAATCGTCTTGTGCAGGGGCTAGTTTTTTGCAGGAAGAGTTGAAATTTTTATTGGTACCATTTTTGGTAAGATATGATGTTTTGATCATTCATTATTACACATTATGGGGCAAGGGGTCAAAAAAATTGGTTGTTTTGGCACAGTTTTTATTAATTTATTTTTACAGCATTCAGTTAGGCGAGGTTATATTGTTATATAGCAGGTCGTTACGGATGCGGCGATAGATGAATGTCTACTTTTTTATTTATTTAACTTATAATGGCCTTTATGAAACAAAAAAAATAATATTTTAGTGTTTCCATATTCTGAGAGCCAATTTTTTTTTTTTGGGCGATTGTCTTAGGTAGCGGCTCATTTTTTTGCGGGATGATGTGACAGTTTGATTGGTACTATTTTGGGGGCGCATACGTCTTTCTGGTCGCTTAGTCTTGCACTTTCTGTAATGTAAGGTTCCATTTTTTCTATTATAAAATCAAGGGAAAGGGCGGTATTTTTTTTACTTATTTTTTATTATTATTTTTAACTTTTTTGTTCTAACTTTATTTCTGTCCCACTCTGGGACTTCAACTTTTGGGGGTCTGATCCCCTCTGCAATGCATTACAATACATCTGTATTGTAATGCATTGCAAGTTAGTGTATTACAGTGAGTAATACACTAACACAGTGATGGCGAACCTATGGCACGGGTGCCAGAGGCGGCACTCAGAGTCATCTGTTTGGGCACCCACTCCCTGGAAATGTCTAAGGTGTACTAATATGCCTTAGACTTTTCATGCCATTCAGCAGTGCAGGGAGCACTATGAATGGCACAAGCAGTGCACTGAATGTAGGAAGGTTATTATAGCTAAATGATACAGTACATGGAAGATATACTATATTGGACTGTAGTATTCAGGTTAAATTGCCGTGTTAACACTTTACGACAAATAAGTGGGTTTTGGGTTGCAGTTTGGGCACTCGGTCTGTAAAAGGTTCGCCATCACTGCACTAACAGGTTGCCTAGGAGACATCAGGGCCTGGCTATCAGTGACTGCCAGGCCCCTGCAGTGACGTAATAGTGATGCCCGATCACCATGACGTAATAGTGGGTCAAACTGTTGCAAGTCACCTGTTGCTATGATGTACTATTAAGTCATGTGTCAGGAAGGGATTAAATTGCACACATAATGCTTCCATACACTGCCAAATAACAAAGCTAGGTAATCTGTAAACATCAAAACACTGTAATACTCCTAAATAACACTGCCATCACATCAGTTTAGATCATAGTGGAGGCAGGGTGATGGAAGCCCCCATTTAATAGCCCTTTGTTGCCTTATTTTGTTATACAGTAGATGACTGGATGGCATTATTTTATATGTAATTAAAGAGTCACTGTTCTTTCACACAATTTATTTTAATAGAGAATGGTGTAACTAGCAAATTTCTAAATCACTTTATTTAAAAATCTGCCTGCATCCACCTGAAAAAAGCTGTAAAGTTATGGCCACTAGGGGGTCTCACTTCCACCTAATTTACAGTCAACTGCCTGTTGTCAGACAAGATCTGTCCCCCTAGTAACAGGCATCAGAGAGGACATGGGGGCATGTCAGAGCTAGCTGAGATCCTGAGTCTGATATGAAAACTACTTCTACACAGCTTCTGAAGATTATAGGAGCCTCCAGAGTGTCTGTAAGTGATTGCCCCCTCCTTATCTGTTATGTGAGCTCAGTATCAGAAAACAAACATAGTGGGAATTAAGGCAGATGGCAGATCTCACAGAAGGGAGATGCTCCGTGCTTCTAGTTTTGCTGCCGAAATGAAATAATTTGCCTCGAAAAAGACCTAAAATGGACCTATTCCTTCACAGTTATGATTGTTCAAAAAGCACAGCCATTATGAAAACTTTTTTGAAAACTCAGGTATGCTTCAACTTATCATAAAATATATAATATAATTATAATATATTTTATTTTATTGGCTTGACTTGAAGTAATACGTCCTATAATTTATTTCCAAAGCTTGAAGTCATCTAAATACTTTTGTTAGATGTAGAAAATTGTAGGAAAAATGAATAGGGTCTACATGACATAAATTGATAAAACTTTAAATGTTTAATTTCTGTTAAAACTAATATATATATTGATGATTTAGTTTTCATAACTTTGCCAGCCATGTTGTAATATCAACATATTTTCTGCAAAATTCTTAAGCGTCCTTCATGACTAAAAACCCTGATGGAAATTTCAAATTTTACGCTTTGTAATTTTTCCTTAGATCTTTTGAATAATTTATATTCTATATTGAAAATATTTTTGAATGACCTTTTGCAGGACGTTTACCATTTAAAATAACCATTTGTTGTATATTTTCTGGGTATGCTTGGCTGAAGGGCAGAAATATAAGGCAGGCACCTGGGATGTAAGACCCAGAGTCTCGACCAAAACAAGCCTATCCTCACTATCAGCTCAGGCAGGCTATCAGAGATGTTAGTGGCTTGTGGCCTGTAGCTGTTACATAATAACAATAATCATTATTTATGTAGCTCCAATATATGCAGCAATATATGATGCAGCAATCCACTTCATCTCTACACCAATTGCAGTAGCATTCCATCCTTGTCGCCCCCAATGGTTTCAGCATTCTTCAACTTCTCCACTGGCAGCAGCATTACTTTGTCATTGGCAGCAGAATTCTGTCCTCCTCTCCTTAATTGGCAGCAGCATTCCCCCACATATTCCCCACTGACTGCAGTATTACCACCCTTTCTCCCCCTTTGGCTGCATCATTCTGTCTACGTCACCCCAGTAGATGTAGCATTTTCCTCCTCCCTACTTCCTAACTGCAGTCATAAGAAGTGGTAATGGCAGTATGGATCAGACTGAGAAGAAAAGGAAAGTGAATGGCTCCAATCAGAGATAATGCCAATTGTAATTTACTGTATGTAATAAAGTTGTGATTGGTCTATGATTGCATCTGAATAATGCTATAGTCACAGCTCACTTCACTATTTTGCAGAGCACCTGTGTAAAATTGGTATCTGACCACTATAAGGTAATTGTATTTTTGTAGTATATAAGTAGACAAGCTTTCCGCACCGACTAGCCACCGGTGAGTGCAGCAGACAGTGGGTATATGATCACTGGCGGCATAATACATCAGTACATTGATATATAAATAGACGGGAGTAGTACATCCCATTCAGTGTTAGAGCGCGGTATTCTAGTTATATACTATAGCCATCCATTTGCAGGTGGAGGGAGTGACAGCCCTGCCTTATACCGCTGCTTATAGGTAATTGATAGTAGAGGTGCGCTCCTGATTTTATTCTGCTTAATTGTATTTTTGGCATTATTATAGGTTTTATTGACCTTTTGTGTAATGGTATGGTATATGATCTAAAAAAGTAGCAGTTGTCAGTTTCTATAGGGGCTTCTTTCTATACAGACATGTATTTGTTGTCCATGATTTTAAATTATATACAGCTTAGCACATTAATTAATCTCTGTAGAGTCTGTGTAAATGCATCCAGCCTAGCCTCTATACAAACTATGTGCGAAGCTGTAATATAGAATGGTGGACAAAAATACATTTTTAAAGGATAACTGTCACACTTAGACCCTAATTTAAGTTTTCATATATGTAGTTACTAATATAATAATATTCCTGAATTAATAACTATTAGACTTACTTACCCTTTATTTAATAAGATTCAGCAGTCTGCATAAAACTACAACTTTACTATTCTGTTAAAATGGCTGCCCTCAGCCCTGAGGCTAATCCATAGGACGCCTGCAGTGAAGTTAGTGAAGACCAGCACTGTATAGAGGGGTCTTGCAGTGAAGTTCCCAGGTCTGGCTGAAGCCTGTAGTCCTCCTACAAGCTCTCCTCTTATCAGATAAGGCTTTCATTTATACACTGAGCAGCCGGCATATCTCCCTGGGCTCTACATTCTCCAGCACTGCTAAGGGAGTGTCTGCCAAGCACAGGTATGTGGAGAAGTTCACACACACCTCTAGCACTGTTATCTCCTGTCAGGAATAAGCTGGCTTTTTATACATTCCCTTACAATGTTGACTCACTATCAGTTCCCAGTGCACGCAGCGTGCTCCGTCCTCATCTGTTAGATGGATTTTAATCTCAGGTAACAATAGCCAATACTGGGGATGTTTAGGTGGCTTTTAGGGGTTATTTATTAAACAATCAAAAATTAAAACAGGGCCAACAAGGTGATATTAATCACCAAAATCCAATAGTAAAAAAAAAAATTGACAGTTATACTTTAGACAGACAAACATTTACAGAAAAATGTATATCATGTATTGGTTTCTATAAAGGCTGGTCTGTGTAGAAATCCATATGTTCTGTATTACATGGCATGGAGTTCGGTACATGAAGCAACGTAATATAAAATTACAGACAGGAAATACATTTCTACAAAGATTTAACCTTTATAGATAATGGTTTTGAAGTTAGCCTTTTTTTTGTGAGCTAGTTTTACCTTTTAAAAAAAATGAAGGGCCTCACCAGATTGCCCAGTCGCCCACACGACTCTTTATTCAGCCCTGCTTGCCCGTAGATGACATGCTGTCTATCTAAATGATAAGAGTTCACTATGCAGTTTTAATTTGCTAATGTGAAATAAGCAGTCTGTTTGAAATGTCTCTGCTGACACGCCTAAATTATAAAGTTCTACATGAAAAACACCTTTGGTATACTCTAATCACATCTCTGGAATGTAATTAGGTTGGACTGGGTGAATGTAGTATATTGGTATATTCAGCTTATTTATTCAAAAACAGTGAGCTAATAAAGAAGATCAAATTCAGCATGGCAGCCAAACAGGAAAGCAAAGGCAAATTTAAGCACCTAGATAAGGGGTCGGGGCTTCGACTTAATGTGGAAGTATCTCTACACTCAAATCCTTAGTTCAAGACCCATTTTTAGGAGGTTTGGAAAAAAGACTTGTATCCCTTACAAAGAATACAGTGTCCTATACAGTGACTGTTGCTATGGGTTACAGTTTGACAATGTTAAAGTTGAGCTGTTATAGTTGAACTGTTGAACCAGCATAGCTATAATGTTATGTTTAAGCGTATCATTATACATTGATTTCGGAAAGCCTTCAGACCATTTCACTATTTTCCCATTTTGTTAAGTTACGCCCTTTTGCTAAAATAAAGAAAAAAATCAAGCCCCTCCCCCTCGACCTGCATTCAATACACCATACTGAGAAAGTGAAAAAAGATTTTAGAATTTTTGCTAATTTATTCACATGGACATAAATATTTAGACCCTTAGGTATGACACTTGAAATTTACCTCTGGGGAGCCGCCCATTTCTCTTGATTATCTTTGAGGTGTTTCTACACCTTGATTGGGCCCACTTGTGGTAAATTCAGTTGACAGGACATAATTTGGAGAGACACAACCCTGTCCATATAAGTAGTGTTGAGCAAATTGAAGTTAACAAAGTGGAATTTGATCCGAATTTCAGAAGAAATTTTATTTTCCACGGCTGTTCGATACTACTTCCATTTAAGAATCATGATTAAGAATTGTGATTCTATGAGCGACACCTGTCATGTGCGTGTCATACGGACTCACAGTATTGTTTCACTACCACAGCAGACTCCCTATGCGTGTTACTGCAAGGCACAGTGTTCTACACCACTATACAGGTTCTCTGCAGCCAGGAAATAGCTGTTTAACGCGATTCACCACAAATAAATTCGTATGAAATCTTTTTGGGAAATTCGGCGAACCGTCTAAATCGAATTTTTGAAAAGTTTGCTCATCTCTTATGATTACCCTCCAGAAATATATCCAAGCCCCTCTTGAATTTTTTTAGTGAGTTCACCATCACCATCTCTTCTGGCAGAGAGTTCCATAGTCTCACTGCTCTAACAGTAAAGAATCCTATCTTCCTATCCTAAGTATAGAATAATTGCACATTTTGGAGTAGGGCTCTATTCCAAATGTTTAATGGGGCTCCATACTGTAGTTTGTTGCTCCACTGTAATTAAATTGCACTGCATATCATAACTTTTCTTTAAGCTCCCTTCTCTCCCACTTATTGTAAGTTGGGTGTACATACAGTATTGCAAAGCTGTTGACTAGCCATTTATTTTGTCTTGCATAACTAACCCATAAACTGATCCAAATAACGATGTTTACCTTGATGAGGGAAATATGCTGCTTCAGGGAAACAAAAGGATCGGCATATCGAAATCACGAACATTGGTAGACCTCCGAACAGTCAGGATGTCCACATTCACATGAGATCTGAAACCATATGTCATGTTTGGACAGCTTATCTATTGCTGCTTTATGCCAAGAATGATGACGCTTGACAGACTCTCTGACACTAAACATTACTTTTATTTGCCCTTCCTATTTGGGTAAAGTGATTTGTATGTTTTTTTGCAGCAGGTAAAGTACATATGCACAACAGTTTATAAGAATATTTAGAAATGTGTACATTTATCCAAATGATAACTGTACTTTACTTTAACTAAATTAAGGATTTATCAAATAACCTTTGCAGTTACATTGCCTTCTGGGCTGTTTCTAAAGAAAGTATATTGTAAGTTCATCATCTGTAATTCAGCCCATAACTATCTCGACTATAAATTGTTTTATGTTTGTGGCATTTACAAAGAATATTAAATCATTCTGCTAATATTCAGACAGAAGTGCTTTAAATATTTCAGTAATAAAATATACAAATCATGAATGTATGAGGCAGTTCAGTACTAAAATGTAATGGAAATCTACTCAACATGACACAGAAAGAGATTTTTATATTCTGACTCATGCAACTCGCTTTTAATTCTTACAGTCCTAAGTCCTTACCACTAATTCAAATTTTCCCCAATCCATTTGTATGGCAATTTGTTTTGCAAGTACTTGGAGTCATGGGCAGCAAAAAGAGTAAGGTACTCTCATTTTAGACAGTTGTATCATAATCCCAATGCCAATTAATATTTCATGCAATGCTGTCAATTCCATCTCCATCTCTAAACAATACTAGCATATAGCACCTACTGTGCATTACACTGCCATGTATTTCCCACACAATACTGCCATTCAATGCAGAAATAATGCAAATAATACTGCCAGTATAGTAAAGGAGTTAAAAGTAAGGTCTCTGGTGATCTAGGGTAGTGAAGGCTTATGTGCCACTCTGTCAGGCTTCTCCGTGGAGTCTAGTCGTCAGGTGCAAGCAGGAATGCAAGCAGTGCCATAGGTAATTGCCTACATTGCCATGCACTAAAACCAACTCTAAACGTATTCTTTTACATTCAAAATCATCCATACAGCATACAGTAGGATGCCACTTATACCAATTATGTCTGTTACCAGGAATACGGAGGGAAAGGGCAGGGGGAGACAAAATGTGATTTTATTATCTTCAATGGAATTACTAAATGTTGATAATAACATAATTTCCATTGACCATTCCTTTGTATTCCTGTAACTAAGCTGTTTTAGCTTGCCGTTTTGTGTGCCTACAACGCCATAGGTAATATCCAGTATTTTCATAAATGACAATCACATACTGCTGAAAGATTTGTAGAGCAACAAAAGGAAACTTCTCACTGCTCCCTTGTTCGAATACTCCTTTGTAATATTAATATATTAATTTTATTTAGTTATGCGCTTATAAAGCGCTACTATATTCCCCAGCACTTTACAGACACTAGCATCAAGCTGTCCCCAATGGGGCTCACAATCTAAGGTCCCCTATCTGTATATCTTTGGAGTGTGGGAGGATACCGGGGTACCCAGACAAAACCCACGCAGAAACGGGCAGAACATACAAACTCCATGCAATATATTAATGAGGTTGTCCAAGACTGAGAAATAGTTTACAGGTGGCTGGGCATGATGAAATGATGATAAAAAAAAGGACTCACTTGGTCAGAGCATCCTGCTTCCAGCACTGTTGAGCCTCAGTGGTCATGTGCCATTTCTACACACATCACAGCTGAAGCCACTAATTCGCTGGCAGCGGTGGTGTACATATAGACAGCATATTATGCCTCCAGTTTGGCAGGGACCAGAAGCGTCGGGGAACAGGAGCCGTGGTGCTCAAAATGGCAGACTCTGAAGAGGTGGGTCTGTTTTTAAAACTATTTTTACAATTTTCCTCATGTGCTACTCAGGGACACCTCCCCCCTGAGGCCTGTAATTGACTACAGAGGTCAACATAACCATGGACAGGATGTCATCACTTCCAGTCTCACAGTGAACAGAGAAGTTTTCAAAATGTGAATGAGCTTTTTCTTTGACCCTGTTTGTTTTTGTTCTTTGTTTCCTTCCTCTCACGAATTTTCTTTGGGGGTATCAAATTAACACCCCCATGCCTAATCACTTCTGATTTTATAAATTTTGTTTTGTCCAGATTAACATGTAAGCATGGAAGATTTTTATTTATTACTGCAGAATTGAATAAGATTAATGCATTCATAAAATCAATTATTACCTATGCTGGTTGGTCTGCACTGTTCACCCTCTGTGAATGCCAAAATTCATTAAAGGGGTTCTCCAGGAATTAAAAAAATGAAAATACTTAAATATTATTTTATACTAAATATATTCACAAATACCTTTCATTACTTAGAATGGCTTGTTTTGTCTAGGGAGCAATCATTAGTAGTGTTGGGAGAGAATATTCAAATCACGAATTGTAATTGCGAATTTTGCCACTTCGAGAATTGGCAAAGATTTAGAATATCGTGCTATATATTCGTAATCGCGAATATTCTAGATGCTTTTTTCGTCTGAACCCATGATCCCTCCCTGCTTCTTGCTTTTGGGCCAATGAGAAGGCTGCGATGTGTTTGTCTGAGCTTAGCAACATCCCTAGCAACTAATAGGAAAGTTGCCTACCCCTTACTATATAAGAACCTTCCCAGGAGCCAGTTTTTTCAGTGTCATTGCTGTGCTCTGCTGAGTCATTACATTAGATAGTTAGTTAGTATATATATGTATATATTTTTTTTACAGATAGTTAGTGGAAGCTGATAGGTAGTGTGATAAGTTCTGCTGTCCAAACATACATACAGTTCACAACAATACTTAGTGCACCAATCAGTAATATGTAGTCAGACCTGCTAAAATGTGAAGTTGCACGTATTGCGCCAAAATATGCGCATCATTAATTGTCGATTTGCGCAATCGCGCATATATTGGAGCACTCTATCTGCATATAAAGCTATTGTAATGTTCTGCCATGCCAACCATTTTTTCCAGTCTCAGGAAACTTCTAGCAGCTTGAAAAATGTAGCAAAAGTGACCCATGCCTGTATGGGGATCACACACTGCCTGAATCCGTGTAGGCCTGAAGTAAATATATCTTTGTACAAAATGTCTGTATTTCAAATGGCTGTATTTCAAATGCCTAATTCAAACCACTGTATGTATAGGGGGGATCACAAACGCCCTGAATCAGTGTAGGCCTGAAGTAAATATATCTTTGCGCTAAATGGCTGTATTTAAAATGGCTGTATTTCAAATGGCTGAATCAAATCCCTGTATGTATAGGGGGGACTTCACACGCTCTGAATCAGTGTAGGCCTGATGTAAATATATCTTTGCACAAAATGGCTGTATTTCAAATGGCTGTATTTCAAATGCCTAATTTAAACCCCTGTATGTATAGGGGGGATCTCACAGGGCCTGAACCTCTGTAGGCCTGAATTCAATCTCGGTACACCAAATAGCGGTATTTAAAATCTCTGAATGTAACCCAAATGTATTAAGGGTGTATCTCACAATGACATCTGCATCAAAAGCTGCCAACTAAATTTTTTGTGCCTAAACGACAGTTTGTTTAACAATTTAATTTGACAGCAGTATATAAGCCTGTCATTTCACACGTGCTGATGCTGCAAGGCCTGAAAATAGTGTTTTTTGTCAAAAAAGTGTGTTTTTCAAACCCCTAAATTGCACACTGACTAATACAGATGTTTTTAGATTGCCCAAAAAGTCTTTTTTTGCTAACAGAATATGAATTCTGTATATATTAAACTTGAATTTAAAACTTGCAGATCTGGAAAATACTGTGTTTTGAAAAAAAAGTGTGTTTTTCAAACCGCAGAAAATGATGGGTAATACAGATGTTGTAGTTTGCCCCCAAAAAATTGTGATTTGCAATGTCCCAAAAGCTCAGATGCAGTGCTGGTGCACTGAGCATGCATACAATGGCCACTACTGCCGCCACCCACCTAAGTAACAGAATTCTAAAAGTTTGTATTTTTTGGTCAATGAGCTCAGGGCAGGGTAGAAGGATAGTGCCCTGCACCCAGACAACTATTTCTAGGTAGATCGCTGAGTTAGATTCTCTCCTATTCTCTCCCTGAAATCACAAGTCTAGCAGCATCCTCTCCCTACACTGTTAACAGCAGAGTGACGTACAGCGCTATGTGACTCAAGCTTATATAGAGCCTGGGTCACATGCTGCTTTGGCCAATCACAGCCATGCCATTAGTAGGCCTCTTGGGGGCAAGTAGTATGACGCTTGTTGATTGGCTGCTGTGCAGCCTTTCAAAAAGCGCCAAGAAAGCGCCGAACACCTAACCCAAACTTTTACGGAAATGTTCGGGTCCGTGTCCTGAACACCCCAAAATTCGGTGCGACCCTGAACTATACAGTTCGGGTTTGCTCAACCCTAGTCATTAGATAAAAAAATCTCATAAAACCCCTTTAACTTCACCTGTGATGGCACTGTAGAATAATTGAGTACTTACTCCCAGATTCCCTCACAGACTACAGCTGACCATTAGGGGCCCAGCAGTGGGACATTTTGTGATCGGCCTATTGTCAAAGGACTCTTCTATCAGTCAGAGACAGTCTAAAGTGAAGATCCTCTTTAACTCCCGTTTTAGTCTACTTTACCTATCTTATGCCACTTTTTCATAACAAGATGTTTTATTAGTTGGTAAATTCAGAATTCTACTGAATATCCGTTACCAGAGAGCAGTCCACTGTGGGAGCTCAGACAACAGCTACGCACAGAGCTGAACCACTGTAAGACCAAACACAATAAGCAACATTTTAACAAAGTATATAAATAGAGAAGTTAAATTAAGATGCACAAAGTTATTTTCTTACTGCTGTATCTATGACACGTTCCATCACATAAGTTCTTAGTATTGTAAAATAACAGTTGCATTGTACATAAGTGACATATCTGCGAGATTACACAGATGTTACTGGTGGTCGGTGCATTTGCAAGTTTACAAAAAGCTTCATATTCAAACAAATGAAATCAAATCTATAATACCATAGTGACCTTCATTTTGAGCATGAACACTGCAATGAATCTAATCATTTGTGATGGTGCCAAATCTCATATGAATCCAAATTACAATTGCCACAAACCTTGTGCTGTGAATAATAGGCTGGAAAAATTATCTAATGTGATCTGAAAGCCATCCCAGTCATGTTGCCGACCATGGCAAACTCGAATGATAAGCACAGCTAAAGTTTATCACGTTGACTTAATGCATCTATCAAGCATGGATGAATATCTCAGCAATTAGCAATATCATTTACATGAAGATACAAGCGACAGTTCTGATTATTAAGAAATACTTACCAGCTGTCTAGAGATTGAAAGCATAAATGTAAGAATTTAAGAACCTATATACAGTGTATTAACAGATCCATGCATTACCTCAAGTATTAAAGCCATACAAATATCTTAAAATAACCCTTATTAGAGAAACACTCCAGACAAGACTATTAGACTGGTATACCTAGTGTAAGATTTGAATCGATGGTGCATTTCTAAGGGATTATCTCTTTCGTGTTCTTTGAATTTCTGTGTCATGTACCACCCCGTCAAACAACACAATAGATGTCGCCAGAACTCACACCAGTCAGTTGCTATGGTATACACTTGGCCAAGACGTGAAGCCTAAGGAGCCATTCTGTTTTTCATCCTTCACTCCTCACAGGGGTATAGGGCTTTCCTGTCAGATCCTCAGGGTGCTAAACCCCAGAATAGTCAGTGACGTGTGACAGAGGTTAGAGGATATACAGTTGTGTTCAAAATTATTCAACCCCCAATGCTGTAAAGGGTTTTAGGGAATTTATTGTACATTTGTAATTGTGTTCAGAATGAAATCTTACAAGGACTTTTTAAAGAACCAAATGCAACTAAAATGACATCAATTGTTTTTGTAATACAGTATTAAATGGTTTTTTTGTGATTTCTTCATTGACACAATTATTCAACCCCTTAAAGACTACCATTCTTAAGAACAGAGGTTCATTCAAGTGTTTTCGATCAGGTATTGAAAACACCTCTGGATGTCAAGGAGCAGCAATCAAGCATAATAAGCACCAATTAGGCAGATTTAAGATGACTGTGATACTCAGCTCCTTCTAGACATTTACTGGTGTGTTTACAAACATGGTGAAGTCAAGAGAATGGTCCAGGAAGACAAGAGAAGAGGTGATTTCTCTTCACAGGAAGGGCAATGGCTATAAGAAGATTGCAAAGATGTTAAACATAACAAGAGACACCATAGGAAGCATAATTCGCAAATTCAAGGCAAAGGGCACTGTTGAAACGCTACCTGGTCGTGGCAGAAAGAAGATGCTGATTTCGACTGCTGTGCGCTACCTTAAGTGCAAAGTGGAGAAAAGTCCCCGTGTGACTGCTGAGAAACTGAAAAAAGATTTGTCAGATGCGGGTACTGAAGTTTCAGCTCAGACAATAAGGCGCACACTGCGTAATGAAGGCCTCCATGCCAGAACTCCCAGGCGCACCCCCTTGCTGTCTCCAAAGAATAAGAAGAGTCGACTGCAGTATGCCAAAAGTCATGTGGACAAACCACAAAAGTTTTGGGATAGTGTTCTGTGGACTGATGAAACAAAATTAGAACTGTTTGGGCCCATGGATCAATGCTATGTTTGGAGAAGGAAGAACAAGGCCTATGAAGAAAAGAACACCTTGCCTACTGTGAAGCATGGCGGGGGGTCAATCATGCTTTGGGGCTGTTTTGCTTCTACAGGTACAGGGAAGCTTCAGCGTGTGCAAGGTACCATGAATTCTCTTCAGTACCAGGAGATATTGGATGAAAATGTGATGCAGTCCGTCACAAACCTGAGGCTTGGGAGACGTTGGACCTTTCAACAGGACAATGATCCCAAGCATACCTCCAAGTCCACTAGAGCATGGTTGCAGATAAAAGGCTGGAACATTTTGAAGTGGCCATCGCAATCACCAGACTTAAATCCGATTGAGAACCTCTGGTGGGACTTAAAGAAAGCAGTTGCAGCGTGCAAGCCTAAGAATATGACTGAACTGGAGGCTTTTGCCCATGAAGAATGGGCGAAGATACCCGTAGATCGCTGCAAGACACTTGTGTCAAGCTATGCTTCACGTTTAAAAGCTGTTATAACTGGAAAAGGATGTTGTACTAAGTACTAAGATTGAATGTCACTTGGGGGTTGAATAAAAGTGATAATGATGTGAGCACAGAAAAGACATTTGTGGTTATTTCATTATAAATGTTATGTTATATTTGTCTGACTTACAAGTGCCTCTCTGATTTGATTGTAAACAAGATGACTGAAATGATCAAAATCAATGTCAAACTGGCCAAAACACTCAATTTCAGTGGGGGTTGAATAATTTTGAACACAACTGTAGCTAGAGATTCATAACAGAGTTGAGAAAATTTCTTGAAATTAATTTTGTGTCCGATTGTTAGAATCTTTTAACATATTTGAGTCAATATCAAAAGTGCTCCAACTGGTCTAAATATTGGTATATGACACATAGTATACTTTGGTATATGACACACATGAAGTGTCCTTGTTTTTCTGCCTCTCTCTCTTTCTTTTTTTTTGAATGTTCACTCTTTATCTCCTACCCCCTTTTAAAATATTTGACAATGTGACAGTGACATATATCTATGGGTAAATGGTTGACAGTGTTAACAAACAGCCTGTTTCAAAACACACTGCACACTGGTCGCCTTTCTGCTTTTTAACATTAGAAACATTCAAAAATTGTCCCTTGTTGGGGGTAGATGCTGTTTAAACACACATGGTGTGGCTTGTTTGGAAGAAGCATCCAAAAATGATATCTTAATGGGTGCAGATGACAATAAGTGCAATTAGCAAGTGTTAATTGTCAGAAGAAACAGTGGCTTGTTCTGAACAAGCTTTAAAACATTCTCCCTAATTTTTGGGGAGCAGCAGCTGTACAGTTTGGATTTGGAAAGGGTGAGGAAGGTAAGAATAATAGTGGCATGTGGCAACAACAACAGCAGCACAGCATGGAAAGAACAAGGCAGTAGATGTGTGTGTGTGTGTGTGCAGCTGTGTAGGAGTAATGGAAATAATGGTGGAGGCTGGATAGCGCAAATGATAGTGGCAGTGGAAAGAGTACCAGCCACTGCAGTGGCAGCAGCAACAGCAGCCATGTGGTAGGGAACATGATGGTAGGCAGGCAGACAGCATCAGTGGCATGATGGGACCAGCTATAAATAGCCACGATCACCCAAGGCAGACCAATTTATTCGCCTTAGCTGAAGTTGTGTGAAAATTCTCATGGATCCATGTCTCATTGATTTTGACAAAAGGGATAATTTGTACACCAGCGAAGGATAACTTTGTCTGTTTGGGTGTAAAAATGCCACCTACTGTGCTGAAAACCCTCTTTGGGATGACTCTGGAGGCTGGAAAAGACATTAGAAAAATTTACAGCAAGATCAAACTGGGCCAGTTCTGACCACTGTTCCATTGTGCCTGCCCAGAAGTCAGGGAATGGGGTATGTGCACGGGAAAGATTCGATTTTATCCGAATTTTCCTGGCTGCAGAGAGCCTGTATTGTGGTGTAGAACACTGTGCTTTGTAGTAACGCGTGTAGGGAGTCTGCTGTGGTAGCGAAACAATACTGTGAGTCAGTATGACACGCACAGGACAGGCGTCGCTTTTAGAATCACAGCACACTTCACTTATTTGGGCAGTTACAGGGCCAAAACTGACCAAATAACTTAATTGTGAGCTCAGCCTTACAGGTCGATGTTAGCGCCAGGTATAAAGAACTGTGCAGAGGCTCAAAATCCTACTGTAGCACGAAAGAGCGCACTCCTTTTACACCGTCGTCAGCTGATTCCACATAGATGTCTACAGAACCTGTTCTATTAAACACCTATACAAGTATAGCCCCGTGACAGAGTGAAGAGGGTGTCCGCAGTAAGTTTGTGTTGACATCGCGGATTATTTTGCCCTTCCTCTGATCCTGTCTTAGCATCCTCCTTCACTCAGCCAACATTTGGTTAGTAATCCATCAGTACTGCTAAAGCCCCCAAAAAAACAGGAGTGGATCTAAAACAGAGATGACACGTGAATGGAATATTTGCATATGGTCTTTGTTGTACCCACTCCTGCTTTTGGTTACCAAATCATAAGCCAATTCTGATGGGACCATAGAGGCCTTACAGCTGCTACACAGACAGGATTCGTTGTGTGTCTCATTTTTCCTTCCTTCTGACAGATCAGAAGAAGGGTCAAATAAATGATGATGTCAACAAGGCCAAAAGTGTAAAATAGAGGCCCAGTCATGGAAAGAGCATGAGGAGGCCACAGAGTGGCCCAGTGACATAGTGTTGAGTTAGCAGCAGCATGAGAAGACCACAGAGTGGCAAGGTGACATAGTGTGGAGATGGCAGCAGCAGCATGAGGAGCCATAGAGTGGCAAGGTGACATAGTGTTGAGTTAGCAGCAACATGAGGAGGCCACAGAGTGGCAAGATGACAGTGTGGATGTAGCAGCAGCAGCAGCATGAAGAGACCTCAGGGGTGAGGTGGCAGCATCAGGAGACCACAGAGCGACCAGGTGACAGAGTGGGGAAGTGGGTGGCAATAACAGTACTCGCTAATGATGGTGGGTGTAAGAAGGAGCACTTGACATCAGATGTGTGGCATCAGGCGGGTGGCAGGCTGGCAGCATCAGAATATTAGCTGAGGCAGGTAACCAGAAGAAACCTTTTGTCAAGGTTTGGGTGAGGCAGCATGGATGATCTAATCTGATGCATCAGGCATTGGTGGTGACAATCCTGCCTGATCCACACCTGATTCATCTTGACAAAGGTCCGTCTCTCCACATTTTAGGTGGACAGGAGAGTTCTCCTTGGGGTAACTATGGCCCCTGCCGCACTAAACACAACCGCTCTGATGCCACACTACTGGCCGGGCAGGACAGCTTTTCCTGGACAAACTCGGCCAGTTGCGGCCACAAATCCAGTTTGGCAGCCCAATAGTCCAATGAATCTTTGATGTGGGGTGGCAGGGTGCTGTCCAAGTTTGCCACCACCTGCTGGTTCAGGTTCTGCTCCCGGTCTAGCTGCTGCGGCTGGTGAGTAGTTTCTTTACTAGGCAGGTTAATAAAGCTGCTCATTAGAGATTAGTGAATTTCATATTTTGAAATTTGTTCACGCTTCGTTTACAGGTAAAAGGTGAATTGTGTTCTGGATTCTGTTAGAAACCATAATGCAATGCTATGATGGAATGCATAGCAGAATGCCTTTAGAGGCATTCCTTTATTCATTCCATCATAATAGAAGTCTATGGGCTGCAAAACTGATCCGTCCCATTTCCATTATGCAGGAGAGAACTCCCCTGCATGACGGAAACGGGACGGATCCGTTTTGCATCCCATAGACTTCTATTATGACGGCATGAACAACGGAATGCCTCTAAATGCATTCCATTATGCATTCCGTCATAGAATTGCATTATGATTAGTGATAAACGAGCATGCTCGGCTGAATAATTGTCTCCGCCATGCAGGTTTTAAGCAGCCAATAAAGGTGCAGGTAAGTGATGCCCTCACTGTAATGCCAGTAGCTATGTTGGCTGCTGGCATTACAGTGATTGGCTGGCTGGAATGCGTCATCGGGTGCTATATGGCACCCAATAACGCATGTTCGGCTCAGACGTAGACAGGGAGAGCATCGGGAAGGAAGAGAAAGACAGAGTAGGGAGCAAATTTCAGCGATTTTAGTTAGAGAAAGCTTTTGAAGGATCTAAAAGATCTAAAACAATATATTTAACAGCAGTGTCAGGGACATCCGTGCTAAGGAATGGACAGATAGTGCAGTTAGAGAACTTTGCTGTATTTAATACCAAAAGTTTTTCAAAGAACCCAAAATCCTTTTAAGGGCTACTGTGTGTGTTTCACAGCAGCAAGATATTTTTATTTTATAACTATTAGTGACATATACTGTACATCATCCGCAGACTGACCCTTTAATAATCTGGATCACATCTAGTGTCCATAATCTGTGGTGATCCTTGTAACCTATACTGTCCTGCATCATAAAACACTGTCAGTATTAGGCCCCTTTCACACGAGCGTGTCCGGATTCGTTGCGGATGCGTTCAGTAAAAACTGCGCGATTTCGCAGGCAAAGTCATTAAGTTTTGCCTGCGATTGCGTTCAGTTGTTCAGTTTTTTCCGCGCGGGTGCAATGCGTTTTGATACGTTTTTCACGTGCGTGATAAAAAACTGAAGGTTTACAAACAACATCTACTAGCAACCATCGTGAAAAACGCAACGCACCCGCACTTGCTTGCGGATGCAATGCGTTTTTCCCTGAAGCCCCATTCCCTTCTAGGGCTGCGTGAAAAATGCAGAATATAGAACATGCTGCGATTTTCACGCAACGCAGTGATGCGTGAAAAAAAACGCTCATGTACACAGACCCATTGAAATGAATGGGTCAGGATTCAGTGTGGGTGCTATGAATTCACGTCACGCATTGCACCCACGTGGAAAACTTGCTCGTGTGAAAGGGGCCTTACAAATTCCAATAACCTGGTCCTCATTTAGTGTCCGTAATCTGTGGTGTTCTATAACCAATACTGTCCTGCCTCAGAAAACACTGTCAGTATTATAAATTCCAATAATCTGGGCCTAATATAGTGTTCGTAATCTGTGATGTTCTATACCCAATACTGAACAGCATCTAAAAACACTGTCTATATTACAACTTCCATTAATCTGGATATAGTATAGTGTCCAAAATCTGTGTGTTTTTTGTATCCAATACTGAACAGCATCTAAAAACAGTGTGTATATTACAACTTCCATTAATCCGGGCCTAGTGTAGTGTCCAAAATCTGTGGTTTTCTGTAACTAATACTGTCCTGCATCAGAAAACTGTCTTTAGCAGACAGTAAAACAAATCTGCGCCACATCTACAGACAAAACCATTAATATGAAGAAGGCGAGCACAAAGAGACGGGGAAGTGGGCGTGATGCTGATGGTGCAAGCAGACGCCGTGACCCTGGGCGCAATGAAACTGTGCCTGCTACCAGTGCACCCGAAAAAAAAAAAAAAAACATCCACCTTACCCAGCTTCATGTCCAACTTAGCTGGGCGGCGCAGGACAACACTGCCCAAGTTGGACCGGTATGAACAGTTGGTCGGTTGGATTGCTGAAGATAATGCTTCCAGTCGGTTAAGCACCACCCTCTCTTCCACCAGGTCCAGTCTCTGTAGTCTGTGTATGAAGCCCTCCTTTACGTGTAATAAAGGGTGTATTGTAGTGCCGGTTCCTTGTAATTTTTGGCAGCAGTGCATAGGCTTATTGAGTGTAGGAGTCCCACTACCTGAACAATTGTACCACAATGTGAATGTGGCCCTCCTTTATGTGATACAGGCTGTTTCGGAGTGCCTCTTGCTTATAATTTTTGGCAGCACTTGATATAAAATTGAATATACAGGAAAGAATGTTTTTATTTTTATTTTTGGGTGGGGGGTGGGGTGTTTGTGCGTATTTTGTAAAAGTGGCGTACAACTCGGACAACATGGTTCCCAGCAGTGACCTAGGAGTCCAAGATGCATCAAGACATCGTCCCCATGCTGTTCCCAATCCTTTTTAGGTAGTGTTTCTGTCACTTTGTGGTCTCCTCATGTTGCAGGGGGTGCTTGGTTGTCTCCCATTGAAGTCTATTATACTGCATTATGCTTGGGTGCTCGGCCGAGCACACGAACACAGCTATGTGTTCAGCCCCAACATCCGAACACCCGAATACTTTGGTGCTCGCTCATCACTAGTTATGGTCTGTGGTAACGGGATCCATAACGCAAGTCACCTGAAATTCGCTCATCTCTACTGCTCATCATCGACTCTAGACTGAAGCTGCTGCTGAAAGAGCTAGTACTGCTTCTACCCTGAAATAGCAGGCAGCGGAACGAGAGTGCAGAGGGCCCCCCCTCCCCGGTCAAACCTGTGAGAGAATGGACGATAGCCAGGGGCATAACTACCGGGGAAGCAGCTGCTTCGGGGCCCGGGCTTACAGGGGGCCCGGCAAGCACGTGTTGTCCTCACTCCTCTCCTCCCCTGGGTAATCAGCACGTGTCCTCACTCCTCTCCCGATCGCTAATTACACAGTGAATCGCAGTGTCCTCTCGCCCTTGTCTATTTAAAACTTATTTTTTCTTTCTTTCAGAAAAGCTTGCCCTGGGGATCGAACCTGCGACCATTAGGTTCAAAGGCAAGACACTTATCCACAAGACTATATCTTCTGCATAGCCAGATAGCTATAATTAAAAAAAAATAAAAAAAATAAAATAAATATATATATATATATATATGACCTCTAGATGTGGAGAACTTTGATAGTGTATCCATACACATTACAGCTGCACCAGCACATTGTATATGGATGTAGCAGAGCTTGGTGTGTTGGGGCAGCTGTAATGTGTATAGATACACTATCAAAGTTCTCCTTATCTAGAGGTCTTATTTTTTTTTTTTTAGCTATCTGGCTATGTAGCTGATACAGTTTTGTGGTTAAGTGTCTTGCCTTTCATCCTAATGGTCACAGGTTCGATTCCCCTCACAAACTTTTCTGAAAGACAGGATAAATGAGGCTTGCCTAACATGGAGTATAATCATATCAAACATAAGTATATGTGTTGTTTTTTTTTTGTTTTTTTTAAATACTGGACTTTTACTTTACTGCCACAGGGGAGGAGGGGGCTATTGGCACTATGATATTGGCAAATGGGGGGGAGATAGGCACTTCATATTGGCACACACATTAGGGGGCAGGGGGAGAGGATGGCACTATGATATTGGGATGGGGGAAGACAGAGGCACTTGATATTGGCACATTATAGGGGGCACTATGGGGAGAGGAGCACTATGGGGGCATCTGGTGCTATATGGCTGGCTACTGGCACATTATAGGGTGGGTTTATATGGCTGACTACTGGCACATTATAGGAGGGGTTATATGGCTGACTACTGGCACATTATAGGGGGGTTATATGGCTGGCTACTGGCACATTATAGGGGGGCTGGGGGGGCTATATGGCTGACTACTGGCACATTATAGGGGGGCTATATGGCTTGGCACACTATAGAGGGGGAGCGAAACGCGCGGGCGGGGGGGGCCCAATACAAAAATTTGCTGTGGAGCCCAGTCATTTCTAGCTACGCCCCTGACGATATCCCAGTTAGGCAGCGGACAACTGACTACAAAGGATGTCTCTATAGTAGTTCAGTTTGTCCTTCCTCTCAGCGGATGTAAAAAAGGCTCCCATTTTGGACCGATAGCGAGGATCCAACAAGGTGGAGGGCCAGAAGTCATTCCTCTGCCGAATGGTGACAATTCGGCTGTCACTACCCAAACAAGTGAGCATACAGCGAGCCATTTGTGCGAGTGACTCGGAGGGACTCCCTGCCTCCATCTCCACTGCATACTGCCACGGTGTGCCTGGGTAATATGCCTCGTCTTCCTCATCTCCCTCTTGCTCCTCCGGCTGCTCCTTCTCTCCTGTCACCTATGTAGAAAAACCACCCATTTCACTACAAAGTGCTCGTGCTCCAATGTCCTCCTCCTGCTCCAGTAAAGCCCCCACAGGGTTCATGTGGCCGTGAGATATAGGCCAATGACCAGCCAGATTTGCCAGCATCTGTTCCAGGATACGAAGCAGTGGAATGACGTTGTTCATCCCATAGTTCTGGTGACTGACGAATAACATGGCATCCTGAAAGGGCCTGAGCAAACGGCAGGTGTCACGCATGAGCTGCCACTGGCTGACATCGCAGTCACACAGGACAGTACCCTTGTTCGGTTGGATCAGCAAGAAATCATCTATGGCTCATCCAGAACTCATCGCTCAGCCCTCCTTGACGCAGCGCCGACATCATGCTCTTCCCTTTGCCCAAGCAAACTAGGTGTAGAACAGCATGACACCGCCGTGCCCTGCACATGTGGTATGCTGGAGGAGCACTTTTAATTGTCCCTGCCGTGGAGGCTGAGGCCATGGTAGTGGATGAGGAGGCAGAGGAAGACATTCTTGCAGGACCAATAGAGTGAGAACTTGAAGGCAGAAGCGGCATTACCTGGCCAAGTTGCTGGTTTGGCTGGACAGGAACCACATTTACCCAGTGGACCGTAAGGAACATATATTGTCCTTGACCATAGTTATAGATCCACACGTCAGCGCTGTCGTACACTTTGGCATACACCGACAGGCTCAAGGACTGGCCCACCTTCTATTCTACATATTTGTGCAGGGCTGGTACTGCCTTTTTGGCAAATAAATGACGACTTGGGACTCTACACCTCTGTTCGGCACAAGCCATCAGTTTTCTGAAAGGTGCAGAGTCCACCACTTGAAAAGGGATGGACTGCAACACCAGCAACTTGACCAGGAGCAGGTTCAGATTCTGTGCCATTGCATGAGTCTACGCATACTGTTGTCTCTTGGTAATCGCTTCAGTGATCGATTGCTGACGGAATGACTGATGAGGAGTAGGAGGGCGAGGAGCAGGAGCATCAGGACCGGTAGATGATAGGAAGGATAGACAGCTCCTTTTAGCTGAGATGGGGGAGCCTTGACTGCCTGAAATCGGGTTTGGCCACTGGGTGATGCAGCGGTTGCTGCGGCAGGCTGGACCACCACATTGGAAACACGGTTCTCCTAGACCACTTTATGGTGATGCTGCATATGTTGACACAGGGCCATGATGCGAACATTGGCACCCTGGCCATGCTTCGCTTTCTGCCCACAGATTCTGCAAATGTCCATGTTCACCTCCTCCGGCGGCTTAACAAAAAACTGCCACGCTGCCAAGATTTTACCCCCAACACTCCGCACTGACTGATTGCTACCACCGCTGACTCCATGAACCCCTGCACCACTACTTTCCGGGCAGGTAGGCTCCTGCGAAGTGAGTGGTCTACCCCGTGCATGTTTGGCTCTTGACCTCCCACTGCTGCCACCCTGCTGACTCCCGGCCATGCTACAGACTTGCTGGCTCAGCTGCTGCCTCATTCGCAAGCTGCCACCCTCTTCTTTTGATAATGATGAAACCCCTTCATCACCCGGCTCCTAAGTGCGATCGGCTACATCATCATCGAGTACTGTCTGCACGTCACTAATGTTCTCTTCAACGGTCTCTGAGCCAGGAGCCTGACTGCTCGCAACACCAGCTCCCATGCCACTCTCCTCATTACTACTTGCCCGTCTACCGGAGGAAGCGGCGGATGTCTCCTCCAGATCTTGGCTGGGAAGTAGCTGCTGACTGTCTTCTAGTACCTCGTCCTTGCTGTATAGTGGAGCTGAGCCCACAGCATAAAATACTTCTATGGCTGAGGGAGCAGAAAAGGACAGAGGCAGGTTGAGGGCAGGTGAGCTCACAGGGCTTGCTCCCGGGCCATTCCAGCTATAGGTTGTTTCTGACAAACCCACCGACTCTTGGCTGGGGGTGTCTGATGTCTGAAGTCAACCATTCAAGAACTGCTGGGTTGCTGGTCAAGACACGACCGCTAGATGATACTGGGAGCTCATGGCTGCTACCACGCCCCCTTACTCAGCTGTAACCTATGCCTGCACCAGAAACATTTAGGCCTCTTCCCCTCCCCTGTGTAGGGTCTGTCACTTCTCTGTCTTACATACTGTTAGATCAAATAAATAGGAAATTAATACACAAAAAAAGGCTGTAATTTTCTCACTTCCCCACACAATGGTTAATAATCCCCCTTTTTCCCCCACTAATACACCTTTAAAAAAGGCTTTACAACCTATAATTGCACTGCTGAACGGAAAATAATACTTTTTTTCCCGCTAATACACGCCAAACAAGACTGTAATTTCACCACACAACGGTTAATAAGCCGTATTTTTCCACTAATACACGCCAAAAAAGGCTGTAATTTTCTCACTTCACCATACAACAGCTAATAAGCCCTTTTTTTTCCACTAATACAGACCAAAAATGGCTTTTGAACATATAACTGCACCACTGAATGGCAAATAATACTTTTCATTTTGGACTAATTCACGCCAAAAATGACAAATTTTCTCACTTCACCACACAACAGCTAAAAGGTTCTTTTCCCCCCCACTAATACATGCCAAAAAAGGCTTTAGAACATATAACTGCACATTGAACGGCAAATAAGCCCTTACTTTTTTACACTAATACTCCCCAAAAAAGGCTTTAGAACATATAACTGCACGGCTAAACGGCAAATAATACTTTTTTTCCCACTAATACATGCCAGAAAAGGCTGTAATTTTCTGACTTCACCACACAACGGCTAATAAGCCCTTTTTTCACTAATACATGCCAAAAAAGGCTTTAGGAAATATAACTGCACCGCTGAATGGAAAATAATACTTTTTGTTTTCTACTAATACACGCCAAAAAAGACTTACATTTTCTCACTTCAACACACAACGGCTAATAAGCCCTTTTTTTACAGTAATACATCCCAAAAAAGCTTTAGAGCATATAACTGCACTGCTGAACGGCAAATAAGCCCTTATTTTTTTCCACTAATACATGCCAAAAAAAGCTTTAGAACATATACTGTAACTGCACCGCTGAATGGCAAATAAGCACTTACTTTTTTTCCACTTATACACACCAAAAAAGGCTTTAGAACATATAACTGCACTGCACAAGCGCTAATAAGACATATGAATATTTCCTAGTAATACACCCTGTTAATGGCTGTATCACACAGCACTTGCACCCCAATAACAAGAAAGGTTTCGGGAAGTACAGAGGTATCATCTATTGCAAACCGGAAAGCAGCAGTATAATGGCAATTTGGATCCCCAGTCAGTGCAGCAAGGTGTAATAGGATTGTTCCTATTACCCAGGCTGTACACTCCCTAATTGGACCCTGTTCTGCTTTTATAGTGTGGAATAATTTCTCCCTATCCTTTCCCTACACTTCTAATGTTCTTTCCATGAACTTCTATTCAGCAAAATAAAAGTTTTCAACTCTGTCAGCTATACAGAGCTAGCAATGCCTGCTGTATTCAATTTTCGGGAAGGCGCGGAACTGTGCCACAATTACCACAACTAAGTAATACGACTGGAACTACACCACCAAAAACTTGGCTAGGAGAATGTTCAGCTTGTACACAAGCCAATTGCTGGCTACAAATAGATATTTCATGGCCACACATTCCTTTCTGCATGTCTTACGATGGAGTGGAGGACAAGAAGGATGAGGAGTTTGAGCAGGAGAAAAAGCTGCTGATGATAACAAGGACACTGCACTGCTTTGGAAAGTGGCCTACCTTGCACAAAGAAGACTGGAAGAAGGACAGACTTGTAACGATTCGGAATACTGGCCAGTTCTATTTTTTTCTACAGGATCTAGTAACTTTGCTTTATGTGCTGCAATAGAGTCTTAGTACCTGTGTTTGTGTTTGAACACCCATAGCTTATTTTCATCCTGTTGATCTTGTACATGGCATTGGTTTTATGTGCTGGTCTTGCGGATAAAAAAAACACCATACTGGAGATACCTGCACAGAGTTTGCAGCAGCTGTGCTTGGCCTAGGTCTGGCACATTTTGCACCTGTTCCCACAGAATCAGTATCATCACCAGTTCTACAGGTGAGCACAATAGAAGCATATCTAACCCGGTCAGTTTTTGGGATGTTTGGACCACACGTTGCTTCTGCTCTATATTGCCACCATAGTCACCACCCTCCTCTGATTTTCACCTCCTCCTCAGCACCCTGATCCAGCTCCCAGGTCCTGTTCAATACACAATCATCATAGTCTTTATCCTCCCTGCCACTTTTATCAGATTGTGATCATCATGTCATTGTGGGGTTCTTGGCCCCCCTCCAGATTTCCTGCAGTGCATTTGCCCCAAGTACCACTGCCCCAACTGTGAGAGTGAGAAGCAGTTCTCATTTCATGAAGATTATATAATTTAGTTCCAGACTGTTGTTTTGTTGTTTGGCCACAAGAGGCTGCAAGCTTTTGCATTATTCATAGGAGGTGGTGCTGAGCTGCTAAACAAGAAACAGGAAAAGGAGAGCAGACATTTTGCAGAGACTGTGTGTAAACTGAATCTGCTCACATCCAGGCGTCAGGGTGTCCTTGACTGTCCAGAATTGCAGCTGAGTGAGGTTGATCACCAGCCGAGACAGAGCCTGTCTGGAGGAAAAATAATTGTTTTCCAGAAAGGCTGTTAGGAGCTGAGGAACAGAGCGCTGATTAAACTGCAGTACCTCATGGTTGCTGAAAGGACTTGTTGTTGTTCAGTTGAAAGACATCATTGGATAAAGATCAAGACCTAAGTCAGTAGTGTTGAGCGAGCATGCTCGGCTGAACACCGATTCAGCTCGAGCATCGTGATGCTTGGCACTCAGCGGTGTTCGGCTGAACACCCCGTGTGCTCGAGCCTGATGCTCGAGTCTCCTCCCCTACTAGATATCTCAGGTAGTCAACTCTCCATCCAAGCAGCAAAGCATGAGGTGTAACGCATTCTTTGTATCTGAATAACATTCAGAAGAAAAGGTACATCTCAGCCTTTTTACATAATATCTATTTTTATGGACCATGCTGGTATAACCTGGCCATCTCTCCTGTATATAATTATATATTTATGGCTGGTATAAGTTAGACATCTTCTTGTATATAGTGATATGGACCATGCTGGTATAACCTGGCTATTTCCTGTATATAATTATATATGTACAGCTGGTATAAGTTATATATCTCCTTGTATACGACCTGGGAGTCCAAAATACATCCAGACATCATCCCCATGCTGTTCCCGAACCATTTCAGTGGTGTTTCCATCAATTTCTGTCCTTTTCCTCTGAACCAGACACCCTCCCCTCTTCAGAGCAGGGGGTGTCTGGTTAAATGCTCTGCTTCTCCCATTGACTTCCACTGTACAAAAAAAGGTTGGCTGACTCTTCATTTACAGAAAAATGAAAAAAAAAAAAAAAGATATAAAGTTGGCATCATCATAATCGTAACCCACAGAATAAAGTTATCATGATTTTTAAACTACACATTGAACGATGTAAAAATAAATCCCAAAAAATAATGTTCCAATTGCTATTTTTTTAATCTTATCCTAAAATAAAATAAAAATAAAATAACTTAATAAAAATAGAATTTATATAATGAATAAAAATAAAATCTCATTCTAAAAATAAAATAAGTTATTTATTACACTAAACCCCAAAATGGTTCCTGAAAAAAACTACAAATTGTTCTGTAAAATGTAAGGTCTCATACAGCTACCCTGACTGAAGAAAAAAAAAAAGATGACTGCTGGAACACAGAGAAGAAAAATGCTAAGTCTAAAATTAGTTATGTCACTAAGGGGTTAAAATCTTTTTGGCACATAAAGAGTTAAAGACTAAGATTAGGCCTGTAGTCAATGCAGTGTATAAGGGAAAAGTGTTGCTACCATTAGTATAAGGACTCTGTTACTTAAAGGGCTTCTGTCCCCCCCCCAAAGGTCATTTTTCTTTTTTGGGCATATTAAAATCCTTATTGTGCGACTATTCAATATATAGTGCTCTTACCTTGTTCTCTGGCTTAGTTTCTTTAAAAATCGTACTTTTATAATATGTTAATTACTTCGCTACCAGCAAGTAGGGCATTTACTTGCTGGTAGCCGGCGCATCCTCCTTTAAAAAAAACGCCCCCTCCTCTCGTTGATTGTCAGCGAGCGCTCTCCTCCTCCGGCTGGCCCTGTCTGCGTTCCAAATCCCGTGCCTGCACCGTACCAGTCTTCAGTCGGCGCAGACGCACTGAGAGGAGGCCACTCGCTCGGCCACTTCTGTGCGCCTGCACCGATGACGTCACATCTACACCCGGAAGAGAAGACGTTGGTGGTACAGTGTTTATAATTATCCTTTTTTTTCAAATTATTTTACCCCATTTCGTTGGTGGTTTTTGTGGCCGCATGCTTATTAGGAAAATACTTACCTGATTCGAGCATCCAGCGACATCACCGGAATCTCCACCTCCAGTCCATACCAGCGATGCCGGCGTCTTCTCTTTGGGGTGTAGATGTGACGTCATCGGCGCAGGCACACTGAGGAAGGAGGGGCCGAGCGAGCTGTCTCCTTTCAGTGCCCCTGCGCCGACTGAAGACCGGTACGGGGCAGGTCCGGGATTTGGAACGCAGTCAGGGCCAGCCGGAGGAGGAGAGCGCTTGCTGGCCCTGTCAATCAACTGGAGGAGGGGGCATTTTTTTGAAAGGAGGATGCAGTGGCTACCAGCAAGTAAACGCCCTACTTGCTGGTAGTGAAGTAATTAACATATTTTAAAGGTACAATTTTTAAAGAAGCTAAGCCACAGAACAAGGTAAGGGCACTAAATATTGAATAGTCGCACAATAAGGATTTTAATATGCCCAAAAATGAAAAACTTTTGGGGGTTGACAGAAGCCCTTTAAAGAGACATTGCATACTAAGAGAAATCTTCTATGACTACAAACCGTTTAGTGTCTCGAAGTAACGTTCGAGCATGTGTTATCATACTGGTTATGTAAGGGGGGGATATTGCATAGAAGCGATAAGTTTGTAAGCTGCTGTGCTGTGCCGCAGATGACCCCGAACTAAGCATACACACAATTTTTTTGCGTTCTGTAAAGGGCAATAACAGGTATGGCGGGACAGTTCTAGTTGTCTCCGCCAGTAGGCAAATTACGACAAACTGCCTTGGTATCCACCAGTGGCTGAATGTATTTAACCTTATTCTTTGTTCACAGCATTTTGGGTTTTTATTTAATACCCTGTTACAGTAAAAAGAAACCTGTTTTACAAAAGCTGGTGTCAGAGTTGCTTTTCTCGTTCATTACTTCACTGTATCCTGGGGAGCCCACCCCGGTACATAGCTTACACAACCACCACCACTGTGGCTACAAGTGCCACTACTACTACCACCAACAACACAGCTATGCATGGGGTCCAACGCCTCCACCTGAACCTCCTCCTCATTGTAGTTCAAATGCTGAAGCTGATGCTTCTCACACAATTATCTTCCATAGCACATGGGGTTTTGTTGCATCATCTTAGGAAAAAAGAAGGTGCCCCACAAGTAGCGTACAGTAAAGACAGAGATGATACAAGGAGGAGAAGCAGGAGAAATGCTGTGACCTCTGGCACCACGGTATGGTGTATGCAGTGGTGACAAGTTCAACTACACCATCCTGCTGTGACTTAAAGTGGGAGTGAGCCACACAGTCCACAATGTCATAGTTTTTGCCTTCAATAATGAGTAGGCGCCTGTTGGAAGTGTGGGAGAACTGTGGCCTGCTGCTAACACTACTATTACTACCTAATGGTAGCTAATGCTGCTACTGCTGTTTGCATCCACAACTTTCGAGTGATGAGGCATCAACTCTTCTTTTCACAAGACACATTATTATGAGGCCTATAAATGAAAAGTTACAGGTTTGGTACTGAGATTATTAAATTCTACTAGTGTTTCTTTTCTGTAATTTAAAGACAAAGGCACAATTAAATGTCATTCCCCTTCTACAAACGCTGCACTCTGGTATTGACAATTTACAATGGTAGTACAATGAATGAAATGAAAGATATAATAATGCAGTACAATGCATTCACTAAAACTGCACGATATATTGAGGCATACAAGCGTGGAATAAAACTGCCACATTAATGTAATTATTATAGTACAGCGCGTTCACTAAAACTGCATGGTATGTTTACACAATACAATGCACGGAATGAAACTGCCATATTAATGTGGTCATTAAAGTACAACACATTCACTAAAACTGTATGGCATATTTACATAATGCAATGCATGGAATGAAACTGCTATGTTAATGCAGTTATTGCAGCAAACTGTAGAACCTTGAGGTTTTTATAAAAAAGGTTGGCTGACTCTTCATTTACAGAAAAAAAAAAAAAAAAAAAAAAAAAAAGATATAAAGTTGGCATCATCATAATCGTAACCCACAGAATAAAGTTATCATGTTTTTTAAACCACACATTGAACGCTGTCAAAATAGATCCCAAAAAATAATGTTCTAATTGCTATTTTTTTAATCTTATCCTAAAATTAAATAAAATAACTTATTAAATTATTTTTAGAATGAGATTTTATTTTTATTTATTTAATATATTCTATTTTATTTATTAAGTTATTTAATACACTGAACCCCAAAATGGTTCCTGGAAACTACAAATTGTTCTCTAAAATGTAAGGTCTCATACAGCTACACTGACTGAAGAAAAAAAAAAAAAAAAAAAGATGACTGCTGGAACACAGAGGAGAAAAATGCTAAGGCTAAAATTAGTTATGTCACTAAGCGGTTAAAATCTATTTCGGTCACTATATTTATCCACATTTTGAAAAGGCTAGAATGATAATTGTTAACTTACCATATTTGATGTGCTTATTATAGAGTTGAGCGAACACCTGGATGTTCGGGTCCGAGAAGTTCGGCCGAACTTCTCGAAAATGTTCGGGTTTGGGATCCGAACTCAACCCGAACCCCATTGAAGTCAATGGGGACCCAAACTTTTGGGCACTAAAGAGGCAGTAAAATAGCCCAGGAAAGGGCTAGAGGGCTGAAAAAGGCAGCAAAATGTAGGTAAATCCCCTGCAAACAAATTTGGATAGGAAAATGAATTAAAATAAAATAAATAAAAATCAACCAATATCAATTGGCAACTTGGAGGAGAAGGTGGAATAGGAGGTTGGGGTGGTGTCAGGGTTAGGGTGGCATCAGATGGGAATGCTATGGGAGTTGAAGTTCTCATCACAGCCAAAAAGGATTCATGTCTGCCTGCAGTGCCACATGCCTCATTCACAGACTCAGGGCCATGGCACCCGCAAAGAGGATAGCCGTCCCGTAACAGCGACACAGACCTCAGGTCAACCTGCAATGGAACAGGCAATTATCATTTATGCAGGCCCCTGACACCCAGACAGAGGAGAGGCCATTTGACAGTAAAAAGAGTTAAATGTCTGCCACCAAGACAGAAAGCAAGTACGTGAAATTTAGGCCCCTGACACCCACACAATGGGGCGGTTTTTAGACAGCAAAAAGAGTTAAATGTCTGCCACCAAGACAGCAAGCAATTAAACGAAATTTAGCCCCCTGACACCCAGACAGAGGAGAAAGGTCCCATAGCGGAGAATCAGGCTTCATGTCACCCACCAATGGAGAAGGCCACTTTCAGTTAGTTAGGCCCCAGCACCCAGACAGAGTAGAGAGGTCCCATAGCAGCAAAAGAGGCATCATGTCACCCACCAACGGAGAAGGTCACCCTCAGATATTTAGGCCCTGGCACCCAGACGGAGGAGAGGTTCATTCAACTTTGGGTTGCCCCGCAAAATAATGGTACAATTAAAAAAAGGATTCAATAAAGAAATGCCCTGGAGTACAAGAATATATGGTTAAAGGGAGGTAGTTATAAATGTCTATTCTGCACAAGGGATGGACAGGTCCTGTGGGATCCATGTCTGGTTCATTTTTATGAACGTCAGCTTGTCCACGTTGGCTGTGGACAGGCGGCTGCGTTTGTCAAGAATGACGCCACCTGCCGTGCTGAATACACGTTCAGACAAAACGCTGGCCGCCGGGCAGGCCAGCACCTCCAAGGCATAAAAGGATAGCTCTGGCCATGTGGACAATTTGGAGACCCAGAAGTTGAATGGGGCCGGACCATCAGTCAGTACGTGGAGAGGTGTGCACATGTACTGTTCCACCATGTTATTGAAATGCTGCCTCCTGCTAACACGTTCCGTACCAGGTGGTGGTGCAGTTAGCTGTGGCATGGTGATAAAACTTTTCCACATCTCTGCCATGCTGACCCTGCCCTCAGAGGAGAGCTGGCTGTGACACAGCTGCGTTAGCGACCTTTTGCTCCTCCTCTGCCTTCCCCTTGGGCTTCCACTTGTTCCCCTGTGACATTCGGGAATGCTCTTAGGAGCGCGTCTACCAGAGTGCGCTTGTACTCGTGCATCTTCCTATCACGCTCCAGTGCAGGAAGTAAGGCATAGACAGTAGACAGTGCAGGAAGTAAGGAAGTAGGGCACATTGTCTTTGTACCGGGGATGCAGCAGGGTGGCAACCCAGTAGTCCGTACACGTTAAAATGTGGGCAACTCTGCTGTCGTTGCGCAGGCACTGTAGCATGTAGTCACTCATGTGTGCCAGGCTGCCCAGAGGTAAGGACGAGCTGTCCTCTGTGGGAGGCGTATTGTCATCGTCCTCCGTTTCCCCCAGCCACGCACCAGTGATGGGCCCAAGCTACGTTGGGTGCCACCCTACTGTGAACATGCTTAATCCTCCTCCACCTCCTCCTCGTCCTCCAGTAGTGGGCCTCTGCTGTTACAAAAAAACTCCCTCTGAGCCACTTCAAAGAGACTGGCCTGAAAGTGCTAAAAATGACCCCTCTTCCTCCTCCTCCTCATCCTGGGCCACATCCTCTTCCATCATCGCCCTAAGTGTTTCTCAAGGAATCATAGAAGTCGAATTGTAGCGCTGACAACGGTGTCATCGCTACTAGCCATGTTGGTGGAGTACTCAAAACAGCGCAACAGGGTACACAGGTTTCTCTTGGAGGCCCAGTCATTGGTGGGGAAGTGGTGCTGTTCCGCAGTGCGACTTACCCGTGCGTGCTGCAGCTGAAGCTCCACTATGGCCTGCTGCTGCTTACACAGTCTCTCCAGCATGTGCAAGGTGGAGTTCCACCTGGTGGGCACGTCGCATATGAGGCGGTGAGCGGGAAGGCCGAAGTTACGCTGTAGCGCAGACAGGCGAGCAGCGGCAGGATGTGAACGGCAGAAGCACGCACAGACGGCCCGCACTTTAGCAGCAGCTCTGACATGTCGGGGTAGTTGTGAAAGAACTTCTGCACCACCAAATTCAGCACATGCGCCAGGCAAGGGATGTGCGTCAAACCGGCTAGTCCCAGAGCTGCGACGAGATTTCGCCCATTATTGCACACCACCAGGCCGGGCTTGAGGCCCACCGGCAGAAACCACTCGTCGGTCTATTGTTTAATACCCCGCCACAACTCCTGCGTGGTGTGGGGCCTGTCTCCCAAACATATGAGTTTCAGAATGGCCTGCTGACGTTTACCCCGGGCTGTGTTTTAGTTGGTGGTGAAGGTGTGTGGCTGACTGGATTAGATGGTGGAAGCAGAGGAGGAGGAGGAGGCTACAGGAGGCAAAGAATGATGCCCTGTGATCCTAGGCGGCGGAAGGACGTGCACCAAGGAACTCTCCGTCTGGGGCCCAGCCGCCACTACATTTACCCAGTGTGCCGTTAGGGAGATATAGCGTCCCTGGCCGTGATTACTGGTCCACGTATCTGTGGTTACGTGGACCTTGCCACAGATGGCGTTGCGCAGTGCACACTTGATTTTATCGGATACTTGGTTGTGCAGGGAAGGCACTGCTGTCTTGGAGAAGTAGTGGCGGCTGGGAACAACATACTGGGGGACAGCCATGGACATCAGCTGTTTGAAGCTGTCTGTGTCCACCAGCCTGAATGACAGCATTTCAAAGGCCAGTAGTTAAGAAATGCTGGCATTCAGGCCCAGGGCTCGAGGGTGGCTAGGTGGGAATTTACGCTTTTTCTCCAAGGTTTGTGAGATGGAGAGCTGGACGCTGCCGTGTGACATGGTGGAGATGCTTGGTGACGGAGGTGGTGGTATTGGTGGCACATCCTCTGTTTGCTGGGCGGCAGGTGCCAACGTTCCTCCCGAGGCGGAGGAAGAGGCCGAGGCAGCAGCAGAAGAGGGAGCAGGAGGACCATGAGTGAGTTCCTTGTTTTTAAAGGTGTTTACTCCACTGCAGTTCATGCTTTGCATGTAGATGCCTGGTCATGCAGGTTGTGCTAAGGTTCAGAACGTTAATGCTTTGCTTCAGGCTCTGATGGCACAGCGTGCAAACCACTCGGGTCTTGTCGTCAGCACATTGTTTGAAGAAGTGCCATGCCAGGGAACTCCTTGAAGCTGCCTTTTGGGTGCTCGGTCCCTGGTGGCGGTGGCCAGTAGCAGGCGAACTCTCTTGGCGGCGGCTGTTCTGCTTTTTCCCCCTGCTCCCTCTTTTGCTATGCTGTTGGCTCAGTCTTACCACTGCCTCTTCCTCTGAACTATGAAAGTCAGGGGCACAACCTTCATTTCATGTGGGGTCTAGGACCTCATCGTCCCCTGCATCGTCTTCCACACAGTCTTCCTCCCTGACCTTCTGTTCGGTCTGCACACTGCAGAAAGATGCAGCAGTTGGCACCTGTGTTACGTCATCATCAGAGACGTGCGGACTCTGATGAGGTGGTATTCCCATGTCCTCATCATCAGTGGTTGTGCGTCAGTGCATTCTATGTCTTCCACCGCTGGGGAAGGGCTAGGTGGATTCCCTTGGGGAACCCTGCCAGCAGAGTCTTCAAACAGCAAAAGAGACTGCTGCATAACTTGAGGCTCAGATAGTTTCCCCAATATGCATGGGGGTGATGTGACAGACTGATGGGCTTGGTTTTCAGGTGCCACCTGTGCGCTTTCTGCAGAAGACTGGGTGGGACATAATGTTGTGAACGTGCTGGTCTTACCATCCTTAGAACGACATTGGGCCCCACCAAATATCGCTGTAAATTCTGGAGGGTACTGGGACCTGAGGTAGATGGTTCACTAGTTTGTGTGGCTGTGGCAGAACAGCCACGTCCTCTCCCAGCAACAGAGGGTCCACTAACACCACCACAACCATGTCCACGTCCCTTACTCATTGTTACCGTTTATCACAATAAGAAAAAAATTATTTGGCCCAATTTATTGAGTTCAAACTCAAGCCTTTTTTTTTTTTTACAGGCACCTAACACTATCTGGCTATCTATTTATGTAGCGTATTACACTAATCCAGGCACAGCAGTAACCACAGATTTAGGGGAAAATCAATTGTAGGCCTTGTATTTACACCCTGGATGAAAGGTATCCTTTTACGGAAAGAAATACAATTAGAGATGCACGGTAGCATGTGCAAATATAGAGGATTTATTTATCAGGCCTTGTATTTAGACGCTAACACGCTGAGTGTAATATACCCTTTTACGGACAGATTTACACTTGGCCAGCCACAGCTGAAACCACTGATTTACGGTATTGCTATTTTGGCAATTAAATTTCACCCCAGAAAAAAAATCTATCCTTTGCCGGACACTATTTAACTTGGCCAGCCACAGCTGAACCCACTGATTTACGGTATTGCTATTTTGGCAATTGAATTTCACCCCAGAACAAAATCTATCCTTTGCCGGACACTATTAAACTTGGCCAGCCACAGCTGAAACCACTGATTTACAGTATTGCTTTTTTTGGCAATTGAATTTCACCCCCCCAAAAAAAACTACCCTTTGCCAGACACTACTAAACTTGGCCAGCCACAGCTGGAACACCAGATTTACGGTATTGCTATTTTGGCAATTGAATTTCACCCCAGAACAAAATATATCCTTTGCCAGACAGCAGATAGTATTACACTTGGCTAGCCACAGCTGGAACACCATATTTAGGGGATTGCTATTTTGGCAATTGAATTTCACCCCTTAATAAAATATAGAAATTTCTATTCTGAGTTTCTAGGGGTGACAATAAGCACAGCCAAGCCCCTGATGTAGGATATAGCAAAAAAAAACTACTATTGATGGATTGATGGACTTGGTGGCAGCTTGTGCTGGTGCACCATAAGACACAAAATGGCCGCGGATCACCCCAGAAAAAAGTGACAGAAAAACGCTCTGTGCAGCCTAAAAACCAGTGAGCAATTAACTAGCAGAAGTTGAATGATTCACAGCTGCAGCTCGATCACTTCATTAGGTGTTTTTGCTGAGTTTTCCCTGCCTAATCTCGCCCTCATAGCAGCTGCATCCTATCCCTACACTAATCAGAGCAGAGTGACGTGCAGCGCTGCGTGACTCCAGCTTAAATAGAGGCTGGGTCACATGCTGCACTTGGCCAGTCACAGCCATACCAATAGTAGCCATGGCTGTGATGGCCTCTTGGGGCAAGTAGTATGATGCTTGTTGATTGGCTGCTTTGCAGGCTTTCAAAATGCGCCATAGAAATCTTCGAACACTGAACCCAAACATTTTTACGTGTCACGAACACCCCAAAATTTGGTACGATCCGGAACTATACAGTTCAGGTTCGCTCAACCCTACTTATTACCAAAATCATGCCTATCTTATATGTTTGTCAATAGCAAATTACATCTAACAGTACATACCAGTATCAGATTAAATGTAATTGCAAAATGAGGAAAACACAAAACAGTTGCATGCTGAGTGCTGACATTTAAGTTGTGAATTTCACCTTAAAGAATAAACAAAACTTCCTTCCAAAGACTGTTTGATTATTTGACTCCATCGTACAAGCTCTGTCTCACTTGCTGCAATGCCCCTTGCACTCTAAATGTCTTAATACATGGTGACCGATCATATGGCTGTAATAGAGCATGTGGCTTATAGAGGAGAATCTTCTTCTTGACATCCTTTTACCCGAATGTAGCATATAGATAGGGGTTTTGTTCATGAGAAAACGCCTTAAACACAGATATGCTTCATTATAGGAGAAAAATACAATGCCAAAAGATAATTTACCTGTTGTATAGCAGAATATCAGGAACCCAGATTTGATCAGAAGGAAAACGAAGAGTTTGCACTCCAGGATACTCTGCTTGGTCCCATGTCAAATAGAAGTCATTCCAGTACTGTTGAATAAGCAATACAGAACTAGTAATTTCTATGTACAGCCCAGTCATTTGCATTTTAGTTATAGGTTATTGTCATATTTGTTCATACTGATCTTATTTCTACCAATAAATTACAGTACAACTTTGGCTATGTTTATACCACATACATTGTTTGGTGGAACCATTAAATGTATAGCTAGAAGTAAGCAACTGTATGTATACACATCTACCATTAAAAAAGCACTCACAACAAAATGTATTCTCTGACCTGTTATAAAGGTATGTGATGTAAACTGTAGTGATTGTAACCTTCTTACTAGTGACTGTATTTGTGAGTTATAACCTTTCTTCTGATTCTCAGCTCAGTCATTTGACCAGCTCTCTAACTATCCAAATAACACATCTGTGTGTGGACAAGAAGCCAGCTTCTCTATGTATTCCTATGGGAGCCTCAATGTCAGGCTCATAGGAATGAATAGACAAATAACTGACTTTGTGTCCTGTGTCAGTTGGAGATCAGAGTGTTAGTAGTCAGTACTGTTTACATCAAATGCTTTTCTAACAGGGCAGAGAATAAAAAAAACTGGCAATAAAACAACATTTGTGTGGTATGCTTATTTCCAAATAAGAATAAAAAAATAATCCAACACTTCAAAAGATTGGTAATACAAAGGGAATCATCTTTATTTCCAACAGCCAGGAGATATATATATATATATATATATATATACACACACACAAATAATTTTATAAAGGTTTTCAAGGGAGGTTTAAAGGGAATCTATCACCCCGATTTTGGACTATTATTTACAGTAATACATGAGCAGTACTGCAGATAAAAAGTTCATGTCGCTATTTTCTTTTTTCCACGTCTTTTCTTTCCTATTTCCCTGCTTTCAGCAGTCAAAGATGCACGAGAATACACAGTACAGACTATACAAAGTATATAAATGCAGCTCTAAGCATTGATAGCAGGGAAATGGGGGGAGGGGCAGTAGAAAAATAAAAATAAATTGTGATCTGGACTTAAAATCTGCAGTACTACTGATGTATTAGATAATGGTCCAAAATCGGGGTGACAAGTTCCCTTTAAAAAGGAAAAACTTGCATGGACATAAGTATTCAGACCCTTTGCCATCACACTTGAAATTGAACTCTCTGGGCCTCTCATTTCTCTTGAACGTCTTTGAGCTGTTTCTACACTTTGATTTGAGTCCACTTGTGGTAAATTCAGCTGATTGGACATGATTTAGAAATATACATCCCTGTCTATATACAGTAAGGTCTCACAGCTGACAATGCATATCAGAGCAAAAACCGAGCAATGAGGAGGAAAGAACTGCTTGTAGAGGTCAGAGACTGGATTGAGTGGAGGCACAGATATGGAGAAGGGTACAAAAAAGTTCTGCTGCACGGAAAGTTCCCAAGAGAACAGTGACCTCCATAATTCTTAAATAGAAGAAGTTTGGAACAACTAGAACTTGTCCTAGAGCTGGCTGCCCCACAAAACTAAGCAATCAGGGGAGAAGGGTCTAATGGTTTCTCTGGCTGAGCTCAAAATATTCTGTGTTAAGATGGTAGAAACTTTCAGATGGGTAACCATCACTGCAGGACTACATCCAGGGGCGTAGCTAACGGCTCATGGGCCCTGGTGCAAGAGTTCAGCTTGGGCCCCCCTTCCCTAAGTGCTTTGTGTGTCTTCTTATGTGGCACAAGTGTCTTTGGGCCCCCTCAGGCTCCTGGGCCCAGTAGCGACTGCTACCTCTGCACCCCCTATAGCTACGCCCATGACTGCATCAATCTGGGCTTTAGGTCAGAGTGGCCAGAAAGAAGCCTCTACAAAAGACACATTAAAGTTTGCAAATTAGCACCTAAGGACTCTCAGACTGTTAGAAACCATTTCTACAGTGAAGCATGGTGGTGGCAGTATTATGCTGGGGCATGGATGTTTTCCAGGGGCTGGGACACCGAGACTGGTCAGTTTTGAGCGATTGCTAAATGGAGCAAAGTACAGAGATATTTTTTGAAAAGGTGATCCAGAGTGTTCTGGACCTCAGACTGGGCTGAAGGTTCACCTTCCAACACGACAATACTCTAAACAAACAGTTAAGGCAACACAGGAGTGGCTTATGACAACTCTGTGAATGTCCTTGAGTGGACCAGCCAGAGCCCTGACCCAATCAAACTTTTCTGGAGAGACCTGAAAGCGTCTTTCTCCCAACAGTCTCCATCCACCCTGACACTGCTTGAGAATAGCAGAAAAACACCAAATCCAGTTGTGCAAACCTAGTAGTATCATGCCCAATAAGACTGTGGGCTGTAATCACTGCCAAAGGTACTTCAACTAAGTACTGAGTAAAGGGTCTGAAAAGTTATGTCAATACACGATTTTAGTTTTTGCATAAAGGTAATTGTAAATATTAATTAAGTTGTATTTTTATACATGGTATATTTACACATGGTGGTATAAAAGACACTTGGATGCACTATGCACAATTGCATGAAGGTACTTGTGCATATAAAGTGCTGAGTGGACAATATGCCAATATGCCAAGTGACTACTTTCAATAAATATACAGGTATGAGGGTTTTGATATAATTTTTTTTTTATTTTGGAACTTATGTTTTAATTAGAGATAAGCGAATTTCTAAAAAAATCGATTTGGTTGGTTCACCGAATTTTCCGAAAAGATCCTATTCAATCTGAATTTATCGAATCACGTTAGAAAAACAGCTATTTCCTGGCTGCAGAGAGCCTGTATAGGGGTAAAGAACACTGTACCTTGCAGTAATACACAAAGGGAGTCTGCTATGGTAGTGAAACAATACTGAGAGTCAGTATGGCACGCAGATGACAGGCGTCACTCTTAGAATCCATGCACACCACTTATTTGGGCAGTTACAGGGCCAAAACTGACCAACTAACTCAAGTGTGAACTCGACCTTACAGGTCGATGATGCGTCAAGAAGAAGCACACTCATTTTACACTGTCAGCAGCTGATTCCACATAGATGTCTACAGAATCTGTTCTATTAAACGCTTAAACAAGTAGAGCACCCCTGACAGAGTGGAGAGGGTGTTAGCAGTAAGTTTGTGTTGAAGTCACTGATTATTTTGAACTTTCTCTGATCCGTCAGAACCATAACCCCCCAAAAAACTGATCCTGTCTGTTGAGCATCCGCCTTCACTCAGTCAGTATTTGGTCAGTAATCCATCAGTATTGCTAAAGCAAAAAAAAAAAAAAACAGGAGTGGAATCAAAACAGAGATGACACGTGAATGTAATATTTGCATGTCTTCTGTGTTTTGTACCCACTCCTGCTTTTGGCCACCAAATCATAAGCTAATTCTGATGCAAAATAAGGACCATGTCAATCAGGCCTTATAACTACATAGACAGGATCCGTTGTTCGTCTCATTTTTCCTTCCTTCTGACAGATCAGAAGAAGGGTCAAATAAATGATGTCAACCAGGCCAAAAAGGCAAAATAGTGGCCCAGTCATGAAGTGGGGAGGGTGGGAACAGCATGAGAAGTCCACAGAGTGGCCCAATGACATAGTGGTGAGGTGGCAGCAGCATGAGGAGACCACAAAGTGGCCCAGTGACATAGTGGTGAGGTGGAAGCAGCATGAGGAGATCACAGAGTAGCCCAGTGACATAGTGTTGAGGTGGCAGCAGCATGAGGTGACCACAGAGTAGTGATGGGGCAGAAGCATGAGGGGAGCACAGAGTGGCCCAGTGACAGATTGGGGAGGTGGTAGCAGCATGAGGAGACCACAGAGTGGCCCAGTGACATAGTGTTGAGGTGGCATCAGCATGAGGAGATCACAGAGTAGTGATGTGGCAGCAGCATGAGGAGACCACAGAGTGGCCCATTGGCATAGTGTTGAGGAAGCAACAGAATGAGGAGACCACAGAGTAGCCTAGAGACATAGTATTGATGTAGCAGCAGCATGAGGAGACCACAGACTGGCCCAGTGACATAGTGGTGAGGTGGCAGCAGCATGAGGAGACCACAGAGTGGCCCAGTGACATAGTGTTGAGGTAGCAGCAGAAGAAGACCACGGAGTGGCCCAGTGACAGTGTTGAGGTAGCAGCAGCATGAGGAGACCACAGAGTGGTCCAGTGACATAGTGTTTAGGTGGCAGCAGCATCAGGAGACCACAAAGTGGTGATATGGCAGCAGCATAACGAGACCACAAAGTGGCCCACAGACATAGTGTTGATGTAGAAGCAGCATGAGGAGACCACAGACTGGCCCAGTGACATAGTGGTGAGGTAGCAGCAGCAGGAGGAGACCACAGAGTGGCCCAGTGACTTAGTGTCTTGGAAGCAGCAGCATGAGGAGACCACAGAGTAGTGATGTGGCAGCAGCATGAGGAGACCACAGATTAGTGAGGTTGCAGCAGCATGAGGAGACCACAGAGTAGTTAAGTGGCAGCAGCATGAGGAAACCACAGAGCAGTGCTGTGGCAGCAGCATGAGGAGAGCAAAGAGTGGCCCATTGACCGATTGGGGAGGTGGCAGAAGCATGAATAGACCACAGAGTGGCCCAGTGACATAGTGTTGAGGTAGCAGCAGCATGAAGAGACCACAGAGTGGCCCAATGACATAGTGTTGAGGTAGCAGCAGCATGAGGAGACCACATAGAGGTCCAGTGACAGTTTTGAGGTAGCAGCAGCATGAAGAGACCACAGAGTAGTGATGTAGCAGCAGCATGAGGAGACCACAGATTAGTGAGGTGGCAGCAGCATGAGGAGACCACAGAGTAGTGAAGTAGCAGTAACATGAGGAGACCACAGAGTGGCCCAGTGACATAGTGTTGAGGTGGCAGCAGCATGAGAAGACAGAGTGGCCCATTGACATAGTGTTGAGGTAGCAGCAGCATGAGGAGACCACAGAGTAGTAAGGTGGCAGCAGCATGAGGAGACCACAGAGTGGCCCAGAGACATAGTGTTGATGTAGCAGCAGCATGAAGAAACCACAGAGTGGCATAGTGACAGAGTGGGTAGGTGGGGTGGCAATCCCAGTACCAGCTGAATATGGTAGCTGGCAGTAGGAGCACCTGGTGGCAGCATCTGAATAGTAGCTGAAGAAGGTAGCCAGAAGAAACAGGCCACTTTGTCAAAGTGTAGGTGTGGCACCATGGGTGATCAAGTCTCATGCATCAGGCACTGGTGTTTAAAAATCCTGGCTGATCCACGCCTGATTCATCTTCACAAAGGTCATTTTCTCCACATTTTAGGTGGACAGGCGAGTTCTCCTTGGGGTAACTATCGCCCTGCCGCACTAAACACCTACTTGTATGCCACAATGCTGGCCAGATAGGAAAGCTTTTCCAGGGATAACTCAGCCAGTTGGGGCCAGAAATCGAGTTTGGCTGCCCAGTAGTCCAGGGGATCTTTGATGTGGGGTGGCAGGGTGCACTCCAAGTATGCCACAACCTGCTGATTCAGGTTCTGCTCTATTTCTACCTGCTGCTGCTGAGTAGTTTCTTCAGTAGGTGGGTAAAAAAAACTGCTCATCAGCGACTCTAGACTCAAGTTGCAAGTTGTTGCTGATGGAGCTGGTACTGCTCCTGCTCCTGCCCCCACAGCAGCCATGGCAGAGGAATGTGAGCACAGACCTGCAGGAGGCTGGGTGATGGCGCACACAGGCAGCAGCGAACTGACTACATAGGATGTCTCGATAGTAGTTCAGTTTGTCCTCCCTGTCAGCCAGTGTAAAAAAAGGCCCCCATTTTGGATCGGTAGCGAGGGTCTAACATGGTGGAGAGCCAGTAGTCATCCCTCTGGCGAATGGTGACAATTCAGCTGTTACTACGCAAGCAAGTGAGCATGTATCGGGCCATTTGCGCAAGTGACTCAGAGGGATTACGTGCCTCCATCTCCACTGTATACTGCTACGGTGTGTCTGGGTCCTTTGCCTCGTCTTCCTCATCGCCTCATTGTAGCGTCTCTGGCTGCTCCTGATCCTCCTCTCCTGTCACCTGTGTAGAAAAACCACCCATTTCTCTACACATTGCTTGTGTTCGAATGTCCTCCTCCTCTAGTTCAGCCCCCACAGGACTCATGTGGCCATGAGATATAGTCGCCATGTCTCATGTCCCCTGGCCAGCCAGATTTAACAGTATCTTTTCATGGAATGACGTTGTTCATCCCATTGTCCCGGCGAATAAGAAATAAAGTGGCCTCTTCAAAGGGCCCGAGCAAACGGCAGGTGTCACGCATGAGCTGCCACTGGCTAACATCGAAGTTACACAAGGGAGTTACTCTGTCCACCCGTATCAAGAAATCTTTTATGGCATTTCTCTGTTCATATAATCGGTCAAACATTTGGAGGGTGAAATTCCAACGGGTGGAAACGTCGCATATGAGCCTATGTTGGGGGATGCCGTTCTGCTGCTGCAGCTTAAGGAGGGTGTGCTTTGTGGTGTACGAGTGGCTGAAGTGCATGCAAAGTTTCCTGGCCATTTTAAGGATGTCTTGCAGATGGGCAGAAGACTTCAGGAATCGCTTTACAACCAGATTAAACACGTTAACAATGCAGGGCTCATGGCTCAGCCCTCCTTGACACAGTGCAGACACCATCCCGTTGTCAGTCACCATGGTTCCGATTTTGAGTTGCCGAGGAGAAAGAAAGGATTCGATTTCTTGATGAAGGACACGGAGCAGTTCCTCCCCTGTGTCACTCCGTTCGCCCAGGCAAACTAGGTGCAGAACAGCGTGATACTGCCTTGCCCTGCACATGTGGTATGCTGGAGGCACTGTGAATTGTCCCTTCAGTGGAGGCGGAGGACACAGTGGAGGATGAGGAGGCAGAGGTGGACAATGTCGCAGGACCAATGGCGTGAGAACATGGAGGCGGAAGCGGCGTCACCTGGCCAAGTTGCTGGTGTGGCTGGGCAGGAACCGCATTTACCCAGTGGGCCATAAAGGACATATATTGTCCCTGACCGTAGTTACAACTCCACATGTTGGCACTGCTGTGCACTTTGGCAGACACCGACAGGCTCATGGACTGGCCCACTTTCTACCAGTGTGCAGGGCTGGTACTGCCTTTTTGGCAAAGAAATTATGGCTTGGGACTCTCCACCTCTGCTCGGAGCAAGCCATCAGTTCTCTGAAAGGTGCAGAGACTACCACTAGCAAAGGGAGGGACTGCAGCACCAGCAACTTGGCCAGAAGCACGTTCAGCTTCCCTGCCGTTGGATGAGTGCACAAATACCGTTGTCTCTTGGCAATCACTTCGGTGATCGATTGCTGATGGAAAGACTGGTGAGGAGTAGGAGGAGGAATAGCAGGAGCATCAGGACCAGAAAAGGTCAGACAGCTTCCTTCGGCTCAGGTGGTGGAGCCTTGACTGCATGAAATTGGATGAGTGCCACTGGGTGATGCAGCGGTTGCTGAGGCAGGCTGGACCACCAGCCGCTGCCTCATGCGCATGCTGCTATCCTCTTCTCCTGATGAAGCCCCTTCTTCACCTGGCTCCCAAGTGCGATTGGTTATATCATCCTCCACTGCTGTCTACACGTCACTGATATTCGTCTCAATGGTCTCAGGGCCAGGAGCCTGACTGCTCGCAACATAAGCTCCCTCGAGACTCTCATCACTACTTGCCCGCCTACTGGAGGAAGCTGCGGATTTCTTATCCAGATCTTGGCTGGGCAGTAGCTGCTGACTGCCCTCTAGTCTAGCTTGTCCTCATTGAAAAGTGGAGTAGAGCCTACAGCATATAATACTTCCCTAGGAGAGGGAACAAAAAAGGACAAAGGCAGGTTGAGGGCAGGTGAGGGCACAGCACCTGCTCCTGGGTCATGCTAAGTGTTGTGTCTGAAGAACCCTCTCTTAGCTGGGGTTGTCTGATTTCACTTGCGACGAAGTAGAAGACCGAGTCAACCATTCAAGCACCGCTGGGTTGCTGGTCAAGACACGACCGCTAGATGACATTGGGAGCTTAGGCCTCACTGCGACTCCTGCTTCCACCCCCCCTTCTTCTGCTGCCTGTGACAGAAACATTTTGGCCACTGCCCGTTCCCTTTGAAGGGCCTGTCACTGTCTGTCTGACATACTGTTAGAAAAAATAATTAAATTAAAAGGAAACTAATACACCCCAAAAAAGCTGTAGAACAATGTAACTTGAACGTAGAGTGGCAAATAAAACGTGCTTGTTTTATCCACTAATACACCCCAAAAAAGTGTGTAGTACAATGTAACTGCACCGCAGAACGGCAAATAAGACGGACTCATTTTACTGAAACATTCGTTTTTATTGATATACCATCAAGTATACATAAGGAAACAAGGGAATTACAGGTACCATGGTATTCCTTTCAATTATTCAGATTACATCAAAATGCAACGGGAAAAAAAAGACAGAGAAAAATGTCTAATAACCTAAGGGAATCGAGATGTCAGTTTTTACATAAATTGTAGTCTTTGCTAACTAGTAGCTAATATGGCATTTCTCAGACAATACTGCACATCTGATGAAGAGATAGAGCAATCAAAGGGGTTTATGAAAAACAGAAGTGATCCAAACTTCCCATCTAGATTGACATTGATGTGACGCGTTGAAAGCCGAGGCGGACATCCTTTCGTACCAGCATTGTTCATTAATGGACTGTAGAATGTTTGAGATGTGTATGGGTGTTTTTGTTTTCCAATTGGCCGCAATTATTTGTTGCATAGCTATGCATGCATGAGAAACTATAATAGAATGTAAAAAGGAGAACTGTTCTATACCAAAGGGATAGAAGAGCTAAAGCCGGGTCTGGGACAATTTGAAATTGTCATATATCAGATAATATAGAAAAAATCTGGTGCCAACTTTCTTTATTAATCCACATTCCCACCACACATGCATATATGAACCAATTCCACTGTCACATCTCCAACACACATCTCATGTGTTGGGGAAAATATGTAACAGGCGGCATGATGTGAGGTACCATCTATAGAATACTTTTCAATGAGTTTCCAAGTGGGATATTCTCTTAAAAAATTTACAAACAGAGGCAAGAGCAGATTGCCATTGATCATCAGTAAAGCTTTGATTTAAATCATGGTGCCAGTTGGTGTCCCAATTTGAAGTGGAGGCCTTTCTCGGACCAGGGTGATGCAGAGAAGTTAGGAACAAACAACTCAGTCAATATAGGGATATCTATTAATTCTATAGTGTCAAAACATCTATGGAAGGATGGGTTAGTCCACAGCCATATCACAGCTGTGATCGTGGATGTTAAGTATGGAAAATTGTTGTGAAACCCAAAATATAAAAGGGAACATAGCAAAGTGCGAATGCTGTGTCCCCCTTAATAGGCCAAGCTCAATCTAAACCTATTTTTTAGAGACATCTCCAATCCACAATTGCTTCAGTTGGACCAATATCACTGATTTATAGTATAAAGAAAGAAAGAGATGGTCAGTTCACCCCACCCTAATGAATATGGGAAAACAGGATGTCCGCCTTGACCCTCTATTTCTTCCTACCCCACACAAACCGCATAAGAAGGTTTTGCAAGGTTTGGATATAGGAGGTTGAGATAAATATTGGTACATTTCTAAAAATATATATGATCTTTGGTAGAAGTACCATCTTGGCCACAGCAATCCTTCCCAACTATGAGATGCCAAACAACCTCAAGGAGGATATTTTATTCTTAAACTCCTCTAATAATGCAAGATAATTAGTTTGGAACAGTGTGGATGGTGGATAAAAGAGCACTATTCCCAAATATGGCAAGTCGGTTTTGACCTGTTGAAACTGAAATTGTGTTTTTAAATTTCGAAGTACTTTATGGTCTATATTCAGCGGCAATATTTGTGATTTGTTCACATTAATTTTGTAATAGGAGGCTTCGCTAAAGCGATTAATAATACAACTGGCTGTAATCCAGAATTGGGAGGGATTGGATAAAACCAAAAAAGTGTCATCTGCAAATAAACCAATTTTATTAGTAACGTCTCAGGATTTAATCCCAGTGATCTCAGGTGAGCTTCGAATACTTTCCGCTAGGGGCTCTATGATCAAAGCAAAAGTGAGAGGGGACATGGGACACCTTTGTTGGGTTCCATTCGTAATGTCAAACCTAGAGGATAGAAAGCCCAAAGTATACACTATTGCATTTTGGAAAGAACAAAGAGCTAGGATGGCTATAAAGAAGCTTCCGTGAAATCCAAATTTTAACAAAGTACCCCTTTAGAAAGCCCCAGTTAACCATGTCGAACGCCTTCTCCACATCCAAAGATAGGAGCAGAGAAGGCGTTCCATGTCTCCATATTATATCCAGGAGGTCTATAAATCTTCTGATACCGTCAAATGTCTGTCTATTTTTCACAAATCCATCCTGGTCATTATTTATTAAAGCAGGCAAAATATCTACCAATCTATTGGACAATAATTTATGGTTCAATAAGCTTTTATTAGCTTTTGTAGACATAAAAGAAACATCACAAATTGCAGTATAGAAACCACTTTTACAAGTACAGTGCTTCATATAGTCGCAAACAGCAATATATTGTAAGATAGTACATAGCTACCTCATTGGCATGGTATAAACCTACGGCTGTACTGCAGGACAACAAACTGTCATATAGTCATAGGAATCAAAACCCAAGAGGGCGTACCAAGACCTCTGACATAGGCTATATAAGTAAGTAATTCTAGACTAACAGTAACAAAGAAGGGGAGAGACAAGACAATGCACAAGAGGGGGGGGGGAGGGAAATCACAGGACATATCAAGTTAATGGCTAGACAATCTCACGGAGGGGAATCAGGTAGAACCCCAGAAGCCACCCAAGCCGAGAACGAAGAAGAGGCTCTAAACCTGGACCATGGCTCCCAACCCTTTAGGAACGCCGGAAGCTTGTTACGGTCAGAGGCACTCATCTCCTCCAAATGAACCAGCGCATCCAGCGCAGAGGTCCAAGTAATCCTTCTCAAACTCTCGGTCGATCTCCAATTGCGCGGTATAATTTGTCTCATGGCCAAAATAAAGCTTCGGGCATTCCCACCATATATCAGTCATGGTCCCCTTAGCTCCCAGGCACCTCCAACATAACTCAGAAACAGAGGGATAGAAACGATGCAATTTCTCTGGTGTCCGATACCACCTGGTAATAATTTTATAATTGAGTTCTTTCAAATTACACGATATAGAGATCTTATGAGAAAGAAGCATGGAGCGCTTCCATTGGTCCCCAGTAAAGGTCTTACCCAATTCAGCCTCCCAATCCAACATAAACATGAGTTTGGGGTGGGAATCATCAGGTTGGCTGTCCCCAGTCACCTCGGTGTTCAGCATGGCATAGAGTTGAGAGATAGCATGGCCAGGGGCCGATTGAGCAACACAACTTTTCAAACTCCGTTAGAGATGTGCGGGACTGCATACCAGGCATCAAGGAATTAACGAACCCCCTGAGCTGAAAATAGAGGAACCATCTTCCGGGCGATGGTGGAAGTATGTGTGATAGGTCTTCTAGAGGGCACACTCCAGTTGAAGAACAGACGTCTCCCAGCCTGACTTGGACAATAATTTAGAAAAGATCTTGAAATCTGAATTGAGTAATGATATAGGGGGGAAATTTGCTGGAGTGTCGAGAGGTTTGCCTGCTTTGGGAAGTTTGACTATTACAGCTGAGAGTATTTCCTTGGGAATGGGATTGCCTCCAAAGAATTACTGGAAACATCCCTTCAGAGAGGATCGGGGAAATGTCTGGCCCGTTTGGCCCTGGGGATTTGTTTAGTTTGAGAGAGGTTATTACTTGAGTGATTTCATCAGTATGGATATCTGTGTTTAATATATCTAATTGTTCTGACGATGATTGGGAAAGAGAGATTTTATTCAGGAAGGTGTTAATTATCTCTTCAGTAGGTTGAGGAGTATCAGCATCTAGGGCGAGATTATACAATTTAGAGTAGTATGAGGCGAATTCATCAGCTATTTCTTGTTCATAATTTTCTTACCTGCTCTGCCATATAAAAAGGGAATCCTAGATTTGGCAGATTTAGCCTACATCATGTTTGCTAAAGATTTATTAGCTCTGTTTTTGCAATAGTAATTCATGGATTTGGAAAGGTAGAACTCAAATCTGGATTGGATTAACGCATGTAGCTCATATCTTAGATTTTCAATTGTAGGTCATTTTGGGAGATTTTTGGTTGTCACGCTCTACTTGTCTAATCTGTCCTATGAGTAGTTTGATCTTTTGATTTCTTTTTCTCTTTTCGAGAACAGAGCATTTTAGAAAGATACCCCTCAGGACCGCTTTGTGAGTGCACCAGATCGTAGACAACGAGACCTCAGATGAGTTGTTAAGAGTAAAATATTCCTGCAAAGCGGTGAGGAATAGAGGTAAATATTCAGGATTATTCAAAATGGAATTATTCAATCTCCACGGGGCTAGTGAGGGAAAGTAGTGTAGGTTAATGAGTATAGAGGTAGGGGCATGGGGCATTGTGTAATAACTCTCTTAATGAGAAGTCTCTGTCCTTACTGTCCACGGGTGTCTTGTCAATCGTAGGGTCAATAACTTCATTATAGTTGCCGCAGAGTATTAAAAACCCCTGTCTTATTGGTGTCAGTTTATTGAAGAGGCGGTGAAGGAAGTGAAGCTGTGATTTATTAGGTGCATATATGGATGCTATAGTGTAAAGCTGATTATTGATTAGACAGACAATAATAATGTAGCGGACTTGGCTGTCTGTTGTAGTGATGAGCAGCATAGGCAATATACGTTTTTTGCGATATTTTGCAAATTTTTGGACTAAAATTTGCCATAAATTTGCAAATTCTAGAATTCGTGATCTCCAGTCATTAGTTTCTTGATTGTGAAAATTGGCAATTTAATATGTGCATATTGTGTGCACAATACAGGCGTGGCTGACTTTTGCTACATTTTTCAAGCTGCTAGACACCAATCCCTATCACAGCACAGTAATTCCTATCAGCTACACTATATCACTATTAGAGTTGAGCGGACACCTGGAAGTTCGGGATCGACGGGTTTGGCCGAAGTTCACATAAAAATTCAGGTTCGGGACCCGAACTTTACCCCAAACCAGAAACCCATTGAAGTCAATGGGGACCCGAACTTTTGGGCACTAAAATGGCTGTAAAAAAGTCCTGGAAAGGGTTAGAGGGCAGCAAAAGGCAGCAAAATGTGCTTAAGAGCATGGCAAGTGCAAACAAACGAGGATAGGGAAATAACTTCAAATAAAATAAATAAAAATTTAAAATTATTAACCTGTAACTCGAAGGAGGAGGTAAATGTGGAGCCAGAGGTTGAGGAGGCGGTGAATGTAGTGTTGTAGGTGGAAGCGGTAATGGAGGAGGAGGTAGCCAACTAGGTTGTTTTTTTTTTTAAGGCATGGCCGTTTTGCCGTGAATTAACCCCTCCTCTGCCTGAGTGCCAGGGGCCTACATTTTAAAAAATGGTGGGTGATATGAACCCCGTTTTGCCTCTAAAAAAACTCTGCTGTGCATTGCTGACAGGGAACCAAATTTGGTAAAAACATCTGTTAATGATCGAAAGATGCGTGACTACAAACACACGCTGGTAGACGCCTCCTCAACCTCCTACTTCAGATCCATTTCCTCCTCCTAGATCAAGATTTTTATTTTATTTTTTTTTAAGTCATTTCCCTATCCATATTTGTTTGCAGGGCACTTACCCACATTTTGCTGCCTTTTGCAGCCCTCTAGCCCTTTTCTGGACTTTACAGCCATTTTGGTGCCCAAAAGTTCGGGTCCCCATTGACTTCAATGGGGTTCGGGTTCGGGGTCAAGTTCGGGTTAAGTTCGTATCCTGAACCAGAACTTTTGTAAAGTTCAGCTGAACCCATCGAACTCGAACTTCCAGGTGTCCGCTCAACTCTACTGACAATGCGTATCAGAGCAAAAACCAAGCAATGAGGAGGAAAGAACTGCTTGTAGACGTCAGAGACTGGATTGAGTGGAGCCCCACCAAACTAAGCAATCAGGGGAGAAGGGTCTAATGGTCTCTCTGGCTGAGCTCAAAATATCCTGTGTTAAGATAGGAGAAACTTCCAGATAGTCAACCACCACTGCAGGACTTCATCAATCTTGGCTTTAGGGCAGAGTGGCCAGAAAGAAGCCTCTACAAAAGACACATGAAAGTTTTCAAAATAGCACCTAAGGACTCTCAGACTGTGAGAAACCATCTCTTTAATGAAGCATGGTGGTGGCAGTATTATGCTGGGGGATGGATGTTTTCCAGGGGCTGTGACACTGAGACTGGTCAGTGTCCCAGTCTCAGTGTCCCAGCCCCTGGGACACTGAGACTGGTCAATCTTGGGGGATAGCTAAATGGAGCAAAGTACTAAAATATTTTTTGAAAACGTGATCCAGAGTGCGACCTCAGACTGGGCTGAAGGTTCACCTTCCAACAAGACAATACTCTAAACAAACAGCTAAGGCAACACAGGAGTAGCCTATTGACAACTCTTTGAATGTCCTTGAGTGGACCAGCCAGAGCCCTGACCCAATCGAACTTCTCTGGAGAGACCCGATAAAGATAAAGGCTGTCTCCCAACAGTCCCCATCCACCCTGACAGAGCTTGAGAATAGCAGAAAATCCCCAAATCCAGGTGTGCAAACCAGGGCCGTAGCTATAGGGGAAGCAGCTTCTTTGAGGCCCAAACTCAGAAGGGGCCCATCCAGGAGGAGGACTAAAAGATGTTATTGTCAGGGCCCCCTCAATAGTATCAAATAAATGACAATATATACAGTGATAGTATATACAGTGACATGACATACAGTATATATATGTAGGAAATAGATGAAATGGCTGCTAGGCCTCTTCTAAGAGAGTGATCTTGACTAGCCACAGGTGTGGGGGTTGCACGGGAGCGTCGGGAGGCTTGAAAAGTAGTTGCCGAGGGGGACCCCATTCCTAAATTTGCTAGTCATAGTCTAGTTACTCCACTGGAGAGGACATTAGTTTTAGGCATTTCAGAGACAAAACTATGGTAAATTTTGGGATATCTGGGGTCTTCCTTCCTTCCTTTTTAGGGCCACTACTTAGGACTGTATCTAGGGAATATCAGCCATTCAGACTAGGTGTAATGTTTAGTCCTCTGATCCCAGGACAAGTCTGAATTCAGACACTACAGATCCTAGTCCTTTTTGATCTGGTAGCTCGTGTGGGCAATACAATTTCTGTATATTTTATTCTGGCCAACAATAGTGTTTGGAGTATCTTATTTTGTAGTTCGGTTTTGGATACCAGAAAGTGTACTTGGTATACAGTTGACTACTAAGATGAATTAAATATTTCTTCTGCATCTCTGGGTAGCAACATTAAACCACATCTCCCTTAATAAAGAACTACAAGAATTGGAATGCCAAGCTCTGCTGGCAGATATACCCGAACCACATCTTTTACGGACATGAGTTTCGTTTTTATGAATCGTGTTTACCTACAGTACCTTTGTTTTGTCCTTTTGTAACCGTAACTTGTATGCACTGTTGTTAAGTCAAGCCGTTAATAAGTTTAATACAGTAGCTGCTGTGTTGTCCTGTTGATGGAACCTGGTTATATTTAGGATCTCAATCTACTGTTTCATACAGCAGACACCCTCAGCCTTCCGGGTCAGGCGCGCTTTCGCCTGGCGGAGATCGGGGAAAGCGCGCTGTTCTAATAATGAGACGGAGCCTGTACTAGGCTTCCAGGCTCACTATTAGTATATCCCAGTTCACGCCAGCAGGTGACCTGTGATAAACTGTGATATAGCAATTTCTGTACAGAATGATGGTGCAAATTCTATTATTCTGCACAAGTTGAAATCTAATGACTGCAAGTTATGGTCCACTTCGGGACCTAACAAAAAGTAAAAAAATAAAATAAAATGTTTTGAAAATTATGTTATATATTCAAATCACCCCCCTTTCCCCAAAATCAAAATAAATAAAAACAAATAACATGGGCATCTTACTATTAAAATATAAAAAAAGTTATCCCATACGGTATAAGGCATGTTCTGTCTTGTGCAGAACCGACATATGGATGCAGAAAGCATTGGCTTTCTGCATTTCCGTTCCCCAAAAGATAGAACATGTCCTATACTTGTCTGCAAAATGCAGACCATGCACCCACTGAAGTCAATGGATCCGCCAAAAATATGGATCACACATGGGAGGGGTGGAGTCGGTTGGGGAATGAGCATTTAACTTCTTCAAAAAGACACTAGTTCTCTTGGGTCATAAATTGGCTGAATATCACCAGACACATCAACCAATATCAAAGGGAGGATCGAGGGTGGCTGTACAGCGGAAGAGTCAGGACATTTCAGTGATTCAGAAATGCCCAGCAGACACTCTGTTAATTTGCATGTGGTGCTAAGGTATCAAATATTTATCGCCTGAACTTATATCAATCTGCTTAGCTCCTCCTGCTCTATAATATGCTGCATTGCATTTTCATGGTGATTGGTACGCTTTATTTATCCCACGTCTTGAATGGTCACCTATTGTTTGTAATGTACATGCTGTAGTCTGTCAAGAACCAGCCCTATATGCCAGTCTTGATCCTCTGTGTGCTAACGTGAGATGCACCTAATTTAAAGTGGCACGATGACAGAGTGCGGAGGAGGCGGCAGCAGCAGCATCAGGAGGAGGCCACAGGGTGGAACAATGACAGAGTGTGGAGGTGGCAGCAGCAGCATCAGGAGGAGGCCACAGGGTGGCACAATGACCGTGTGAAGGTGGCAGCAGCAGCATCAGGAGACCACAGAGTGGCAAGGTGACATAGTGTGGAGGTGGCAGCAGCATCAGGAGATCACAGAGTGACCCAGTGACAGAGTGGGGAGGTGGGTGGCAATACCAGTACCAGCTGAAGATGGTGAGTGAAAGAAGGAGAACTTGGCATCAGATGTGTGGCATCAGGCATGTGGCAGCATCAGAATAGTAGCTGAGGTGGCTAGCCAGAATGAATGATCTAGTCTGATTAATCAGGCATTGTTGGGTGGAAATCCTGGCTGATCCACGCCTGATTCATCTTGACAAAGGTCAGTCTCTCCACATTTTGACAGGCGAGTTCACAGGCAAATTCTTCTTGGGGTAATTATGGCCCCCGCCGCACTGAACATGCGACTCTAGACTCAAGTTGCTGCTGATGGAGCTGGAACTGCTCCTACCCCCCCACCCTGCCACAGCAGCCATGGCAGAGGAACATGAGCGCAGTGGGTCAGACCTGCGAGAGGATGGACAATGGCGCAGATAGGCATCGGCCAACTGACTACATAGGATATCTTTATAGTAGTTCAGTCTGTCCTTCCTCTTAGCGGGTGTAAAAAAGGCCCCCATTTTGGACTGGTAGCGAGGGTCCAACAATGTGGAGAGCCAGAAGTCATCCCTCAATTCAGCTGTCACTACCCAAGCAAGTGAGCATGCAGCAGGCCATTTGCGCAAGTGACTCGGAGGGACTCCCTGCCTCCATCTCCACTGCATGCTGCCACATTGTGCCTCATCTTCTTCATCTCCCTCATGCTCCTTCGGCTGCTCCTGCTCCTCCTCTCCTGTCACCTGTGATGAAAAACCACCCATTTCGCTACGCATTGCTTGTGCTCCAATGTCCTCCTCCTCCCTCAGTTTAGCCCCCACAAGGTTCATGTGGCCTTGAGGATCTAGGCTCCACGTCTCCAGTCCCCTAACCAGCCAGATTTGCCAGCATCTGTTCCAGGACATGAAGCAGTGGAATGGCCTCGTTCATCCCGTAGTCCTGGCGACTGACAAATAACGTGGCCTCCTCAAAGAGCCTGAGCAAAGGGCAGGTGTCATGCATGAGCTGCCACTGGCTGTGATTTTACCCCCAACACTGACTGACTTCTACCAAAGCTGATTCTTTGAACTCCTGTACCCCTACTTTTCGGGTAGGTAGGTTCCTGCGAAGCTGGTGGTTTACCCCGGGCACGTTTGGCTCTCGATCTCCCACTGCTGCCACCCTGCTAACTCCCTGCTATGCTAGCAACTTGCTGGCTCTGCCGCTGCCTCACAGGCAAGCTGCCACCCTCTTCTCCCAATGATAATGAAGCCCCTTTGTCATCCGGCTCCTGAGTGTGATCAGCTACATCATCATCATCGAGTACTGTCTGCACATCACTAATGTCCTCCTCAACGGTCCCCAAATCAGGAGCCTGACCGCTCGTAAAACCAGCTCCCATGCCACTCTCCTCATCACTACTTGCCCGCCTACCAGAGAAAGCGGTGGATTTCTCCTCCACATCTTGGCTGGCCAGTAGCTGCTGACTGTCCTCTAGTAGTTAGTTCTTGCTGTATAGTGGAGCTGAGCCCACAGCATATAATACTTCTCTGGCTTAGGGATGACCCAGTCAACCATTTAAGAACCGCTGGGTTGTGAAGACACGACCGCTAGATGACACTGGGATCTCAGGCCTCTCGTTGCGACTCCTGCTGCCACGCCCCATTACTCTGCTGCGAACTGCCTACGCCAGAAACATTTGGCCTCTGCCACTCCCCTGTGCAGGGCCTGGCACTTCTCTGTCTGACATACTGTTAGATCAAATAAATAAATATGAGATTAAAACATCCCAAAAAAGTCTGTAATTTTCTCATTTCGCCACATAATGGCTAATAAGCTCTTTTTTCCCCACCCTTTTTTTTTGCCACTAATACATGGCAAAAAAGGCTTTAGAACATATAACTGCACTGCTGAATGGCAAATATATATATATATATATATATATATATATATATATATATATATATATATTTATTTATTTTTGCCACTAATACACGCCAAAAAGGGCTGTCATTTTTTACTCCACCACACAAGGGCAAATACTTATTTGTGCCACTAATACACACAAAAAAGGGCTTTATAACATAACTGCACCGCTAAATGGCAAAATGTATATATTTTTTGGGCCACTAATACATGCAAAATAGGGCTTTAGAACATATAACTGCACCCCTGAACGGCAAATATATATATTTTCGCCACTAATGCACGACTAAAAGGGCTGTCATTTTTTCACTTCACCAGACATCTAATAAGCCCTTTTTATTCCCATTAATTCACGCCAAAAATGCTTTAGAACATATAACTGCACCGCACAAGGGCAAATAAGACATAGAAATATTTCCTTGTAATAAACCCTGTTAATGGCTGTATCAAACAGCACTTGCACCCCAATAACAAGAACGGTTTTCTGGAATTACCGAGCTGTATAATGGCAATTTGGATCCCCAAGCAGTGCAGCAAGATGTAATAGGATTGTTCTCTTTTCTCTTCCAAATGTTTTGGGGTCTTCCCAAATTTATAAAAAAAAAAAATAACCTTACCTACAATTAAAAAAAAACTAAACCTTGATCACTTCATGTCAGTTGACCCATGACTTTTGGCATACTGTTACAAAACAGCTCAATTATGCCAGACACATACATTATATAGCCTAACATTTAATCAAGTCAGTAAACAATCTGTGATTAAATATAATAAAACTTTATTTATACAGTAGATGATTTCAGATGGTTTACTGTGCTGCTGAGAAACTAGAGATATAATTAAATGTGTTTTGGATTTGTGCTGTAATTTTCTAATTCACCAGTAAGATATAATTATCTCCTTAAATAAAACCTGGAAAGTAACTTACTGCATTAAAGAAAAGCTACAGTAATGACATGAAAGTATGGTACTTACAATTTGTAGCCACGCATTTGTAATCAGAACTTGGTTCTTTTCATCCTGGAAGAGAAAGAGGAAATCACTGTGATGCTGATTGCTAAAATTATACTGGAAATGTCAATGATTTCGCTTAACCCCTAACAGGAATGTGATGACTTTAGTGTGGATTTAAAAGTGATTGAAATTTAAATTTACTAAAAATGGCCCCCCAAAAAAACTTGGCTAATTCACTGAGCTGTTGGGTGGACAATTGTGGCTGCCATATACAACTTGTATAGAAAATACTATACTGTATATATATATATATATATATATATATATATATACTAATACAAAAAGGATTAGCAGCACACAGCAAACTGTTGGTGGGTGCAGATCATCATACCACTGACAAAGTGGTTCCAATATCCAGCAAATCCAAAGAGAGAGGCCGCACACCAAAGTTAAAGATGAAAACGTGGATCCTTTATTCCCCTTAGCAACGTTTCAACCACTCATTGTGGTCTTTATCAAGCATACAAAAATGGTGTCATAGGGGGCAGATATATACCCAGAATGCAAAGTGAGTGATCACATACCAATTAACATATAATCAATACAAAATCAATGCCATATTTATCAAAAATGTTCATTAAAATTTCTACAGTGCAATAGAACACATCAAGTTACCATATATATTAAATACACATAATAATTCATATAAAATCGTGAAATATTCATATAATAGTGCAAATAGATTGGTGACGTCATCACCCCAAAGTGATTAGTGCAATTAAAAACATATGAAATGTATAAAAACAACTTACAAGTAGCTCATTGTGGTCAAAGTATCCCGCCTAAGATCGCGTCTCCTATGGCTTAGTGCGCATGTCCGGTGACCAAGCAACCAGAACGCACACAGGGCCGAGGCCACGCAAGGCTCACCGCCCCAAAAGACGTCACACGCACAGGTCATGTGACAATCCCTGGTAGCGGCCCGCCATCGCGAGACCAGGCTCCGGTAAGCGTCCCGGTTGTCATGGCGACGCTACCATGATCTGCAGGACGGACGAATCCCACACCAAATATTATTGGTGCGGGACCCCCTCGCCACTACCCATCACGCACGTCCAAAGAAGATACCCAAAACAAGGCAACAAAACCTGTGGGAGATGCACTGGGCACAATACAAAACAAAAATTATATATTCAATTTTATTTTGTAATTTTATTAATATACTCAACATAATAGACAATCAATCACCAAACAGTGATCAAATTAAATGCCCCCCGATGTATAGCAACACCGGTAGGTAAGGAAAAAATATATATGGGTAAAGGAAAAAGGATTTAAGCCCCATAATCACAGTAATAGTGAAAAGTGTCCAATGCATCTCCCACTTAAAGATAGGCAGACGCTCCGATCCTGGTGGAGACTTCAAGGCTCCTTCATAAAGCTTGATGTACAAAATCTACAAAAAGAAAAAAGAAAAAGAATACACAATGAGATACATAAGTCAATACAATCAATAAATATCCTGTAGAACAACACCATTAATGGTCACACGACCCAGATCAGAACAAAAGAGCGGCACAACAGGAGGAGGGTCGGAGCCAACCATCCATCCACACCTTACACGATATTCCATTTAAATTCCACATTTAAGCCTTGTGGTCTAAGTGATTTTAATTCGAAAAATCCACTGAAGCTCTCTTTGTTTCAACAGTAACTTACGATCCCCTCCTCTCCTAGGCATGGGAACCTGGTCAAGAATCATAAACCTAAGGTCCCGTTCACAGTGACCAACCTCAGAGAAATGTTTGGGTACCGGCAAGTCCTTCCTCTTTTGTCGAATAGAGAAACGATGATTATTCAATCGCGTCTTCATGTCACATGTGGTCTCCCCACATAGAGGAGACCACATGGACATACTAATACGTATATCACGAAGGAGCTATCACATGTCAAGAACTGTCTGATATCACAAGTGAATCCCAAAGATGGATGTACAAAATTACTCCCTTTAATCATAAAGGAGCAGTTCACACAGTTCAAGCATGGGAAGCTACCCTTCCGTCTATTTCCAATGTACGATTGCACCAATGTTCTAGGGGGAATATCGGCACAAACCAACTTATCCCTTAGATTGCTAGAGCGTCTGTATGAAAGTAGCGGGGGTACAGTAAATTCCTTAATATGTGGAAAATTGCTTTTCAGCATTGGCCAGTGTCTGCGTATAATATTTGCAACCGCACCACTTTGTTCACTGTATGAAGTTACCAAGGGTATACGTTCACGTACCCCGGAAGTCAGGCTACTATCACTCCCAATGGGTTGTTTAACTCTCTCAAGGTGTTTCTGTACCAAACGTTTGGGATACCCCCTCTGATAAAATTTGTTTGCCATCTGGTTATAGCGTAGAGGCAGGACCTCAGGGTCCTGCACAATCCGCTTAACCCTAAGCAACTGACTGGCAGGTAAGGACTCGATGGTAGACCTTGGATGGCAACTGCTAAAATGCAACAACGAGTTGCAATCCGTTGGTTTGGTGTAAATATCAGTACATAGCTTGTTGCCATCAATTGTCACCATCGTGTCCAAAAATTGTACCTGGGTCTCGGAACATGTCAACGTAAATTTGATTTCAGGATCCATCCCATTCAAAAAAAGATGAAAGGAATCCAAAGATGGTCTGTCACCGTGCCACACCAGGAAGACATCGTCTATGTATCGCCACCACCCCAGTACATGACTGAAGTGGTGGGACCCATAGACCATGCCCTCCTCAATCTATTTGCACTATTATATGAATATTTCACGATTTTATATGAATTATTATGTGTATTTAATATATATGGTAACTTGATGTGTTCTATTGCACTGTAGAAATTTTAATGAACATTTTTGATAAATATGGCACTGATTTTGTATTGATTATATGTTAATTGGTATGTGATCACTCACTTTGCATTCTGGGTATATATATGCCCCCTATGACACCATTTTTGTATGCTTGATAAAGACCACAATGAGTGGTTGAAACGTTGCTAAGGGGAATAAAGGATCCACGTTTTCATCTTTAACTTTGGTGTGCGGCCTCTCTCTTTGGATTTGCTGGATATTGGAACCACTTTGTCAGTGGTATGAGGATCTGCACCCACCAACAGTTTGCTGTGTGCTGCTAATCCTTTTTGTATTAGTATATTGGACTTGTTTGGCGTGCACCAGTATTGCAGAAAGTATTTTTATCAAGACGGATACTGCAGGGTCTGGTAAGTGAGCCACTCTTTTTATCCACACCGACCCTTGTAGATCTGAAAAAACGGTATGAAGCCGACATTAAGAGGATTGCCTCTATGGATTTGCACCATATGACCCTTGGTCAGTACTATAAAGAACATCGGATACCTAGAGGGATCCGCTCTCAGTTAAAACCCAATTTCTTTCCTATTGATTCGAAATTTGCTCAGAGATTCATACAGATTTCCAATAAATATGCATTTGACATCATATTGTTGAATCTGGAATATCTACAGGAGGAACTTGTGGAATGTAAGAAAGGTGTGGATGAAACTAAAGTTACACTACAGTCCATGATGAATGTGGAGGAATGGCAACAATATGATGAAAATTGTACCATGTATTTAATCAAGTTTGTCAAAGAACAGGAGATCACCAAAAGAAAGAAGTGGCTCCGTGACGCAGATGACTATGCCAAAGGGAGAATCTATATATGGCAGAGTGACATGACTAGGCGTGACATGTACGGTTATCGCACTATGCATAAGAAACAGTCTACTTCCACTGCACCTTCTTCAGCTGTATCTACCCAGTCTTTTGTAGAGATGGACCCCAGCGCAAGAGAACCAGGAGGGGTGGTAGGAAACACCACAAATGGAGGAAATCCCAAACCAGGGAGACCGCAGAAAGTCATGAACTTGCGCAAGAAGGGCAACTAATGGATATGGGGACTGAAAGATCTACAGTGGTAAATATATCATCTGTACCTCTCACACAGGCGCAGATGAGTGTATTGGCGAATGGTTTGTCGTTTTGCCCTTCTACTAATGTTGATTGGTTCCAGTTGGAGGTCGATCTGCAGCGTTTCTTTAGGAATATTAAGCTGAAGATTTGGTTTGCTGATCGGCCTCCCACTGGATATCAGGTTCAAGAAAGTAATACAACTGAACTCAATTTGATTGGGTTGGGTTTGCACATTAAGAGTGATTTTGTACCTCCCACTAGTGTTCCAGTTGTCGACACCTTTACTCAGGCTGTTAAGATCGATTTGTTTGACCTGAAGGGGAAAGTTTCTGATACATTGTTACAGCATCCAAATATGACTAGTGAGGAAATCCGGGCCTTGGACGAGCTGTGCCATGACGGCAGCCGCACCATCAAACCTGCTGATAAGGGTGGTGCGGTTGTCGTCATGGATACCTCTAAGTATATTGGTGAGGTCATGAGACAGTTGGGTGACGTGAATGTTTATAAGAAATTGTCAGGGGATCCTAGGTTTGAGATCACCCGCCTGATTAAAAGAATACTTGATTGTGCGCTCAGTGATGATATCATTGATAAGGAATTATACTCTTTTCTGGTAATACAGCATCCACGGACTCCGGTGATGTATTATCGAAAATACATAAAGCTTTGGTTGACCCTCCTGGTCGTCCAATTGTAGCAGGGACCGGATCACTATTTTCTAATATTGCTATCTTCCTCGATCGCGTATTGCGTAAATACGCGATGGAAGCAAGATCATACATTAAGGACACGGGGGATTTTTTATCTAAAATTTCACAAATTACTGTTCCTGATGGGTGTCTCGTGGCATCTTTTGATGTCACGAGTTTGTATACATCCATTGATCATGCTAGGGGACTACATGCAGTTAGTAGAGCACTAGAACAGAATTCACATTCTCCCCGATGTCGCACATTTGTTATGGGTCTACTTGAACTGGTCCTGCGACAGAATTACTTTATGTTTTTAGATGCGTTTTATCTTCAGTTACGAGGGACCGCCATGGGGTCGAATGTGGCGCCCACGTATGCCAACATCTTCATGGCGGCCCATGAGGAGGGCATGGTCTATGGGTCCCACCACTTCAGTCATGTACTGGGGTGGTGGCGATACATAGACGATGTCTTCCTGGTGTGGCACGGTGACAGACCATCTTTGGATTCCTTTCATCTTTTTTTGAATGGGATGGATCCTGAAATCAAATTTACGTTGACATGTTCCGAGACCCAGGTACAATTTTTGGACACGATGGTGACAATTGATGGCAACAAGCTATGTACTGATATTTACACCAAACCAACGGATTGCAACTCGTTGTTGCATTTTAGCAGTTGCCATCCAAGGTCTACCATCGAGTCCTTACCTGCCAGTCAGTTGCTTAGGGTTAAGCGGATTGTGCAGGACCCTGAGGTCCTGCCTCTACGCTATAACCAGATGGCAAACAAATTTTATCAGAGGGGGTATCCCAAACGTTTGGTACAGAAACACCTTGAGAGAGTTAAACAACCCATTGGGAGTGATAGTAGCCTGACTTCCGGGGTACGTGAACGTATACCCTTGGTAACTTCATACAGTGAACAAAGTGGTGCGGTTGCAAATATTATATGCAGACACTAGCCAATGCTGAAAAGCAATTTTCCACATATTAAGGAATTTACTGTACCCCCGCTACTTTCATACAGACGCTCTAGCAATCTAAGGGATAAGTTGGTTTGTGCCGATATTCCCCCTAGAACATTGGTGCAATCGTACATTGGAAATAGACGGAAGGGTAGCTTCCCATGCTTGAACTGTGTGAACTGCTCCTTTATGATTAAAGGGAGTAATTTTGTACATCCATCTTTGGGATTCACTTGTGATATCAGACAGTTCTTGACATGTGATAGCTCCTTCGTGATATACGTATTAGTATGTCCATGTGGTCTCCTCTATGTGGGGAGACCACATGTGACATGAAGACGCGATTGAATAATCATCGTTTCTCTATTCGACAAAAGAGGAAGGACTTGCCGGTACCCAAACATTTCTCTGAGGTTGGTCACTGTGAACGGGACCTTAGGTTTATGATTCTTGACCAGGTTCCCATGCCTAGGAGAGGAGGGGATCGTAAGTTACTGTTGAAACAAAGAGAGCTTCAGTGGATTTTTCGAATTAAAATCACTTAGACCACAAGGCTTAAATGTGGAATTTAAATGGAATATCGTGTAAGGTGTGGATGGATGGTTGGCTCCGACCCTCCTCCTGTTGTGCCGCTCTTTTGTTCTGATCTGGGTCGTGTGACCATTAATGGTGTTGTTCTACAGGATACTTATTGATTGTATTGACTTATGTATCTCATTGTGTATTCTTTTTCTTTTTTCTTTTTGTAGATTTTGTACATCAAGCTTTATGAAGGAGCCTTGAAGTCTCCACCAGGATCGGAGCGTCTGCCTATCTTTAAGTGGGAGATGCATTGGACACTTTTCACTATTACTGTGATTATGGGGCTTAAATCCTTTTCCTTTACCCATATATATTTTTTCCTTACCTACCGGTGTTGCTATACATCGGGGGGCATTTAATTTGATCACTGTTTGGTGATTGATTGTCTATTATGTTGAGTATATTAATAAAATTACAAAATAAAATTGAATATATAATTTTTGTTTTGTATTGTGCCCAGTGCATCTCCCACAGGTTTTGTTGCCTTGTTTTGGGTATCTTCTTTGGACGTGCGTGATGGGTAGTGGCGAGGGGTCCCGCAACAATAATATTTGGTGTGGGATTCGGTCCGTCCTGCAGATCGTGGTAGCGTCGCCATGACAACCGGGACGCTACCGGAGCCTGGTCTGACGATGGCGGGCCGCTACCAGGGATTGTCACATGACCTGTGCGTGTGACGTCTTTGGGGCGGTGAGCCTTGCGTGGCCTCGGCCCTGTGTGCGTTCTGGTTGCTTGGTCACCGGACATGCGCACTAAGCCATAGGAGACGCGATCTTAGGCGGGATACTTTGACCACAATGAGCTCCTTGTAAGTTGTTTTTATACATTTCATATGTTTTTAATTGCACTAATCACTTTGGGGTGATGACGTCACCAATCTATTTGCACTATTATATGAATATTTCACGATTTTATATGAATTATTATGTGTATTTAATATATATGGTAACTTGATGTGTTCTATTGCACTGTAGAAATTTTAATGAACATTTTTTATAAATATGGCACTGATTTTGTATTGATTATATGTTAATTGGTATGTTATCACTCACTTTGCATTCTGGGTATATATATGCCCCCTATGACACCATTTTTGTATGCTTGATAAAGACCACAATGAGTGGTTGAAACGTTGCTAAGGGGAATAAAGGATCCACGTTTTCATCTTTAACTTTGGTGTGCGGCCTCTCTCTTTGGATTTGCTATATATATATATATATATATATATATATATATATATATATATATATACACAGTGCCTTTCAAAAGTATTCACCCACTGACATTTTTCGTATTTTGTTACATTACAGCCTTAAGTTCAATGTTTTGTTAATCAGAATTTTACGTGATGGATCAGAACACAATAGTCTAAGTGGGTGAAGTGAAAGGAGAAAAATATAGAAATAAAACTATTGTTTAGAAATGAAAAACAGAAAATTGGCATGTGGTATGTATTAACCCCCTTTGTTAGGAAGGCCATAAAAAGCTCTGGTGCAACCAATTACCTTCAGAAGTCACATAATTAGTGAAATTATGTCCACCTGTGTGTAATCTAAGTGTCACATGATCTGTCATAATAGCTCTATAAAAATATCCCATAACCTAACCCCTCAGGTGAACACCGTAAACAAAACCCCCCCCCAAATGGTGTAAAAAAAGGAAATTTTGTCACCTTACATCACAGAAAGTGTAATACCAAGCGATTAAAAAGGCGTATGCCTCCCAAAATAGTACCAATCAAACCGCCATCTCATCCCGCAAAAAATGAGCCCCTACATAGCACAATCGCCCAAAAAAAAAAAAAAATATATGGCTCAGACTATGGAGAAACTAAAATATGATTTTTTTTATTCTATAAATGCTGTTATTGTTTTAAAGTAAAATAAATAAAAATAAGTATACATATTTGTATTGCCGCGTCCGTAAAAACCCGCTCTATAAAAATATCACATGATCCAACCCCTCAGGTAAATGCAGTAAAAAAAAATTAATAAAAACTATGTTAAAAAAAAACATTTTTGTCACCTCACATCACAAAAAGTGTAATAGCAAGCGATAAAAAAATGTATATGCACCCCATAATAGAGCCAATCAAACCGTCATCTCATCCGAAAAAAAATGATACCCTACATAGGACAATAGCCCATAAAAATAAAAAAAATATGGCTCTCAGACTATGGAGACATTAAAACATGATTTATTTTGTTTCAAAAATTGTATAAAAAGTATACATATTATGTATCGCCACGTCCGTAACAACCTTCTCTATAAAAATAACACATGAACTAACCCCCCGGTGAACACAGCAAAAAAATAATAAAAATACGGTATCAAAAGCCATTTTTGTCACCTTACATCACAAAAAGTGTAATAGCAAGTAACCAAAATATGCACCCCAATATAGTGCCAATTAAACCGCCATCTCATCCCATAAAAAAAGAGCCCCTACAAAACTCAATATTCACTGCCCTGATTCTGTAGTTTGCAGAAACACCCCATATGTGGTCATAAACTGCTGTATGGCCAAACGGCAGGGAGCAGAAGGAAAGGAACGCCATATGGTTTTTTGAAGGCGGATTTTGCTGGACTGGTTTTTTGACACTATGTCCCATTTGAAGCCCCCCTGATGTACCCCTAGAGTAGAAACTCAAAAAAGTGACTCCATCTAAGAAACTACACCCCTAAAGTTATTCAAAACTGAATTTACAAACTTTGTTAACCCTTTGGGTGTTTCACAACAGTGATTGGCAAATGGAGATGAAATTTCAGAATTTCTATTTTTTGTTACCTTGTCTCAAAAAAAGTGTAATATAGAGCAACCAAAAATCATATTTACCCTAATATAGTACCAACAAAACTGACACTTTATCCCATATTTTCCAAAATTGGATCACATTTTTGGAGTTTCTACTGTAGGGGTGCATCAGGGGGGCTCCAAATGGGACATGGTGTCTAAAAACAGAGTCCAGTAAAACCTGCCTTCCAAAAACCATATGGCGTTCCTTTCCTTCTGAGCCTTGCCGTTTGGCCTTGCCGTTTACAACCACATTTGTGATGTTTCTGCAAACTACAGAATCAGGGCAATAAATAAAGAGTTTTGTTTGGCTGTTAACCCTTGCTTTGTTACTGGAAAAAAATAGATTAAAATGGAAAATATGCCAAAAAAAACAAATCGAAAATCTGAAATTTCATCTCCATTTGCCTTTAACTCTGGTGGAACACCTAAAGGGTTAACAAAGTTTGTAAAATCAGTTTTGAATACCTTGAGGGGTGTACTTTCTTAGATGGAGTCAGTTTTTTGGAGTTTCTACTCTAGGGGTACATTAGGGGGGCTTCAAATGGGACATAGTATCTAAAAACCAGTCCAGCAAAATCTGCCTTCCAAAAACCACATGGCGCTTCTTTCCCTCTACGCCCTGCCGTGTGCCCGTACAGTAGTTTACGATCACACATGGGGTGTTTCTATAAACTACAGAATCAGGGCAATAAATATTGTTTTGTTTGGCCGTTAACCCTTGCCTGGTGACTTAAATAGATTAAAATGGAAAATTTTCTTAAAAATCGAAATTCAGAAATTTTATCTCCATTTGTCATTAACTCTTGTGGAACACCTAAAGGGTTAATGACATTTTTAAAATCAGTTTTGAATACCTTGAGGGGTGTAGTTTCTAGATTGGGATCAGTTTTGAGTGGTTTCTATTATGTAATCCTCACAAAGTGACTTCAAACCTGAACTGATCCCTAAAAAGTAGATTTTTGAAAATTTCGGAAAATTTTCAAGATTTGCTTCTAAACTTCTAAGCATTGTAACGTCCCCAAAAAATAAAATGGCATTCACAAAATGATCCAAACATGAAGTAGACATATGGGGAATAAAAAATAAATACGTTTTTGGCGGTATTACTATCTATTATAGAAATAGAGAAATTGAAACTTGGAAAATTGCAAATTTTTAAAAAATTTTGGTAAATTTGGTATTTATTTTATAAATAAAAATACATTTTTTTGACTCCATTTTACCAGTGTTATGAATAAACAATCTTAGAATGGCTTGGATAAATAAAAGCGTTTTAAAGTTATCACCACATAAAGTGAAACTGGTCAGATTTGAAAAAAAAAAAAATGGCCAGGTCCTTAAGGTGAAATAAGACTGCATCCTTGGGGAAAAAGCGGATAAAATAAAAATACTTAACCAATAAAAAAAATAAACATCATGAGCATCGCCGCGTGTGAAAATGCCCATACAATTAAAACATAATAATATGAATGGCATACAGCAAATGGCATAATGGAAAAATAGAATAAAAACTGTCAATTTGGCATTTTTTGTCACTTTAACTCCCCAATCATTTTTTAATAAAAAGTGATCAAAATGTCTCACACACTTCAAATTGGTATCACTAAAAAGTACAGATCGCCCTGCAAAAAATGAGCCCTCACACAGCCCCATACACATAACTACTAGTGTTGAGCGAACAGTTTGAGCATAGCTCGGGTTCATACTGAATTTTGGGGTCTCCGGGACACGGACCCGGACATTTTCAAAAAAGTTCGGGTTCGGGTCCGTTGTTCGGCGATTTCTTACCGCTTTCTGAAGAGCTGCACAGCAGCCAATCAGCTAGCGTTTTACTTCAGCCATGCCTACTAATGGCATGGCTGTGATTGGCCAAGTGCAGCATGTGACCCAGCCTCTTTTTAAGCTGGAGTCACGGAGCGCTGCACGTCACACTGCTCTGATTAGTGTAGGGAGAAGACGCAGCTTCTGTGAGGGCGAGATTAGGCAGGGAAAAGTCAGCAAAAGCACCTAATGAAGTGATCGATCTACAGCTGTGAATCATTCAACTTCTGCTAGTTAATTGCTCACTGGTTTTTAGGCTGCACAGAGCGTTTTTCTGTCACTTTTTTCTGGGGTGATCCGTGGCCATTTTGTGACTTGTGGTGCACCAGCACAAGCTGCCACCAAGTCCATTAATCCATCAATACTAGTTTTTTTTTTTTGCTATATCTTACATCAGTGGCTTGGCTGTGCTCATTGTCGCCCCTAGAAACTCAGGATAGAAATTTCTATATTTTATTAAGGGGTTAAATTCAATTGCCAAAATAGCAATCCCCTAAATCTGGTGTCCCAGCAGTGGCTGGCAAAGTATAATAGTGTCCTGCAAAGGATATATTTTTTTCTGGGGTGAAATTTAATTGCCAAAATAGCAATACCCTGAATCTGGTGTTCCAGCTGTTGCAAGCCTAGTTTAAATCTGTCCGTAAAAGGGTATTTTTTTCTGGGGTTAAATTCAGTTGCCAAAATAGAAATACAGTAAATCTGGTGTTCCAGCTGTGACTGGACAAGTTTAATAGTATCCGTCAAAGGATAGATTTTGTTCTGGGGTGAAATTCACTTGCCAAAATAGTAATACCCTGAATCTGGTGTTCCAGCTGTTGCTGGCCAAGTGTTAATCTGTCCGTAAAAGGATAAATTACACTCAAGGTGTATATACAAGTGCTGAGAGGGTCATCCTCAATAACTTCACATGCTACCGTGCATCTCCCATTGTATTTCTGTCCGTTAAATGGTATATTACACAAAGTGTTAAAATACAATTGCTGAAGGCATAATCCTACATATTTTTTCACACACTACTGTGCATTTCCAAGTGTAAATCTGTCCATAAAAAGATACCTTTCATCCAGGGCCTAAATACTAGGCCTACAATTGATATTCCCCTAAATCAGTGGTTACTGCTGTGCCTGGATTAGTGTAATACGCTACATAAATAAATAGGCAGATAGTGTTAGGTGCCTGTAAAAAAAGCCTGATTTTGAAATCAATACATAGGGCCAAATATTTTTTTTCTTATTGTGGTGCTTGGTAAACCGCAACAATGAGGAAAACATCTAGTAAGGGACGCGGACTCGGTCGTGGTGGTGTTAGTGGACCCTCTGGTGCTGGGAGAGGACCTGGCCATTCTGCCACAGCCCCATGTCCTAGTGAACCAACTACCTCAGGTTCCAGTACCTGCCAGAATTTACAGCGATATTTGGTGGGGCCCAATGTCGTTCTAAGGATGGTAAGGCCTGAGCAGGTACAGGCGCTAGTCAATTGGGTGGCCGACAGTGGATCCAGCACGATCACAACATTATCTCCCACCCAGTCTTCTGCAGAAAATGCACAGGTGGCGCCTGAAAACCAAGCCCATCAGTCTGTCACATCACACCCATGCATATCAGGGAAACTGTCTGAGACTCAAGTTATGCAGCAGTCTCTTATGCTGTTTGAAGACTCTGCTGGCAGGGTTTCCCAAGGGAATCCACCTAGCCATTCCCCAGTAGTGGAAGACATAGAATGCACCAATGCACAACCACTTATGTTTCCTGATGATGAGGACATGGTAATATCACCTCATTGGAGTCCGCACGTCTCTGATGATGACGAAACACAGGTGCCAACTGCTACGTCTTTTTGCAGTGTGCAGACCGAACAGGAGGTCAGGGAGAAAGACTGTGTGAAAGACGATGCAGGGGACGATGAGGTCCTAGATCCCACATGGAATGAAGGTCGTGCCACTGACTTTCATAGTTCAGAGGAAGAGGCAGTGGTGAGACCGAGCCAACAGCGTAGCAAAAGAGGCAGCAGGGGGCAAAAGCAGAACAGCGCCGCCAAGAGAGTTCGCCTGCTACTGGCCACCAGGGACCGAGCACCCCAAAGGCAGCTTCAAGGAGTTCTCTGGCATGGCACTTCTTTAAACAATGTGCTGACAACAAGACCCGAGTGGTTTGCATGCTGTGCCATCAGAGCCTGAAGCGAGGCATTAACGTTCTGAACCTTAGCACAACCTGCATGACCAGGCATCTACCTGCAAAGCATGAACTGCAGTGGAGTTAAACAACTTAAAAACAAGGAACTCACTAAGGCTCCCCCTGCTCCCTCTTCTGCTGCTGCCTCGGCCTCTTCCTTCGCCTCTGGAGGAATGGCACCTGCCGCCCACCAAACAGAGGATGTGCCACCGACACCACCACCTGTGTCACCAAGCATCTCCACCATGTCACACGGCAGCGTTCAGCTCTCCATCTCACAAACCTTGGAGAGAAAGCGTAAATTCCCACCTAGCCACCCTCGAGCCCTGGGCCTGAATGCCAGCATTTCTAAACTACTGGCCTTTGAAATGCTGTCATTGAGGCTGGTGGACACAGACAGCTTCAAACAGCTGATGGCCATGGCTGTCCCACAGTATGTTGTTCCCAGCCTCCACTACCTCTCTAAGAAAGCCGTGCCTTCCCTGCACAACCAAGTATCCGATAAAATCAAGTGTGCACTGCGCAACGCCATCTGTGGCAAGGTCCACCTAACCACAGATACGTGGACCAGTAAGCACGGCCAGTGACGCTATATCTCCCTAACTGCTCACTGGGTAAATGTAGTGGCGGCTGGGACCCAGGCGGAGAGTTCCTTGGCGCACGTCCTTCCGCCGCCAAGGATCGCAGGGCATCATTCTTTGCCTCCTGTAGCCTCCTCCTCCTACTCGGCTTCCTCCTCCTCTGCTTCCACCAGCTCATCCAGTCAGCCACACACCTTCACCACCAACTTCAGCACAGCCCGGGGTAAACGTCAGCAGGCCATTCTGAAACTCATGTTTGGGGGACAGGCCCCACACCGCGCATGAGTTGTGGCGGGGTATTGAACAACAGACCGACGAGTGGTTTCTGCCGGTGGGTCTCAAGCCCGGCCTGGAGGTGTGCGATAATGGGCGAAATCTCGTGGCAGCTCTGGGACTAGCCGGTTTGACACACATCCCTTGCCTGGCGCATGTGCTGAATTTGGTGGTGCAGAAGTTCATTCACAACTACCCCGACATGTCAGAGCTGCTGCATAAAGTGAGGGCCGTCTGTGCGCGCTTCCGGCGTTCACATCCTGCCGCTGCTCGCCTGTCTGCGCTACAGCGGAACCACCAGGTGGAACTCCACCTTGCACATTCTGGAGAGACAGCACCACTTCACCACCAATGATTGGGCCTCCATGCGAGACCTGTGTACCCTGTTGCGCTGTTTTGAGTACTCCACCAACATGGCCAGTGGCGATGACACCGTTATCAGCATTACAATACCACTTCTATGACTCCTTGAGAAAACGCTTAGGGCGATGATGGAAGAGGAGGTGGCCCAGGAGGAGGAGGAGGATGAGGGGTCATTTTTAGCACTTTCAGGCCAGTCTGTTAGAAGTGGCTCAGAGGGAGGTTTTTTGCAACAGCAGAGGCCAGGTACAAATGTGGCCAGCCAGGGCCCACTACTGGAGGACGAGGAGGATGAGGATGAAGCAGGCTCACAGCGGGGTGGCACCCGACACAGTTTAGGCCCATCACTGGTGCGTGGCTGGGGGGATACGGAGGACGATGACGATACACCTCCCACAGAAGACAGCTTGTCCTTACCTCTGGGGAGCCTGGCACACATGAGCGACTACATGCTGCAGTGCCTGCGCAATGACAGCAGAGTTGCCCACATTTTAACGTGTGCGGACTACTGGGTTGCCACCCTGCTGGATCCCCGGTACAAAGACAATGTGCCCACCTTACTTCCTGCACTGGAGTTTGATAGGAAGATGCGCGAGTACAAGCGCACGCTGGTAGACGCGCTCCTGAGAGCATTCCCAAATGTCACAGGGGAACAGCTGGAAGCCCAAGGCGAAGGCAGAGGAGGAGCAAGAGGTCGCCAACGCAGCTGTATCATGGCCAGCTCCTCTGAGGGCAGGGTTAGCATGGCAGAAATGTGGAAAAGTTTTGTCTCCACGCCACAGCTAACTGCACCACCACCTGATACGGAACGTGTTAGCAGGAGGCAGCATTTCACTATCATGGTTGAACAGTATGTCTGCACACCCCTCCACGTACTGACTGATGGTTCGGCCCTATTCAACTTCTGGGTCTCCAAATTGTCCACGTGGCCAGAGTTAACACTTTATGCCTTGGAGGTGCTGGCCTGCCCGGCGGCCAGCGTTTTGTCTGAACTTCTATTCAGCACAGCAGGGGCTGTCATTACTGACAAACGCAGCCGCCTGTCCACAGCCAACGTGGACAAGCTGACGTTCATAAAAATGAACCAGGCATAGATCCCACAGGACCTGTCCCTCCCTTGTGCAGAATAGACATTTATAACTGCCTCCCTCTCAACCATGTATTCTTGTACTCTGGGGCACTTCTTTATTGAATCCTCATTTTCTTAACTTTACCATGATCTTGCGGTGCAACCCCAAGTTGAATAAACCTCTTCTCAATCTGGGCACCGGGGCCTAAATAACTGAAAGTGGCCTGTTACAATTGTGGGTGACATGAAGCCTGAACCTCTGCCATGCGCCCTCTCTCCTCTGTCTGGGTGCCGTGGGCTAAATATCTGGATGTGGCCTTCTCCAGTGGTGGGTGATATGACGCCTTATTCCTTGCTGTGGGACCTCTCTCCTCTGTCTGGGTGCTGGGGCCTAAATAACTCAAAGTGGCCTTCTCCAGTGGTGGGTGATATGACGCCTTATTCCTTGCTGTGGGACCTCTCTCCTCTGTCTGTGTGCTGGGGCCTAAATAACTGAAAGTGGCCTTCTCCAGTGGTGGGTGATATGAAGCCTGATTTTATGCTATGGAACCTCTCTGTCTGGGTGCTGGGGCCGAAATAACAGAAAGTGACCTTCTCCATTGGTGGGTGACTTGAAGCCTAAATCTCTGCTATGGGACCTCTCTCCAATTGATATTGGTTAATTTTAATTTATTTTATTTTAATTCATTTCCCTATCTACATTTGTTTGCAGGGCATTTACCTACATTTTGCTGACTTTTGCAGCCCTCTAGCCCTTTCCTGGACTATTTTAGAGCCTTTTTAGTGCCCAAAAGTTCGGGTCCCCATTGACTTCAATGGGGTTCGGGTTCGGGATGAAGTTCGGGTCGAGTTCGGATCCCGAACCTGAACATTTTCGGAAAGTTCGGCCGAACTTCTCGAACCCGAACATCCAGGTGTTCGCTCAACTCTAATAACTACAAAAAAATTATAAGGGTCAGAATATGGTGAATAAGGTTTTAATTTTTTTTTCAATATTAACCACTCCCGGACCGCCGCACGCAGGATCGCGTTCTCGCGGCGGCCGGGCTCTTCTGATCCGACGCATCGGCGCGTCATCTCGCGAGACGCGAGATGACGCGAGCACGCGCCCGCACATGCGCAATGCGCGCCATCGGCGCGCTCGCATGTAGTTATACTACAGCCTGCCAGCGCCGATCGTGCGCTGGCAGGCTGTATATGGCAGAAAAATCGCAGATCAGGCGTTGTTCTGTGAACAGCGTCTGATCTGCTTGCTGCTCTCTTCTCTGGTGGTCCCTTTGCTTGGGACCACCAGAGAAAAATATCAAAGTGCACCAATCACCACACAACCCCCCACCGCCCCCACCCACCCACCACCCCCACTGTCACTGATTAACCCCTGATCTCCCATGTCACCCCCTGATCACCCCCTGTCACCCCCTGTCACTGATCACCCCTGTAAGGCTCATTCAGATGTCCGCATGTGTTTTGCGGATCCACGGATCCGCAAATCCGCGGATCCGCATAAACTACGGACACCAGCAATGTGCTTTCCGCATTTTGCGGATCCGCACATTGCCAGAACTATATAGAAAATGCCTTTTCTTATCCGCAATTGCGGACAAGAATAGGACATGCTCTATACTTTTGCGGATCTCCAATTACGGATCCGCAATTATGGATCCGAGCGGGACAAAGTCTGTCCCCATAGAATTGAATGTATCCACAATTCTGTTCCGCAAAATTTTGCGGAACAGAATTGCGGACGCTGAATGAGGCCTTAGGGTCCCTTAGCGATCGCAGCTTTATAGCTTTTCCCTCTTTTTTTGCACATTTTTAGAGATTTTTTCATCCACATTGATCAATGTGAATGGAAAAATCTGTGACGTTCATTTTTTTCTTTCAGCGCAGAGGCTGAACGGAAAAAAATTCTCATTACCCGTATGGTCAATATAAGGAGAATCGCAAAAACTCCTAATTCTGGCCATACGTGTAATGATTGCGGAGACCCCTAAAATGCCAGGGCAGTACAAAAACCTCACAAGTGACCCCATTTTAGAAAGAAGACACCCCAAGGTATTCCGTAAGGGGTATGGTGAGTTCATGCAAAATTTTATTTTTGTCACAAGTTAGTGGAATGTGAGACTGTAAAAAAAAAAAAAAAATAAAAATACCATTTCCGCTAACTTGTGCCAAATTTTTTTTTCTGTAAACTCGCCATACCCCTCACGGAATACCTTGGGGTGTCTTCTTTCCACAATGGGGTCACATGTGGGGTATTTATACTCACCTGGCATTTTAGGAGTCCTAAAGCGTGAGAATCCAAATGCGTAAAAATGTCCTGTGAAATCCTAAAGGTACTCATTGGTTTTAGGGCCCTTTGCGCATCTTGGCTGCAAAAAGTGTCACTCATGTGGTATCGCCGTACTCAGGAGAAGTAGGGCAATGTGTTTTAGGGTGTATTTTTACATATAACCATACTTTGTGTGAGAAATATCGCTGTAAACGACAACTTTTTAATTTTTTTATTCAAAGTTGTCAATTTACAGAGATATTTCTCTCACCCAACATGGGTATATGTAAAAATACACCGAACTACATCGCCCTACTCTTCTGAGTACGGCGACTACATGAGTGACACTTTGCAGCCAAGATGCAAAGGCCCTAAACCAATGAGTACTCTAGGAGGGCATTTTTACGCATTTTCTTCTCACGCTTTAGGGCCCTAAAATGCCAGGGCAGTATAAATACCCCACATGTGACCCATTTTGGAAAGAAGACACCTCAAGGTATTCGCTGAGGGGCATAATGAGTCCATGAAAAATTAAACTTTTTGTCAAAAGTTAGCGGAAAGGGAGACTTTGTGAGAAAAACAATGAAAAATCAATTTCCACTAACTTGTGCCAAAAAAAATCTTCTATGAACTCACCATGCCCCTCACGGATTACCTTGGGGTGTCTTCTTTCCAAAATGGGGTCACATGTGGGGTATTTATACTGCCCTGGCATTTTAGGGGCCCTAAAGCGTGAGAAGAAAATGCGTAAAAATGCCCTCCTAAAAGGTACTCATTGGAATTAGGGCCCCTTTGCGCATCTTGGCTGCAAAAAGTGTCACACATGTGGTATCGCCGTACTCAGGAGAAGTAGGGCGATGTGTTTCTGAGGTGTATTTTTACATATACCCATACTGGGTGAGAGAAATATCTCTGTAAATTGACAACTTTGAATAAAAAAATTTAAAAGTTGTCGTTTACAGCGATATTTCTCACACACAGTATGGGTATATATAAAAATACACCCCAAAACAGATTGCCCTACTTCTCCTGAGTACGGCGATACCATGTGTGACATTTTGCAGCCAAGATGCGCAAAGGAGCCCTAAACCAATGAGTACCTTTAGGATTTCATGAGCCATTTTTTTGCATTTGGATTCTCACACTTTAGGGGCCCTAAAATGCCAGGTGAGTATAAATACCCCACATGTGACCCCATTTTGGAAAGAAGACACCCCTAGGTATTCTGTGAGGGGCATGGTGAGTCCACAGAATTTTTATTTTTGGCACAAGTCAGCGGAAATTGTTTTTTTGTTTTTTATTTTGTTTTTACAAAGTCTCATATTCCACTAACTTGTGACAAAAATAAAATTTTACATGAACTCACCATACCCCTCACAGAATACCTTGGGGTGTCTTCTTTCCAAAATGGGGTCACATGTGGGGTATTTATACTGCCCTGGCATTTTAGGGGCCCCTAAATCGTGAGAAGAAGTCTGGAATCCAAATGCGTAAAAATGCCCTGTGAAATCCTAAAAGGTACTCATTGGTTTTAGGGCCCTTTGCGCACCAAGCTGCAAAAAGTGGCACACATGTGGTATCGCCGTACTTAGGAGAAGTAGGGCAATGTGTTTTGGGGTGTATTTTTACATATACCCATACTTTGTGTGAAAAATATCTCTGTAAACGACAACTTTTAAAATTTTTTATACAAAGTTGACAATTTACAGCGATATTTCTCTCACCCAGCATGGGTGTATGTAAAAATACACCCCAAAACACATTGCCCTACTTCTCCTGAGTACGGCGATACCACATGAGTGACACTTTTTGCAGCCTGGGTGCGCAAAGGGCCCAAATTCCAACGAGTACCTTTAGGTTTTACATGGCGGCTCACAATTTAGCCCCGCCCAAAATGCCAGAACAGTAAACACACCCCACAAATGACCCCATTTCGGAAAGTAGACACCCCAAGGTATTCACTGAGGGGCATAGTGAGTCCGTCTGAGATTTTTTTTTTTGCCAGAAGTTATCAGAAATTGAAACTTTTTTTTTTTTTTTTTCTCAGAAAGTGTCATTTTCCGCTAACTTGTGAAAAAAATGAAATGATACATGAACTCACCAAGCCCCTCCGCGAATACTTTGGGGTGTCTTCTTTCTAAAATGGTGTGATTTGGGGGTATTTATACTTTCCTGACATTCTAGCTCCTGAAGAAACATGACAGGCGCTCAGAAAGTCAGAGCTGCTTCAAAATGCCGAAATTCACTTTTTGCACCATAGTTTGTAAACGCTATAACTTTTACCCAAACCAATAAATATACACTTATTGGATTTTTTATCAAAGACATGTAGAACAATAAATTTAGAGAAAAATTTATATAGAAATGTAGTTTTTTTGAAAAATTTTACAACAGAAAGTGAAAAATGTCATTTTTTTGCAAAAATTTCGGTAATTTTTGATTAATAGCAAAAAAAGTAAAAATGTCAGCAGCAATGAAATACCACCAAATGAAAGCTCTATTAGTGAGAAGAAAAGAAGGTAAAATTCATTTGGGTGGTAAGTTGTATGACCGAGCAATAAACGGTGAAAGTAGTGTAGTGCGGAATTGTAAAAAGTGGCCTGGTCATTAAGGGTGTTTAAGCTAGGGGGGCTGATGTGGTTAAAGCGCAAGAAAATTTATACAAGTGCGATATCGTTGTAACAATACTGACCTGGAGAATGAAGATAACAGGTCAATTTTACCGCATACTGTACAATGTAAAAAAAAATATATAAAATCCTTTGTCAGAATTTTTTCCAATTCTACCATATTTGGAATTTTTTCCGCTTCTCACTACATGGTATGCCACCGTAAATGCCGCCATTAGAAAGTACAACATGTCCCGCAAAAATTAGCCCTCATAAGGCTATGTCAACGGAAAAATAAAAAAGATAGGACTATGGGAAGGCAGAAATGGAAAATCTCAGGGTCCTCTATGGGTTCAAGAGGTATTTTTTTTATTTATTTGTTTATATAATCGAAAATTATACAATTTTCTAATATACATGTAATTAAAATTCAGCATACACAACTTTCTCATATTAGGATTTTAACCCCTATAGGCACAAGAATGCTATAGTGGCTAGCCTATACATCAGACCTGTGTAATGTATCAATGGCCTAACTGAAACATGGCATCAGTCATGTGGCACCCTACTCATCATGCAGTTTCTGACATTTAATTGACAGCAGTGTTACCTGACATAAATGTACTGGGTCAGCACACAGGACTCATTCAAGTGATAAGTAAAAGGATTATTGGTGGAATTATGGTTTTTATTGTGGTTATTACAGTAACTACCTCATTGTGTGTCTCTAAGTGATGTTGTCATGTTGTTAATAAAGTTCAGTGTGAAAAAAACAGCACACACAGATCTGCTTTTACACTGACAAGCATGATACTGCTGCAGGTAGTAGTACTGTATATAATATATAAGTTCTGCTCCTCAATACACTACTATTCCTCTGTTAGATACCTGCAGTTAACGGAAAGCCAGGTCACATGATACTTGTCAGGGTCACTTGGGGGGGTCAATGTGGCCAAGCTTCTGACAAATTTAGTGGGTGGGAGAATGGTGAGCCTGCTTGTAACTAGTGGGAAAAATGAGGGGACAATGTGGAACGAGCTTCTGACAACTTAAGGGGGTATGGAGGATAGAAAGCCTACATGTGATTGCTGGGGGGGTGGGCAAGCTTCTGACAACTTTAGGGGGTGTGGAGGATAGTGAGCCTATATGTGACTGCCAAAGGGACCTAAAAGTCTCCTCATAGGAAGTAAAGCTGGATCTTCTTTGCAAAGAAAGTCAGGAACAAGGGTCGCATTGAGTGGCAAGTTAAATTATTTTTTTTTTGTCACATACAGTTTGTGTTATATGACTTTTCTGTATTGCCCGGCACGCTGAGAGCTTTAACTTTGATTTTTTTTCTTAAATTGGCACTCCGTCCGAAAAAGGTCGCCGACCCCTGTACTAGGTGTTGGTAAATAATTTACAGAGAAATAGAGCAAAGATGAGCAAATCAAGCGGCAGGGAACTTTTTCAGCAGCAGAGACAGCCCCTCACAGCTGAAGATCTCACTGATAAAGCAAATCTATTCGTACAAATTGAATTGCTCACCTCTACAGAGAAGTCATAGTCATAGACCATACATTCCTGTTTTAGTCAAAACTGGGAATTGAAGCAGGGGTGTACACAGATCTCAAAGGGCCCCATAACAAAACTTAGCATGGGCCTCCTGCATAACCAATTTAAGCTACTTTCACACTAGCGTTTTTGCTGGATCTGGCAGTGTTCAGCAAAAACGCTTCCATTACTGATAACATGGTCATGAGTAAGGATCGCTATTGTCTCTGATCCGAAATGCGTAGACTGGACTAACTGGCTCTTAAATCGCACTGAAAAATAAAGGTAACATTTTTTAACCTAGCTGGACCTTTTTCCTCTGTTCATTCCCAGTAACGCTTTGGTTCTCGGCGTGGTCCGTGCTGGGTGTGGTGGGGTAGAACACACCTACCACATATCTCTGCATTACTGATAATACAACCATCCACATCAGTTATGAACGTATCCGGTTGTATTATCTTTAACATAGCCAAGACGGATCCGTCATGAACTTCATTGAAAGTCAATGGCGGGACGGATCCGTTTTCTATTGTGCCAGATTGTGTCAGAGAAAGCAAACCGCAGCATGCTGCGGTTTGCTCTCTGGTATGAGAACGGAACGGAATGTATTTTGTAGCATTCCGTTCTGTTCAGTTACGTTTTGTCCCTATTGACAATGAATGTGGACAAAATTGAAGCGTTTTTTTCTGGTATTAAGACCCTGACAGATCTCAATACCGGAAAACATTAACGCTAGTGTAAAAGTAGCCTTAACCAGTACTTGCAGAAAAATATAAACAATTAGGGGCAGCACTACCTTAACTTCTTATCTTGTAAAATCTTGGATGGCGGTGCCTGCGGTGTTGGATCCTGGTCCGATCCCTGTTCATGCAGTAAGAAAATGACAACCGCGGCACTCACGTAGCATTGGATTCTTCTTTTATTTCTCCCAAAAATGCAATGTTTCGACTTCAACAGTCTTTTTCAAGCAAGTACTTAACCAGTACTTGAGCGTCAAACAATCCCAAGTCAACGCAAAGCACAGCACCCCAGATTCCTGATAAGTGCAATATTTTTCATTAAGCAGACAGAATTATAATAAAAAAGTAATAATCCCCTATATGTGCCAGTAGAAAAAAATGACCCTTTATAGTGCCCCCAGTAGTACAAATACCCCCTTATAATGTTTGTCAGTAGAAATAAATGCCGCTTATTGAGTCCAAGGGAGTTTCTAATGCCCCCTTATAGTGCCCCTCAGTAGTGCTAATGCCCCCTGACGTGTGCCAGTAGAAAAATGTCCGTGTGCCCCCTCAACCTCCGGCATGTAACCTTTGAGAATCACTGTTCTACAAGATGGGATGAATTCCTTGACAAGGTTGTGAATAAGGATAAATCAAATAGTTTAGAGAACAGGTCCAATTTAATTATACAAGGCCTGAGGTTGAGTGGGTGTGCTCTAATGCTTGTGGGAGGGAGGTTTTACAGGAGGAAGAAAATGCCTATAGACTTGGGTAATAGGACTAGGTAATCTTTTTTGGAATAATGAAAGTATTTTTTTCTGTCTGTATGTGATAAAAAAGGAATGACATGGTCTTTTCTCCAGTAAAATACCTGTATTGGTGCGGTATCATGTGTTCTGTGCTGCCCTTTATGCCAGGATGAGCTAAGCCTTTGGACACAGGTGAGGGCTGCTCTATTTTATTTTTCTTGTAGACTGTGTACCATACAGGACCCGGAAGAGACTTTTGTTTTATCATAGAAAGTAATTTACAGCTTACATCTACTCCTGTAATATGAAAGTACTAGTTTTATCTGCTTAGCTGTCTCCTTATTTTTCTTAAAGGGTTTTTTGTCACCAGGATTACACATTATAAGCTGTCTGACATTAGCTATGTGCTAATGTCAGAGCAGCTTGATAATGTCTTTTTTATAAAAATCCGATGTATATTTAGGCTAAAAAACATCTTTTTATAATATGTAAATTAGCCTCTAGGAGCAGGGGGGGCGTTGCCCTGCTCCTAGCGGCTCCGTGCGGCAACCTGCTGGCACGCCCCTTCTTTCTTTGATTGACAGTGCCGGGCAGCGATCCTCTCCTGCCTCCGGCACTGTCTCCCTCTCACGCTGGTGCCTGCTGTCCGCAGCTCACCGCGCCTGTGCCGAATACAGAGCGGCGGCGCAGGATTTAGCAGGGAGACAGTGCCGGAGGCAGGAGAGGATCGCTGCCTGGCACTGTCAATCAAAGAAAGAAGGGGCGTGCCAGCAGGTTGCCGCACGGAGCCGCTAGGAGCAGGGCAACGCCCCCCCTGCTCCTAGAGGCTAATTTACATATTATAAAAAGACGATTTTTAGCCTAAATATACCTCGGATTTTTATAAAAAAGACATTATCAAGCTGCTCTGACATTAGCACATAGCTAATGTCAGACAGCTTATAATGTCAAAACTTGATGACAGAAACCCTTTAAGTCTTCATTTTCTCCTATCTTTAGGTGACTTTTGGGGCTTTTGAAACAATTATCAGTTTTCCATAGAGTTATGCTCTCAAGATACAATGGTTTCAATAAAAATGGATGTCCAGGAACCAATTTATATTTTAACTTGAGGGACCTCTGTATACTGTATATGCAGTATTTCAGACTTGGGGGTATCTGCAATTCTTTGTTAATAGTACTGTTAACCAAATGTGCTGCATTTAATGGCATTTAATATGCTGCCATGTAAAACACTTAGTATGTTCCAACATGAGTCAGGCATGGCCAGAGTTAACTATTCTGGCCAAGCCCTCCCTGGAGTTCAGGGTGGGCACTGACCCTTTCCCCTGGGCTTTAGTAGAAGTTTCTAGAGTTCTAGGAGTAGACAGCTGTGAGGACAGGTTCTGGAGGAGTGAGCAGACCGAAGGTGCTCCTTTTCCCCACGCATTCAGCTGGAAGCTTCTGGAGACTAGAAGTTCCCTGTGTGTCCTCTGCTGCTTCTACAGAAATAGAGAGGGAAGATTCAGGAGAATTTTATGGTTACAGCGTGAAAGTCAGCAGGTTAACCAGCGTGGAGCATTATAGACTTTGCTGCTGCAACGGGGAAACAAGTTAAGACACGGCACCTGATGCACCCCAGCTTTGTGGATTCAAAGTTGACAATGTTTTAGTCAGTTTAGGTCTGTTTAGATCAGTGTACAACATTCTTATATCTGGCTGCAGTGGAGCGATAATGAGTTCAGACACCCTGCACAGTTCAGGTATTAATGTGGCCATTTATTTTGGCCATTCTGTGCAAATTGTGGACACTGACAAATTGCAGTTGTTAGGCATAAATCCCAGTACTAAAGACTGTAGCAAGGTAAAGAGTAATCTGAGAGCCATTAATTCCGGGTACAGATAACTGCTGAATGTCCTGCAACTCCTATTTGGTGCACAGTAAAGAATTTGGTTAAGTTCAACCTTGCCTGGTCACTGACTCTCCTAACACCACACACTGGCCACTGCATCATTTTCAAACCCTGTCATGCACCCACATGAACATTAAAAACCCTGTCATGCACCCACATTTAACATTAAAAGCACCCCAAACTACCATCAGGCATTAGCCTTATCTAAAGGTTGTGCCCCAAGGAAATATAGGGTGTCCCTCCTCGAATGCACTGACCCCAGAGAGCAATGGCCTGAGGAAGTACACCATGATACAACATGGCATAAGGACCACTACCTCTCCCAAACTTTGCACTGGCTCCTTAGGTGCTCACTGTATAATTTGGCATTACAAAGAGTATTGGGCCTATGTCCCTTACTGCTATTACCCTCAATTTATGTGTAAAACCCCCTACAAGTGACTTTATTGAAGTATCCAAGATATATGGTATTTGCTGTTGAACAGTATGAAACTGCGACAGTTGCAGCATTTTGGCACAACAGGGGTTAATCAACCATTTTGTTTTTGCCTCATGTCCTTAGGACCAGCCACAAAGCAGGTAAAGACTACTCTGCCAAGCAGAAGAGTGGAAAAGAGATTGAACCACCCACAAAAAAAGAAAGTGTGCGGTTTCCTGTTTGCCAAGAACTCTGATTTTGCTTGCTTGCCAATGTCTGGTGGATTGTGACTTACTCTAGAAAAAATGGTGAGACAAGGAAGAAACCCTTACTGGGGTGATGATCCCGAAGTGCTCCAGACTAGAGTTGAGCGAACACCTGGATGTTCGGGTTCGAGAAGTTCAGCCAAACTTCCCTAAAATGTTCGGGTTCAGGATCCGAACTCGACCCAAACTTCACCCTGAACCCGAACCCGATTGAAGTCAATGGGGACCCGAACTTTTGGGCACTAAAAAGGCTGTAATATAGTCCAGGAAAAGGCTAGAGGGCTGCAAAAGGCAGCAAAATGGAGGTAAATCCCCTGCAAAATGTGGATAGGGAAATGAATAAAAATTAAGCAATATCAATTGGAAAGAGGGCCCATAGCAGAGAATCAGGCTGCAAGTCACCCACCAATGGAGAAGGCCACTTTCATTTATTTAGGCCTCAGCACCCAGACAGAGGACAGAGGTCACATTGCAGAGAATCAGGCGTCATGTCACCCACCAATGGAGAAGGACACTTTTAGATAATTAGGCCCCTGGCACCCAGACGGAGGAGAGAGGTCGCATAGCAGAGAATCAGGCTTCATGTCACCCAGCAATAGAGAAGGCCACTTCCAGATATTTAGCCCATGGCACCCAGACAGAGGACACAGAGGACGCAAAGCAGAGAATCAGGCTTCATGTCACCCACCACTGGAACAGGCCACTTTCAGATAATTAGGCCCCTGGCACCTAGACTAAGGAGAGGTTCATTCAACTTTTGGTTGCACCGCAATATAATGGTAAAAAAAAAAGAGGATTCAATAAAAAAGTGCCCCGGAGTACAAGAAAATATGGTTGAGGGGGAGGCAGTTATAAATGTCTATTCTGCACAAGGGATAAACAGGTCCTGTGGGATTCATGCTTGGTTTATTTTTATGAACGTCAGCTTGTCCACGTTGGCTGTGGACAGGCGGCTGCGTTTGTCAGTAATGACGCCCCCTGCCGTGCTGAATACACGTTCAGACAAAACACTGGCCGCCAGGCAGCCCAGCACCTCCAAGGCATAAAAGGCTAGCTCTGGCCACGTGGACAATTTGGAGACCCAGAAGTTGAATGGGGGCCGAACCATCAGTCAGTACGTGGAGGGGTGTGCACACGTACTGTTCAACCATGTTAGTGAAATGCTGCCTCCTGCTAACACGTTCCGTATCAGGTGGTGGTGCAGTTAGCTGTGGCGTGGTGACAAAACTTTTCCACATTTCTGCCAAGCGTGCGCTTGTACTCGCACATCTTTCCATCACGCTCCAGTGCAGGAAGTAAGGTGGGCACATTGTCTTTGTACCAGGGATCCAGCAGGGTGGCAACCCAGTAGTCCGCACATGTTAAATGTGGGCAACTCTGCTGTCGTTGCGCAGGCACTGTAGCATGTAGTCGTTCATGTGTGCCAGGCTGCCCAGAGGTAAGGACAAGCTGTCCTCTGTAAGGAGGCGTATCGTCATCGTCCTCCGTATCCCCCCAGCCACGCACCAGTGATGGGCCTGAGCTGTGTTGGGTGCCACCCCACTGTGAACCTGCTTCATCATCATCCTCCTCCACCTCATCCTCCTCGTCCTCCAGTAGTGGGCCCTGGCTGGCCACATTTGTACCTGGCCTCTGCTGTTGCAAAAAACTTCCCTCTGAGGCACTTCTAACAGACTGGCCTGAAAGTGCTAAAAATGACCCCTCATCCTCCTCCTCCTCCTGGGTCACTTCCTCTTCCATCATCGCCCTAAGTGTTTTCTCAAGGAGACATAGAAGTGGTATTGTAATGCTGATAATGGCGTCATCGCCACTGGCCATGTTGATGGAGTACTCGAAACAGCGCAACAGGGCACACAGGTCTCGCATGGAGGTCCAGTCATTGGTGGTGAAGTGGTGCTGTTCCGCAGTGCGACTCACCCGTGCATGCTGCAGCTGAAACTCCACTATGGCCTGCTGCTGCTCGCACAGTCTCTCCAGCATGTGCAAGGTGGAGTTCCACCTGGTGGGCACGTCGCATATGAGGCGGTGAGCGGGAAGGCCGAAGTTACGCTGTAGCGCAGACAGGTGAGCAGCGGCAGGATGTGAACGCCGGAAGCGCGCACAGACGGCCCACACTTTATGCAGCAGCTCTGACATGTCGGGGTAGTTGTGAATGAACTTTTGCACCACCAAATTCAGCAAATGCGCCAGGCAAGGGATGTGCGTCAAACCGGCTAGTCCCAGAGCTGCGACGAGATTTCGCCCATTATCGCACACCACCAGGCCGGGCTTGAGGCCCACCGGCAGCAACCACTGACGGGTCTGTTGTTCAATACCCCGCCACAACTCCTGCGCGGTGTGGGGCCTGTTCCCCAAACATATGAGTTTCAGAACGGCCTGCTGACGTTTACCCCGGGCTGTGCTGAAGGTGTCTGGCTGACTGGATGAGCATGTGGAAGCAGAGGAGGAGGAGGAAGCCGAGTAGGAGGAGGAGGCTACAGGAGGCAAAGAATGATGCCCTGCGATCCTTGGCGGCGGAAGAACGTGCGCCAAAGAAATCTCCGCCTGGGGCCCAGCCGCCACTACATTTACCCAGTGTGCAGTTAGGGAGATATAGCGTCCCTAGCCGTGCTTACTGGTCCACGTATCTGTGGTTAGGTGAACCTTGCCACAGATGGCGTTCCGCAGTGCACACTTGATTTTATCGGATACTTGGTTGTGCAGGGAAGGCACGGCTGTCTTGGAGAAGTAGTGGCGGCTGGGAACAACATACTGTGGGACAGCCATCGCCATCAGCTGTTTGAAGCTGTCTGTGTCCACCAGCCTGAATGACAGCATTTCAAAGGCCAGTAGTTTAGAAATGCTGGCATTCAGGCCCAGGGCTCGAGGGTGGCTAGGTGGGAATTTACGCTTTCTCTCTAAGGTTTGTGAGATGGAGAGCTGAACGCTGCCGTGTGACATGGTGGAGATGCTTGGTGATGGAGGTGGTGTCGGTGGCACATCCTCTGTTTGGTGGGCGGCAGGTGCCAACATTCCTCCCGAGGCGGAAAAAGAGGCCGAGGCAGCAGCAGAAGAGGGAGCAGGGGAAGCCTGAGTGAGTTCCTTGTTTTTAAGGTGTGTACTCCACTGCAGTTCATGCTTTTCATGTAGATGCCTGGTCATGCAGGTTGTGCTAAGGTTCAGAACGTTAATGCCTCGCTTCAGGCTCTGACGGCACAGCGTGCAAACCACTCAGGTCTTGTCGTCAGCACATTGTTTAAAGAAGTGCCATGCCAGGGAACTCCTTGAAGCTGCCTTTGGGGTGCTTGGTCCCTGGTGGCGGTGGTCAGTAGCAGGCAAACTCGGTCCCTGGTGGCGGCTGTTCTGCTTTTGCCCCCTGCTCCCTCTTTTGCTATGCTGTTGGCTCAGTCTCACCACTGCCTCTTCCTCTGAACTATGAAAGTCAGTAGCACGACCTTCATTCTATGTGAGGTCTACTGGGGAAGGGCTAGGTGGATTCCCTTGGGAAACCCTGCCAGCAAAGTTTTCAAACAGCATAAGAGACTGCTGCATAACTTGAGGCTCTGACAGTTTCCCTGATATGCATGGGGGTGATGTGACAGACTGATGGGCTTGGTTTTCAGGCGCCACCTGTGCACTTTCTGCAGAAGACTGGGTGGAAGATAATGTTGTGAACGTGCTGGATCCACTGTTGGCCACCCAATTGACTAGCGCCTGTACTTGCTCAGGCTTTACCATCCTTAGAACGGCATTAGGCCCCACCAAATATCGCTGTAAATTATAGCGGGTACTGGAACCTGAGGTAGTTGGTTCACTAGGACGTGTGGCTGTGGCAGAACGGCCACGTCCTCTCCCAGCACCAGAGGGTCCACTAACAACACCATGACCATGTCCGCGTCCCTGACTAGATGTTTTCCTAATTGTTACCGTTCACCACAATAAGAAAAAAATTATTTGGCCCAATGTATTCAATTCAAATTCAGGCTTTTTTTTTTTTTACAGGCACCTAACACTATCTGGCTATCTATTTATGTACCGTATTACACTAATCCAGGCACAGCAGTAACCACAGATTTAGGGGAATATCAATTGTAGGCCTAGTATTTAGACCTTGGATGAAAGGTATCCTTTTACAGACAGATTTACACAAATATATAGGATTATGCTTTCAGCACTTGTATTTTAACACTTTGTGTAATATACCCTTTAATGGAAAGAAATACACTTAGGGATGCAAAACAGTGTGTGTAAATGTAGAGGATTATGCTGTATTTTAACACTTACTGTAATATACTCTTTAACGGAAAGAAATACACTTGGAGATGCACGCTGAGTGTAATATACCCTTTAACGGACAGATTTACACTTGGCCTGCAACAGCTGGAACACCAGATTTACTGTATTTCTATTTTGGCAATTGAATTTCACCCCAGAAAATTATCTATCCTTTGCCGGACACTATTAAACTTGGCCAGCCACTGCTGGGACAGCAGATTTACGGTATTGCTATTTTGGCTATTGAATTTCACCCCCGAAAATAATATATCCTATGATGGACACTATGAAACTTGTCCAGTCACAGCTGGAACGCCAGATTTAGGGGATTGCTATTTTGGCAATTGAATTTCACCCCAGAACAAAATATATCCTTTGCCAGACACTATTAAACTTTGCCAGCCACTGCTGGGACACCAGATTTAGTGGATTGCCATTTTGGCAATTGAATTTAACTCCTTAATATAGAAATTTCTATCCTGAGTTTCTAGGGGTGACAATAAGCACAGCCAAGCCCGTGATATAGGATATAGCAAAAAAAAAAACTAGTATTGATGGAGTGATGGACTTGGTGGCAGCTTGTACACCACAAGACACAAAATGGCCGCCAATGAAAGTGACAGAAAAACGCTCTGTGCAGCCTACAAACCTGTGAGAAGGTAACTAGCAGAAGTTGAATGTTTCACAGCTGTAGATCGATCACTTCACTAGGTGTTTTTGCTGACTTTTCCCTGCCTAATCTCGCCCTCACAGAAGCTGCGTCCTCTCCCTATTTTCTACACCAGAGGAGAGAAGCTGAACAGACATTCACTCCACTGAGAGTTCAGTTTTATGTAAGCAAAGAGGCCAAAATAGGTATTTTATACAGTTATAAATGTTCCTATTGTTAATAGTGTGATTAGAGCTATATACTGAACTAGTTATATGTGATTACTTGCAGTTTCACCAAATAAACAGTATGCAAATAGCAAATGCACAGTATGCAATAAGCAAATGAATAGACCAAATAGCAAATACCAAATTGCGACCAAACTACGCAAACTACGTACAGTCTGCGAACTGCTCATACTATAACATATAGAGCAAGTAAAACTATTGGTTAAGCCTCAGATATACCTCTCAGAGAGATCATAAAGTGCTTAAATAACTTAAAGTGAAAGTAGAGATACTGAAGAGAGAAATATATCCACCATTTTATGTTGAATGACAAGATTGAATAGTTGAACCACCATTTTTTGATACTTTATTCAACACGTGTTTTGTATATGGACTATCTGCTGCGGAGGCAGCAGTGTTATATTTGAAGAAAAGTTGAAGTTAATAAACAAGTTATTTCTAGCATGTAGCGTGCTCTTTAAACCTACTGCTTCCATAGAATTGCGCAAGAGGAATCACAGAGTAATAGACAGTCTGGGTAGACTAGAAAAGTCAGAGATACCAAAATTCCTCTAATGCCACAACGCATAAGGTACTTCATTGTGCTGGCCCTGCCATAGCTCGTCCTCGCTGTATAGTGGAACTGAGCCCACAGCATATAATACTTCGCTGGCTGAAGGAACAGAAAAGGACAGAGGCAGGTTGGGGACAAGTGAGGGCACAGGACCTGCTTCCGGGCCATGCCAACTAAGGGTTGTGTCTGACGAACCCACCGACTCTTGGCTGGGGGTGTTTGATGTCACTTGGGACAAAGTGGATGACTGAGTCAACCATTCAATAACCGCTGGATTGCTGGTCAAGGCACGACTGCTAGATGGAACCGGGCGCTCAGGCCTCTCGCTGCAACTGCTGCTACGCCCCCTTACTCTGCTGAGACCTTTGCCATCTCCAGAAACATTTAGGCCTCTGCCACTCCTCTATCTGACATACTGTTAGATCAAATAAATAATTAAAACACCTCAAAAAAGTCAGTAATTTTCTCACTTCACCACATAACACCTAATAAGACCTCCTTTTTTTCCCCCCACTAATACATGCCAAAGAAGGCTTTAGAAAATATAAACGCACCGCTGAATGGCAAATAGGCCCTTACTTTTTTCCACTTATACACGCCACAAAAGGCGTTAGAACATATAACAGCATCACTGAACTGCAAATATATCTTTTATTGCCACTACCACAAGCCAAAAAGGGCTGTAATTTTCTCACTTCACCAACATATAACTGCACCGCTGAATGCCAAATATATATATTTTTTCCACTAATAGACACCAAAATGTAACAGTCACGTCCACACACACACAGGGGGAAGGATAGTGACCACTCCACCCTCACCCCTGGCCCTGCCTACTTGCCTTACGAGTCCTGATGACAGGGAACAACTGGACGACAGTTAGGATATGTGCAGGGAAGACAGACAAGACAAAATATGGAACGTGAACGGACCGGGTCAGAACCAAGAGAGCTACGCAGTACAAAGGGTTAAGCAAAAAATTATCGGGAGAAGCTGGCGTCAAATACCAGGAGAGTAGAGAAATACCAGAGGAGTCCACAAAGAGTAGTCAGGTGGGAGCCAAGGTCACAATACCAGAAGGGATACGCAGTACAGGAGGAGCAGGCAAAGGATCGTCAGGGAACAGGATCAGGTGAGTATTCAGTCCAACAAATAGCCAGGCACCTAGAATTACCAGGCAACCTGTGGTCAGCAGGCTGCCTGTATTTATAGTGAGGTCTGAGGGTCATGTGACATGACCAGCGTCACATGACCGACAGACAGACTAGTCAAGCACCAAGTGATCAGCTCAGTGCTTAAGGCAGACCTAGGAGCAGGGAGCCTCCCCACTAGCAAAGCCGACTTGGGAACAAGGCCAAACACAGATCCTTGCTCCCAAAGCTAAGCAGCAGGTCTGCAGCTGATGGGAAACCGAGTGCACCTTTGGCGCCCCGTGATGCAAAAAAGGGCTATAATTTTCTCACCGCCACACAACAGCAAATAATTTTTTTATGCCACTAATACACACCAAAAAGGAATTTAGAACATATAACTGTACAGCTGAATGGCGAATATTATATATTATTTTGCCACTAATGCACACCAAGAAAGGAATATAATTTTCTTACTTCACCACACAATGACAAATATATTTTTTGTGCCACTAATACACGCAAAAAAAGTGCTTTAGAACATATAACTGCACCGCTTAACGGCAAATATATATTTTTTTGCCACTTATACACACCAAAAAGGGCTGTTATTTTCTCACTTCACCACACAACGGCAAATACAGTACTTTTTTTTGTGCCACAAATACACGCCAATATAATTTCAGCGCTAAATGGCAAATATATAATTTTTTGCCACTAATACACGTAAAAAAAGGCTGTATTTTCTCAGTTCACCACACAACGGCAAATGCTTTTTTTTGTGCCACTAATAAACACAAAAAAGGACTTTAGATCATATAACTGGACTGCTGAACGGCAAAAAATATATATGTTTCACCACTAATACCTGCCAAAAAGAGCTTTAGAACATATAACTGCACCGCTGAATAGAAAATAATATATATTTTTTGCCACTAATACATGCCAAAAAGGGCTGTATTTTCTCAGTTCACCACACAATGGCAAATACTTTTTTTTGTGCCACAAATACACGCCAAAAAGGGCTTTAGAACATATAATTGCAGCGCTAAACGGCAAATATATAATTTTTTGCCACTAATACACATCAAAAAAGGTTGTATTTTCTCAGTTCACCACACAACGGCAAATGCTTTTTTTTGTGCCACTAATAAACGCAAAAAAGGACTTTAGATCATAAACCTGGACTGCTGAACGGCAAATAATATATATTTTTTCGCCACTAATACCTGCCAAAAAGGGCTTTATAACATATAACTGCACCGCTGAATAGCAAATAATATATATTTTTGCACTAATACACGCCTAAAAAGGTTATAATTTTCTCACTTCACCACACAACAGTAAATACTTTTTTTATGCTACTAATACACGCCAAAAAGGGCTTCAGAACATATAATTGCAGCACTAAACTGCAAATATATATTTTTTGGCCACTAATACACGTAAAAAAGGGCTGTATTTTCTCAGTTCACCACACAATGGCAAATACTTTTTTTTGCACCACTAATAATTGCAAAAAAGAACTTTAGCACATATAACTGCACCAATGAACGCCAAATATATATTTTTTTGCCACTAATACACACCAAAAAAGGGCTATAATTTTCTCACTTCACCACACAACGGCAAATACTTTTTTGTGTGCACCTAATACACGCCAAAAAGGACTTTAGAACATATAACTATACCGCTGAACGGCATGAACGCCAAGAAAGGGCTATAATTTTCTCACTTCACCACACAATGGCAAATACTTTTTTGTGTGCAACTAATACATGCCAAAAAGTGCTTTAGAACATATAACTGCACCCCTGAACGGAAAATATATATTTTTTTGCCACTAATACACACCAAAAAGGGCTGTAATTTTCTCACTTCACCACACAACAGCAAATACTTTTCTTTGTGCCGCTAATACATGCCAAAAAGGGCTTTAAAACATATAACCGCACTGCTGAACGGCAAATAATATATTTTTTTTGCCACTAATACCTGCCAAAACGGACTTTGGAACATATATACGACAAACAAGCATTTGCAATTGTGTGGTGAAGTGAGAAAATTATAGCCCTTTTTTGCGTGCATTAGTGGAAAACAAATATAGGTTTGGTGTTCAGTGGTACAGTTATATGTTCTAAAGTCCTTTTTGGAGTGTATTAGTGGCACAAAAAAAAGTATTTGCCATTGTGTGGTGGTGAAGTGAGAAAATGACAGCCCTTTTTGGCATGTATTAGGTGCAAAAAAAAATATATTTCCCATTCAGCAGTGCAGTTATATGTTCTAAAGCCCTTTTTGGCGTGCATTAGTGGCACAAAAAAAAAGTATTTGCCGTTGTGTGGTGAAGAGAGAAAATTAAAGCCCTTTTTGCCGTGTATTAGTGGCAAAAAATATATATTATTTGTGTACCACTAATGCATGCAAAAAAGTGCTTTAGAACATATAACTGCACCGCTGAACTGCAAATATATATTTTTTTGCCACTAATACAGGCCAAAATGGGCTTTAGAACATATAACTGCACCAATGAACGGCAAATATGTCCTTATTTTTTTCTACTAATACACACCACAAAAGGCTTTAGAAAATATAACTGCACCGCTGAATGGCAAATAATATATATTGTTTTGCCACTAATACATGCCAAAAAAGGGCTTTAGAATATATAACTGCACCACTGAACGGCAAATAATATATATTTTTTTGCCACTAATACACGCCAAAAAGGGCTTTAGAACACATAACTGCACCGCTGAACGGCAAATAAGATAAATATTGTTGTGCCACTAATACACGCCAAAAAGGGCTTTAGAACATATAACTGCATGGCTGAACGGCAAATATATATATTTTTGCCACTAATACACGCCAAACAGGGCTTTAATTTTCTCACTTCACCACACAACGGAAAATACTTTTTTTTGTGCCACTAATACACTTCAAAAAGGGCTGTATTTTCTCAGTTCACCACACAACGGCAAATACTTTTTTTTGTGCCACTAATAAACGCAAAAAAGGACTTTAGATCATATAACTGGACTGCTGAACGGCAAATAATATATATTTTTTTGTCACTAATACGCGCCAAAAAGGGCTTTAGAACACATAACTGCACCGCTGAACGGCAAATAAGATATATATTTTTGTGCCACTAATACACGCCAAAAAGGGCTTTAGAACATATAACTGCACGGCTGAACGGCAAATATATATATTTGTCACTTCACCACACAACGGAAAATACTTCTTTTTTGTGCCACTAATACACGTCAAAAAAGACTTTAGAACACATAACTGCACCGCTGAAGGCAAATAATATATATATTTTTTTGCCACTAATACACGCCAAAAAGTGCTTTAGAACATATAACTGCACCTCTTAATGACAAATAACATATATTTTTTTGATACAAATACATGTCAAAAAGGGCTTTAGAACATATAACTGCACTGCTGAATGGCAAATATATATTATATATATATATATATTAATATATGACATATTATACATTATATATGTCAAATAGGCCCTTATTTTTTTCCACTTTTCCACTCCACAAAAGTCTTTAGAACATATAACTGCACTGCTGAACGGCAAATAATATATATTTTATTGCCACTAATACACTCCAAAAAGGGCTTTAGAACATATAACTGCAACACTGAACGGCAAATAGGCACTTATTTTCTTCCACCTATATACGCCACAAAAGTCTTCAGAACATATAACTGTACTGCTGAAAGGCAAATAATATTTTTTTTTCCCCCACTAATACACGCCATAAAATGCTTTAGAACATATAACTGCACAGCACAAGGTCAAATAAGACATAGAAATATTTCCTTGTAATAAACCCTGTTAATGGCTGTATCAAACAGCACTTGCACTCCAATAACAAGAATGGTTTGTTAGAATTACAGAGCTGTATAATGGCAATTTGGATCCGCAGTCAGTACAGCAAGGTGTAATAGGATTTTATTCTATTACCCAGGCTGTACACTCCTCTACTGAACCCTGTTCTGCTTCAATACTGTGGAATGATTCCTCCCTATCCTTTACCTGAACTTCTATACAGCAAAATAAAAGTTTTAAAGTCTTTTCTACCACTGTCCCTAGTGCCTGCTGACATCTGTCCCAGCACTAAGCTGGAAAATGACTAAATCCAAGATGGCTGAGGCTATTTATAGGGCTGTGACATCACAAGGCTGGCTGGCTGCTGATTGGCTGCATGCATGGCATTGTGGGTGATCCCTCGTTCCCAGAGTTCCATGCTCCATGTCCTAACACGTGCAGCAGCCACGTTACCACGAAGCGTGAGGAAATTCGGATTTGGTGCGAATCAAATTTTTCCTGAAATTCGGATCGAATTCCACTTCGTCAACTTCTATTCGCTCATCTCTACTATTAATAATTATTTAAAATATTTTATAAAATAATTCTGCAAACTTGACTAGTTGTGTATTGTCTAATAATGTTCTTCAGTAGACATAGTAAGTAGGATGCCTGCTAGAACAACTGTGCTGTACAGTATTATTGAACAGTACTCCTCAATGCCTTATACACAAACCCTTTGCGAGTAAATGAAGCGTATACTTTGTCTATGCTAAGAGAAAGAAAACTCTGTAATACAAAGGCATAACTGTGGCAAAATGTTAGCATACACAAAAAATATGCAGACAGTAGCTTCGACATAAGAAGAGTAAGGTTCATGTAGGTCACTAATACACAGCATTTTAACATGCATTTTGCTATTGAGTAAAACAAGTAAACCGTTAATAATGTCACATAAAACTCTTTTAAATAACAAAAGGTTGTTGGTATGGATCTGCTCACATAAAAAACACATTTTAAGTGGCAGACAGTGTTGACCTCCATGCACCAATACACTGCTAGCATCTTACTAACATATGAATAATTTCCCTTAAAGGGCAACAATAGGGTTTTATGACCTGTTTTAAAAGCAATATCTGAAAAGGTTCACTTGAGACTTCACCAATATTTAGAGGAGCCACAGAAACGGATGCGGGTCCCAATGTCCCAAAGCCACATAATATTGTTGATTGTTATATTTGAATATGAGCTCTATGACTTCCAGATATCTTTAATTCAATCTGTGGTGTCAGACCTCATAACATTAATCTTGTCACGAATGAAAATTCTTATTAAGCTTGCAGTAATCGACTTGGAATTACTTAAATAAATTGTCTTGCAGAGTTTTTCTTTTTACGGGCTGCATTACCTTTTCTTTAAAGGGATATTCCAGGAGCATAATTTTAATTAAAAATGGGGACAGAGTTGGCTAAAAAGACCATCAGTACTACTCACTTTACCGATCACTAGCCACTGTTGGTTGTCCGCTGCTCCGGTCCCTGGGGTATTATGTCCCTGGAATACCCCATTAATAATATATTCATAACATATTGAGGTTATTAACATGTCTAATCTTTTGAACATCTGTCATGACTGTGTTGTTACAGCTACACCTAAGAATGTTACCAAAGATACTTATTCGTAAGGAATACTAGAGCTTAATAACAATGACTGGTATATAATAGAATGGAAAAAAAATTAATTTCTGTGACGCAGTATATTTCTTGTACTGCTCTTCACCACAGCGAGTGGCTGCTAAGATTTAAGTAGACCAGACCAAGACTTAAAAAGACCTCAGAGAGTGGCCAACCTGTGGTGTGGTTCATACAGACCTGGTTCCCACTGCTTGGTTCCGGCTCCATTGCTCCTTGGCTGTCTCTGCAGCTCCAAGATGCTCTGGCATCAACATCCTTTTGACGGATGCAAAGTGACTGCTGTAGCCAATCATGCACCGATGACCGTTTATCGTGCGGCACATGACCTAGTGACATCCCGCATGGTTGACAAGTCACTGTTGTGGCCAGTGATTGGCTGCAGTAGTCATGTGGTGCCTGTCAATAGGATGTTGATGGCAGAGAATCACAGAGCTGCAGAGATAGCTGGGGAGCTGGAACCCAGTGGTGCGGACCAGTAAGTATGAACTTCAACATGGGTTGACCACTCTCTGAGGTCTTTTTAAGTCTTGGATCACCCCTTTAAGCTGCCCATGCACATTAAATTAATGTTGCCTGAACCCATCGCAAAGAAGGTCCAAATGGGTCTGATACTATCCAATCAATGCTGCCAGACTCAAATTGTGCAGGTATACACCCAAATCTGTTAACACCCAGATGGGCCTTCATTTCAAACTAATAGTAATTCATTCATAGCTTCTAGCATAAATAAATAAAGAATAGCACACGAATCGCATCATAAGAAGAAATGCTCCAGAATTGTTATCACATGGGAAATACAAGTAGTTGCTAAAACAGACATGTGAGGAGAGTTCTTCTTTATCTTTATTGCTAACTTGGACTCTGTATTGGCTTGAAATCTGAGCACTTGTATCAGTATGACACAGTGACAGTATCTTAGAACTTTAGGCCACTGGTATCTGTGTACAGTATTGTTGTAATTAGCCTTATTTCTCGCCACTATTAACAGAAATGGAGGGAAGCATAATAAAGATTTACTAATATTGCTTAAAATTATCAATATATTATATCCACAATGCAAAAACCGCATCACCTGACAGGAATATTATCTTTTATTACACATTATTTTAAAATGTACATCTTTTCATGATTGTGGTAGGGATTCAAATATGTTGCGCCTTAATAAATATTCAATACAATTCAATTCAATTCAATTGAACATCATATTTAAAATAGTTTTCGTTTTTGTATTGAATATTTATTTTGGCGCAACATATTTGAATCCCTACCACAATCATGAAAAGATGTACATTTTAAAATCATGTGTAATAAAAGATATTTTTTTTAAAAGAAACATAGTAGTACTCATATTTGTTGATTGTTTAATATTGCCTAAAATGTAAACAGCATGAACTTAGGTAGTCATTCTTACCTCATGCTGTATGATATATTTTCAGCACTGTTAGACACTTTTGTTTTTAACTTAACTCAAGCTATGTATTTGTTGGCTTACTGTGAGTCAAAATTTTGCCACATGTAGTAGCATCTTAAGACATGCCCTTTCTAATAAGCCAAACCCCTTTCCACTAAGAAATGTCCCCTCATCGAGCGAGGCACATCTTTTTTGTGCATTTGCTTTATAAATAGGTAAAAAATGTCATACAACATTATGCACCACCATAATGCCAAATTTTAGGTGTGATCACATTAGTAAATGAGAACCGATGTTTTTGCTAACAAACCTGGATCCAACCCTGGCAGTATAGAAGGGCAATCTGTTGGCTCATCTTGCCAATAATTTCATGGGTAGCATTCTGCACTGTATCCTATAACAAACCATGATAAGACAAGGAGCATCAACTGCTCACTGCATGAAAAACTTGTATGTATTATGATGGTGGATCCCTACAGTTCTTTTTCGAATACTATCACTGACTCTGGTTGGGAATAAACTCAATTTTACATAAAGATGAAAGGAAATTCAAGCATAATACATGCTATATACTGATTTCAAATTAGCAATTGAATATTTACAATATTAGAGGATTTAAAAGCTTACTTTAAAGCATCTGCTTCAACAACAAAAAAAATCACATTAAGGCCCCTTTCACACGGGCGTCATGTTTGACCCCCGGATACGAGGCGGGTGCGTTGCGGGAATATGTGTGCTTTTCCCGCGCGGGTGCAAACGTTTGTAATGCATTTTGCACGCGCGTGAGAAAAATCGCCATGTTTGGTACCCAGACCCGAAGCCGGACTTCATCACTGAAGTCCGGTTTCAGGTCTTCTGGAGAATTTATTATTTTCCCTTATTACATGGTTATAAGGGGAAATAATAGCATTCTTAATAAAGAATGCATAGTAAAATGAAGTGGAAGGGGTTAAAAATAATAAACGTTAACTTACCTTAGCCACTTGATCGCGTAGTTGCGATCTGTCCTCTCTTTCCCAGCATCAGCTAAGAACTAAAGGACCTGTGATGACGTCACATCACATGGTCCAATCACATGGTCCATCACCATGGTAAGATGGACCATGTGATTGGACCATGTGATGTGACGTCATCACAGGTCCTTTAGTTCTTAACTGATGCTGGAAAAGAGAGGACAGATCACAACTACGCGATCAAGTGTCTAAGGTAAGTTAACTTTTATTATTTTTAACCCCTTCCACTTCATTTTACTATGCATTCTTTATTAAGAATGCTATTATTATCCCTTATAACCATGTTATAAGGGAAAATAATAAAGATCGGGTCCCGTTGCTAAGCAACCATGCGGGAAAATCGCAACGCATCCGCACTTGCTTGCGGATGCTTGCAATTTTCCCGCAGCCCCATTTACTACTTGCATGAAAAACGCACAATATAGAGCATGCTGCGATTTTCACACAACGCAGAAGTGATGCGTGAAAATCACCGCTCATGTGCACAGCCCATAGAAATCAATGGGTCCGGATTCAGTGCGGGTGCAATGCGTCCTCCTCACGCATTGCACCCGAGCGGAAAACTCGCCCGTGTGAAAGGAGCCTAACTGGGGAGAAAAATTTACATTATGATCTCCTTTTCATTTCGTTACTTGCATATTTGCTAATTCTTGGGTTCCTTTTCTGTCATTCAAAATGGCTGCACCGCTCAGACTATCTGGTGCACATTGTTAATCTGTAGTCCAAGACACTTTCTACTTGTCCAGCCCTGCCCTTGGTTTGGCTAGTACTGTTCACATGAGCATGGTTGGCCAATCCAATGGCAGCAGGGAGTGCTTTGGACTACCAAAAAACACAGTATGCAACAAGTAGTCTGAGAGGCGGTATGGCCATCTTGGATAACAGAAGAGGAGCCTGGGAACTGACAAATTTGAGGCTAAAATGATGAGGAGGGCTGCATAGGAAGTGTCTGGTTATTTGCCAGTTTATATAAACTGTAAGGTTGCTTTACGACTTTGCTTTAACGATTACTTAAACAATTTAATTTAAAAAATTGATTATATTAAATTAGTAATAGAAATGGAAATAGATTTTATTCTGTATAAATGATCCTGTTATGAATGTAGGTTTTTATTCTTTCATTTTTCTTTCTGATTTTTATTACTTTTCTTATTCTGTGTGTGAACATAAGATCCCCAAAGCATAAAACCATAAAAATACTATAGTGAACGTATCTCTCACAGGAGGAATAATAACAGCATAGTTTTTCAGATTTCAACTTTGCAAAATTGAATTTGACTTACCACATCTATTATTTGTAGAAGGGAAAGCTGTAGCTCTACAAGTAAAGGCTGTGAGTCATTCACTACGGGTCTTTCTAGACGATTGTAATTTCTTAGCAGCTCTCTATAAAGTTTCCTTTGGTATTCCCCTTGATGGGAGCCTGTAAAAAAATAAGACTTCTGATAATAAAGCATGCATAAGTGCATACAGTATATCAAATGTAAACATTTACTATATGTACAAATATAAGCCTTAGTCTACTTTCACACTCGCGTTTTGGTTTCCGTTTGTGAGATCTGTTCAGGGCTCTCACCAGCAGTCCAAAACGGATCAGTTTGCATTCTAATGTATTCTGAATGGAAAAGGATCCGCTCAGAATGCATCAGTTTGCATCAGTTCAGTTTCCATTCCGCTTTGGAGATGGACACCAAAACGCTGCTTGCAGCGTTTTGGTGTCCGTCTCATGAAACTGAGCCAAACGGCACAATAGAAAACGGATCCGTTCTCCATTGACTTTCAGTGATGTGCAAGACGGATCCGTCTTGGCTATGTTAAAGATAACACAAACGGATCCAATCTGAACAGATGCAGACGGTTGTATTATTTGAACGGACCCGTCCATGACGGATCCGCACAAAACGCGAGTGTGAAAGTAGCCTTAATATAGTTCTTTTTTTAGCATTAGGTAGAGGGTGGAGGGACTCTGCTCTTTGGCCAATTCTATTTATCTAAGACACATACATCCATTTTCTTTTTGTCTGTGGACCCATAGTATATAAAGTACCTTGGAAACCAGCATTCGAGGAAAAGAGAATGAAATAATTCATGGACCAGGTATGTTACATCACTCTAGTTTAAGCATTTTACTACTGGAAATATTTCTGAGGAGTTTTGCTTTAAGGCCTGGTGGATTGGGATGGCCTTTATGAAGTAAACTACTGAATTTATTAGCTTTTAGAGTTGAGCGAACACCTGGATGTTCGGGTTCGACGAGTTCGGCCGAACTTTCGAAAAATGTTCGGGTTCGGGATCCGAACTCGACCCGAACTTCATCCCGAACCCGAACCCCATAGAAGTCAATGGGGACCCGAACTTTTGGGCACTAAAAAGGCTGTAAAACACACCCGGAAAGGGCTAGAGGGCTGCAAAAGGCAGCAAAATGTAGTTAAATCCCCTGCAAACAAATGTAGATAGGGAAATGATGAGTTAACATAAAATAAATAAAAATTAAACAATATTAATTGGAGTGAGGTCCCATAGCACAGAATCAGGCTTCAAGTCACCCACCAATGGAGAAGGTCACTTACTATTATTTTGACCACAGCACCCAGACAAAGGAGAGAGGTCCCACAGCAGAGAACCAGGCATCATATCACCCACCACAGGAGTAGGCCACCATTTAGTTACTTTGACCCCTACACCCAGACGGAGGAGAGAGGTTACACAGCAGAGAATCAGGCATTTAGATCACCCACCACAGGAGTAGGCCCCATTGAATCAGACCCTGGCAACCATGTCAGATGGCACAACCATCAGCTTTATATCAATCAGCACAGGAGAAGGCGACTTTGAAAGACTTTGACCCCTACACCCAGATGGAGGAGAGAGGTTTCACAGCAGAGAATCAGGCATCATATCAACCACCACAGGAGAAGCCACCATTTAGTTACTTTGACCCCTGCACCCAGGAAGAGGAGAGAGCCCCACAGCACATATTCTGGCATCATATCAGCCACCACAGGAGAAGCCACCATTGAGTTGCTTTGACCCCTGCACCCAGGAAGAGGAGAGAGGCCCCACAGCACATATTCTGGCATCATATCAGCCACCACAGGAGAAGCCACCATTGAGTTACTTTGACCCCGCACCCAGGAAGAGGAGAGAGGCACCACAGCACATATTCAGGCATCATATCACACACCACAGGAGAAGGCCTCTTTCAGTGATTTAGGCCTTTGGACCCAGACAGAGGAGAGAGGCACCACAGCACATATTCTGGCATCATATCAGCCACCACAGGAGAAGCCACCATTGAGTTGCTTTGACCCCTGCACCCAGGAAGAGGAGAGAGGCCCCACAGCACATATTCTGGCATCATATCACCCACCACAGGAGTAGGCCACCATTTAGTTACTTTGACCCCTACACCCAGACGGAGGAGAGAGGTTACACAGCAGAGAATCAGGCATTTAGATCACCCACCACAGGAGTAGGCCACCATTGAATCAGACCCCGGCAACCATGTCCAGATGGCACAAGCATAAGCTTTATATCAATCAGCACAGGAGAAGGCGACTTTGACAGACTTTGACCCCTACACCCGGACGGAGGAGAGAGGTTTCAAAGCAGAGAATCAGGCATTTAGATCACCCACCACAGGAGTAGGCCCCAATTTAATGGGACCCCGGCAACCATGTCAGATGGCACAACCATCAGCTTCATATCAATCAGCACAGGAGAAGGCGACTTTGAAAGACTTTGACCCCTACACCCAGACGGAGGAGAGAGGTTTCACAGCAGAGAATCAGGCATTTAGATCACCCACCACAGGAGTAGGCCCCCATTGAATCAGACCCTGGCAACCATGTCAGATGGCACAACCATCAGCTTTATATCAATCAGCACAGGAGAAGGCGACTTTGAAAGACTTTGACCCCTACACCCAGATGGAGGAGAGAGGTTTCACAGCAGAGAATCAGGCATCATATCAACCACCACAGGAGAAGCCACCATTTAGTTACTTTGACCCCTGCACCCAGGAAGAGGAGAGAGGCCCCACAGCACATATTCTGGCATCATATCAGCCACCACAGGAGAAGCCACCATTTAGTTACTTTGACCCCTGCACCCAGGAAGAGGAGAGAGGCCCCACAGCACATATTCTGGCATCATATCAGCCACCACAGGAGAAGCCACCATTGAGTTACTTTGACCCCTGCACCCAGGAAGAGGAGAGAGGCCCCACAGCACATATTCTGGCATCATATCACCCACCACAGGAGTAGGCCACCATTTAGTTACTTTGACCCCTACACCCAGACGGAGGAGAGAGGTTACACAGCAGAGAATCAGGCATTTAGATCACCCACCACAGGAGTAGGCCACCATTGAATCAGACCCGGCAACCATGTCAGATGGCACAAGCATAAGCTTTATATCAATCAGCACAGGAGAAGCGACTTTGACAGACTTTGACCCCTACACCGGACGGAGAGAGAGGTTTCAAAGCAGAGAATCAGGCATTTAGATCACCCACCACAGGAGTAGGCCCCAATTTAATGGGACCCCGGCAGCCATGTCAGATGGCACAACCATCAGCTTCATATCAATCAGCACAGGAGAAGGCGACTTTGAAAGACTTTGACCCTACACCCAGATGGAGGAGAGAGGTTTCACAGCAGAGAATCAGGCATCATATCAACCACCACAGGAGAAGCCACCATTTAGTTACTTTGACCCCTGCACCCAGGAAGAGGAGAGAGGCCCTACAGCACATATTCTGGCATCATATCAGCCACCACAGGAGAAGCCACCATTGAGTTACTTTGACCCCCGCACCCAGGAAGATGAGAGAGGCACCACAGCACATATTCAGGCATCATATCACACACCACAGGAGAAGGCCTCTTTCAGTGATTTAGGCCTTTGGACCCAGACAGAGGAGAGAGGCACCACAGCACATATTCTGGCATCATATCAGCCACCACAGGAGAAGCCACCATTGAGTTACTTTGACCCCTGCACCCAGGAAGAGGAGAGAGGCCCCACAGCACATATTCTGGCATCATATCAGCCACCACAGGAGAAGGCCTCTTTCAGTGATTTAGGCCTTTGGACCCAGACAGAGGAGAGAGGCACCACAGCACATATTCTGGCATCATATCAGCCACCACAGGAGAAGCCACCATTGAGTTACTTTGACCCCTGCACCCAGGAAGAGGAGAGAGGCCCCACAGCACATATTCTGGCATCATATCAGCCACCACAGGAGAAGCCACCATTTAGTTACTTTGACCCCTTCACCCAAACAGAGAGAGAGGTTCCACATCAGAGAATCAGGCATCATATCAACCACCACAGGAGTAGGCCACAATTTAGTTTATTTGACCCCTGCACCCAGGAAGAGGAGAGAGCCCCACAGCACATATTCTGGCATCATATCACACCACAGGAGAAGGCCTCTTTCAGTGATTTAGGCCTTTGGACCCAGACAGAGGAGAGAGGTCAGAGATTAGCTTCATATCCCCCAGCACAGCAGAAGACCGCTTTATTTGACTTAGGCCTCAGCACCCAGACAGAAGACAGAGGTAGCATGGCAGAGGTTATGGCTTCATGTCACCCGTTAGTTTAACCGGCCACTTTCATCTGGTTAGGCCCGGCGCCCAGACAGAGAAGAGTTTCATTCAACTGTGGGTTTCATAAAATTTGTATCAAATAAAGAAGTGGCCCGTAGCACAACAAGACATGTTTTAGGCAGTTAATAAGGACTACTCTGCACAAGGGAGGGACAGGTCCTGTGGGATCCATGCCTGGTTCATCTTTATGAAGGTCAGCTTGTCCACGTTGGCTGTGGACAGGCGGCTGCGCTTGTCAGTAATGACGCCCCCTGCCGTGCTGAATACGCGTTCAGATAAAACGCTGGCCCGGGCAGGAAAGCACCTCCAAGGCATAACATGCTAACTCTGGCCACGTGGACAATTTCGAAACCCAGTAGATTGAATGGGGCCGAACCATCCGTCAGGATGTGGAGGGTGTGCAGACATACTGTTCAACCATGTTAGTGAAATGCTGCCTCCTGCTAACACGTTCCGTATCAGGTGTCGGTGCAGATAGCTGTGGCGTGGAGACAAAACTTTTCCACATTTCTGCCATGCTAACCCTGCCCTCAGATGAGCTGGCCGTGACACAGCTGCGTTGGCGACCTCTTGCCACTCCTCTGCCTTCACCTTCCACCTGTTCCCTGTGACATGTGGAATGCTCTCAGAGCGCCTCTATCAGCGTGCGCATGTACTCGCGCATCTTGCGGTCGCGCTCCAGTTCAGGAATTAAAGTGGGCACATTGTCTTTATACCGGGGATCTAGCAGGGTGGCCACCCAGTAGTCTGCACACGTTAAAACGTGGGCAACTCTGCTCAATAGATTAGCAGGCATTGGAGCATATATTCGCTCATGTGGGCCAGGCTACCCATGGTAGTGACAAGCTGTCCTCTGTGGGAGGCGTATCGTCATCGTCCACCGTATCCCCCAGCCACGCACCAGTGATGGGCCTGGGCTGCCACCCCGCTGTGAACTTCGTCATCCTCGTCCCCCTCCACCTCCTCTCCTCATCCTCCTCGTCCTCCAGTACAGTGCCTTGGCTGGCGACTTGTGAACCTGTCCTCTGCTGCTTAAACAAACCTCCCTCTGAGCCAATTCGAACAGACTGGCCCGAAAGTGTTAGAAACGAGCCCTCATCCTCCTCCTCCTCCTCCTCCTGGGCCACCTCCTCTAACATCATTGCCCTAAGTGTTTTCTCAAGGAGACATAGAAGTGGTATTGTAACGCTGATAACAGTGTCATCGCCACTGGCCATGTTGGTGGAGTACTCGAAACAGCGCAGCAGGGCACACAGGTCTCGCATGGAGGCCCAATCATTGGTGGTGAAGTGGTGCTGTTCGGCAGTACGACTGACGCGAGCGTGCTGCAGCTGAAACTCCACTATGGCCTGCTGCTGCTCGCACAGTCTCTCCAGCATGTGCAAGGTGGAGTTCCACCGGTGGGCACGTCGCATATGAGGCGGTGAGCGGGAAGGCAAGTTCCTGCTAGCGCAGACAGGCGAGCAGCGGCAGGATGTGAGAACGGCGAGTCGCGCACAGACGGCCCGCACTTTCATGCAGCAGCTCTGACATGTTGGGGTAGTGGTGAATGAACCTCTGCACCACCAAGTTCAGCACATGCGCCAGGCAAGGGATGGCGTCAAACCGGCTAGTCCCAGAGCTGCCACGAGATTTCGCCCATTATCGCATACCACCAGGCCTGGCTTGAGGCCCACCGGCAGAAACCACTCGTCGGTCTGTTGTTCAATACCCCGCCACAACTCCTTTGCGCTGTGGGGCCTGTCCCCCAAACATATGAGTTTCAGAATGGCCTGCTGACGCTTACCCGGGCTGTGCTGAAGTTGGTGGTGAAGGTGTGTGGCTGACCGGATGAGCTGGTGGAAGCAGTGAGGAGGAAGCCGAGTAGGAGGAGGAGGCTACAGGAGGCAGAGAATACGCCCTGCGATCCTAGGGGCGAAGGACGTGCGCCAAGGAACTGTCCGCCAGGGCTCCAGCCGCCACTCACATTCATCCAGTGTAGTCAGTGAGATATAGCGCCCCTGGCCGTGGCTTACTGGTCCACGATCTGTGGTTAGTGGACCTGCCACAAATGGCGCTGCGCAGTGCACACTTGATTTTATCGGACACTTGCATGTGCAGGGAAGGCACGGCTGTCTTGGAGAGTAGTAGCGGCTGGGAACCACATACCGCGGGACAGCCATGGCCATCAGCTGTTTGAAGCTGTCTCGTGTCCACCAGCCGGAATGACAGCATTTCAAAGGCCAGCAGTTTAGAAATGCTGGCTGCTCAGGCCAAGGGCTCGAGGGTGACTCGTGGAATCGGCGCTCCTCTCTGGCGGTTTGAGACTGAGAGCTGAACGCTGCTATGTGATATAGTGGAGACGCTAGTTGATCGGTGGCGGTGGTGGTGGTGTCGGTGGCACATCCTCTGTTTGCTGCTCGGCAGGTGGCAACATTCCTCTCGAGGCGGAAGCCGAGGCAGCAGCGGTAGAGGAGCAGGGAGCCTCAGCGAGTGCCTGGTTTTTAAGGTGTGCACCACACTGCAGTTCATGCTTGTGCATGTAGATGCCTGGTCATGCAGGTTGTGCTGAGGTTCAGAACGTTAACGCCTCGCCTCAGGCTCTGATGGCAGAGCGTGCAAGTCACTGGGTCTTGTCGGTAGGACATTGTTTAAAGAAGTGCCATGCCAGGGAACTCTTTGAAGCTGCCTTTGGGGCTGAGTCCTGCCATGATGTCCAGTAGCAGGCGAACTCTGGCGGCGGCTCGTCTGCTTTGGCCCCTGCTCCCTCTTGGCTTCGCTGTTGTCTCGGTCTCACCACTACCTCTTCCTCTGAACTGTGAAAGTCATCGCCACGACCTTCAGTCCATGTGGGGCCTAAGACCTCATCGTCCTCTGCATCGTCTCTCCACCCAGTCTCCCTCCCTGACCTCCTCCTGTTCAGTCTGCACACTGCAAAAGACGCGCAGTGGGCACTCAGTGTTTCGTCATCATCAGAGAGTCGGTGACTCTGCTGTGGTGGTATTCCCATGTCCTCTTCATCTGAGACATAAGTGGCTAAGCGCCAGTGCATGGTATGTCTCCCTCCACTGGGAAGGGCTAGGTGGACGCCTCTGAAACCCTGGAAGCAGAGTCTTCAAACAGAAGAAGAGACTGCTGCATAACTTGTGGCTCAGACCGTTTCCCTGATATGCTTGGGGGTGATGTGACAGACTGATGGGCTTGGTTTTCAGGTGCCACCTGTGCGCTTCCGCAGAAGACTGGGTGGAAGACCATGTGGTGAACGTGCTGGAAGCACTGTCGGCCACCCAATCCGACTAATGCCTGTACCTGCTCAGGCCTTACCATCCTAAGAGCGGCATTGGGCCCCACGAGATATTATGCACATTCTGCCGGCTAGTTGAGGGAGTTCGCTCCCTACTGGTGCGCCTAGGGCCGAACGGCCACGTCCTCTACCAGCAACAGAGGCTCCACGGACACCACCACGACTCGCGGCCCCCGTCCCCTTAATAGTATTTTCTTCATTGCTGCGATTCAACTCGCACCACAATGAAAATATAGTTATTTTTTATAAGCAAAATCCCCTCACTGGAATACTTTCAGTCTTTTGACTGTATGGATTACAGATGGAATGACTGTTATATGTGAGTACCGCTTTCTTTGACAGATTCTAGTATGGGTACATATATGTTTTCCCAACCCCAGCACATTAATTTGCTAATTCCAGATGTATGAAACGCATGAGCCTAACTGTATCTAGTATATTGAGCGCTAGATAAACTAACTTGGCCTTTTTAAATAAAAAAATTCCCTCACTGGAATACTTTCAGTCTTTTGACTGTATGGATTACAGATGGAATGACTGTTATATGTGAGTACCGCTTTCTTTGACAGATTCTAGTATGGGTACATATATGTTTTCCCAACCCCAGCACATTAATTTGCTAATTCCAGATGTATGAAGCATGAGGCCTAACTGTATCTAGTATATTGAGCAGCCAGATAAACTAACTTGGCCTTTTTAAATAAAAAAAATTCCCTCACTGGAATACTTTCAGTCTTTTGACTGTATGGATTACAGATGGAATGACTGTTATATGTGAGTACCGCTTTCTTTGACAGATTCTAGTATGGGTACATATATGTTTTCCCAACCCCAGCACATTAGTTTGCTAATTCCAGATGTATGAAACGCATGGCCTAACTGTATCTAGTATATTGAGCATGAGATAAACTAACTTGGCCTTTTTAAATAAAAAAAATTCCCTCACTGGAATACTTTCAGTCTTTTGACTGTATGGATTACAGATGGAATGACTGTTATATGTGAGTACCGCTTTCTTTGACAGATTCTAGTATGGGTACATATATGTTTTCCCAACCCCAGCACATTAGTTTGCTAATTCCAGATGTATGAAGCATGAGCCTAACTGTATCTAGTATATTGAGCGCCAGATAAACTAACTTGGCCTTTTTAAATAAAAAAATTCCCTCACTGGAATACTTTCAGTCTTTTGACTGTATGGATTACAGATGGAATGACTGTTATATGTGAGTACCGCTTTCTTTGACAGATTCTAGTATGGGTACATATATGTTTTCCCAACCCCAGCACATTAGTTTGCTAATTCCAGATGTATGAAACGCATGGGCCTAACTGTATCTAGTATATTGAGCGCCAGATAAACTAACTTGGCCTTTTTAAATAAAAAAAATTCCCTCACTGGAATACTTTCAGTCTTTTGACTGTATGGATTACAGATGGAATGACTGTTATATGTGAGTACCGCTTTCTTTGACAGATTCTAGTATGGGTACATATATGTTTTCCCAACCCCAGCACATTAGTTTGCTAATTCCAGATGTATGAAAGCATGAGCCTAACTGTATCTAGTATATTGAGCGCCAGATAAACTAACTTGGCCTTTTTTAAATAAAAAAAATTCCCTCACTGGAATACTTTCAGTCTTTTGACTGTATGGATTACAGATGGAATGACTTGTTATATGTGAGTACCGCTTTCTTTGACAGATTCTAGTATGGGTACATATATGTTTTCCCAACCCCAGCACATTAATTTGCTAATTCCAGATGTATGAAAGCATGAGCCTAACTGTATCTAGTATATTGAGCGCCAGATAAACTAACTTGGCCTTTTTTAAATAAAAAAAAATTCCCTCACTGGAATACTTTCAGTCTTTTGACTGTATGGATTACAGATGGAATGACTGTTATATGTGAGTACCGCTTTCTTTGACAGATTCTAGTATGGGTACATATATGTTTTCCCAACCCCAGCACATTAATTTGCTAATTCCAGATGTATGAAAGCATGCAGGCCTAACTGTATCTAGTATATTGAGCGCCAGATAAACTAACTTGGCCTTTTTAAATAAAAAAATTCCCTCACTGGAATACTTTCAGTCTTTTGACTGTATGGATTACAGATGGAATGACTGTTATATGTGAGTACCGCTTTCTTTGACAGATTCTAGTATGGGTACATATATGTTTTCCCAACCCCAGCACATTAATTTGCTAATTCCAGATGTATGAAAGCATGAGGCCTAACTGTATCTAGTATATTGAGCGCCAGATAAACTAACTTGGCCTTTTTAAATAAAAAAAAATTCCCTCACTGGAATACTTTCAGTCTTTTGACTGTATGGATTACAGATGGAATGACTGTTATATGTGAGTACCGCTTTCTTTGACAGATTCTAGTATGGGTACATATATGTTTTCCCAACCCCAGCACATTAGTTTGCTAATTCCAGATGTATGAAAGCATGAGCCTAACTGTATCTAGTATATTGAGCGCCAGATAAACTAACTTGGCCTTTTTAAATAAAAAAAAATTCCCTCACTGGAATACTTTCAGTCTTTTGACTGTATGGATTACAGATGGAATGACTGTTATATGTGAGTACCGCTTTCTTTGACAGATTCTAGTATGGGTACATATATGTTTTCCCAACCCCAGCACATTAATTTGCTAATTCCAGATGTATGAAGCATGAGGCCTAACTGTATCTAGTATATTGAGCGCCAGATAAACTAACTTGGCCTTTTTAAATAAAAAAAATTCCCTCACTGGAATACTTTCAGTCTTTTGACTGTATGGATTACAGATGGAATGACTGTTATATGTGAGTACCGCTTTCTTTGACAGATTCTAGTATGGGTACATATATGTTTTCCCAACCCCAGCACATTAATTTGCTAATTCCAGATGTATGAAGCATGAGCCTAACTGTATCTAGTATATTGAGCGCCAGATAAACTAACTTGGCCTTTTTAAATAAAAAAAAATTCCCTCACTGGAATACTTTCAGTCTTTTGACTGTATGGATTACAGATGGAATGACTGTTATATGTGAGTACCGCTTTCTTTGACAGATTCTAGTATGGGTACATATATGTTTTCCCAACCCCAGCACATTAGTTTGCTAATTCCAGATGTATGAAAGCATGAGCCTAACTGTATCTAGTATATTGAGCGCCAGATAAACTAACTTGGCCTTTTTAAATAAAAAAATTCCCTCACTGGAATACTTTCAGTCTTTTGACTGTATGGATTACAGATGGAATGACTTTGTTATATGTGAGTACCGCTTTCTTTGACAGATTCTAGTATGGGTACATATATGTTTTCCCAACCCCAGCACATTAATTTGCTAATTCCAGATGTATGAAGCATGAGCCTAACTGTATCTAGTATATTGAGCGCCAGATAAACTAACTTGGCCTTTTTAAATAAAAAAATTCCCTCACTGGAATACTTTCAGTCTTTTGACTGTATGGATTACAGATGGAATGACTGTTATATGTGAGTACCGCTTTCTTTGACAGATTCTAGTATGGGTACATATATGTTTTCCCAACCCCAGCACATTAATTTGCTAATTCCAGATGTATGAAGCATGAGGCCTAACTGTATCTAGTATATTGAGCATCAGATAAACTAACTTGGCCTTTTTAAATAAAAAAAATTCCCTCACTGGAATACTTTCAGTCTTTTGACTGTATGGATTACAGATGGAATGACTTTGTTATATGTGAGTACCGCTTTCTTTGACAGATTCTAGTATGGGTACATATATGTTTTCCCAACCCCAGCACATTAATTTGCTAATTCCAGATGTATGAAAGCATGAGCCTAACTGTATCTAGTATATTGAGCGCCAGATAAACTAACTTGGCCTTTTTTAAATAAAAAAATTCCCTCACTGGAATACTTTCAGTCTTTTGACTGTATGGATTACAGATGGAATGACTGTTATATGTGAGTACCGCTTTCTTTGACAGATTCTAGTATGGGTACATATATGTTTTCCCAACCCCAGCACATTAATTTGCTAATTCCAGATGTATGAAACGCAGGCCTAACTGTATCTAGTATATTGAGCGCCAGATAAACTAACTTGGCCTTTTTAAATAAAAAAATTCCCTCACTGGAATACTTTCAGTCTTTTGACTGTATGGATTACAGATGGAATGACTGTTATATGTGAGTACCGCTTTCTTTGACAGATTCTAGTATGGGTACATATATGTTTTCCCAACCCCAGCACATTAATTTGCTAATTCCAGATGTATGAAACGCATGGCCTAACTGTATCTAGTATATTGAGCGCCAGATAAACTAACTTGGCCTTTTTAAATAAAAAAAAATTCCCTCACTGGAATACTTTCAGTCTTTTGACTGTATGGATTACAGATGGAATGACTGTTATATGTGAGTACCGCTTTCTTTGACAGATTCTAGTATGGGTACATATATGTTTTCCCAACCCCAGCACATTAATTTGCTAATTCCAGATGTATGAAAGCATAGGCCTAACTGTATCTAGTATATTGAGCGCCAGATAAACTAACTTGGCCTTTTTAAATAAAAAAATTCCCTCACTGGAATACTTTCAGTCTTTTGACTGTATGGATTACAGATGGAATGACTGTTATATGTGAGTACCGCTTTCTTTGACAGATTCTAGTATGGGTACATATATGTTTTCCCAACCCCAGCACATTAATTTGCTAATTCCAGATGTATGAACATGCAGGCCTAACTGTATCTAGTATATTGAGCATCAGATAAACTAACTTGGCCTTTTTTAAATAAAAAAATTCCCTCACTGGAATACTTTCAGTCTTTTGACTGTATGGATTACAGATGGAATGACTTGTTATATGTGAGTACCGCTTTCTTTGACAGATTCTAGTATGGGTACATATATGTTTTCCCAACCCCAGCACATTAATTTGCTAATTCCAGATGTATGAAAGCATGAGCCTAACTGTATCTAGTATATTGAGCGCCAGATAAACTAACTTGGCCTTTTTAAATAAAAAAAATTCCCTCACTGGAATACTTTCAGTCTTTTGACTGTATGGATTACAGATGGAATGACTGTTATATGTGAGTACCGCTTTCTTTGACAGATTCTAGTATGGGTACATATATGTTTTCCCAACCCAGCACATTAATTTGCTAATTCCAGATGTATGAAAGCATGAGGCCTAACTGTATCTAGTATATTGAGCGTCAGATAAACTAACTTGGCCTTTTTTAAATAAAAAAAAATTCCCTCACTGGAATACTTTCAGTCTTTTGACTGTATGGATTACAGATGGAATGACTGTTATATGTGAGTACCGCTTTCTTTGACAGATTCTAGTATGGGTACATATATGTTTTCCCAACCCCAGCACATTAATTTGCTAATTCCAGATGTATGAAAGCATGAGGCCTAACTGTATCTAGTATATTGAGCGTCAGATAAACTAACTTGGCCTTTTTAAATAAAAAAAAATTCCCTCACTGGAATACTTTCAGTCTTTTGACTGTATGGATTACAGATGGAATGACTGTTATATGTGAGTACCGCTTTCTTTGACAGATTCTAGTATGGGTACATATATGTTTTCCCAACCCCAGCACATTAATTTGCTAATTCCAGATGTATGAAGCATGGGCCTAACTGTATCTAGTATATTGAGCGCCAGATAAACTAACTTGGCCTTTTTAAATAAAAAAAATTCCCTCACTGGAATACTTTCAGTCTTTTGACTGTATGGATTACAGATGGAATGACTGTTATATGTAGTACCGCTTTCTTTGACAGATTCTAGTATGGGTACATATATGTTTTCCCAACCCCAGCACATTAATTTGCTAATTCCAGATGTATGAAAGCATAGGCCTAACTGTATCTAGTATATTGAGCGTCAGATAAACTAACTTGGCCTTTTTAAATAAAAAAATTCCCTCACTGGAATACTTTCCAGTCTTTTGACTGTATGGATTACAGATGGAATGACTTTGTTATATGTGAGTACCGCTTTCTTTGACAGATTCTAGTATGGGTACATATATGTTTTCCCAACCCCAGCACATTAATTTGCTAATTCCAGATGTATGAAACGCAGGCCTAACTGTATCTAGTATATTGAGCGCCAGATAAACTAACTTGGCCTTTTTTAAATAAAAAAAATTCCCTCACTGGAATACTTTCAGTCTTTTGACTGTATGGATTACAGATGGAATGACTGTTATATGTGAGTACCGCTTTCTTTGACAGATTCTAGTATGGGTACATATATGTTTTCCCAACCCCAGCACATTAGTTTGCTAATTCCAGATGTATGAAACGCAGGCCTAACTGTATCTAGTATATTGAACGCCAGATAAACTAACTTGGCCTTTTTAAATAAAAAAATTCCCTCACTGGAATACTTTCAGTCTTTTGACTGTATGGATTACAGATGGAATGACTGTTATATGTGAGTACCGCTTTCTTTGACAGATTCTAGTATGGGTACATATATGTTTTCCCAACCCCAGCACATTAGTTTGCTAATTCCAGATGTATGAAACGCAGGCCTAACTGTATCTAGTATATTGAACGCCAGATAAACTAACTTGGCCTTTTTAAATAAAAAAATTCCCTCACTGGAATACTTTCAGTCTTTTGACTGTATGGATTACAGATGGAATGACTGTTATATGTGAGTACCGCTTTCTTTGACAGATTCTAGTATGGGTACATATATGTTTTCCAACCCCAGCACATTAATTTGCTAATTCCAGATGTATGAAACGCAGGCCTAACTGTATCTAGTATATTGAACGCCAGATAAACTAACTTGGCCTTTTTTAAATAAAAAAATTCCCTCACTGGAATACTTTCAGTCTTTTGACTGTATGGATTACAGATGGAATGACTGTTATATGTGAGTACCGCTTTCTTTGACAGATTCTAGTATGGGTACATATATGTTTTCCCAACCCCAGCACATTAATTTGCTAATTCCAGATGTATGAAACGCAGGCCTAACTGTATCTAGTATATTGAACGCCAGATAAACTAACTTGGCCTTTTTAAATAAAAAATTCCCTCACTGGAATACTTTCAGTCTTTTGACTGTATGGATTACAGATGGAATGACTGTTATATGTGAGTACCGCTTTCTTGACAGATTCTAGTATGGGTACATATATGTTTTCCCAACCCCAGCACATTAGTTTGCTAATTCCAGATGTATGAAACGCAGGCCTAACTGTATCTAGTATATTGAACGCCAGATAAACTAACTTGGCCTTTTTTAAATAAAAAAATTCCCTCACTGGAATACTTTCAGTCTTTTGACTGTATGGATTACAGATGGAATGACTGTTATATGTGAGTACCGCTTTCTTTGACAGATTCTAGTATGGGTACATATATGTTTTCCCAACCCCAGCACATTAGTTTGCTAATTCCAGATGTATGAAACGCAGGCCTAACTGTATCTAGTATATTGAACGCCAGATAAACTAACTTGGCCTTTTTAAATAAAAAAATTCCCTCACTGGAATACTTTCAGTCTTTTGACTGTATGGATTACAGATGGAATGACTGTTATATGTGAGTACCGCTTTCTTTGACAGATTCTAGTATGGGTACATATATGTTTTCCCAACCCCAGCACATTAGTTTGCTAATTCCAGATGTATGAAACGCAGGCCTAACTGTATCTAGTATATTGAACGCCAGATAAACTAACTTGGCCTTTTTAAATAAAAAAATTCCCTCACTGGAATACTTTCAGTCTTTTGACTGTATGGATTACAGATGGAATGACTGTTATATGTGAGTACCGCTTTCTTTGACAGATTCTAGTATGGGTACATATATGTTTTCCCAACCCCAGCACATTAGTTTGCTAATTCCAGATGTATGAAACGCATGAGCCTAACTGTATCTAGTATATTGAGCGCCAGATAAACTAACTTGGCCTTTTTAAATAAAAAAATTCCCTCACTGGAATACTTTCAGTCTTTTGACTGTATGGATTACAGATGGAATGACTGTTATATGTGAGTACCGCTTTCTTTGACAGATTCTAGTATGGGTACATATATGTTTTCCCAACCCCAGCACATTAATTTGCTAATTCCAGATGTATGAAACGCAGGCCTAACTGTATCTAGTATATTGAACGCCAGATAAACTAACTTGGCCTTTTTAAATAAAAAAAAATTCCCTCACTGGAATACTTTCAGTCTTTTGACTGTATGGATTACAGATGGAATGACTGTTATATGTGAGTACCGCTTTCTTTGACAGATTCTAGTATGGGTACATATATGTTTTCCCAACCCCAGCACATTAATTTGCTAATTCCAGATGTATGAAACGCAGGCCTAACTGTATCTAGTATATTGAACGCCAGATAAACTAACTTGGCCTTTTTAAATAAAAAAAATTCCCTCACTGGAATACTTTCAGTCTTTTGACTGTATGGATTACAGATGGAATGACTGTTATATGTGAGTACCGCTTTCTTTGACAGATTCTAGTATGGGTACATATATGTTTTCCCAACCCCAGCACATTAATTTGCTAATTCCAGATGTATGAAACGCAGGCCTAACTGTATCTAGTATATTGAACGCCAGATAAACTAACTTGGCCTTTTTAAATAAAAAAAAATTCCCTCACTGGAATACTTTCAGTCTTTTGACTGTATGGATTACAGATGGAATGACTGTTATATGTGAGTACCGCTTTCTTTGACAGATTCTAGTATGGGTACATATATGTTTTCCCAACCCCAGCACATTAGTTTGCTAATTCCAGATGTATGAAACGCATGAGCCTAACTGTATCTAGTATATTGAGCGCCAGATAAACTAACTTGGCCTTTTTAAATAAAAAAAATTCCCTCACTGGAATACTTTCAGTCTTTTGACTGTATGGATTACAGATGGAATGACTGTTATATGTGAGTACCGCTTTCTTTGACAGATTCTAGTATGGGTACATATATGTTTTCCCAACCCCAGCACATTAATTTGCTAATTCAGATGTATGAAACGCAGGCCTAACTGTATCTAGTATATTGAGCATGAGATAAACTAACTTGGCCTTTTTAAATAAAAAAATTCCCTCACTGGAATACTTTCAGTCTTTTGACTGTATGGATTACAGATGGAATGACTGTTATATGTGAGTACCGCTTTCTTTGACAGATTCTAGTATGGGTACATATATGTTTTCCCAACCCCAGCACATTAGTTTGCTAATTCCAGATGTATGAAGCATAGGCCTAACTGTATCTAGTATATTGAGCGCCAGATAAACTAACTTGGCCTTTTTTAAATAAAAAAAAATTCCCTCACTGGAATACTTTCAGTCTTTTGACTGTATGGATTACAGATGGAATGACTGTTATATGTGAGTACCGCTTTCTTTGACAGATTCTAGTATGGGTACATATATGTTTTCCCAACCCCAGCACATTAATTTGCTAATTCCAGATGTATGAAACGCAGGCCTAACTGTATCTAGTATATTGAGCGCCAGATAAACTAACTTGGCCTTTTTAAATAAAAAAATTCCCTCACTGGAATACTTTCAGTCTTTTGACTGTATGGATTACAGATGGAATGACTGTTATATGTGAGTACCGCTTTCTTTGACAGATTCTAGTATGGGTACATATATGTTTTCCCAACCCCAGCACATTAGTTTGCTAATTCCAGATGTATGAAACGCATGGGCCTAACTGTATCTAGTATATTGAACGCCAGATAAACTAACTTGGCCTTTTTAAATAAAAAAATTCCCTCACTGGAATACTTTCAGTCTTTTGACTGTATGGATTACAGATGGAATGACTGTTATATGTGAGTACCGCTTTCTTTGACAGATTCTAGTATGGGTACATATATGTTTTCCCAACCCCAGCACATTAGTTTGCTAATTCCAGATGTATGAAACGCAGGCCTAACTGTATCTAGTATATTGAACGCTCAGATAAACTAACTTGGCCTTTTTTAAATAAAAAAATTCCCTCACTGGAATACTTTCAGTCTTTTGACTGTATGGATTACAGATGGAATGACTGTTATATGTGAGTACCGCTTTCTTTGACAGATTCTAGTATGGGTACATATATGTTTTCCCAACCCCAGCACATTAATTTGCTAATTCCAGATGTATGAAACGCAGGCCTAACTGTATCTAGTATATTGAACGCCAGATAAACTAACTTGGCCTTTTTTAAATAAAAAAAATTCCCTCACTGGAATACTTTATGGCTTTTCACTGTATGGATTACAGGTGGACTGGTATTAGTAGGGTGACACAAGCACACCCAAGTCCCTGATGTAGGATTTCTATGGCACAGACCACTATTACAAGTGATTAATGGACGTTGGGAGATTGTGCTGCAGCACTAGTCCCAAGATGGCCGCCGCCTATCAGCCCAGTAACATGTGCCACAAAATGGTCTAGCACAACCTTTAAAAAAAATAGCCTTGGACTGTGCTGCTAAATCGCTATTGGTCTGAATCCCAGGTGTAGATGTCTGACTTGTTTGGAGCTTTGGAATGCACACTGTGGCAGCTTCTGCTGCAGCACTACAAGTCGCAAAATGGCGGCCGGCGGTCAGCCCAGGTACATGTGGATGGAAAAATCACTCTGGCCACTCTAAAAATAGCCAATCCTATCAAAAAGCAGCTCAGCTGCAGTTGTTCAGATGAATCACAGGTGGAGGAGAGAAATTTGCTTCCAGTTATTCAATTATCCCTGCCTATTCTCGCCCTAGCATCAGCTGCGTCTATCCCTGTTCTATTCACATCGGGAGTGAGCACGTCCCGACGTGCGCACAAGCTTATAAAGAGGCTGAGTCACATGCTGCACTTGGCCAATCACAGCCTTGCCAATAGTAGGCATGGCTGCGATGGCATCTTAGGGCAAGTAGTATGATGCATGTTGATTGGCTGCTTTGCAGCCTTTCAAAATGCGCCAAAATACATGCCGAACGACGAACCCGAACCCGAACATTTTTGAAAATGTCCGGGTCCGGGTCCCGGACACCCCAAAATTCGGTACGAACCCGAACGATGCTCGAACTGTTCGCTCAACACTATTAGCTTTATTTAGGCATATAATGTTATCCTGAATCTCTTGTATTATTTTCAAAAAAATAACTTCTTTTTTAATATTTTCTCCTTATTCCCACTACTTCATTCTTCTCATCACATTTATTATTCTATCCCAATTGCTTTTTGCACTCTTCTGTTTCAAATAAATGTCCGCATAGACATGTATTAGGATAAAGCAAAATAAAATTCCTTTTAAAGGCTTGCGTTTTGCATTCCATCCTAAAATTTTATTATATTCCGTTATAACTCTGTTATAATGGAACCTATAACGGAATTCTATAAAATAAATGTGAACCCGCCCTTACTGATTCTATGAAATATATTGATAACTCATTCAGACATCAGTGTTTAGGGAACAGTTATGGTTTTATGAAGAATTGACTCTTTTGTGCTTAGACTCCCTTGGTTTCTAAAGGAATTTTTGTATATCACTTGACCCTGTATAACAAAATATTGTATATACTACGTAAAAATAGCAATAACTTAAAAAACTGCAAACTTTAGAATTTTATTTTATAAAAACACACAACTTACTTGAAAAACAAACTAAAAACTTGAAAAACAAACTATTCTTTTGCTTAGATATTTTTACTACATTTCTTAGTATATTCTTAGTATGAAGATCAGGTCTGGGATATCACGTTCAGGTTTTTGAAGTCAATGTCAGGAATGGATCACAAATGGATGACATGTATGAAGGAAAGCATGAGTCTTCTCCTCTTTTAGAACCTCCATCCAGGCTTTGACTTAAAAAAATGCATAAAAAAACCTAAATGTGTAAATCCTGCCTGGATGTTACTAAATATGATCACATTTGTTTCAATTTATTTGCAAAGCAGTTCTAATCTCAGTTGGATTTTTCAGTCTGCTACACCTGGACTAGACATTACTTGGGCAAGCAGCCAACATTAAGTAATCAATAGAAGAAACCTTTTCCTGAGACCATAAAATGAAAGCTATGAAGCAGCTAATATAATTAGAACTTTTTCAAGAACTTTCCCTCCAGGGTACTTTCTACTTTATAAATATTCTTGATCTATATAGCTACATAACAATACATATTATAGAAGTGTAATAAGGTGACATTAAATTACAAACACCTACAAAAATAGATAATAGAGGTTAACATAAGTCAAATAACAAAAGCACAATACAGTGGAGGAAATAATTATTTGACCCCTCACTGATTTTGTAAGTTTGTCCAATGACAAAGAAATGAAAAGTCTCAGAACAGTATCATTTCAATGGTAGGTTTATTGTAACAGTGGCAGATAGCACATCAAAAGGAAAATCGAAAAAATAACTTTAAATAAAAGATAGCAACTGATTTGCATTTCATTGAGTGAAATAAGTATTTGAACCCCTACCAACCATTAAGAGTTCTGGCTCCCACAGAGTGGTTAGACACTTCTACTCAATTAGTCACCCTCATTAAGGACACCTGTCTTAACTAGTCACCTGTATAAAAGACACCTGTCCACAGAATCAATCAATCAAGCAGACTCCAAACTCTCCAACATGGGAAAGACCAAAGAGCTGTCCAAGGATGTCAGAGACAAAATTGTAGACCTGCACAAGGCTGGAATGGGCTACAAAACCATTAGCAAGAAGCTGGGAGAGAAGGTGACAACTGTTGGTGCGATTGTTCGAAAATGGAAGGAGCACAAATGACCATCAATCGACCTCGCTCTGGGGCTCCACGCAAGATCTCACCTCGTGGGGTGTCAATGGTTCTGAGAAAGGTGAAAAGCATCCTAGAACTACACGGGAGGAGTTAGTTAATGACCTCAAATTAGCAGGGACCACAGTCACCAAGAAAACCATTGGAAACACATTACACCGCAATGGATTAAAATCCTGCAGGGCTCGCAAGGTCCCCTGCTCAGGAAGGCACATGTGCAGGCCCGTCTGAAGTTTGCCAATGAACACCTGAATGATTCAGAGAGTGACTGGGAGAAGGTGCTGTGGTCTGATGAGACCAAAATAGAGCTCTTTGGCATTAACTCAACTCGCTGTGTTTGGAGGAAGAAAATGCTGCCTATGACCCTCAAAACACCGTCCCCACCGTCAAGCATGGGGTGGAAACATTTTGCTTTGGGGGTGTTTTTCTGCTAAGGGCACAGGACAACTTATTCGCATTAACGGGAAAATGGACGGAGCCATGTATCGTGAAATCCTGAGCGACAACCTCCTTCCCTCTGCCAGGAAACTGAAAATGGGTCGTGGATGGGTGTTCCAGCACGACAATGACCCAAAACATACAGCAAAGGCAACAAAGGAGTGGCTCAAGAAGAAGCACATTAAGGTCATGGAGTGGCCTAGTCAGTCTCCTGGACCTTAATCCAATCGAAAACCTATGGAGGGAGCTCAAGCTCAGAGTTGCACAGAGACAGCCTCGAAACCTTAGGCATTTAGAGATGATCTGCAAAGAGGAGTGGACCAACATTCCTCCTAAAATGTGCGCAAACTTGGTCATCAATTACAAGAAACGTTTGACCTCTGTGCTTGCAAACAAGGGTTTTTCCACCAAGTATTAAGTCTTTTTTTGTTAGAGGGTTCAAATACTTATTTCACTCAATGAAATGCAAATCAGTTGCTATCTTTTATTTAAAGTTATTTTTTCGATTTTCCTTTTGATGTGCTATCTGCCACTGTTACAATAAACCTACCATTGAAATGATACTGTTCTGAGACTTTTCATTTCTTTGTCATTGGACAAACTTACAAAATCAGTGAGGGGTCAAATAATTATTTCCTCCACTGTATATACAGTTCATATTTCTAACTATTGCTTTTTTCCTTCTTTTTTTATGTTCTTTTGTGTTTAATTACAAAGTAAATATGACTGGTATGTAAATAAGGACATAAAAATGTACATAGAAAAGTATACAGTATAAGACTGCAATACATTGTTGCAGGCTAGTCTAGCTGTAGGCAGTATTAGTGCACTCTGTATCTGTATTGCGCCCTCTGTGTTACGTCTGTATTTTACGTGCAGTGCTAGCTTGAAAAGTGGATTTCCATTATCATGTCCTACCAATTGTCAGTGAAAACCATTGACAGAACAGAAAACCGATAGCATCCATGTTCTGTCACTAGTTTTCACAGACCCATAGTGCATCCATTGGGCATGTTTGGTCTGCAGCACAAACCAATATAGTTTGTGCTTCAATTGTTTTTTCACTTACCCAAGTATGTATGAATAAATATACTAAAATCAATGGCTACATGTGCTGTATGCACATGCCAGTGATTTACTGATGTGTGAATAAACCCTAACTGCGACATTCATCCCTTTCCTTTTCAATAAATGGCGTCTGATCTGATCACAATGTAGCCATCAAGTAGTGGTCAATAAAATGGCCTAGCTTAATGCAGAGGGGATTAGATGGCGAGTGATTATCTTCCCACTCATTTTCTAAAAATAAATAAAAATAAAACATGTGGCAATCAGAAAGCAAGTAAGCTCTGACTAATGGGGGGATTGAGTACATGCACAGAAGTCCATGTTAGGTTTCAGCCACATCTGTATTGGATGATCCTTTAGGGGATCAAATACGGGACATCCAGGTAATATACTATTGAGTATTCAGTTGAAAAGATGTACAACGAGCTTTGTTCTAGTCAAGAAAGAACTTAAAATTTTGTCTACTGATATTGTAATTGGTAAAAATTTTAATAAAACTATAATTTACTTAAAAATACGGGACAGAATAACGGCATTCATTTCCATCATTTGATAGAGATGGGACTTATGTTATTTTAATTGTACTCTTCTTATAATTGACTTTTTTTTGCTTATTGTCACTTATTTTGTGGCAATAAAATGTTTGCAATTGCTAAAAAAAAATTATAATGATTTATCTTTTAAAAGAAAATGCCATACAATGTCCGGGTATATAGAGCTATATCTGTAGATACCAGTACATTATTAGTACATTAGTACAGGCCACGCTCAATTACCAGAACAGTCCATAAAAAAAGAACAGCAGTCACCGGGTAAATCCAAAAACAAGACAGAAGTCAGATCACTAGAGCAGTATTGCATGATATCTATTCAGATAAAGGACAATCCATGTAATACAAGAGATGCTCTCCGTTCTGGCTCAAAAAAGGAAATGCATATAGATTATATAGACAGGGGTTGTCTTCACATAAGATTCTAAGGAGGGCAAGCAATGTTATACAATCAGATGTGCAGCAGCATTTTCTTTAACCTCTGATGGAGTCCCTTGTGCCCTCCTTAAACTCCTTTCCTGGGGCACTGAGGTATGTCTTGGAACCCTATACCGTATTTTTCGCCCTATAAGACGCACCGGCCTATAAGACGCACCTGGGTTTTTGAGGAGAAAAATAAGAAAAAAAATATTTTTAACCAAAAAGTGTGCTTTTGAAGTAACAGTGGTCTGTGCATGACAGTATTATGGGGGGGATCTGTGGATGGCACTGTTATGTGGGGGAGATGTGGATGGCACTGTTATGGGGGATCTGTGGATGACACTGTGATGGGGGGATCTGTGGATAGCACTGTGATGGGGGATCTGTGGATAGCACTGTGATGGGGGATCTATGGATAGCACTATGATGGGGGATCTGTGGATGGCACTGTTATGTGGGGAGATGTGATGGCACTGTGATGGGGGATCTGTGGATAGCACTGTGATGGGGGATCTGTGGATAGCACTGTGATGGGGGATCTGTGGATAAGACTCAGATGGGGCATTTATGAATGACACTGTACTGATTGGATCTGTGGATGACACATATATAGCATCTTATGCTATATGTGTCATCCACAGATCACCCCAATTACAGTGTCATCCAAAGATGCCCCTTTTCTAAACATCTGGCCCATAGTGACTGACCTCCTTTATTCCTCTATAAGCCCAGTAGTAGCGCTTGTGTAGCTTATGCACGAGTCTTCTAGCAGGCAGGCGGTGGGCGGCAGGCTGCTGTGTAACGTCCTCACTGACGTCATCTGCCTGCTCCTCCTGCTTCATTCATAAAGTGAAAGGAGCAGGCAGATGACGTCAGTGAGGACGTTACACAGCAGCCTGCCGCCGCACCGCTCTGCCTGCTAGAGGATCGGTATAGCAGGTTAGCAGAGCGCTACTGTATTGGGCTTATAGGGCATTCGCCATATAAGACGCAGTGCCATTTTCCCCCCACTTTTGGGGGGGGAAAAGTGCGTCTTATATGGCGAAAAATACGGTAATTTATATGCATGGCCTACATGTATTTTCCATAAATTGTATTTGAAGCCTTAAAATATGAAGGAAAGAGTTGGACATATTGCTTGAGGTGGCCATGTTGAGCTAATGTGCAATTTTCCATGCCCATATTTTCAATCCCCTCATTTATGGTAGTTCATGCTGACCCTATAAGTACTCTGGAAAGCCAGAGCTCAAAAATGTGAGTACCATGTATTATGTAGAAATAAGCACAAGGAATGTGACTTGTGTCTTCAGCAAATATAAGTGTTTATACTTTAGAATCCCTTAGTGTATAGCTCATCATTCTGTGAAGCTGAAATTATCCCCAGATCTCTGAAATAATGCAATCATGTTACAATTAATGATAGGTTTAATATAGTAAATTAGTTGCTTGCAAGCTGTATGTAAGGGCAAAACAGGTGTCTGACATTTCAGCGTTCTTTTTCTATTATTATTATTTTACTGTAACTTTATTATTATTATTATTATTATTTATTTTTAGAGCGCCATTCATTCCATAGCTCTGTACATATCATAAGCGATGCACATACATAATACAAGCAATTGCCTTAAGCATGTATGAGACAAGTTACAGACTGGTACAGAAGGATAGAGGGCCCTGTCCGTGAGGGCTTACAATCTACATGGTATGGGGGAAGGAGACAGTAGGCGAGGGTGAAGCTGGTCATGGTGGTATAGAGGCAGCAGTGTCACTGGTCGTAGGCTTGTCTGAAGAGGTGGGTTTTCAGGTTGCTTTTGAAGGATTCCACTGTAGGTGAGAGTTAGAATGGGAATCACACACGAAATGATGAGCACCACTGGGATGTAAGGAGTAGACGCAAATTATGAATTTCATTCATTAAATACAAGTCTATCATATAGAAATCATGGGGCAGATTTATCAAAACAGGTGTAGAGGAAAACTGGCTTAGGTGCCTATAGCAACCAATCAGATTCAACCTTTAATTTTTTAGAGCACCATTATTTTTGCTTGCTAGTTGTTTTTTATATGGGCGCAGCTATACTGAAGGCACCTTCTTCCTTTCTATAGTTTCTGTATAAGGCAGAGTTGGCATGTCTTATGGTAGCTGAAATGAATATGAATTAAAGGAACACTAAAATGTGAAGGAAAAAAAAAAGCATATTCTGCTAAGGAAAGTTTGTCTTTACCCCTTTCTGCTTGGAAATCTTCAAACTGCTACAAAAAAAAAGTTTTAGGAGATTTCCTGCCGTCAGACAAATCTCTCTTTCCGCTCTGCCTCTCCATCTTCAGCTGGAGACAGGCTATCAGTTTGTGTGCACTGACATCACCTAATAGTTGAACATAAAGTTCAGAAAAGGGGAGGGCTTAACTCCAATACCCTTTAATAGACACCCAATGCACTATGAAAGGCACTATGCACTGTGCATTGAAGGGAGAATTTATCACTGCATAGCGGGGCAGATTAGCTATTTAGCTATTTAACTGCATTTGCTATGGATGGTGCCATGTATGCGCTACAGCTAGTACTATGGTTCAAGGTATTACCAAATTTATTTTGTACTATTAGTAGATTACTTATTTTAAAAAAAAGGCACACTCACTGTGTAGACAAAAATTATCCAGACTAAACCAAACCCCCTCCTCCTAAATTTCCTGGCTCACTTGCACTAGCATCATAGGGGGGAGAGAAAGGGTAAGAAGACACTGGTGCAGCCTGAGAGAACAATGCACTGCTTTTCTAGTTTATTTTTTATGGTCTGCAATTGTTATACAGTATCTGACAAAACAAGAGGAAATAAGGCTACTTTCACACTAGCGTTTTTGCTGGATCCGGCAGGGTTCAGCAAAAACACTTCCGTTACTGACAATTAGACATGAGTGAATTTTTAAAAAATTTGATTCGTTGGTTCGCCGAATTTTTTGGGAAAAATTCGGTTCCACCGGAATTTGTTTGCAGTGAATTTCGTTAAAAAACAGCTATTTCCTGGCTGCAGAGAGCCTTTATAGTGGTGTAGAACACTGTGCCTTGCAGATGACAGGTGTTGCTCTTAGAATCACTGCACACTTGACTTATTAGGGCAGTCATGGGGCCAAAACTAAAAAAATAATAAAAGTATGAACTCAGCCTTACAGGTCAATGCTAGCGCCAAGAAGAAGCGTACTCCTTTTACACCGTCATCAGCTGATTCCACATAGATGTTTACAGAATCTGTTCTATTAAACACTTATACAAGTAGAGCCCCCTGACAGAGTGGAGAGGGTGTCAGCAGTAAGTTTGTGTGGACGTCACTGATTATTTTGAAAAAACAGATCCTGTCTGTTGAGCATCCACCTTCACTTTGTCAGAATTTGGTCAGTAATCCATCAGTATTGCTAATGCTCAAAAAAATAGGAGTGGATCCAAAACAGAGATGACACGTGAACGGAATATTTGTATGTCTCCTGTGTTTTGTACTCACTCCTGCTTTTGGCTACTAAATCACAAGCCAATTCTAATGGGACGATACAGGCCTTACAGTTGCTACACAGACAGGATCCGTTGTGTGTCTCATTTTTCCTTCCTTCTGACAGATCAGAAGAAGAGTCAAATAAATGATGATGTCAGCCAGGCCGAAAGGCAAAATAGTGGCCCAGTTATGAAGTGGGGAGGGTGGAAACAGCATGAGAAGTCCACAGAGCGGCACAACGAGTGTGGAGGTGGCAGCAGCAGCATCAGGTGGAGGCCACACAGTGGCACAATGACAGAGTATGGAGGTGGAAGCAGCATCAGGAGACCAGAGAGTGGCAAGGTGACATAGTGTGTAGGTGGCAGCAGCATGAGGAGACCACAGAGTGGCAAGGTGACATACTCTGGAGGTGGCAGCAGCAAGAGGATACCAAAGAGTGACCCGGTGACAGAGTGTGGAGGTGGCAGCCGCATCAGGAGGCCACAGAGTGGCAAGGTGACATAGTGTGGAGGTGGCAGCCGCATCAGGAGGCCACAGAGTGGCAAGGTGACAATATGTGTGGAGGTGGCAGCCGCATCAGGAGGCCACAGAGTGGCAATGTAACATAGCATGGAGATGGCAGCAGCATGAGGAGACCACAGAGTGGCAAGGTGACATAGTGTGGAGGTGGCAGCCGCATCAGGAGGCCACAGAGTGGCAAGGTGAAATAGTGTGGAGGTGGCAGCAGCATCATCTGGAGGCCACAGAGTGGCAAGGTGACATAGTGTGGAAGAGGCAGCAGTATCAGGAGGCCAAAGAGTGGCAAGGTGACATAGTGTGGAGGTGGCAGCAGCATAGGAAAACCACAGAATGGTAAAATGACATAGTGTGGAGGTGGCAGCAGCATCAGGAGGCCACAGAGTGGCAAGGTGACATGGTGTAGATGTGGCAGCAGCATCAGGAGGCAACAGAGTGGCAAGGTGACATAGTGTGGAGGTGGCAGCAGCATCAGGAGGCCATAAAGTGACAAGCTGACATAGTGTGGAGGTGGCAGCAGTATGAGAATACCACAGAGGGGCAAGGTGACATAGTGTGGAGGTGGCAGCAGCGTGAGGAGGCTACAGAGTGGCATGACGACGAGGAGTTGTGGGGGTGGCAGCAGCATGAGAAGGCCACAGAGTGACACTATGACAAAGTGTGGAAGTGGCAGCAGCATGAGGAGTCCACAGAGTGGCACGACGACAAAGTGTGGAGGTGGCATCAGCATGAGGAGGCCACAGAGTGGAATGACAACGAGAGATTGTGGGGGTGGCAGCAGCATGAGGAGGCCACAGAGTGGCATGACGATGAGATATTTTGGAGGTGGAAGCAGCATGAGGAGGCCACAGAGTGGCATGGCGATGAGATCTTTTGGAGGTGGCAGCAGCATGAGAAGGCCACAGAGTGGCACGACAACGAGAGATTGTGGAGGTGGCAGCAGCATGAGGGGGCCACAGAGTGGCCGCTTTGTCTATTAATTTATAGGGAATATGGGACAGAACAGAAGGTTAAAATTTCTCAACTTTATAGTGTTGCTTAAATCAGGATTTAATAATACACATTCTCCGGCACAAAATGCTTGGCAAATTGATTGCCTGCGAATTTCCCTCGAAGATTGGGATTATATATTGGCGAATTTAAGTTTACTTTCTTATAATTTTAATCAAGTTTTGGTTCAATTTAATATTAATATTAATATTAAAAAAATTAAGTGTTGCCTAAGACAAGAGAGAATTTGCCAGTCTTCTGTTTATGTGACGATGTTTTTGCAATGGAGAAGGCATTCAAAAAAACAATTTCTCTCCACCTGGAGACAAATTCTGTCAAGATTGATGCAAGTGTGGTATCAGCTGCTCAACGAGCCAGATACTTCTGGCGGAACCTGCCTGGCATGAACAGGCCTCTAATAGCTACAGACAATGAGAAGACAAAGCTTCAAGATTGCTTGGAGCCCGGAAGAGTCAAAAAGTTCATCAAGATTCAAACTATAACTACCAGCCCCTGGTCTCTTCATCAAGGAAAACATCAGGAGTTCCCAGTCATCATGGATGGGAAGGAGGACATCCTGTGGTGCACGGGGAAGGAGAGGGTCTTTGGATTCCCCCTCCCTATACGGATGTCTCAGAAATGAACCGCTTCTCCCGACAGAAGATTTTGGGAAGGTCATGGAGCGTCCCGGTCATCCGGCATCTATTAGACTGCTGAAGGATTATTTTGAAAGTGTGTAGAAGCCACAAGGGGCCCCCACGCTACAGATTTATCATAAATACACCGGATTTTATAATATTAACTTAATATATAAAAAAAAAATTCAAAAAAATAAAAAGCCCCTTCGTCACCTGGCTCCCAAGTGCGATCATCTACATCATCATCATCATCGAGTACTGTCTGCATGTCACTGATGTCCTCCTCAACAGTCTCTGGGTCAGGAGCCTGACCGCTCGCTACACCAGCTCCCACACCACTCTCCTCATCACTACTTGCTCGCCTAGTCGAGGAAAGGACAGAGGCAGGTTGAGAACAGGTGTGACACAGAGGCCATGCTCCCAGGCCATGCCAACTAAGGGTTGTGTCAACAATGAAGGTCGAATATATTTTTATTTCGGCACTAATACACGACAAATAGGGCTTCCAAATATATCACTGCACCGCAGAACGGCAATTAGACCCTCATCTTTTTCACCTTTTACACAACACAAAAGGCTTTTCAACAGATGACAGCAACACTGAACGACGAATATATTTTTATTTCGCCACTAATCCACAGGAAACTGGGCTTTAGAATATATCACTGCACCCCTGACAGGCAATCAGACCCTAATTTTTTTCTACTTTTACACAACACAAAAGGCTTTTCAACTGATGAGTGCAACAATGGAGGTCGGATTTATTTTTATTTTGCCACTAATACAAGACAAACAGAGCTTCCGAATATATCACTGCACCGCAGAACGGCAATTCGGACCTAATTTTTTTCACCTTTTACACAACACAACAGGCTTTAAAATAGATAAGTGCAATGATGAAGGTGAAATGTATTTTTATTTTGCCACTAATACACGGAACGCAATTAGGCCCTAATTTTTTTCAACTTTTACACAAAAGGCTTTTCAATAGATAAGTGCAACGCTGAACAGCGAATACATTTTTATTTCGCCACTAATACATGGCAAACTGGGTTTTAGAATATATCACTGCACAGCAGAAGGGCAAATATATTTTTCTTTTGCCACTAATACACGCCAAAAAGGGATTACAACATATAACTGCACTGCACAAGGGCTAATTAGACATACTGTAGTAATATTTCCTTGTAATAAAAACTGTTAATGGCTGTATCAAACAGCACTTGTACCCCAATAACAAGAACGGTTTGCTAGAATGACAGAGCTGTATAATGGCAATTTGGATCCCCAGTCAGTGCACCAAGGTGTAATAGGATTATTACTATTACCCAGTTTGTAACCTCACCTACTAAACCCCGTTCTACATAAATGCTCTGGAACAATTCCTCCCCATCCTTTCCCTGCACTCATAAATCGTTTTTTCATCGCAATCAAGTCTTTCCTATCACTGTCCCTAGCGCTTGCAGACATGTCTCTCTCTGCACTAAGTACGCTGGTGAATGGCAGAATCTAAGATGGCTGCCGCTATTCATAGGGCTGTGACATCACAGGGCTGGCTGTTGATTGGCTGCATGCATGTCAGTATGGGTGATCCCGCCTTCCCAGAGTTCCTTTCTCCATGTCCTCACACGTGCAGCAGCCATTTTAGGAAAAAATTTGATTAGTTACCATGAAGCGTGAGGAAATTCGGCTTCTGTGTGAATCGAATTTTTCCTGAAATTCGGATTGAATTTCACTTCGTCAGCTTCGATTCGCTCATCTCTACTAATAATACAACCATCTGCATCCATTATGAACTGATCTGGTTGTATTATCTTTAACGTTGCCAAGACAGATCCGTCATGAACTCCATTGAAAGGCAATGGAGGACGAATCCGTTTTCTATTTTGGCAGAGAAAACTGATCCGTCCCCTTTGATTTGCATTGGGGGTCATGCCGTATCCGTCTTGCTCCTCCCAGGACGGAATGCAAACTACATGTTGTGGTTTGCTCTCCGGTATGGGAACGCAACTAAACGGAACGGAATGCATTTTGGAGCATTCCGTTCTGTTCAGTTCAGTTTTGTCCCCTTTGACAATAAATGGGGACAAAACGGAAGCGTTTTTTTTGCGGTATTGAGCCCCTATGACTGATCTCAATACAGGAAAACTAAAACGCTAGTGTGTGTAAGTACCCTGACAAAGACAAATAGGGAGATTATGTTAAATTTTGTTCAAACATGGCCAGACATTTGGTATAAAGGCTACTGCATTTTCAAGAAAGTGACATAGTACAGCTCCTTTGCTAGAGACGAAAGAGTGACATGAGCCTTGTATGTGTATTATGTATTATTATTTTAAAGTGCCATCAATTTAATGGCAGTGTACCGTATTTTTCGCCATATAAGACGCACTTTTTTCCCCCCAAAAGTGGGGGGAAAATGGCAGTGCGTCTTATATGGCGAATACTACCATTTTCCTATAGCTGAAGCCGATACATCGCACAGCCTGCGATGTATCAGCATGGAAGGAGGAGGGGGCGGAGCCTGGCACACGGCGGGCGGCCTGCCAGCTCACAGCATGACTGCTTGTATAACATTTAAAATCTTTAATTATGTCCCTTATTTCCTAAAGCTCAGGACAGTAGCGCTCTGCTAACCTGCTATAACGATCCTCTAGCAGGCAGAGTGCGCGGCGGCAGGCTGGTGTGTAACGTCCTCACTGACGTCATCTGCCTGCTCCTTTCACTTTATGAATGAAGCAGGAGGAGCAGGCAGATGACGCCAGTGAGGACGTTACACACCAGCCTGCCGCCGCACCGCTCTGCCTGCTAGAGGATCGTTATAGCAGGTTAGCAGAGCGCTACTGTCCTAGGCTTTTAGGAAATAAGGGACATAATTAAAGATTTTAAATGTTATACAAGCAGTCACGCTGTTAGCGGCGGCCGCCCGCCATGTGCTGCCAGGCTCCGCCCTAAGCAGCCATGGGCCAGATGTTTTAGAAAGGGGGCACTCTGTGGATGACACTGTATAGGGATCTGTGGATGACACATATAGCATAAGATGCTATATATGTATCATCCACAGATCCAATCCATTACAGTGTCATTCATAAATGCCCCCATCACAGTGCTATCCACAGATCCCCCATCACAGTGCTATCCACAGATCCCCCATCACAGTGCTATCCACAGATCCCCCATCACAGTGCTATCCACAGATCCCCCATCACAGTGCTATCCACAGATCCCCCATCACAGTGCCATCCACATCTCCCCCACATAACAGTGCCATCCACAGATCCCCCCCATAATACTGTCATGCACAGACCACCATTACTTCAAAAGCACACCTTTTGGTTAAAAATATTTTTTTTCTTATTTTTCTCCTCAAAAACCCAGGTGCGTCTTATAGGCCGGTGCGTCTTATAGGGCGAAAAATACGGTACATCAAGAGGGTGTTACATATACATAATGATGGTAGAGTAATTCATAGATAGTAACACAAGCAATAAAAATTAAAATATCACAAAAATACATAAACACTCATAGTAAAATACCAATGAAAACTGGTTTCTCAGTGCTCATTAATATAAATATATGATCATATGCAGCTGTCAAGTAGGAGAGAGCGATGGATGAAGTAGTGGTTATGGCTTCCTAAGGCCATGCAATGACTAGAGGGTCCACCCTTTCTTCCTTTGGGACACACCCTGTTATTGGGACTCTTGCCTGGTGGTATTTGGTGTTGCCTTGATGCTAGCTAGCAGTGTATTAACAGCAGCAATAATGAAGATTGTAGTACTCCTTCTTTCTGTTTCTGTAAAGCCTCTCTACAGAACCATAGGCAGGCAATGAGTTATTTGTTAACTGGTTTTTCAGTTCCCAGGCTGATGCAGATATAAGATACGGTTGGAAAAAAAAAGTGTCTTCAAATGTGGAAGGGTGCATTACCAATGTTCCCTTTTACAGCAGCAAACTCTTTCAGCCATAAACATGCACAGTATCTTGCTGAATTACTCCAATGCATGGTCCTTCTGATTTCCTTTTCTCTGAAGTAGTTTTGAATTGCTGATAAATTACCTTCTTTGGCTGTAAAAGTCTCAGAGATGGGTCTCTGAGCTTGAGCCTAACTCTGAGGAGATTGCAGATGAAGGTCTTCACTGTAGCACAAGAGCAGACTCTCCATTGATTAAAAGGGGGCAGACCCAGGTCTGTCGCCTGGCAACCTAGCAGGATAAGCCAAGGTTTTAACCTTTATTTTTCTATACAATGCTAATGCTATTAGGTAAACAAATATAACAAATCACAACATTTAACTTAGCACTATACCATTACAGCAGTTAACTGTTTGCAGTGACCCTGTTTTGGGGTACTGCATGTATATCCCTGGTACAGTAGCAGCCAAAGCAAGGCCCTCGCCTATATATGGCTACTATTCGTATAATACAGGAATTGGCTTCAGATAGGGCTGTACTGGGTCACTAATGGACCTATAGGGTCCTAACTGTCACATCCAGTGCCCTCCATTACTGCATCAAACACAAGCTCCACATTCCTAATCAGGAGCTTGTCGCAGGCCTGGTCTGTGGCCTAATCTACAGGATCCAGTCTGCAGCAATTCTTCTTTTACACATCCCTGGTAGGAGGATGATGTGGTTCTTCTACTATTGCAACGTTTTTGCTATTCACTTGTGGCATGCTACATAGTACTCTACTGGTGCACCCACAGCAGGTAGATGATGTGTTTCTCACTACTGCACCACTTTATAACTGTACATGCAGGAGGGAGACTCTCTCACCTCTGTTGCGCAAACTGATGCTTATGTGGGTACCCATCCTTTTCCTGTTATTGTTATGTTATGCAATTATTTCCAGTAATTTCTCTTCTTTAAATGTGGCCATGCACATCTGGGTATGTTTTTTTTTTACCACATCATGCAGGATGTTTTTATCCTTTTCAATAATTTTGTGTCTGTGGTATATATTTGAAGGTATGGCTGCCTATCATTCCACCCAGGAGTGTCTGTCTCCCACACTTCTATTATCTCACCTATTCCACAGGTTGCTCTGGGTGGTTGATACATATAACTGGGTTTGCTCTTCCTCTCGCTGAACGCAGAGGTAACAAGTAGTAGCATAGTATATGTGCAGGGTTCTGCTCCCCTGAATGTACAGTAAATACCCAATGGCCGGTGGTCCGATGCCCAGGGGGCCACCTGAGCCCTGCTCACCGCTGGCCAGTGGAAGTTTTTGAGTATGTATTTTGTGCTGCTGGCACACAAACGGGGCCACTTTTAGTATTTTTTCCAGGGCCACTTTCAGTTCCCAGTCCGCCCCTGCTTGTGTTAGCAAAAGGGGAGGCATTTTTCCCTTCAGGGACAAATTGGCAGCACTACATAGCCTTCTGCAGGGGACGTCTCCCAACCCTTACAACGATATATTTTGATTGTCAGTAGAGATGAGTGAATCGAATCCCACAAAGTGGAATTCAATCCGAATTTCAGGATAAATTCGATTCGCCTAGAAGCCGAATTTCCTCTTGCTTCGTGTCAGCGAATCGAATTAACTTGAAACAAATTTTTGTATAAAAAATGAAAAAATTCAAACTTACCTCCTCCATTTGCTCGCGACGGGCCGCGAGATTACGTCATCATGCCGGCTAGCAGCCCGTCGCAAGCAAATGGAGGCGATAAGTTTGATTTAATTTTTTTTTGTTAAAAACAGTATAAAATTACACTCAGATGCCGCAATCATGTATGAACACGGCATCTGAGGGGTACAATGACGGGGGCGGCGCTATCGCGGCTCCCTGTCATTGCACCCGCTAGTTACAAAAAAATGTGCTTCGTGACTAAGTAATTTGTCATGAAGCGAATTTTTTTGTGATATTCGGCGAATCAGCCGAATCGAATTTTCCATAAATTTGCTCATCTCTAATTGTCAGAGAAATGTGATAGACTATGGTTATTATGTAGACAATACACATGGTATTATTTCCCAGGGAGTTTGGATTATGATATGGTATAACTGTGCAGGAAGCTGTAAAATATTCTAGTGGTTTAGGCTTTTGAAGGAATTCAAAGGGGTTGTCCAGCCATTGATGACCTGTCATCAGGATAGGTCATCAATATCTGATCTGTGGGGGTCCGACACCTGGCACCCCTGCCAATCAGCTGTGATATCAGAAAGTGGTGCTCTATGCGAGCGCCGCTTCCTGATCATAACACTACGCATTGTCTCCTGTGGAGCGGTGGTGCAGTGTAATTACCAGTACTCACTTTTCTGCACTGTGTATATATATATATCAGAAACCGGATGGATCCGTTATGCTGGCTATAGACTTCTATTATGATGGAATGAATAACGGAATACCTCTTAAGGCATTCTGTTATGCATTCCATAATAGAATTGCGTTATGGTCCGTGGTAACAGAATCCATAATGCAATTCAGCATATACCCCAACCCGAACTCGAACTTCAAAATATAAAGTTTGCTCATCCCTAGTTGTATTGCTAAGTGAAATGTTTTAATTTACTATAATTGTGTACCCACCAGACTTGCATAGATAAGTCAGTGTTAACACCTTGACTCAACCCCTTTAGGTTGTTAGTAAATGGAACAGGGTCCATCCCTCTGGTTAGTCAATTAGCGGAGGGTCTGAACTTAGCTGAGGTAGAGAGAGTTGCTTAGAGCTAGGCCCAAGTTTCAGAGAACCATCATCTCTATGACTTAGAGCTACTCTACTACAAAAGTACTCCAGAGGGAGAAACTCAACTAGATGGTCCAGAGTCTACACAGCCATGCATTGGAGTCTGACAACAAGGTATTATGAACATTTATGTCAGAAATAGGCTTTGTGGATGTGACAGGGAACATCGATAACGCACTCTTTTACACTTTGCAATGGTTTGGCCAGCAGTTTCTTAATTCTGCACCTCTTAGACCAGAAATTTAGGAAACATTTATAAGAACCTCAGCTGCATGCCTAAGGTTCTTCAGAAAGAGAGAGACTTTAGAAAGAGACAGAGAGAAGGTGTACCACGACCACCATGATTGCTGCAATCGATCCATTGCTATTGGGAAGGAACTGCACTGTGATTTGTGTGGAACAGGGCCTTGATACTGTTGAATGTACTACTACAGTTCTTTTATTGAAAAAACAAAGTGCAAAGCGCATCAGGAAACCACGCCAGTGGCACCAACCTTTGCTAACATATTTCTTGCTCTGTGGGACGAGAGATACATATATAACACTGCCAACCCTTTTCTTAAGTATATAAAATGCTGGATGAGATTTACTGATGATGTCCTGATTAGGCTACTTTCACATTAGCGTTTTTGCTGGATCTGGCAGGGTTCAGCAAGAACGCTTCCGTTACTGATAATACAACCATCTGCATCCATTATGAATGGATCCGGTTGGATTATCTTTAACATAGCCAAGACGGATCCGTCATGAACTCTACTGAAAGTCCATGGAGGACGGATCCGTTTTCTATTGTGGCAGTTTGTGGCAGAGAAACAGGATCCGTCCGCATTGACTTGCATTGGAGGTCATGCCGGATCCGTCTTGCTCTGGCTCCCAGGACGGAAAGCAAACTACAACATGTTGCGGTTTGCTCTCTGGTATGGGAACGCAACAATCCGGAATAGAATGCATTTTGGAGCTTTCATTTCTGTTCAGTTCAGTTTTGTCCCTTTTGACAATGAATGGGGACAAAACTGAAGCGTTTTTTTTTTCTGGTATTGAGCCCCTATAACGGATCTCAATGCAGGAAAACTAAAACGCTAGTGTGAAAGTAGCCTTAGTTGGATGGGCACAGAGGAAAAGTTTTGTTCCTTTCTCCAGTATATTAATATAAATGATATTAATATGTCCTTTACTTCACATTTTGGTGCGACGGAGATTGATTTTCTTGATGTTAGGATTAGGATAGAAGAAGGGAGGATAGTGACAAGTGGCTTTTGCAACAAAAACTTCTACTAATGCTTTATTGCATTATCAGAGTTATCACTCAAGTCACATTAAGCATTCTCTGCCATACGGAAAATTTATTGGGTTACGTTGTATTAACAGTAATTATGACTTTCTTTGCAACAGGCATTAGACTTATCAGATAGATTGCGCTCTAGATTATATCTGAGGCGTTCTCTAGAGCTATACATCAGGATAGAGACAGACTTTTGATGAATAAAAAAAAAAAAGGAAAAACAGGAGAGGTTTGTTTTTTCTTTTAGGTTTACCCCTATGTCAGAAAATATTAGGCGGACTATAAACAAAAATTGGCATATTATTGTAGCAGATAAGGATTTATCTGCTCGTGCAAAATCTCTTCCTATAGTGGCTTTCAGAAGAAGTAAGAGCTTACGTGATGAGTTGGTATATGGCCATTATTGAAAAAAGACTATTTTGAATTGGTTGCTTCAGGAATCATAGTTGTGGTTCGTTCTTTCAGTGTGGGTGAACAGAGTGATCGAGATGGAACCTGTGCAATATATAGTAAATCAATTCATTACCTGTAGGCAGTGACGTACATTGAGAAGCAAGGGCCCCATAGCAAGGATCAAACCAGGCCCGCCACACAGGACAGAAGGGTTTCCGCCTAAGCCCTTTTCAATGACCCTTGAGCCATTTTTCCACTGCCTCATTTGCTAAAAGTTGTTCCTTTAGAGCAGGGGTGCACAACCTTTTTTGGTCTCGGGGCCGCATTGTCACATTGCTCTATTTCAAGTGGCCGAAAAAAAAAGTTAATCAGCGCTTGTTTGCATCAGACTATCACACAGGCCAATGCAAAGTGAATGGGGAGGAATAATCGCTACCATAGTCACTGCCTCCTCATTCAGTTCTATCGATTATTGTCAGCACACTGATTACACAGGGAGATGTGCTGACAATAATTGTAATCGCCCTCATTGTTCAACCTACATAGTAGTTTTGTACAGATGTGTGCCCCCTAACAGTAGTTATGCCCACATTGTGCCCCCTTAAAGTATTTAACCCTTCATTGTGCCCACTTCATAGTATCTATGCGCTCATTGTGCCCCCTTCATAGTAGTTATGCCCTCATTGTGCCCCTCTCACAGTGTTTATGCCCTCTCTGTGCCCCTTTCACAGTAGTAATTCCCTATCTGTGCCCCCCACACAGTAATAATCCCCATTATGCCTCCTTCACAGTAATAATGCCCCTTAATACTAGTAATGCCCATTGTCCCCCTTCACAGTAATATTGCCCATTGTTCCTCCTTAATAGTAATAATGCCCATTGTGCCCCTTCACAGTAATAATGCCCTCTGTGTCCCCTACATAGTAGAAATCCCCATGGTGCCCCCTTAATAGTAGTAATGCCCTCTGTGCTAGTAATGCCCATTGTGCCCTCTTCACAGTAATAATGCCCTCTGTGCCCCCTTCAGAGTTGTAATGCCCTCTGTGCACTATGCCCCTGCCATAGTATAAATGCCCATTGTGTCTCCTTCACATTAGCAATGCCCTCTGCGCCCCCTCCATAGTAGAAATGGCCATTGTGCCCTCTTCCCATTAGCAATGCCCATGGTGTGCCCTCCAGAGTAGAAATGCCCATTGTGCCCACTCCAGAGAAGAAATGCCTATTGTACCCCCTCCAGAGTAGAAATGCCCATTGTGCCCTCTCCGTAGTATAAATGCCCATTGTGTCCCCTTCACATTAGCAATGCCCATTGTTTCCCCTTAACATTAGCAATGCCCATTGTGCCCCCTCCAGAGAAGAAATGCCCATTGTGCCACCTCCAGAGTAGAAATGGCCATTGTGCCCCCTCCAGAGTAGAAATGCGCATTGTGCCCCCTCTGTGTTAAAAAAAAAAAAAAAAAAAGAGAGTCGGCACCCGGGGCAGACTGCCCCCCACTTAGTACGCCACTGCTGCAAAGCACTCCTTGAGGAGAAGGCAGCAGTGCTGATAAACTGCGCCTGCCTTCTCCTCGGCTCCCCCACTCTCACCAATAGCCAGGGACCCATCCTGCTCCAGACTCCTGCTACAGTACAGGGGCAGGAGCTGTCATCCTTCCCTGTGCAGGACTCCAGGAAGAAACAAGGACGAGGGCCGCAAACCTTGGCTCTGGGGGCCGCAGGTTGGGCATCCCTGCTTTAGAGGGTAGAGTCCTGACAAAGTTTTCACCTCCAGTAGAAGAGGAGATAATCTCAACTTAGACTGGGCCTCCTCTTGTCCTGGGCCCCATAGGAGTCGAGTGGTCTGCCACTATGGTAGTTACGCCCCTGCCTGTAGGTCATATTTTGTTGTATATGCTATTTTCTGCCCTTGTGGTTTCTATTATATTGGGATAACTATTCGGCCCTTGTATAAACAGATATATGAGCAGATGCATTCATTAAAAACTGGAAAGGGTTGCACATGTCTCATTAATCATGTACAACAATATCATAATGAGGATTGTAGGTCCCTGTCATTCGTCGGTCTCCAGAGGATTTTCACCCCGGCAGGTGGCATGGACCGTCATTAATATTTGTTATGACAAAAGGATGAATGGATTATTAAAACAAATGCTCTGGGACAATGGGGTCTTAATGAACAAAATGATTTGTCATCCTTTGGATAACTGTATGTATGTAGTTTTTAAATACATAAATTTTCTTTTTATGATCATGTGAATGGAAGGGGTTAAGAATAGCAGGGTAGTGTTGGGATTTAAGCAGGTTTCACTTGATCCCATAAGGCCTTGAAAAAGCGACAGTGGATGCGAAGCGGTCCGTAGGCCGTTAGTCACCTGCTATGTTTTCTTCTTTATATGGATTAAGCTGTCGTCACATCTATCACAATGCACCGCAATGTCTCTGCAAACATCCACTGACTGTGTATGTCCGTGAGCTGGCTAAGCTGTTTGTTGCCGACCATACATTCCTTCTATAGTTTTGATGTACTACTACGCCTATCAGCACTTTAGGAAACACAGACATTTATTTAGTACAAATTTCCTGGTTACTGGCTCTAGCATATTCAGGAGCCCCAACATTATTGTGTGCCCTGAGAGAAGAAAAGGGTGCACCCTCCTGTCACTGTACAACACTAGGTGGTACTGGTATGAGGATTGCCCACCCTCATCCTTCACTTGCTCATCTTGGGCTCACTGCACATACAGCCATGCCTGCAGAGTTCTGATCTCAAGCCCATTTAAACACTTTTCACTGGGTTTACATGCAGTGGAGGTACAGCATGTGAACGCTGTCAAGGAATCTTTGGATAATGAAGTCTGTGAAATCAAGAGAGATTGCTGTGTCACATAGAATGCTGTCTGACATGCAGGGGCAGGACTACCGCTGTAGTCCTTTTACTGGCAATAACAGTGACAAAGTTCAAATTCTCACATCCACAATAAGTTTTATAATGCATAGACTGGCATATGACAGATGTCCCGCAATTCTCACAGTTCTTATGGTTCTGGAGGCTGCTAACGTGGCAGACAGCCCTAGGTGTCTAATCTTCAAATTTCTAGCTATGCTATCTCTCTGTTGAACCAAAGGGTACAGTCCTGTAGCAGATGGCCAATTGGCCTCTACTGCATGCCTGGGTGCTTGATCTCCCACTTTTCCCAGACAAATGCACTATGGAGTCACACTGCTTTACACAGGTTATCTCCACAGTCTATATCACGCACATCTCCTCAATGGGTGAAACACTTAATTGTATTCTCAATTGCTTCCTCAGAGGCTTGTTTAGGGCCTGTAAGGGTGAAACACTACTGTTTGAGGGCACTAAGAGGGCATAACTACTGTGTGGGGGCATTAATGGGTATTCCACTCTGTGGAGGCAATAAGGGGATATAACTACTGTGTGTTAGCACTAAGGCAGCATAACTACAGAGTGTGGGGCACTAAGGGGGCTTTCTACTGTGGGGGAGCACTAACAGGGCATTCTTCTGTAAAGGGGCACTAAGGGGGTTATAATTAGTGTGTGTGGGGACTAAGTGGGAATAACTATTGTGAAGGGGGCATTACGGAGGCATAACTATTGTGTGGGGGCACTAAAGTGGTATAACTACTGTGTGGCACACTAAGGGGCATAACTACTGTGTTTGGGCACTAAGGGGGCATAACTACTAAATGAGCGGGGGATCGTTTGGCGAGCATGCACGGTCTTGACTAACCTTGGGAGCAGGGGTTGAAGGAAAGTTGCTTGGGTGGGGGCATTTAAAAATTTGATATGGGGCCCAGCCTCTTCTAGTTGCACCCTTGCTGACATGCCATCTTTTTACCATCCAGATGATAAATGGCACATGAGTAGCTTTTACACCCCAATGAATCATATGGCTTGTGCATGGGAAAGTGACTTCTGCCATATTGTTTTCTGAAGCATTCAGTATTCAATTTATTGAAATACGTACTATGCCCAGATAATCATTGGTTCAGAATGCTGCTCTGTTCCTCAGGTTGGCTACTCTTTATAAACAAAGGCTTACCAATGAGTCAGTATGTGGAGGGCTGATGTCTATTACGGAAAGGCATTTTAACTGGTTTTAATTGGGTGTTACGTGTTCCTGTTCCAATGGTATGATGAGCAGATGGTTGTAGATAATGTTGATGGTACTGTATGACACTCCTAGGAAAACCAAGTAGAAAGGCATACTAACTAATGATGGTATATATTAAGTAAAAAAAAAAACAATATCTGAGGATTATATGTGTATATGTATATATTGTGTATTTATTGGGATGTAACTGGCGGACCTTGATAATTTCAGATGTAAATATGGTGGTACTGTGATGACTGCAAGAAATAGGAAAAGTAAGATAGCATCAGTCATGCCATGCAATGTCATATTATTTTTAATTAGAAAGACTAATAACATTAAGAATTTTTTTCTTTAATAAATTGTCTATCGTAGTATGATATTTAAAGGCTATATGCACCTTTGGAGCAATTTTTATTATTGCATTGTACTCATTTTGAGCTAAAATCATTTTTTTCAATTGGTCTAGACTCTTTATTAAAAATTTTAAACCATTGTCTTTGTGCAGCCTTGAGTTTACCTAGTAGCAGGATCTAAATCTTCACTCTGTTCATCAGGTAGTTCTGCTGACAGTCTCTTTACCTTTAATCTCTTACCTTATAAACACTCATAATACTGTAACTTAATACTTATCTTACTGATAAGAATGTGGCTTATGGCTGTATAACATTGGCAGATAGTCTAACAGATGATCGCTAACGAGCGTTTGTAGTAACCCTTGTTAACAATCATCTGGCAGTCTAATACTGCCGTCAATGACCCGATGAACAAGAAAACGCCTGTTCAGTGGGCAATTGTGATCTTTCAGCATGCTTAAAGATCACAATTTGCCAATGGCAGATTGTGCTGTCTAACAAACAACTAGACAGCATGGGAACGAGCGAGGGCATAACGATGGTTTATTAGATAACTGGCAGAAAGTGAAAGTGAAAAGTATAATTCACACAGCTAGACAAAAAGTTTACCAGTTGTGACAGAATGGCTCAATATTTTTAATAAAGACCAACTGAAACAAATGATTTTAGCCAAAAATGAGTAAAATCCAGTCATAAAAAAATGCCACCAAAGGTATGCATAGCGCTTTAGCACAACAATAAGATAAAAAAAGAGCACATGTCTATGCCACACTTAACAATTATTTTTGCAACAGGTGTACAAGGTCTCTTATTCTGCTACATTGATTGGGACAACTGAAGAATGGGTTAATAACGAGGCCATAACTACAACAGTTAATAAAGGGCTTGTCCAAGTTATAACAAAACTCTTCCAATGCTTCCAAATCTAATTAAATAATAAAAGAACATATGCTCACCACTTGATCCCCCTCTGTTTTCAGCTATATGCAGCACATGACCACTTCAGCCAATCTTTGACCTCAGCAGTATATTGCATGAGACCTTTAAGGTCAGAGATTTGCTGCAGCAGTCATGTGCCACATACAGCTATACATGACCATGGCAGCCTGTAAAGAGAAACCAGAAGTGAAGACCAGAGCTGCGGTGCTAGAAACGGTGGGAGACTAAGTGGTATATGTCCTTTTTTTTAACAACTCTTTATTTTACTTTAATATCATAAATAGTACATCGCAGTACATACAAATCAATCAATGAAGAACATGTTCTTTGGAGAATACTTGACAATAAGAATCTATGACATAGGCTAATATTGGACACATGGGGCACAGAGTATGCCTCAGATATCAAGGACGTTAACTGGTACAGAAAAAACTGAAATTAAACTAATAAAAAATTGAACATAAAAGACGTGTATCTTCCGTCTTCTAGGACGGTGAAGGGAGGGAGTGCCGGAGATGCCACTCGCGCCACAGAGATCCTGAAATTTGTCATGTGAAAGGGATGCCCAGCTACAGATTTCCTTCATTCTATAAATTTCTTGTAGCTTCTCTACCCAATCTCCCATGGTCAGGGTGGAATCACAGAGCCAATGCCTGGGTATTAACAACTTGGCTGACATTATAAGTAGGGAAGTCGATTCACATAAAACTTCAAAAATTTAGAATAGCGGCTCACTCTCTGGTTGTATCGGACTAGGTGCTCTATCTATATGACTTCACCCTGTCACAATGTAATAATGTATAATTGTATAATTAAATTAAATGAGATAGGCACACTTTATCTAGGATTGCTCAGAGATTTTTGAATTCTGCAAGCCGTTTATTATAACACGTTATCTGTGTGCTCTAGCACATCTCAAGTACATTTATCTTAAAATATCAAAAACACATAACAAAAAGATTAAGAACAAAATGGTAAAACATAATAAAATATAGTAAAATATATAAGTATATAAGTCATAGATAAAAAAGGGTCCTCATATTGTGATGTCCGTCAAACATACAGTCACCTGAATACTGCTACAATTGGATTCTGAGCAATGCTCCTCAGCTGAGTGGTGTACTACATATATGGCAGACAGCAGAAATGTTACTCACTTAAAGAGTAACATTAATTTTTAGGTATCTTATAAAGTGATAACCAAAGACCTTGAGAGCATAGTGTCCATCCTTGTGTTGAATGTAATAATCTCTTGTAGCAGTCCTTCTTTAGAAAATGTATTAATTGTTCATATGTTTAGATTTTTCATATACTTAAATCTTCATTAATATTAAACCATATGTTTCACACTTGTGGTGTAATATATATAGTGGTGGATTATGAGACAGTTCTGTATCGCTCACTGTGGCCGCTTATTCAGCTACTCAATGATATGTTTAATTTTTTATCATGATCCCTATATTACTCACAGTTGGTGGTATAGTGGGGATAGCTGTCTCTTTCATTTATGAGGTAGCAGTATAATGCATCTTTCCTCCGTGTCTTCTATATAGGGAGGTTGCCGTTACCCGCTCTAGTCTTGTGCGCTGGCATCCCACGTGGTCTCCTGCTCTCAGCGGCACACATGGGTCGGGCGAATCTTGTTTATGGTTACAAAGTCCTTTGGAGCGCTCCAATTTGTTTTTGATATCAGTAAAGGCTTTAGTAGATCATTCCATAGATCTTGGATCTCAGATCCTGTTTTACAAAACGCGTTTCAGAGTTCTTCCCACACCTTCTCAGTGGCCATATTGATCCATAACATCCTAACTCCTTATATACTTCAGATTTCCAACGTCATGCAAAGACTTGAAATGGACTTTTATTTGTGACATTAGTACCGTATTTTTACCCCATAAGACAAACTTTTTTCCCCCCAAAGTGTGAGAAAGCGCCTCATCAGTACCGGTGGACCGGGAAGCCGGGAAGGCTCTGTACTCACCGCTTCCTGGTCCTCGGCTCGGCTATCCACTGTGCAGGGCTGCGCACAGCGTGAGAGCGCTCTGTGACCTCACACTGTGTGCCGTGATACACAGCCGACAGCAGGATGAAGAAAATCGCGATGGTAAGGAGCTGTGGCATCCAGGAGCAGGAGAGATAAGTGAGTTTATTTTATTTTATTTGCGCTGGGGGCTGATGACTGACATATAGGGGCTGATATATGGGGGCTGATGGCTGTAATATAGGGGCAGATAGCTGAATAGATGGGGACTGATGGCTGACATATAGGGGCTGATGGCTGACATATATGGGCTGATGGCTGACATATATGGGGGCTGATGGCTGAATATATGGTGGCTGATGGCTGACATATAGGGGCTGATCGCTGACATATGGGTGCTGATGGCTGACATATGGGGGCTGATGGCTGACATATAGAGGCTGATGGCTGACATATAGGGATGATGGCTGATATATAGGGCTGATGGCTGACATATGGGGGCGGATGGCTGACATATGGGGGCGGATGGCTGACATATGGGAGCTGATGGCTGACATATGGGGGCTGATAGATGGCTGAATGTTAGGGGGTTGATCTGAGGCATTGGGGGTCTGATCTGAGGTCTGATTGACATTGGGGGTCTGATTGGGGCTATAAACTGAGGGCTGATTAACATTGGGGGTCTGATTGGGACTATAAACTGAGGGCTGATTAACATTGGGGGTCTGATTGCTGGTCTGACCTGAGGTGTAATGGAAAATATTTTTTTCTTATTGTTCTCCTCTAAAACCTAGGTGCGTCTTATGGGCCGATGCTTCTTATAGGGCGAAAAATACGGTATGTAGCTTATTCTTTATATATATATGGTTTGCTGACCGTCCCATTGGTCTAATAATTATATATCCTTCCATGTTATTATCCGTCTCTTATATATTATTATCCTCCTTTATTTTATAATACAGAAAAAACACATTGCGTTTTCCATGCATTTTTCTCGCTATTGGTGCTTTTATTTTTAAATATGGTAGCTTCCATTGTATATTAGAATATGTATAAAGAATTTTACTTATTTAATGATCATAACTCTTATTACATGTATACGACTTGACATTCCTAGTAAAAAATTAAAAATTAAAGTTATACACACAGAGGGTGTATATATGGCAACGGTATTGTTATGTTAACCTATACCATACATATGTCTACATGTATTTCTCATTCATTTACAAATCTTTTTTTTCTTTTTTTTTTCAAGAAGTGTGTCATACATTTATCTGAAATTCAAATGACATAAATCTATTCAAGAATAGATTTAATCTATTTAATCTATATCTCTGAGCAATCCTAGCTAAAGTGTGCCTATCTATTTTAATTATACAATTTCGCATAAGACTTTGTTTCAATACTCCGTACAGTATTAGAATGTATTGGCTCTGATGAGCCGTAGTTATTACTTTGCGAAGTCTCGCAAGACTTTGCATAATAACTCCATAAATTGATTTTTACTGCTTGCTCCGTACAGTATTGAAACGAAGGTTTATGCGAATCGACTTTGGATGTTTCATCCAAAGTCGATTCGCTCCTCACTAATTATGAGCATGGTTGGTAAGTGAGCCTTTTTGATAGGACAAGAATGGTCTGGTAAATTGAGCAGAACTAAGGTGGGAGTTAGAGTGAGGGAGGTGGAGCAAATCTGCTTAATGGCTTGATTTTCATTATTACAAAAAGAGGAGATGTTCGGTAATTCCCACCAAATGTGGAGGGTTGAGCCAGGAGCAACATGGCATCTCACTCCGCAGGTAGTGAGGGACTTATTTTATGCAAAATTTCCAGTGTCCGATACCAACTTGTCATGAGCTTCTATGAGTTCTCTTGTATTCAGATGCACCTAGAGGTGTCATGTGAATTTTGAAGGATTTGTTTAATCTCAGATTCTGAAAGAGAGAGACCTAATTCCTTCTCCCACTGTAAAAGATATGTGGGCTTAGTTGGGGAAGTTCCCTCTAGAATCTTCTTATAGAAGAGAGAGATAAGACCTTTATGCTGGGTTCTAGATTCTAACAGTAACTCATACCAGGTGGGATCTCTGACCCGTTCTGTGACCTTTAGAAATTGGGAACATGTTATATAAAAATGGCAGACCACTGCTTTGAGCAATGAACATCATGCAAGGTCTTCAGAGAAGGGATCGAATTGTCCAACAGTAAGTCCCTTATCAGTACCCTGCCTAGTGTCGGCCAAATCCCCAAGTCATCTGTGTAATTGTACTGTAGTTAGTAGGGGAGTAGTTTAGCGGGGTTAAGAGGAGAGGGAGAGTGGGCCAGTTAGAGGCAGTATATGTTATTTGAAGATTTTATTACATTTGGGGCATTTGGGGTACTGGGGGAGTGTTGTTATATATTGGAAAACACTTGGACAACACTTTTAATGGCATTTAATATTGATGGCTTATCCTTAGGATAGGCCATCAATATCTAATTGGTCTATATCACTTCTATCCCAGGAACCTCATGCTCTTCGGTCATATGGCCTATTTGCAGCTCAATCTCATTCAAGTGATACCCCAAGCACAGCTGCAATACAATGGATGGCGCTGTACTTGGTAAGCTTTGAGGAGGCCCTATGTTATGCAAGCGGGTGTGGCTGACTGGCTATACTCTGGAGGGGTGTGACTAAACCTCTGATGGCGAGGATAGGCTTGGGTCATTGGGTAGTTGCCAGGTGCCACTCCAGAGCAGTCCCCGAGTCAGTGGCAGCTGACCAGGGTGTCAGAGATACCGGTGCAAGCACCGAGGGGAAGTCAAGACAGGCAGCAATCAAGCAAAGTCCGTAAATAAAGCCCAAGGTCAGAGGCAGGCGGCAAAATCCTATAAAGCCAAAAGCAGCTGTACTTCATGTGGATCCAGAGATCTCCCCATCCATTGCTCCAATTTCTCTGCTAAATTTATATCAAGTTGACCACTCAAGAGGAGTGTTCTTCTTACTGTTGCTGAGGGGCTGTGTCCCTCCCTATCACAACTCAGGAGGCAGTTAAAGGATAAAACTGAGCATGTGCGAGCTTCTAAGTCAGGCATCCTCAAACTGCGGCCCTCCAGCTGTTGTAAAACTACAACTCCCACAATGCCCTGCTGTAGGCTGATAACCTGTAGGCTGTTCAGGCATGATGGGAGTTGTAGTTTTGCAACAGCTGGAGGGCCGCAGTTTGAGGATGCCTGTTCTAAGTGATCAGGTCAAAGAAATAAGAAAAAAACAAACAGCAGGTGGCGCTATACAGATACATTTTATTGGATAGCTTAGTGGCTATACTATTTTTTAAAATTAAATGCAATTACAAAAGTATTCAGAATATTGTTCACCTGAATGGAAGATGTTTTTCTTAAAGTATTATCACCCTATTAACCACTGGTTTCTCTGGTAGGGATGGAAAGGGGTATAGCAGAGCCATCATACTTGGTGGTACTGCTTTATATGGAACTACTGCTGTCCACTTGCTATGGTGGCTCTGCTGCCACCCAATCCTCCCTGCTCTGCCTTCCTATCGCTCCCCCTCCCTCGCTGCTCTGTTAGAGTAGCATCAATAAGCACTACCCATAGCTCTGTATTAGACTACTATTTGGAAATTGTAAGGAACTATTTTTTGAGTGGTACTGAATGGTAGAATGATTTGAGCGTAATAACTAATTATATGCAATTCTAATAATACCACAATAAGTTATGGTAAACTGATGCCATGACTAAGAACAGGTCAGAAACTGGTAGGATATGCCTTCTTTTTGTATGTTCCCGTGTTTCTGAGAAGAAATAAAGAATCTCAATTTTACGAGAAGCTGCTGGAATTTCTACAATTTGTTTCTTGTTTGTATAGCGATGCCGCTGATGAGGCATTTTAAGGCTAGGTTCACACGACGACATTTGTCACGCGACAATTTTAATAATGGGAGTCTATGGTGCCGCATTGCAACATGCAACATGCTGCGACTGCGATAGTCGCAAAAAATCCAATCCATTTTCTGCAACTGTCATGTCGCCGCATGTCGCGCGACAAATGTCGTCATGTGAACCTAGCCTTTGTCCCTCTTTTAGGCTAAATTAACACTTTCTATACCAAGCAGTGTTAGTCAGTGGAGAGACCATAGCAATAGGTTTTTTTCCATTACTGGCTAGCACTCATGATAAATTCACATACTGTCACATACTAATTGCGTCATTTTTGCAGACAAAACATTTTTTGCAAAAGACACTTGTTTTGTTAATGTGTCTTTAATATTACAGTCATGAATAAATAATTGTGAAGTGTTTAATCGAGAGGTAATAAAATGCAATGACGTGTAAAGCACAGAAAAAACACAGCACAAACTAAATATACATATACATAACTACATAGTATGGGCTTGATTATAACATGCTACATGTTACCATCTATCATCTCTCTATCTTATATCTATGTAATATCTATTTACCTTTCAATATTCTATCTATCTATCTATCTATCTATCTATCTATCTATCATTATCTATCTATCATTATCTATCTATCTATCTATCTATCTATCTATCTATCTATCTATCATTATCTATCTATCACTATCTATCTATCTATCTATCTATCTATCTATCTATCATTATCTATCTATCTATCTATCTATCTATCTATCTATCTATCATTATCTATCTATCTATCTATCTATCTATCCCTCTATCTATCATTATCTATCTATCTATCTATCTATCCATCCCTCTATCTATCATTATCTATCTATCTATCTACAGTATCTATCTATCTATCTATCTATCTATCTATCTATCATTATCTATCTATCTACAGTATCTATCTATCTATCTATCTATCTATCAATCATCTTTCCCTGTTACATCAGCTTAAAAAACTGGTATTCCGCACTTTATTGCTATTTCCATAAAAGTGAATGTGCGACCACCACTCCATTCACAGCGATTGTGGCAGCAGGCTGTATAGGAGGTTCAGAGGACCCTCATTCTGGAGGAAGGACCCACATCCATCAGGCATTTATGGAATATCCTTTAAATATGGAATAAGTGTCTAAGAAGAAAATACTCCTTTAAGTTTGCTGATGTGGAAATTGGGTTAAAACACCTCAAACCATCTATTAAGCATGACATAAGACACAGGAAGACATAAGGCACATGGATACCGCCAGTGCTATATGCAAAGTGTATTACTATTATTATTGTTACTATTGTTACTAATAGCGACATGACATCACATATTTATTGTAATCTTCATAGGATCTTGCTAAACCCATTCATAAACATAGTACTTAATAACTGATGTGTTCTGTCTTCATGTAAATAATCATTTCAGGCTTTTATGAAGTTTATAGCTAGATGGATGGCTATGAGGTAGACAGACATGTGGATAGATAATGTACAGTCTAGATGAGTTTGTCATTTAGTGTGATGTGCTGTGATATCACAATTTCCATAGGACTACAGGTAAAACCTTTAGACCTGTATTCACACAGTGCACAAGAGACAGTTAAACAGGACAACTTACCTTTTAGGAAGGTCAGAAACAGAAAAATCCATAGATAGAAACCATAAGCCAGGAACCTCAGACACTTCTCTGATAGCATTGTACTATTCTGCTAGGTCCAGAGATGATGATGATTCAAATCACACAAAGGCTTCACACAATCTGAAGTGGAATTTTAGCTGTTGTCTAAATAAAACATCTTCACTGAGAAAATAAAAAACAATAGCAGCAATAAAACCTTGTATCCCACAGGTGACATAAACTTCCAGATGTCCTACATCCTGAGCAAGGTAGAATTCAGTGCAGGGATAAGGCTAGAATGTGAACATCTAGTATCTGTTACATAAAAATGGGAGAAAACTGAAAAGCAGAGAACAAATATTGCTCAGGGGATAAAGAGGGATTGTGATTTTCTGCACTGTGCATGTGGAGGACCAGGGGGAGTGAGGGGTGCTCAGAGCTGTGGAGCATAAAGCTGCTTAAACACCTAGAAGATCTGCTCTCCACTTGCATTGCTGAGTACTGTAGCTCCAGATAGTCATCAGATGGGTCTGCTGTGACGCTGTATTGGAGCCAGTAAGGAGAACATAGCTGTTCTTCTTTAGAGTTTGCTGACCATTAAACTACAGCTCACCATCTAGAATGTAGGTTTAAATGACATAATCAGAACACCAGTTTAATGCAATATATGTTTACTTAACCAAAATTTAGCATTAAAGGGAATCTGTCACCTGCCTATCCCCATTTTTTTTTCCTTTAGACTAGTGCACTAAAGTACCTTATATGTGTTCTTCTTTTTGCTGTGGCTCTTGTATTTTCTGTAAAAAAAACGCTTTATCCAATATGCAAAATAGTATCCAAGGAGCCCAGAGGGGCGTTTTTTCTCTGCCAAGGTTCCCAGGAACGCCCCCCTGATGTGCCCAGCCCGCCAAAATTTGAATCATTAGAACGCCTCCATCTGCAGAAATCGCCACCTAGAGGCGAGGCTAACGGCTCCACCCCCCGGGTACCTCCGCTTTCTGCCTGCAGATCCTCCTCTCGGCCACCGGAAATCTCGCACAGGCACAGTGCCGGCAATTCCCTGCGCGATCCTACGACAAATGAGGGTAAGAGCCTACATAGTGTCACCGAGGCAACAGCGCTCTGGAAAACGAAACTGGGCTCGGCGCATGCTCAGTGACACTATTGAGGCTCTTGCCGTTAGTTGCCGCAGGATTGCGCAGGCGCAGGGAATTGCCAACACTGTGCCTGCACAAGATATCCGGCGGCGGCCGAGAGGAGGATCTGCGGGCAGAGAGCGGAGTTAGGCGGGGGCAGAGTCGTTAGCCTCACCTCTAGGCGGCAATTTCTGCAGATGGAGGCATTATTATTAATTCAATTTTAGGCGGGCTAGGCACACCAGGGGGACGTTCCTGGGCTCCTTGGTAGAGAAAACTGGATAAAGCGTTTTTTTTACAGAAAATACAAGAGCCACAGCAAAAAGAACACATATGGATATCAGGTACTTTATTGCACTAGTCTAAAGAGGGAAAAAAATGGGGATAGGCAGGTGACAGATTCCCTTTAATGAATATTTATATTTTTATTGCTTTGACAGGAGCTGTCACCCAGCTTCCCAGACTTCTGTCAATTAGTATTTTCCATTCAGGATTCTGGAGAAAAGGTAATGGTGGTGACCATATAGTTTATGACCCTCCTTAAACGAGAGACCCTTACATAGAATAGAATGAGACAGATTAAAATAGTATAAAACATACTGTAATTATAACCAGAGAAACATAAATTTAGTGGTGAGTTTTCTCTTTACTGCATTGCTTTTCTAAAATACAAGGTATGTTTGTACACGCCATGTAATCACACTATCCTACAGTCCTGTAACGAAAGGATCAGTCTTCATTCTAGGACAGTGTACTGAGTCTTACAAATCATTCATTTCGGTCCCTACCTAGTTTGAATGTCTGATGCATACAACAGAATATAAGGCCCCTTTCACATGAGCGAGTTTTCCACGCCGGTGCAATGCGTGACGTGAACGCACCCGCACTGAATCCTGACCCATTCATTTCAATGGGTCTGTGTAAATTTTTTTCACGCATCTGTGCTGCTTGAAAAATGCAGCATGTTCTATATTCTGCGTTTTTCACGCAGCCCTAGCCCCATAGAAGTGAATGGGGCTTCAGTGAAAAACGCATTGCATCCGCAAGCAAGTGCGGATGCGATGCATTTTTCAGATGGTTGCTAGGAGATGTTTGTAAACCTTTAGTTTTTAATCACGCGTGTGAAAAACGCATCAAAACGCATTGCACTCGTGCAGAAAAAAACGGAACAACTGAACGCAGTTGCAGACAAAACTGACAGCAAAATGGTGCGAGTTTCACTGAACGCACCCTGAACGCATGCGGACCTAATCCTTCACGCTCGTGTGAAAGAGGCCTAAGGGGGATTTATAATTTGCTGTGTTTGATGGCATTTCTTGCATAAGTTTTCCCAGGCATTTTTTTTTTTTAGGAAGTCTATATTGATCAAACAGTTTTAGGGTCCATTCACACGTTTGTAGAATGGGTCCAGATCTGTTCCGCAGCGTTGCGGAACAGATCCGGATCTATTCATTTTCAATGGGGCCGGAAGAGATGCGGACAGCACACAGTGTGCTGTCCGCATCCGCATTTTCGGTGCGCGTCCCCGATCTTCCGGTTTGCGGCTCTCCATAAAAATAGAACATGTCCTATTCTTGTCTGCAATAGCGTACAAGAATAAGCATTTCTATAGGGGTGCCGTCCCGGTGTATTGCGGATCCGCAATACACAATGGACGTGTGAATGGACTTCAACACAGTTTTTCAGCAATGAAAAATCACAAAAATACCACTAAACAACATGCCTGAGAGTATCCAAACTTACAGTTTATGATGTGGTGTGACAAAAGCTAGGATGCCTGTAACAGCTCTTTGCAAGTTAGATAAAATAGCTTTATAAGACCCCTTTCACACGAGCGAGTATTCTGCGCGGGTGCAATGCGCGATACGAATGCATTGCGCCCGTATGGAATCCGTAGCTATTCATTTCAATGGGTCTGTATACGTGAGCGTTAGTTTTCATGCATTACTTGTGCGTTGCTTGAATATTGCAGCATTTTCTATATTCTGCAATTCTCACGCAACGCTGGCCCCATAGAAGTGAATGGGGCTGCGTTAAAATCGCATCCGAAAGCAACGAATTGTTGCTAAGAGATGTTGTTTGTAAACATTCAGTTTCTTATCACACGAGTGCAAAACATATTAAATCGAATTGCACCCGCGTGATAAAAACTGAACGCGATTGCAAATAAAACTGAATGTACTTGCTTGCAAAATCTCGCAGTTTTCCCTGAATGCATCCCCATCGCATCCAGACCTAATCAGCTCACGCTTGTCTGCCAGGGGCCTAAGTGTCCATTCACACATCCGTGTGTGTTTTGCGGATCCACGGATCCGCGGATCCGTAAAACACGGACACCGGCAATGTGCGTTCCGCATTTTGTGGACCGCGCATGGCCGGCACTCTCATAGAAAATGCCTTTTCATGTCCGCAATTTTTCGCGGAACGGAAGTGTGGGACATATGTTTCCGGGCGGGACATAGTGTGACCCATAGAAATGAATGGTTCCGCAATTCCGTTACACAAAATGCGGAAGAGAATTGCGGATGTGTGAATGGAGGGTATATTCACATGTGCCAGATTTGTGGAAGAAATTTCAGAGGCATTCCTTTATTCATTCCATCATATTAGAAGTCTATGGACTGCATAATTGATTTGTCCCGTTTCTGTTATGCAGGAGAGGACTCCCCTGCATAACGGAAACAGGACGGACCCTTTTTGCAGCCAATAGACCTCTATTATGACAGAATGAATAACGGAATGCCTCTAAAGGCATTCGGTTATGCATTCTGTCATAGAATTGCGTTATGGTCCTTGGTAACGGAATCCATAAGCACTTCCGCTTTTGCCACCAAACAAAGCCAGTGACATCAAGCGATGTCAGTAACAGCTGGATCCCTGCCGCTGATCGCTGCACCGCATGTGGGGGAAGAGAAGGACCGCAGGACGAGAATGCTGGGGCACAAAGTACCGGCCATTTAGGATGAGCATTCTCGTCCTGGGTTGTGGGGGAGATTTGTCAGAATTAATGTAAAGGAAAACTGGCTTAGTTGCCCAAAGCAGCCCATCTGTTTCCACCTTTCATTTTTCAGAGCTCCTATGTAATTTAATGATAATATATGTAAGTGATTACAATATTAGAGAGAAAGCATACATTTATTGGGGAAAACTGTACAATTAAAAGTAGGCTTGAGTATCATGTTGGCTGCCTCTAGCCTAAATATCAAATAAGATATGGTTGGGCAAGAGGCATACAAGTTCCATAGTGTTGCAAATTTGCCCACAGATGTTGCAACTGGGTATGTAGATCCTGTACAGTCATAGGTTGCTGAAGCTGATATCCCAGCTGGTCCCATCAATGCTCGATTGGCAATAAATCTGGTGACCAAGCATGCCAAAGAAGTATGGCAACCTGCCAGACACATTCCTAGAAACACTTGCTGTGCGTGGTCGAGCATATCCAGCTAAAAATGGCAGCCCTGCCATGAGAGGCAACACTTGTGGCCACAGGATGTCCTGCACATATCGCTGAGCTGTTAGTGTCCCTCATATAACTACTAGGGGTGACCAATTGTGTTTGTGATTATCACACCAGCATTTGGGGCAGTGCGCCACTCTACAGCAAAGGCAAAATTGAAGCACTTGCCACATTGCCTCCATACTCGAATCCAACCGCCATTGGATCCCAAACAGAACCTGAATTAGTCTCTAAAAACAAAATAGTTCAAGTCCATAGCAGTCTAGATTTTTCAACCACAATACCACTGCAAACGAAGGCAATGGTGGTTCACCATCAATGTGTCACGGTGCGATTTACTGTTTTGGCCGTGTAGGCTGGCTGCATGCCCTCTCGTGTACTGGCTGCAGGCTGTCTCTTGTGTATGCTGGTTGCTTGGGACTGCATGCTGGCTGCGATGTAGTGTATGAACTGTGACCTGTGTTTGTAGAGTCCCATGTCTGCATCTCTGTGGCTTATGTCTCTGGTGCTGTGCAGGCTGGCTGCATGCGCTTTGTATACTGGCTGTGGGTATCCCCATACATGCAAGTTCTGCAATGCGTGCTGGCTTCTGCCTTTTATGTGAACATGGCCTTAGTATGGATGCATTTCTGTAGTGTCACGGGTTGTTTGTGCTTTGGCATACTGGCTGCTGTGGACTGTGTATGCTGGCTGCCAGGGGCAACGTCCAGCACTGCAGCCTGTGTGTTCACTGCCCTGTTCATGCAGGCTCCCCTCCCTGTTTGTTTCTGATCGGGTTAACTTCCCCTGCTCCGTTCCTGGGTGTGGCTTATCAGGTACCCTCGCTATCCAGCTATTTCTACCTGTGAGCTGTGGGGCTTGTGGTCAGTCTGTCTTGTGTCTTTCTAGGTGAAACACCCAGGGGTTTTTACCATCTGCCCTTCTGTGTGGTGTCGCCTGGTATTGCATTGGTGTTTGTTGTTATTGCCTTGTCTGTTCTCCTGTACCTGTTCTGTGATGGTGTTTGATGTTATGTCCTTGTCTGATCTGTACCTGCCCTGTATGATGTTATGTCATCCTTGTCTGTTCCTTGTTTAGCCTAGCAGTGCTCTACTGCATCTGATAGCCTGGCAGTGCTAAACTGCTTCTGATTGAATCCTGTCCTTTGTCCTGCCTGGCAGTGCCTACTGCTTCTGATCCTTGTCTGTTCTTGTCTGCCTGTTCCTATCCTGTGTTTGTCCTGCCTTCGTGAGAGGGCTCCTGGGTTCTCCAGAGGGAGGATCTCTAGTCTGTGCGAATATCTAGTCTGTGTGCAGCTCTGCCTGAGACCGCCATGCTTCCATTCCGCTTGGGGTCCAGGCATCTGCTTGTGCGCTGGTTCCCGTTCGTCTTGTTGTATGTTCTATGTCCTGTGTTTGCTTGGGTTCCAGTTTTGTTGTCTCCCGCTGGTGGTTTCACCAGCCTGGTCCACCGCCGGTAGGGGCCACGTATATCGGGACCTTTCTGGATGTGGGACCAGTGAGCCCTCGGCCCAGTTCATCCCCACCACGAGGGGCTCTGTGAAGAACGGGGCTCACTGGCTCTCCGCTCTCTGGGTTTTGCCTCTGGTCTGCCAGGGCACTTGGTTCTGTGGTAATGTTACCACTATTAGCTAACCTGCTTACTGTCATCTGCTTTTATTACACTTGTAATAAAGTTCTCTGTGGGTCCTTGGTCTGCTTTGCCTGTGTCCTGTTTGCCTGATGTCTTGGAGGTCTGCCTTGGTTCTCCGGCACGTGACACAATGGCAGTACATGTAATGGGTGCCATGACACCAGTTCCATCTGCTAAGCACTTGGAAATGGTCCAGGTAGAAACAGGGCTGTGTAATGAAGGTGTCACCTATGTCTGGATGGTGGACAATGAAACAGTAGTATATTTGGGCAATTTGTTGAAATGACCATCCTGCTTCTCTAAGTCCAATGACACACGCCCTCTCAAAGTGTAATAAGCAGTGGGTGTGGACCCACTGTACTAACTAACCAGTTTTACTTTGGGCTAGTCCTAAGGGCAGTAACATGGCTATCCCCTGTTTTACACCCTTTAACTCCTGTACAGGGATCTGGCCTTTGCTGCACTGGATCCTCCATGCTGTTACCTCTTGGAATAGTATTAGTGTAGTTGGTAGCTCACCTATGGGGGTCAGAAACACCGGTGTGAAGCACCAATGGAACAGGCAAGACTCGTAGTCAAGAAACAGGCTGAGGTCAATGTACACATTACCACAAAACTGTCTAAATATAGAAAAGGTTAATACAATGTAAAAGAAGATAATGGTGGCACAGTCCAATACCCAAAATAGAGACGGGACTCCTGACTCGGCCTCTCAGACCTCCATGGATCGGGGTGCCAAGCGTGTGAAGATGCCAAACATCCAATTGAAAAGAAAACAGATCCGCGGCACTCACCTTCCCGGCACATAATAAGGACAGATGCTACAGGCCACCTGGGTCTTAATGAACGGAACGACATGTCAGTTTTTATTTAGTACTCCTAACACGACGAGCCCCGATTGTGTACTCATCTTCATGTTGGTACATAACATAATATCTCCTTGTAGTAGAGTTAAAGAAGTATGATATTTGACAGCCGCTGCTGTGTATACCTGCATAAATGTGTTTTTTGTTTTTACCTATGTTTTTTGTAGCTCCATAGTGCACAGACGCTGCTTGTAAGGCGTTCACTAGTTGCTAGGAGACGGGTTGATTTACCCCTCCCCCTGGTGACGCACATAACCAGCGCAGATGCGACGCTTGGAGCACGCTGAACAGCCGGAAGAAGCGGTCGCCCCGCGAAACGTCCGTCGCTGTTGTTACTCCCCATGTGAGTCTTCACCCCTGTATATGAATTACACTCTGCAATAAAGTAACCGCTAATATTGGATGGTGAGTGCCGCGGATCTGTTTTCTTTTCAATTGGATAGAAAAGGTTAATGCTGCAACATCTCAACTTACATCAATGTATCATCTCTACGCTGGTGTAATAGTCCTGCACAAATTGTTTTATCCACCCACATGATCAGTATCACTTTAATATCGACATGATGTCATCCACCCTCGTATTTGTACTTGTACTTACATTGATAAGCAACATTGCACCTTTATCCATAACTGTTAAAGCGCAATGTGTTTAATAAAAAGTTGTATTGGGGCCTATAAAACATTAGGAACCTGACACATGACACACAGACAATACAGACACAGTGTTTAGGCTGGGAGAACATGGAGTGCTCAGCCAAGACACTGATCAGAACACTCTGCTAGTTAATTAAAAGTGCAGTGAGCCTTTATGGAGCAGAAGCAGAGGATGGGGTGGTAGTGGTTCTGACTATACGATGTGTCACAGTGGTTTCCCTCAGGGCACTGCTTGCTGGTGCAGTGAGACGAGGGTGCACCCTTTCTTCCCTTGGGGAACTCCCTGTAGTTGGGTCTGCCTGATGGTAGTTTGGGTTGCCCTTGATGTTTGTGGGTGCCTGGCAGGAGGTGTAGTAGTGCAATGGCCAGGGTATAGTGTGGTAAGCATCAGGAAACCAGACCAGAAGTAGAAGAATAAATGTTTCTTTATACTTGAGTGCAAAAGAGAAGTACATCCGACAATAATTTTTACACAGTGCAAATCCTTTTCCTAAATGGCGAAGTATGTAGGCTGGAAAGTGGCAAATAATGGCACTCTTGGTATTCTATCTTGTTAAAGTCCCTCTCACTAGATTCTCCAGCTATCAACTGTACTCTTGCAATTATGGCTGCAGTGTCCCCTGAGGGATACAGGTTTTTAGAGGTCCATCTGTCCAGGACATGAGTACATGTGATGAGTTTCTTAGCTGTAATCCCTCCCAAGCAGCAAAGTCTGGTTAGCCTAAATCAGAGGTTACCTTGCTGACACCTATGCTTGGCCATGCAGATTCCAAGTTCTTGATTTTCCTTCTCATTTTCTTGCTGTAGCGAAGCAATCACTTTGACTGAGATCGGTCTCTGGATCCTAAGGCCAAAGTAGAATGAGCACATGGACTTGTTTCCTCCCTTCTCATTCACTAGACTAGAATTCCCCCTCCTGGCAAGAGGGGAGGAACAGGGAGGATAACCCTGTCCCTGCCAACCATACCAGTATCTAGCGAAAAAGAAGGACCGGCACTCACTTTCTTGATGATATGAAGAGACGTTTATTCAAGGCATAATAGCATCATTAGTTACTAGTTTCTGCTCAAGCCCCATCCTTTTTCAACTGCAACATTGCAGTTTGAAAAAGCCTTAGGCTTGAGCCAAAACTAGTCACTGATGATGCTATTATGCCTTAAATACACGTCTCTTCATATCATCAAGAAAGTGAGTGCCGGTCCTTCTTTGCTATATACTAGTGGGATGCTTTCCCTGGACGCGTGCACCACATGCAAACCGCAGTGACGACTCATCTTCTTCAATACCAACCATACCATGCTAGATGTACATGACATTACATACCATTGGAATATTCCCCCTGCACTAGGGTACTGCAGAAGTTAGCACAGAATCTTGTCAGAAATAGTACACATACGTGATTCTGACAATTCGCTTAGAATCATATATATATATGCTTTAACCACTTCAGCCCCCCTAGCTTAAACACCCTTAATGACCAGGCCACTTTTTACAATTCTGCACTACACTACTTTGCCCGTTTATTGCTCCGTCATACAACTTACCACCCAAATGAATTTTACCTCCTTTTCTTCTCACTAATAGAGCTTTCATTTGGTGGTATTTCATTGTTGCTGGCATTTTTACTTTTTTTGCCATTAATACAAATTTAACGACATTTTTTGCAAAAAAATGACATTTTTCACTTTCTGTTGTAAAATTTTTCAAAAAAACTACATTTCTATATAAATGTTTCTCTAAATTTATTGTTCTACATGTCTTTGATAAAAAAAAGTCCAATAAGTGTATATTTATTGGTTTGGCTAAAAGTTATAGCGTTTACAAACTATGGTGCAAAAAAGTGAGTTTCGGCATTTTGAAGCAGCTCTGACTTTCTGAGCACCTGTAATGTTTCTTGAGGTGCTAGAATGTCAGGATAGTATAAATACCCCCCAAATAACACCATTTTAGAAAGAAGACACCCCAAAGTATTCACGGAGGGGCATGGTGAGTTCATGTATCATTTCATTTTTTTTCACAAGTTAGCGGAAAATGACACTTTCTGAGAAAAAAAAAAAATAAAGTTTCAATTTCTGCTAACTTCTGGCAAAAAAAAATAAAAAATCTCAGACGGACTCAATATGCCCCTCAGTGAATACCTCGGGGTGTCTACTTTCCGAAATGGGGTCATTTGTGGGGTGTGTTTACTGTTCTGGAATTTTGGGCGGGGCTAAATTGTGAGCCGCCATGTAAAAGCTAAAGGTACTCGTTGGAATTTGGGCCCCTTTGCGCACCCAGGCTGCAAAAAAGTGTCACTTATGTGGTATCGCTGTACTCAGAAGTAGGGCAATGTGTTTTGGGGGGTATTTTTACATATACCCATGTTGGGTGAGAGAAATATCTCTGTAAATTGTCAACTTTGTATAAAAATTTTTAAAAGTTGTCGTTTACAGAGATATTTTTCACACAAAGTATGGGTATATATAAAAATACACCTCAAAACACATTGCCCTACTTCTCCTGAGTACGGCGATACCACATGTGTGCCACTTTTTGCAGCCTGGTGCAAAGGCCCTAAAACCAATGAGTACCTTTAGGATTTCAGGGCATTTTTACGCATTTGGATTCCAGACTTCTTCTCACGCTTTAGGGGCCCCTAAAATGCCAGGGCAGTATAAATACCTCACATGTGACCCCATTTTGAAAGAAGACACCCAAGGTATTCCGTGAGGGGTATGGTGAGTTCATGTAACATTTCATTTTTGTCACAAGTTAGTGGAATATGAGACTTTGTGAAAAACAAAATAAAAAATATATATCAATTTCTGCTAACTTGTGCCAAAAAATAAAAATTCTGTGAACTCACTATGCCCCTCACAGAATACCTTGGGGTGTCTTCTTTCCAAAATGGGGTCACTTGTGGGGTGTTTATACTGACCTGGCATTTTAGGGGCCCTAAGCGTGAGAATCCAAATGCGTAAAATGACCTGTGAAACCTAAAGGTACTCATTGGATTTAGGGCCCTTTGCGCATCTTGGCTGCAAAAAGTGTCACTCATGTGGTATCGCTGTACTCAGGAAGTAGGGCAATGTGTTTTGGGGTATTTTTACATATACCCATGTTGGGTGAGAGAAATATCTCTGTAAATTGTCAACTTTGTATAAAAATTTTTAAAAGTTGTCGTTTACAGAGATATTTCTCACACAAAGTATGGGTATATATAAAAATACACCCAAAACACATTGCCCTACTTCTCTGAGTATGGCGATACCACATGTGTGCCACTTTTGCAGCCTGAGCAAAGCCTAAACCAATGAGTACCTTTAGGTTTCAGGGCATTTTTACGCATTTGGATTCCAGACTTCTTCTCACGCTTTAGGGCCCCTAAAATGCCAGGGCAGTATAAATACCCCACATGTGACTCCATTTTGGAAAGAAGACACCCAAGGTATTCCGTGAGGGGTATGGTGAGTTCATGTAAGATTTTATTTTTGTCACAAGTTAGTGGAATATGAGACTTTGTAAAAACAAAATAAAAAAATATATATCAATTTCCGCTAACTTGTGCCAAAAATAAAAATTCTGTGAACTCGCCATGCCCCTCACAGAATACCTTGGGGTGTCTTCTTTCCAAAATGGGGTCACTTGTGGGGTATTTATACTGACCTGGCATTTTAGGGGCCCTAAAGCGTGAGAATCCAAATGCGTAAAAATGACCTGTGAAATCCTAAAGGTACTCATTGGTTTTAGGGCCCCTTTGCGCATCTTGGCTGCAAAAAAGTGTCACTCATGTGGTATCACCGTACTCAGGAGAAGTAGGGCAATGTGTTTTGGGGTGTATTTTTACATATACCCATACTGTGTGTGAGAAATATCGCTGTAAACGACAACTTTTTACATTTTTTTATTCAAAGTTGTCAATTTACAGAGACATTTCTCTCACCCAGCATGGGTATATTTTTTGCAGCCAAGATGCGCAAAGGGGCCCAAATTCCAATGAGTACCTTTTAGGAGGGCATTTTTACACATTTTTCTTCTCACGCTTTAGGGCCCCTAAAATGCCAGGGCAGTATAAATACCCCACTTTCCATTTTGGAAAGAAGACACCCCAAGGTATTCCATGAGGGGCATGGCGAGTTCATAGAAGATTTTTTTTTCGGCACAAGTTAGTGGAAATTTATTTTTTATTGTTTTTTCTCACAAAGTCTCCCTTTCCGCTAACTTTTGACAAAAAGTTTAACTTTTCATGGACTCATTATGCCCCTCAGCGAATACCTTGGGGTGTCTTCTTTTCAAAATGGGGTCACATGTGGGGTATTTATACTGTGGGGTATTTATACTGTGGGGTATTTATACTATTTATATTAATTATATTGATCTGCAGAATAAGGATGTCATGTTATTTTTAGCGCAACATGAACACCTTAATATAAAAACCGCAAAACCCACAAATAATTTTTTTAACATTTTCCAATGCAAGATATAATAAATTAAATAGTGCATTTAAAAAATACAACTTGTCCCTCAAAAATAAGCTTTCATATGGCTCTGTGAACTTAAAACTAAAAAAGTTATGGCTCTTGGAATGTGAGTTGAAAAAAACTAAAATGCAAAAATTTAAATAGGCTTCATCTTGAAGGGGTTAATGGAAATGCCCTTGAGAAAATATAGCAGGTATACTAGCCGTAAGAGAACTGAGTAGAGATTATTGAATCAAATTGCTTAAAATGAGGCCACCATTTTACAGTTCAGAAGAAAGAGAACCAGGCAACTACTATCAAACAGGGATAATTTTTGTAATGTTTTTTAATTAACAAAATCTGGCAATGTAGTGTGTTATTAAACAGGCTGTCTTGCGATTGGAGAGCTTGAAGAATCTTGGATATAGTCCTAGGAGACCACAGAGTATCAAACATAATTTTTTAGAATTCAATCCAATTGGGGCACTTTTAAATTGGGTAGAATTTATTCAGAATTGTTGACCAATTTGTGTGAATCAGACCTAAAATGAATTTGTTGCAGGCTCTCTCATTCATTCACAAGTAACTAAGCAATAGAACCAGAAACTTCATGAAGAAGAGGCCAGCTTGAAAATGACATGGCTGCTTTCATTTCTTATTAAGGGCAAACTCGAGTTTTTATTAATACTTTAATTAGTATTTATCAACAGCAGGGATTTATTCGCATGAATGTGGAAAGTGTTGAAACGTAATATATAAAAATTGAGACTCGAAAGCGAATGGCTCTAGAAACATGGATTTTAAAGTAAGAAAAACAAATTGTTCTTCTTTATACTGCCATAAAGGAATTCAGTGTTGTGATGGATATCAATGCATTTTATGATCGCTCTTTCAGCACTATAACTACAATGAGTATAATGCATTATTAATCTGTCTTCGGTTTTCTTTATTACTGTATACAATACACAAGTGATTGTGATTCAGTTGGATGCACATGGCATAAGGAATGTAGACCGAAAGGCATTAAAGTCATATAAGTGTTATGCTGCCATCTTGTGGACTGATAGGCATACAGTGGTCTTAGACCCATAGACAATCATTTGCACAAATAAGTGACAAAAACAGGTAAACACAGTCAAAACATTTTTTTTTAAATGGTACGTTTGACTAGATACACATCAGCAGAGGAATCTGCATCTAGTCCTCCTTGAAAAGGGGCTTGAAATAATATGCCTGAAAACATTGCAAATGCTTCCACAGCCGATCAGATACATCACTACAGTACAAAATATCTAACCTATACCACTGTGCAGCATCATTGGCAGCAGTATTGCTCCTTTACCACCCCTCTCAGGCCTATTGCGCACGAATGTGTGCGCCCCGTGCCCGTATTGCGGACCGCATTTGCGGATCCGCAATACACGGGCAGCATTCCGTGGCCATTCCACATCACGGATGCGGACCCATTCATTTCAATGGGTCCGCAAATCCAGAGATGCGGAACAGTGCGGAACGGAACACTACGGAAGCACTACGGAGTGCTTCCGTGGGGTTCCGTTCCGTACTTCCGTCCCGCAAAAAGATAGAACATGTCCTATCTTTTTGCGGAACGGGCAGATCGCGGACCCATTCAAGTTAATGGGTCCGTGATCCGCTGCGGCTGCCCCACGGTCGGGGCCCGTGCATTGCGGGCCGCAATTTGCGGCCCGCAGCACAGGCACGGGTCAACTACGGCCGTGTGCAAGAGGCCTCACTCTGACAGCAGCATTATTTTAAATAGTTTTAAAAGTTACTCTTAATTCCCTTTGTAATAAGTGGAAAAAAAACATTTTTGTCATTCAACATCACAAAATGTGGCACAATTTGGTGCAAAAAGTGGCACCCAGGGTCCCTGAGTTTTTTTTTTTGCCTAACTTGACAAGGAATAAGGCTTTGTTGAACCAGGGAGGCTTAACAAGATAGAGGACATGGCTCAAAAGCATTTATCACACATGAGGTTTTTTCATGTCACTGTACATTTTTCTGTTTGCCACATTCATATATTGCATTTCTTTACATCTGTCATTTGAAGTATGCAATTAAATTATTGCGTCTGTTTTGTTACATGCTGTATGTAGTTTTTTTTTTTGCTGTAATTATTTTATCATTTTGTGTTGAACATCTCGTTTATTACTGAATTGTTACTTGACAGTATGTGTATACTTAAAGAGTAACTAAACTTTGAATAAAGTTTTTTTTTAAATGCCCCAAATGCCCTAAAAATAATTTTTCTAATATGCTTTATTTATTGATTTTTAATTTTACTAAAGATATTCTCTCCTAAAGTCCTGGTTTCCTGTGCGCTTTAAATTCACTATTCTCTACATCGCTGACTTTTCACTTTGTGAATGGGCCGCAGAGAATGAAGTACGGGCAGGAGCACACATTGCTGCTCCTGCCTGTGCACCCCGAGGTTTACTAAATGCTGGCATATCAAATGGATATCCTGTAACCATGTGCTATGCCAGGATTAGCTGAGCTGCTCCTGCCTGTGTCTGCTTTGCTAAGCTAACAGTCCTGTATGTCATCTTTTAGCTTAGCAAAGCAGGCACAGGCATATGGCTATGTGAATGGAAAATTTAAAGTCATGGCTATTGGAATGTTGGGAGTAGTGTTGAGTGAAGCGAGCTTTGGATGCTTCATCCGAAGTCGCTTCATCCAAAACTTCTGAATAATACTGTACGGAGATCCGTCTCTGTAGAGTATTAGAATGTATGGGCTCCGATGAGCCGAAGTAAGTTATATCATGCGTGACTTAGTTGAATAACTTCGGTAGTTGATTTTTATAGTGGAAAAACTCTTTAAAACTTGAAACCAAACTCGGCATTGGTTCCAACTAGTACCTTGGAACCGAAGCTGAGTTCGGTTTCAAGTTTTAAAGTGGTTTTTCACTTTAAAAATCGGCTACCGAAGTTATTCAACGTACTCATTCGCGACTTCGTGAATAACTGACTTCAGCTTATCGAAGCCCATACATTCTAATACTGTATGGAGACGGATCTCTGTACAGTATTATTCCGAAGTTTTGAATGAAACGACTTTGGATGAAGCATCCGAAGCTTGCTTCGCTTAACAGTATGTAATGGCCTGCAAGGGGGCATTACCACTCCTTTTACCCGGCCAATATCCTTAATGTTGTACCCTGTAACATCTTGTGTATTTATCCCTAGATCCTGCACCATGTGTAAATGTATTTATGATTTGGTAATGGTTTAATATGCAATGTGCCTGGTTCACCAGCAGATGGCGGCACTTCTGCCAGAGCTGTGTTAGATAGAATGGAACCCTTCTTCCATTCTATTCCCCTCTCTAGAGAGAAAGGTGCTAGTTAGTTTCAAGGTCAGTCTAGCTTACCCATTGTAAGGGGAGGCTGTGTGTTGGCCAGCAGAGCACTGTCTGCTCTGCTGGGCATAGAGGCCGTAGCTACAAGCTTCAGAAGCCAAGAGGAAAGGTTCCCTGGACAAGATACAGAACAAGATAAAGATAGAGTCAGACAAAGAGAGAAATTACAGCAGAAAGCAGCCTAGGAAAAGTTCCTATTGAATCCAGCCAACATAGCAGAACTGAAAGAGTTCAGATGTAGCAGGGCTGAGAGTGTTCGCCTGCCAGAGCTTCATGCCAAAGCTTGCTGGTAACCAAGATAAAGTTGGAAGATTGCTCCCTGATGGAAGTTTATGCACAGTAAAGCTGTTAACTACTTCAATACCAGTCTGGACTCAATTTATTCTATAACTCCCTAAACCATTCACCCTATTTTCACTGCTGCGCCATATAAAAATATACTTATTAAAATTGTAAATGGCTCTTTTCTGTCAAATGGAAAACTACTGAAAGAATAGAAATGATTTTTAACCCTGTATACATGAATCCCCCTAATAAAGGAAAAATTCAATCTTTCAGAATAAGGCAAGCCAGTATATAACGCCTTGAAAAAGATGTGGGAAAGATGTCCCAAAACAGATACATATATTCCTCAGCAGTTGTCAGACCTATTGAATCAAACCCACACTAATCTTACAAAAAGCAACTTTAAACCAATATACGACATACTAAACAATGACTCAACTCAAGAACTTATGCCCTACCATAAAACATGGGAATTAGACCTTAATAAAAATATACCCTTAAATAAATGGAACACAGCATTGAAACTGTTTAAAAAAGCAACAATTTGCACTAACCACAGGGAACAATTATTTAAAACACTAAGTCAGGCATGTCCAAACTCTGGCCCTCCAGATGTTGCAAAAACTACAACTCCCATCATTCCTGGACAACCTACAGCTATCAACCTACAGAAGGGCATGATGGGAGTTGTAGTTCTGCAACACCTGGAGGGCCAGAGTTTGGACATGCCTGCACTAAGTAGATGGTATCATACCCCTACAAGATTACATTTCTTTTACGACACATGCTAAGCCACATGTTGGAGAAACTGCAATCAAAGGGGAACTCTGTTCCATGTCTTTTGGTCTTGCCCGAAACTGACGAAATTGAAAGGTGATATAGGTATACTAGTTAATATGATCACAAGTAAAACCCTTACTATCACCCCAGAACTGGTATTGCTGATTCTGGGAATAGACTCTATAGATTAATCGGTGCAGTTCCCTTTGATACACATCTTTATTGCATACAGAATGTTCATAGCAAAAAAATGGAAAACAGAAACAATACCAATTATTAAAAATATTATAGTGAGGGTGTCAAGAAGCTGTATCAATGAAAAATCATATGCAATATGTATGGACAGGAATACCATTATGCAACGAAAATGGGAAGCATGGCTAAAGTACTTCCCTAAGTAAGGGGGGTGTCGGTTGTGTGAAAGGAGCCGGTCAACCGAAAAGTTAGACAACATAAGAGAAAACATAAATATAATAAAGATTGTAATGTATAAAACCAAATTTAGTATTGCCAGAAAAGATTAGTGATACATGTACGGTAATTAAAGATATGTTCTCAATGTATATGTAATAAAGATTTACTTTTCATTATTCATGTTAAAGTTAAAGTTTAATGTTAAAGTTAACAAAGATTTAAGAAGACACGTTTGTGTATATGTTTATTTTATTTTACTGTAATTTATTTTGATACATGCATCATCAATGTTTAAAATGTAGATAATGTGTTCTCACCTCATGTGATATGAAGCAATATTAAGTATGAAACATTCAATTTTCTGTATGTTATATTGAAATTTCTTTGAAAATTCTAATAAAAATTATTTGTTGATAAAAAAAGAATGATTTCCATATTCCAAGTGTATACTCGAAAACTATACAAATATACTATGAACCGGATGGTATTTTGCTTTAAACATGTATTACAGTTAATACCAGATGGGCTGAACATGGTGGATGGATCAAACATGGCCACTAGATTATTATCATAAGAAATAGGAGCCTGAAAACTAGCTGCCATATAATATGGTGGCCAAACAGGGGTTGTTTTTGGTATGGAATTTGGTGGGTTAGGTGCATGATATCATATACCAATTATTGCTGCTGTCTTGCTACATCATCATCTACATCTGTTTGGTGGTCACTTGTGTCACTCTTACCTGTCTCTAGCACATGTCACTGACCTCTCACAGCATGTGCTCCCAGCCAACTGTCATCATCGGTAGTTGCACACCTATAGGAGTCTGCAGCGTACCTCTCCTTCAAGCGGGGTTGGCCTATAATTGCTGACTGTCCTCAAAAAGCTCATCATCGATGAAAAGCGGAACAGGGTCAGGGCATACATTTTTTAGCTTGCAGAAGGAGCAGCAAAAGCAAGAGGTAGGGTCAGGATAGGTGAGGGCACAGATGAAGTTCCTGGCCAACTAAACATGGTGTCAGAAGACCCACTGATTCCTGGTTGTGTGTATCTGTTGTCACTTGAGATGATGTTGAAGAGTGAGTCAACCATTCCAGTACAGCTGGTTTGTTGGTCAAAACAAGACCGCTGGATAACAGTGGTAGCTCTGGCCTACGGCTGCTTCTACTCCCACCAACTTCTTCTGCTGCTACTTGTGCTGGCCATAGCAACATTCTTGCAACTGGCCATTCCTTTGGAAGGTACAGTAACATGCAAAATAAATGTGGAGCCCCAGTATTGGGTCTACAACACAATGAAAGCCAGATATCCTTCAAAGGAAAGAAACCAAATCCACCATATTAAGTGGCCCTTATGTCAAGATCCCGCTTTTTTACAAGCTTTAAGGATGTGATGGGGAAAACCTAAGCCAGTTATCCATCCACAGACAGCTGTTTCAGGGTGTTGCCCCTCATCAGTGTGGAGTAGGATTCTGGCTAACCGGGAGTAATGCCTTGGAGACTACTCAAACAAAACAATAGCTGATCTAAGGGAGACCAGCTACAAAAACACAGCGGAGCTTGTAAAAAAGCGGGATCTTGACATAGGGGCCACTTAATATGGTGGATTTGGTGATCTCTGTAATGGAGACACCCCTTTGTACCGGTTTTCCTTCCTTTGAGGGATATCTGGCTTTCATTGTGTTGTAGACCCAATACTGGGGCTCCACATTTATTTTGCATATAACTGTTTCCCAGGGAGCTTTGCACTTTGGATTGCTGTGTTGAAACTCTTAACTGAGGCTCTGCGGTGTTTTTGTGTTTTTTTAAATGTAAAACTGAAACAAACAAACAAGGAAAGTAGACATATTTGATATCATCGCGTCCATAATAAACTGCTGTATAAAATTAGCACATGATCTAACCCGTCTGATGAACAAACCAAAAAAATGAAAACTGTGCCAGAACAGCCATTTTTTGGTTACCTTGCCTCACAAAAAACGTAATATAGAGTGATTAAAAATCATATGTACACCAAAATAGTTCCAATAAAACTGTCACCAAAATGGGGTCACTTTTTGGGAGTTTCTACTCTAGGGGTGCATCAGGGGGGCTTCAAATGGGACATGGTGTCTAAAAACCAATCCAGCAAAATCTGCCTTAAAAAACCATACAGTGATCCTTTCCTTTAGTGCCCTGCCGTGTGACCTTACATCAGTTACGACCACATATGGGGTGTTTTTGTAAACAGCAGAATCAGGGTAATAAATATTGATTTTTGTTTAGCTGCTAACTAGAGTGGAGCGAACTTGTGTTTTAAGTTCGGCGTCCAAAGTTCGGGTTCGGGTTATCCAAGCATCCCGTCATGGATTCCGCTACCATGGACCATAACCGCATTTGGAATCCATAAGGGGATTCTTCAATGAACCCGAACCTTGGACAACACAAAGGACCTGGGGTGACGTCACCGTCATGTGATCAGTGCAGGGGGCGTGGCTCAGTACTGGATTAGATAAGAAGTGGTAGCCTACGACCTATTATCCAATCCAGTACTGAGCCACGCCCCCTGCACTGATCACATGACGGTGACGTCACCCCAGATCCTTCACCCCGTGTTCCAAATGCCGTTATGGTCCGTGGTAGCGGAATCCATAACGGGATGCTTGGATAACCCGAACCCGAATTTGGATGCCGAACTTAAAACACAAGTTCGCTCAACTCTACTGCTAACCCTTGAAAAAAATTGATTAAAAAGGAAAATCTGCCAACAAAGTAAAATTTAGAAACTTCATCTCCATTTTCCATTAATTCTTGTGGAATACCTAAAGGGTTCACAAAGTTTGTAAAATAAGTTTTAAATAACTGGAGGGGTATAGTTTCTACAATGGGGTCATTTATGGGGGTTTCCACTGTGTACGCCCCACAAAGTGACTTTAGACCTGAACTGGTCCTTAAAAAGTGGGTTTTGGAAATTTCTAAATAATTTTAAGAATTGTTTCTAAAATTCTAAGCCTTCTAACGTCCTAAAAAAATAAAATGACATTTACAAAATTTTGCCAACATAAAGTAGACATATGGGGAATGTTAAGTAATAAATATTTTATGAGGTATCACATTCTGTTTTAACCACATCCCGACCGCCGAAAGCAAGGATACGTCCTGTGGGCGGCCGGGATGTTCCTCCTTGAGGCGTCGGCGCGTCATCTCGCGAGAGGCTAGATTTGCTGTGAGCGCGCGCTCACAGTATCACGTCGGGAGGAACTTAAACTACAGTCTGCCAGCGCTGATCGTGCGCTGGCAGGCTGTAGTAGTTAAAAAAATCTCTTATCAGAAGCTATTTTGTTAACAGCGTCTGATATGCCTGCTGCCTGCTCCTCTGGTGGTCCCTTTTGCTTGGGACCACCGGAGGAAACATATTTAAGTGCACCAATGACCACACAGACCCCCCCATCCACCCCACCCCCCTCTCCCCCATCACTGATTAACCCCTGATCACCCCATGTCACCCCCCTGATCACCCCTTGTCACCCCCTGTCACCCCCTGTCACTAATCACACCCTGTAAGGCTCATTCAGACGTCCGTATATGTTTTGCGGATCCACGGATCTGCGGATCCGTAAAGCACGGACACCGGAAAATGTGCTTTCCGCATTTTGCGGATCCGCACATTGCCAGAACTATATTGAAAATGCCTTTTTTTGTCCGCAATTGCGGACAAGAATAGGACATGCTCTATCTTTTGCGGAGCTGCGGCCGGATGATTAGGGACAAAAACCCGGAAGTTCGCGGCCGCGGCTCCGCAAATGCTGATGCGGAGAGCAAATAGTGTGCTCTCCGCATCACCGCTGGCCCCATTCACACTGAATGGGTCCGCATCTATTCCGCAGAATTGCGGAATAGATGCAGAAATTTTTGCGGACGTGTGAATGGGGCCTTACTTCCCAAGCACTCCTATGTCCTTTCCCCTATCTCTCTTTTTTTTTTTTTTGCACATTTTTTGGCAGAGATTTTTTCATCCACATTGATTGATGCGAATGAACACCTCACATGTGACCCTATTTTAGAAAGTAGACACCCCAAGGTATTCCGTGAGGGGCATGGCGAGTTCATAGAAGATTTTTTTTTTTGGCACAAGTTAGCGGAAATTGATTTTTTTTTTTGTTTTTCTTACAAAGTCTCATATTCCACTAACTTGTGACAAAAAATAAAATTTTACATGAACTCACCATACCCCTCACGGAATACCTTGGGGTGTCTTCTTTCTAAAATGGGGTCACATGTGGGGTACTTATACTGCCCTGGAATTTTAGGGGCCCCTAATGCGTGAGAAGTAGTTTAGAATCCAAATGCGTAAAAATGCCCTGTGAAATCCTAAAGATACTCATTCGAATTTGGGCCCCTTTGCGCATCTTGGCAGCAAAAAAGTGTCACTCATGTGTTTTGGGGTGTATTTTTACATATACCCATGCTGGGTGTGAGAAATATCTCTGTAAATGACAACTTTTAAATTTTTTTATACAAAGTTGTCGGTTTACAGAGATATTTTTTCTCACCCAGCATGGGTAAATGTAAAAATACACCCCAGAACACATTGCCCAACTTCTTATGAGTATGGCGATACCACATATGTGCCACTTTTTTGCAGCCTAGGTGCGTAAAGGGGCGTAAAGTCCAACGAGTACCTTTAGGCTTTACAGGGCTGCTAACAATTTAGCCCTGTCCAAAATGCCAGAACTGTAAACACACCCCACAAATGACCCATTTCGGAAAGTAGACACCCCAAGGTATTCACTGAGGGGCATAGTGAGTCCGTGGGAGATTTTTTTTTTATTGCCAGAAGTTAGCAGAAATGGAAATTTTATTATAATTTTTTTTCCTCAGAAAGTGTCATTTTCCGCTAACTTGTGAAAAAAAATGAAATCATACATGAACTCACCATGCCCCTCCGCGAATATTTTGGGGTGTCTTCTTTCTAAAATAATGTCATTTGGGGGGTATTTATACTATCCTGGCATTCTAGCACCTCAAGAAACATGACAGGTGCTCAGAAAGTCAGATCTGCTTCAAAATGCGGAAATTCACTTTTTTGCACCATAGTTTGTAAACGCTATAACTTTTACCCAAACCAATAAATATACACTTATTGGACTTTTTTTTATCAAAGACATGTAGAACAATAAATTTTGAGAAAAATTTATATAGAAATGTAGTTTTTTTAAAAAAAATTTACAACAAAGCGAAAAATGTCATTTTTTTTCAAAAATGTCGTTAAATTTTTATTAATAGCAAAAAAGTAAAAATGTCAGCAACAATGAAATACCACCAAATGAAAGCTCTATTAGTGAGAAGAAAAGGAGGTAAAATTAATTTGGGTAGTAAGTTGTATGACAGAGCAATAAACTGAAAGTAACGTAGTGCATAATTGTAAAAAGTGGTCTGGTCATTAAGGGTGTTTAAGCTAGGGGGGCTGATGTGGTTAAAAGCAGAGAAATTGAAATTTTTAAAATTGTGAATTTTTCAAAATATTTGGTAAACTTGGGATTTTTTCATAAATAAATGTGACATATTTTGACTCAATTTATGACAATGTGTCAAAAGAAAACAATCTCAGAATGGCTTGGATAAGTAAAAGTGTTTCAAAGTTATTAGCACATAAAGTGACACATGTCAGATTTGCAAAAAATGGCCTGGGTAGGAGGGTGAAAACTGGTCCGGGGTAGAAGGGTTTAAAGCAAACTGTAGGTAAAATTTAAACATTTCCTTTTTTGTGTAGATTTTCCATTTAATTCCATTTTCCTCTAGCACAGCAAGGGTTAACAACAAAACAAACATCAATATTTATTACTCTGATTCTGCAGTTTATGGAAACAACCCATATGTGATGGTAAATTTCTTCATGGGCACACTGCAGGGCATAGAAGGAAAGGAGCACAATATTATTTTTAGAGGGCAGATTTTGCTGGAATGGTTTTCAGGTGCCATGTCACATTTGAAGAGACCCCAAAAAGTGACCCTGTTTTGGAAACTAAACCCCTCAAGGGGTGAAGTGAATGCTTTGACCCAATAAGCGTTGCATAGTGCTTAAATTGAAAAATTACATTTTATTCCACTAAAATGGTGGTTTATCCCCAAATTATTCATTTTTCACAAGGCATAAGAGGAGAAAATGCACCCCACAATTTGTTACGCATTTTTTCCCTGACTATGGGAACATCCCACATGTGGTATTAAACTGCTATTTGGGGGCATGGCAGCGTTCGGAAGGGTAGAAACTAAGGATTTACTAACATGGAATTTGTTGAAATTATTTTTTTGGACCATAACATTTTTTATTTTTTCACCAATATAGCTGTGTGAGGGCTTGTTTTTTGCACAATGGGCTTTAGTTTTTATTGGTATCATTTTAGGGTACATATTTCTTTTTGATTACTTTTTATACCAATTTTTGGGAGGTGTGCAAAAATTGCAATTCTGTCAGTGTTTATTTTTATTTTTTATGGGGTTTCTTATGCGGTATATATGATATAATTTCATTCTTCTGAGGCTTGATACAGTTATGGCTATACCAAATTGTTATAGTTTTTTTACGTTTTACTACTTTTTCAGCATAAAATCACTTTGGTATTAAAAATGAATTATATTTTGCATCGCCATACACTAACATCCATAACATTTTAATTTTATTACCAATATAACTGTGTGAGTGTTTTTTTTTTTTTTGCGGGACGAGCTGTAGTTTTTTTGGGAGGTGAGGTGACAAAAACAGAAATTTCATCATTGCTTTTTAATTTTTGTTTTTATGGTGTTCACCACACGGGATTATTAACATGATCCTTTTATAGATCAGGTTCTTATGGATGCGGTGATGCCAACTATGTGCAGTCTATGATTTTTTTTTAAATCTATTTTAAAGTAGCAGATATAAAAAAAATCTATTTATTTTAATTTTATTTAAATTCTATAAACTTTTTTTTAGTTTTACACTTTTTTTTATCAAGTCCCACTTGGATCTTCAAGATCCGGTGGGTCTGATTTCTGTATAGTGCAGTGCAATAGTAATTACAATGCTCTGTACTGTCAGTTTTACACTGACACTAAGGGCTCATGCACGCAAACATATTTTCCATCTCCTTCCGTTCCGTTTTTTGACCGTATACACAACCATTCACTTGTGTCCGCAAAAACAACAGAAGGTACGTGTGCATTCCATTTCCGTATTTCCGTTCCACATGTCCTATTATTGTCCGCAAATCACGGTCTAAGGCCCCATTCAAGTCAATGGGTCTGCAAAAAATACAAAACGCACACAGAACACATCTGTATTTCATCCGTATTTCATCCATATTTTGCGGATCTATACTGCAGAAATGCTATGCCCAGCCCATATTGCTCATGTATTTGGTGATTAATAAGTTTGCATGTGAAAACCATACGGATATGTTTTGTGGAATAACGGAAAGGAAGAGGACTTAAGTCAGAGAAAAAAAAACTTCAGATACGGAACAACGGATCCGTGAAAAATGGACCACAAAACAACAACGGTCGTGTGCATGATCCCTAATCCTAAGGTGACCCACAGGGTCTGTCAGGCTTAGATACATGGCAAGCCTGGACACCTTTGTAAGGCATCAGGCTGCCATGGTAACCATCCAGCTTCTGTCATCGCAGCACGACAGCCCGATGAGGGAGAGAGGGAGCCGCCTCCCTCTCTTAACCCCATAGAAGCCACAGGTGGGTACTGACCGCAGCATCTAAGGGGTTAACTGGCGGGAATCGGTGCCAGCACCGATTTTAGCCATTGTAGCCGAATGTCAGCTGTATGTTACAACTGACCCTCGCTGCCGATATCGGTGGCTCAGGAACAGAGCCGCCGGGGGAATACACAGGGTACAACATGGGGGAGCATGGCAGCATCAATGGCACCGGGGGCATAAGGTGGCACATGGGCATGATGCAGCACAGGGGGCATTGGGGGCACAAAGGGGGCCATAGCTGATTTCAGGCTCTGATCTCCAGAGTGAAGATTAGAGCCTGAAACAGGCATTTTTCCACTGCCACGCTCAGATTCGTTTCCCAGTTTAAAAAAGTAACAACTTCTTTGGACAAAAACAGATATGTACAGGCACTATTGGATTTATTGATAGCAATATAGACACAACAATATACCACAGTTCCTTAACCAAGTGTACCAAATTGTGAGGGCATGCATAAACCAATAAAAAAACTCAGAAGTGAGCAGTGACCTCTTGGTCAGAGACCTGTCCCTGGGGGAGATTCACAGGGGACCCTACAGCTGAGAGGATAAACTATCTCTTGCATATGGGGCGCCAGGGGATCCACACCGGTAATCCCAATTCTGATGCATTTCCTTATGGTTAGTGGTTTCTCAGGGTAAAAATAAAAAAGAACAAAGATAAATATATTTACAAAATCAGTAGTGATACATAAATTTGTAAATAAAGCTAGATGCAGCCATAAGGCTCATGCACACGACCGTTGTTTGATTCCGTGTCCGTTGCGCCGTTTTTCGTGATTTTCTGTGGACCCATTGGTTTTTAATGGGTCCGTGGAAAACTCTGCAAATGCACCGTTTGTCCTCCGCGTCCGTGGTCCGTGATTCCAGTCTGTCAAAAAAATATAACCTGTCCTATTCTTGTCCGCAAAAAATGGTTCGCGGACCCATTCAAGTCAATGGGACCGTGAAAAAATGCGGATGGCCATGCGTGTGTCATCCGTGTTCCGTGTCCGCATTTTTTTGCGGATCCCTTGGCAGGCATTTGGAAACTTGTCAGCCTGTCTTTTGGTAATATCTTTTGGGTCATGTTCGCTAAAAAAAACGGAAGACACACGGAGACACAACGGAAGCAAAAACGGACACGGATCACAGAACAACGGAACCCCGTTTTGCGGACCGCAAAAAAATACTGTCGTGTGCATGAGGCCTAAAGAAGATGTTGCTGGTAACCGTGTCCATGTGTTTGAGATAACAGTCCAGACAAAGTATGATAATGACTTGTCTCCTGGGGCTTAAAAAGTGATAGCAGTATCCTCTAAACAAGAGTATAGTTTCTGGTGCTGAAACAGCTTATGAGTGGTGGTGCAGAACTCCCACCAATTGAATATTGATGACCTATCCTGAGGATAGGTCGTCAATATTACAGTCCTAGAAAACCTCTTTTATCTCTCACTAATCTGTTATTCAATTAGGTCCAGTCAGAGGCGTATTTAGAACTCACTGAGCCCCATAGCAAATATCTAAATTGGGCCCCAATGCCCTATTCATAGCCCCTCCCATTACCCATTCCTGGCCAACAGTGTACTTATATGTGCAGTATCAATTATAAATTACAACTCGTACCTCATATACCTGTACACACTGCATCTATTATACCATGTATCTCACATACCAGTACACTTCTGTGTATACTACATACCTGTTTCCACTGCATTTATTATACTGTATAATAGATGCAGTGTATATATATATATATATATATATATATATATAAAACAAAAAATAGCAGCACTGGCAATAAACTCTTGAGGCAGGCACAAGAGGAAATAAAAAGAAGAGGAGGTTAGTCGCAGACTTTTTGGATGAAAAGGGTCTGGGATATCCAGGCAAGGTGCCAAAGGAAGGACCGTGAGTAGGAAATTCTAGGTAAACTCAAGGTAAACTCAATTACTGGGGAGGTGGTAGGCTGCCGCAGGCATACAGTCCAGATAGGAGGGATCCTAAGTGGGCATGGTACAATGTTTTTCCTTTTTTTCTTCTTTTTCTTTTTTTCCTTTTTTGCTTCTAATAAACTCTTAAAGCAGACAGGTACAAGCCAAAGGGGAATAAGCTATTAGCCAAAATACTAAAAAGAAAAAAGGGCAGCACTCTTAAGAAGAAAGGCTTGAGAAAGGCTGAAATGTCGCTGTTACCACATGGGTAAATAAAGGACTTCCTTTCTTCTTATATACTGTATATATATACACAGTATCCCACAAAAGTGAATATACCCCTCACATTTTTGTAAATATTTTATGATATTTTTTTCATGGGACAACACTGAAGATATGACACTTTGATATAATGTAGAGTAGTCAGTGTACAGCTTGTATAACAGTATAAATTTGTTGTGCCCTGAAAATAACTCATTACACATCCAGTGGCGTACACACAATCTATGGGGCCCCGGTGCGAAACTGATCCATGGGCCCCCCCCTAATTTCTAAGAGCGCTGCTAATGGCCATTCAGCCCCAGTTTACTACTAAAATTATTTTGGCTAAATAAAGTATATTACAAAAATGTAACCTATCACTTGCCATTTCCGTGCGGCTAATTCGCTGCGTGAATGAGTGCCAAGCCCCGCTCCAGACAGCAGAGACACGGAGCACTAACAGGATTGATAATGCTCTGTGCCTCTCTGTGATCTTTTAACTACAAAATCACGGTGACAACTTTATCTCACTGTGATTTTGTAGTAAAAAGATCACAGAGAGGCAAAGAGCATTATCAATCCTGTTAGTGCTCCGTGTCTCTGCTGTTCGGAGCGGGGCTTGGCACTCATTCACACGGCAGATTACCCGTACAGGATGTTAAAGAGCCCTAACCCCAATGCACGGCTACACTTACCCAGTCCTAACTAATAAAATCTGGTCCTACCTCATCCAGAGTGTCGCTGGCGTCGGCGTGATGTCTGCTGGATCCAGAACAAGGTCCCTGTGGGGAGAAAAAAAGAATAATTACATAAGGAAGGGATGGCGACTGACCCTGTGAAATCCCCAGCAGGGGGCGCTGTGCTGGCCGGTAAGACTGAGCCATGCCAATGTATAGCAGAGTAATCTAGTGCTACCACACAGTACTAATGCCCACCTTGAGGCCCCTCACAGTACTAATGCCCACCTTTGTTCCTGTAACAGTAGGTATACTCAGATATGTGCCCCCTCACAGTAGTTATGCCAAATATGTGCCCCCTCACAGTAGTAATGACCAGAATATGTGTCCCCTCACAGTAGTAATGACCAGAATATGTGTCCCCTCACAGTAGTAATGACCAGAATATGTGTCCCCTCACAGTAATATGGCCCAGATATGTGCCCCCTCACAGTAGTAATGCCCAGAATATGTGCCCCCTCACAGTAGTAATGCCAAATATGTGCCCCCTCACAGTAGTAATGCCAGATTATGTGTCCCCTCACAGTAATATGCCCAGATATGTGCCCCCTCACAGTAGTAATGCCGCATATGTGCCCCCTCACAGTAGTAATGACCAGAATATGTGCCCCTTCACAGTATTTATGCCCAGTTATGTGCCCCCTCAAAGTAGATATGCCAGATTATGTGCCCCTTCAAAATATTTATGCCTAGATATGTGCCCCCTCACAGTAGTTATGCCACATTATGTGTCCCTCAAATTAGATATGCCCACATATGTGCCCCTCGCAGTAGTTAAAGGGCTTCTGTCATCACTTTTGACATTATAAGCTGTCTGACATTAGCTATGTGCTAATGTCAGAGCAGCTTGATAATGTCTTTTACAAAATCCGAGCTATATTCAGGCCAAAAACGTAATTTTATAATATGTAAATTAGCCTCTAGGAGCAGGGCGTTGCCCTGCTCCTAGAAGCTCTGTGGCAACCTGCTGGCACGCCCTTCTTACTTTGAGTGACAGTGCCGGGCAGCGATCCTCCGGCACTGTCTCCTTGGAATCCAGCGCCTGCACGGCCGCTCTGTATTCGGCGCAGGCGCGGTGAGCAGAGGACGCTGGTGCCTTCTGTCCTCTGTTCACCGCGCCTGCGCCGAATACAGAGCGGCCGTGCAGGCGCTGGATTTCACAAGGAGACAGTGCCGGAGGATCGCTACCCGGCACTGTCACTCAAAGTAAGAAGGGGCGTGCCAGCAGGTTGCCGCATAGAGCTTCTAGGAGCAGGGCAACGCCCCCCCTGCTCCTAGAGGCTAATTTACATATTATAAAATTACGTTTTTTGACCCGAATATAACTCGGATTTTTGTAAAAAAGACATTATCAAGCTGCTCTGACATTAGCACATAGCTAATGTCAGACAGCTTATAATGTCAAAAAGTGATGACAGAAGCCCTTTAAGCTTTCATATGTGCCCCCTCAATCCTCATAGTTATGCCTTCATATGTGCCCCCCTCACAGTAATGCCTGATTAGGCGCCCCTCAAATTAGTTATGCCCCCCTCTTGCTCTTTGCCCCAGTCTGCAGCCTTAGAAAAAAAAAAAAACCTACTTACCTTCTTCCCTGATGACAGGCTCCCTCCTCACTCATCTCGGTGCTGGCTGTGCTGAAGGCAGATTCCCGGGTCTTCAGATCTCCTCCCACAGCCAGCAGCGCGATCTGGGGCTAGCAGGGGGAGCTCCTGAGCTGTGAAGAGCAGTGAAGCAGGGAGGAAAGAGGTTTCCCTGCTTCACTACGGAACAGAAATGCCGACCAGCCGGGTGTGAGTGAGTGCGCGCACCCCCCCCCCCCCTCCCTCCACATTATACATGTAATGGAGCGCTCTGTACTTCGTGCTGGGCTCCATCAGAGCGCTCCATTACATGTTAGTACATGATTTAGGGTAGCTTGGTAGCTTGCTGGCCTGGGGGGTGGGTCCACAGGCGGCCGGGCCCCCTGCCTGGAGTGCCGGGCCCGGTCGCAACTGCGACCCCTGCGACCCCTGTATGTACGCCACTGTACACATCCATTGATGTGTAAATCTCTGGCAACAAACACTAAACTGCTGTTATTTACCCTTTAACCCCTATACAGGGATCTGGACTGCAGAGGAGCACTCTTTAGCAGATGGCCTAGTCACTAGTGAGCACACCCTACGAAACATATTTCAGTAACAAAAGGGCAATCAATAACATGCATACTGAAGTTGTGCACAAAGCTCATGTCCTGCAGCACCATATGGCAAATCTGTGAAGAACCTATAATGCTAAGATGAGTGACCTTCAAATTGGTTAAACCATTCCTTCTTATGACGCTCAGGGCTCTATTGCCTATGTAAGTACATAAATTCTTTCTATCAAAAGGGTGATTCCCTGACACCTATAAATTTGTCTGAAATCTCAGATAAATAGAGGTGTGCTATACCATTATTCTTCTGGTCAATACAACCAACTCGACATGTTCTATATCTATGTATTTTCAACCTTTAATAATATTCATTACATATGTCTTCCTTCTACCAAACACCAACATTGCATTGCTTTTAGAGATGGCCCGAACTATCCGCTGGCGAACATAGCTTGTTCGCGTTCGCCGCAGCGGGCGAACACATGCGATGTTCTGGTCCGCCCCCTATACATCATCATTGAGCAAACTTTGACCCTGTACCTCACAGTCAGCAGACACATTCCAGCCAATCAGCAGCATACCCTCCCTCCCAGACCCTCCCATCTCCAGAACAGCATCCATTTTAGATTAATTCGGAAGCTGCAGTCTTAGTGAGAGGAGGGAGAGTGTAGTTGCTGCTGATTTAATAGGGAAATCGATAGCTAGGCTAGTGTATTCAGTGTCCACTCCAGTTCTGAAAGACTCATCTGATCTCTGCTGTAAGGACAGCGTCCTGATAGTACCCCAAAAAGCCCTTTTTAGGGCTGCAACATTAGTCTGCTTTTTTTTTTTTCTCCATATATATATTGCAGTTGCCTGGCCTGCCTGTGTGTGAGGAGCTGCAGGCCCACAGACTGTAGTGTGCCCACTGCCAGTGCCCATCCCTGTCATCCCATGTGGCACAGGACTTTGCATCAAAAAAAGGCATTTAATTTCTACACTTTAGTGTAATTTCAGTTGCTTGCCTGCTAGTGTGTGTCAGGCTGACTTCCACTGACTGTAGTGTGCCTACTGCCAGTGCCCACCCCTGTCATACCGTGTGGCACAGGACTTTGCATCAAAAAAAGGCATTTAATTTTTACACTTTAGTGTAATTTCAGTTGCTTGCCTGCTAGTGTGTGTCAGGCCGACTTCCACTGACTGTAGTGTGCCCACTGCCAGTTCCCACCCCTGTCATACCGTGTGGCACAGGACTTTGCATCAAAAAAAGGCATTTAATTTTTACACTTTAGTTAATTTCAGTTGCTTGCCTGCTAGTGTGTGTCAGGCCTACTTCCACTGACTGTAGTGTGCCCTTTGCCAGTGCCCACCCCTGTCATACCGTGTGGCACAGGACTTTGCATCAAAAAAAGGCATTTCATTTTTACACTTTAGTGTAATTTCAGTTGCTTGCCTGCTAGTGTGTGTCAGGCCGACTTCCACTGAACGTAGTGTGCCCACTGCCAGTGCCCACCCCTGTCATCCCGTGTGGCACAGGACTTTGCATCCAAAAAAGGCATTTCATTTTTACACTTTAGTCTAATTTCAGTTGCTTGCCTGCTGCCAGTGTGTGTCAGGCCCACTTCCACAGACTGTAGTGTGCCGACTGCCAGTGCCAACCACTGATACCGGGTGGCACAGTAGCTTCAAGCTTGCCGATAAATAAGGCATTTCATTTTTACACATTAGTCTAATTTCAGTTGCTTGCCTGCTGCCAGTGTGTGTCAGGCCAACTTCCACAGACTGTAGTGTGCCCACTGCCAGTGCCAACCACTGATACCGGGTGGCACAGTAGCTTGCCGATAAATAAGGCATTTAATTTTTAGACAGTATTCTAATTTCAGTTACTTGCCTCCTGCCAGTGTGTGTCAGGCCCACTTTCACAGACTGTAGTGTGCCCACTGCCAGTGCCAACCACTCATACTGGGTGGCACAGTAGCTTGCCGATAAATAAAGCATTTAATTTTTAGACAGTAGTCTAATTTCAGTTGCTTGCCTGCTGCCAGTGTGTGTCAGGCCCACGTCCACTGACTGTAGTGTGCCCACTGCCAGTGCCAACCACTGATACCGGGTGGCACAGTAGCTTGCCGATAAATAAGGCATTTAATTTTTAGACAGTAGTCTAAATTCAGTTGCTTGCCTGCTGCCAGTGTGTGTCAGGCCCGCTTCCACTGACTGTAGTGTGCCCACTGCCAGTGCCAACCACTGATACCGGGTGGCACAGTAGCTTGCCGATAAATAAGGCATTTAATTTTTAGACAGTAGTCTAAATTCAGTTGCTTGCCTGCTGCCAGTGTGTGTCAGGCCCACTTCCACAGACTGTAGTGTGCCCACTGCCAGTGCCAACCACTCATTCCGGGTGGCACAGTACCTAGCACGCGTAGTACCTAATCTAAAAAAAAATGACAGGCAGAGGCAGGCCACCCCGCTGGGGCCGTCGTGCTGTGATTTCCACTGTCCCTGGAATAATGCCTAGTGTTCAGAGGCCACGTACCCTGAACCCGAAAAAATTCTGAGGACATAGTTGACTGACTTAGACAGGACACCCAATCTTCTACAGCTTCCGCTAAGAACCTTGACGCACCATCCTCCTCCAGCTCAGCTTCGGTCACCTGCTCTCAAGTTACCACGCTCCCGCCCGCCTCCACCACCACCACTACCACCACAGCCGCTTCACTTGATCCGTCAGAGGAGTTATTTACACATCAGTTGGATGCAATTAGTGATGCGCAACCATTATTGCCAGATGATGTAGATTACAGGGATATGTCTCAGTCAGGCAGGATTACACACATGGACGTACAGTGTGATGATGATGATGATGATGTTGTACCCGCTGCTGCTTCCTTTGTTGAGGTGTCAGATACAAGTGAAGCGGTTGATGATGACGATGTGTCCACGGATGCCACGTGGGTGCCTGCTCGAAGAGAAGAAGAGGGGGGAAAGTTCAGAAGGGGAGACAGAGAGAATGAGGAGACGACTTGGAAGCAGGGGGAGGTCGTCGCAAGGAGTTAGTGGCACAGTCAGACAGCATGTATCGGCACCCGGGGTTAGCCAGACAGCACGCCAGTCAACGCATGCTGTTGCGACCACCAGAATGCCGTCATCGCAAAGCTCAGCAGTGTGGCATTTTTTTTGTGTGTCTGCCTCTGATAACAGCAATGCCATTTGCAACCTGTGCCAAAAGAAACTGAGTCGTGGGAAGTCCAACACCCACCTCGGTACAACTGCTTTGCGAAGGCACATGATCTCACATCACAAACGCCTATGGGATCAACACATGAGTACAAGCAGCACACAAAGTCAAAGCCACCATGCTCCTCCTGGTCAGGCATCTTCAGCCACGTCAACCACTGCTGTCCTCCCTGCCCCCTCTCAACCAACCGCCACTCCGCCTCTCACCTTCAGCAGTTCCTGCTCATCTGCCCACAGTCAGGTGTCTGTCAAGGACATGTTTGAGCATAAGAAGCCAATGTCACAGAGTCACCCCCTTGCCCGGCGACTGACAGCTGGCTTGACGGAACTCTTAGCCCGCCAGCTTTTACCATACCAGCTGGTGGAGTCTGAGGCCTTCAAAAAATTTGTCGCTATTGGGACACCACAGTGGAAGGTACCCGGACGAAAATTTTTTTCAAAAAAGGCAATCCCAAACCTCTACAATATCATCGAAAAGGAAGTCATGGCATCTCTGGCATACAGTGTTGGGGCAAGGGTCCATCTGACCACTGATACCTGGTCTGCAAAGCACGGTCAGGGCGGGTATATCACGTACACTGCACATTGGGTCAACCTGCTGACGGCTGACAAGCATGGCATGCGTGGCTCCGCAGCGGAGTTGGTGACACCGCCACGACTTGCAGGCAGACCTACTGCCACCTACTCCACTCCTACTCCATCCTCTTCGATATCCTCCTCGGCTGAGTCCTCTTCTGCTGCGGCGTCTGGCTGCACATCAACTGAATCCCCCCAGCTCCCCAGGGGCTATTCCACATCCTGGATACAACAGTGTCACGCTGTCTTGGGGTTGACTTGCCTGAAAGCAGAGAGCCACACAGGACCAGCACTCCTGTCCGCCCTGAAAGCACAGGTGGATCAGTGGCTGACCCCGCACCAACTGGAGATTGGCAAAGTGGTGTGTGACAATGGAACAAATTTGTTGTCGGCATTGAATTTGGGCAAGTTGTCACATGTGCCGTGCATGGCACATGTGTTGAATCTCATCGTACAACGCTTTGTGTCTAAGTACCCAGGCTTCCAGGACGTCCTCAAGCAGGCCAGGAAGGTGTGTGGCCATTTCAGGCGTTCCTACACGGCCATAGCGCACTTTTCCGATATTCAGCGGCGAAACAACATGCCAGTGAGGCGCTTGATATGCGACAGCCCGACAAGTTGGAATTCAACACTCCTAATGTTTGACCGCCTGTTCCAACAAGAAAAAGCCGTCAATGAGTATTTGTATGACCGGGGTGCTAGGACAGCCTCTGCGGAGCTGGGAATTTTTTTGCCACGTTACTGGACACTCATGCGCAATGCCTGTAGGCTCATGCGTCCTTTTGAGGAGGTGAGAAACCTAGTCAGTCGCACCGAAGGCACTATCAGTGACCTCATCCCATTTGTTTTCTTCCTGGAGCGTGCCCTGCGAAGAGTGCTGGATCAGGCTGTAGATGAGCGTGAAGAGGAAGAGTTGTGGTCACCATCACCACCAGAAACAGCCTTGTCATCATCGCTTGCCGGATCTGCGGCAACGCTGGAAGAGGAGTATGAGGAAGAGGAGTCAGAGGAGGAATGTGGCGGCTTTGAGGAGGAGGAAGACCAACCACAGCAGGCACCCCAGGGTGCTCGTTGTTGTCACCTATCTGGGACCCATGGTGTTGTACGTGGCTGGGGGGAAGAACAGACCGCCAATGACATCATTGAGGACAAGGAACGGGAAATGAGTAGCTTTGCATCCAACCTTGTTCAAATGGGGTCTTTCATGCTGTCATGTCTGTTGAGGGACCCACGTATAAAAAGGATGAAGGAGAATGACCTGTACTGGATGGCCATGCTACTAGACCCCCGGTATAAGCATAAAGTGGCAGAAATGTTACCAAATTACCGAAAGTCGGAAAGGATGCAGCAGTTCAAAACCAAACTAAAAAATATGCTTTACACAGCTTATAAGGGGGATGTCACAGCACAACGGGAATCTAACAGGGGAAGAGGTGAGTATAATCCTCCTTTTACCATGGCGGCAAGGACTGGACGATTTACAGATGTGTTGTTGATGGAGGACATGCGGAGCTTTTTCAGTCCTACTTATCGCCACAGCCCTTCGGGATCCAGCCTTAACGACTCGACCCACAGGTAGCAGACTACCTCGCCTTAACAGCAGATATCGACACTCTGAGGAGCAATGAACCCCTTCACTACTGGGTGTGCAGGTTTGACCTGTGGCCTGAGCTATCCCAGTTTGCGATAGAACTTCTGGCCTGCCCCGCTTCAAGTGTCCTGTCAGAAAGGACCTTCAGTGCAGCAGGAGGCATTGTCACTGACAAGAGAGGTCGCCTCGGTCAAAAAAGTGTTGATTACCTCACCTTCATAAAGATGAATGAGGCATGGACCCCGAAGGGACTGACAGTGGGGATACGTTTGACTAACAAAAGGCCTGATTACATGCCTTGGCCTCAAAATGGTCCCCACACTGCTGTATTTAATGTCTGCATACCGAATGGCTTTCGTGAATTCTCCACCACCAACTAGGGTTCAAGCCGCAATGTTTTAGTCACTTTTCTGCCTGGAAAACATAAATTTTTCCGGCAGATGCTACAATAGCGGCTGCAACAATGCCATTATTTTTTAGGCATGTGTACATGCCTAATTTTTCTGTCCTATGGTGCAGCACTGTGGCTGCAAAAACAAACCCAAAAAAAAAGGCACATACAAGTGTCAATTCCCCTTCGTGATCGTTACCTTGTTGTGGTGAAGGGGCTTGCGTATCACAATGAAGCAATCATCACCTCTATGAGTGTGTTGGCAATGTTGCCACACCCCAGATGATAAGGCCGTTGCTTCTTTATGGTCAGACCAAAAGCGATCGGACGACTGGATAATATTTCATAGAAAAAACATTAATTTACCTTTTTTTTTTTTATATGTTGTATGGGTTTTTAATACATAAAATAAAAAATCATAATAAAGTCTCTTAATAGTTTTTTAGAAATAATGCAGACAATTAAAAAAATCCCCATCAATTCCAATACAAAGCAAGTACAGAGCTCAGAACTAAATTATTTCATGATGTCGTAATGGTTCGCTAATTCGACAATGGTTAATGAATTCAACCGGATAGGGTACGTAACAGGGATTAAACTGATAGGAATAGTACTAGTTAAGACACCACTCATATAGGGTGTCACAGCACATTGCTCTGTGCACGCGCAGTGCCCCAATTTGGGAGTAAGAGGACCGACCAAGCTGTTTTTTCCATCTCCCGGTTCCTGAAATCAATTCAGTTTGGTGTATGAGAGTTTGGTCTGTCACTGTGAAGGCAGTCGAAGGTACCCGGCCTAAATTTTTTTTCACAAAAGGCAATCCCTGATATGGGATGTAATAGGGATTAAACTGATGAGAATAGTAGGGGAGGGAGCCAGCGTTTTTTTTAACCATCTCCCCGTTCGAAAAATCAATTTAATAAATGGCCCCCAGATTGGGGACGTTAGAGGGATTAAACTGATGAGAATAGTACTACAGAAAATACCACTCATATCTGGTGTGACAGTAAATTGCACGGCGCAGACGCAGTGACCGTGGATAAAAACAAAGGGGAGGGAGCCAGCGTTTTTTTAACCATCTCCCCGTTCGAAAAATCAATTCAATTCACCTTTCGGGGACCCTTGGTGTTGTACGTGGCTGGGTGGAGGAAGAAACCTTCAATGACATCATCGGGACGTGGCTAGCTTGGTATCCAACCTTGTGCCAATGGGGAGTTTGCGGTTGTGCAAATGAACTCTTTGCGGTGCATCAAAAGGGGAGTTTGGTCTGTCAATGTCTGTGAAGCGGGCGTAACCCTTATCGATACAACCCCGTAACCCTGATCGATACAACATCATACCTGATCGTATACACACACTAGATGTTTTAAACCACGTTGTTCAACAAAATTTAGGATTGTTAGGTGATTTATGCCTTTTATGGATTAAAACCCAACTCTGCGTCAACTATGTAATTTTCCATGGAAGTTTTGCCATGGATCCCCCTCCGGCATGCCACAGTCCAGGTGTTAGTCCCCTTGAAACAACTTTTCCATCACTATTGTGGCCAGAAAGAGTCCCTGTGGGTTTTAAAATTCGCCTGCCTATTGAATTCTATGGCGGTTCGCCCAGTTTGCCCGTTCGCAAACATTTGCGGAAGTTCACGTTCACCGTTCGCGAACGGAAAATTTTATGTTCGCGACATCACTAATTGCTTTGTATTTATTTATCTTTGATATACATTGTATTGTGCTTTTTTAATGCGTTTTAGGGTAAAACTATATGATTACCCAAAAAACCTCCACTGGCCATTAAAAAAAGCTGCAAAATCACATCAATAGCCCAACAACTTAACATTACAAATTTTTAGGATACTAGTGTTAAAAGGGGTTTTACTTCTAGAATGGAAAATATCTACACATGCATATTTTACTGCTTTTAGTTTAGACCCATGATGTATGTTTCTCAGATGCCACTTTGCTCTCGTCAGAGCTTCCCCCTATACTGTACTGATGCAGCAAAAGGAAACGCTATATTGATTGGTATGGCATGGCCAGCAGGATTTGTGCATATGTTGGTCATGAATGGTATGGGTGAGGAATATTTTTATCTTTCTTGTAATATATATTAAGAAAGATATTGAGACCCCTAAGCTGATGGTTGTTCTGCCGAAGTTATGAAGAGGCGCAGACCTCTCCATTATTTCGGTGCATCCAGCGCCAGTTCTAAATGTAAGTCAGCTTCCAAGCTGTCTTACATTTAGACTATTTTCTATGCCTAAAACAGGCGTAGAAAATGATGAATGAGACGGGCCTGCCGACCTGTCACCATCCCCGCCTACGCCATGCCCACAATTTTAGACCTGGCATGAGTGGGGAAAAGTCACAGATGGAGTTGTGCCGCCATCTGCCTAATTTAGGCATATTTCAGATTAGTAAATGACCCACCATAGCCTTCAAACTAACATGTACTAAAAATGGCTATACTTCATCTGTTTCTCAAGACCCAAAATATGCTCGGCCTGAACCAGTTAAATAGGACTAAGCCGCAACACCAAACAAGAATGGCGTTGTTTTGGGGTAAAAATGCAGAACCTTTTCTTGATCACATGCAGACCTTTAATGCCCAGATTACCATGAATGTATAGTTAATGTCAAAATGACTGTTTTTCTGGACTTCAAAAGATTATCCATGTACCCACTGAAAACATCACAGATTAACTGGTTAATGCTTGGTGACAATGTCAAAGTGACCGACCAATCCCTACAGTTCTTTGTTTTAGAACTTATGGTTGGTTTTATGGCTTCTAGACATTTTCTAATAATGTTCAAACAAATACACGGAAAACACAATAATTTTTAATAAAAGACATTTATTTTGGAAATAAAAACTTCATTTACACTGCATAATCCATTTTGCATAGCTTTTTAAAATGTGATATTCACATTATACAGTAGCAATTAGATAAACATACTGCTGATATGACATATGCTAGGTATACTGTACAATCTTAATTTGCCAAACCTGCCTGTATCTATTATGCTTAATATCAAAGATTATGTTTGCATACAGAGAAACTTCAGTCATCACTTAAGATTACAGTTTTTAGGATACTAGTGTTAAAGGGGGTTTTACTTCTAGAATGGAAAATATCTACACATGCATATTTTACTGCTTTTAGTCAAGACCCATGATGTATGTTTATCAGATGCCACTTTGCTCTCATCAGAGCTTCCCCCTATACTGTCCTGATGCAGCAAAAGGAAACACTATATTGGTATGGCATGTCCAGCAGGATTTGTGCATATGTTGGTCATGAATACTATGGGTGAGGAATGTATTTTTATTTCTTGTATTATGTTCAGATCTTTTGAAATTTGAATATGGTAAGAATACACTATGGGCATCCTGTCTCAGGAATGTGATTTAAATCCCAAGACAAACTGAGAAGTAATCAGAACTTTAAGTGGAGATCTGCAGGGACAAGCATGCGTTTATTCCATCACTATCTTGTGGATTCATAAAATAGGTACAGTTTGGGAGCCATCTGTGAAAACTGACAAAAGCAGTCTTCTTGCCTGTCCTGCCACCGATTCCCACTTATGCCTGAAGTTAGTCTGTTGGCCTATCGAGAGAGGCTTTATTCTGGTTCTGTGAGGATACATTTAAAGGAATTCCAATGTATTCTACTTTGGTTGAGTCTTTTAGGCAGATGACTGGGTGCAGTACAACTGCAGTTGTGACTGCTCATTGCTAATCACTGCCCCATGTAAAAGTGCCCAGCAATGAGCAAACAAACATGCAAAAATTATAACTTGGCAGCAGATTGTCCCCAGATGGTTCCCAACAAATGGGCGGATTGGCCCTAGACCCTACAGGGAAATTTCCAGATGGGTCGATGCCCAGGATGTCACTCAAGCCCTCTTGATGGCTGCAGGCTAGGTACAAAATAATATGATGCTCAATGGCCACAGGTACCCTTCTGAACTCGACTGTATTATTGTCCTCATGATGGTAATACAGTTGAATACTGTGGTGAGGGCAACAGTATTTTGTGCTGTCCTGTGGTATTTGGTTCTGCTGGGGCGGTATTCTATACTACAGTATTGCAGGCCCCGTCTACTTCAGTTGTCCCTACCTACTTGTTTTGGCCCATCTTCTGTCAGTTTGAACCCACCTACAACACGGGACGACTTTTAGTTGTTTTTTTTTCCAGGACCACTTTAACTTCCCAATCCACCCCTGCAAACAATAAATGGAAATGAGTGGCCACACTAAAAGTCATTAGTAGTGAATGATCGCCCATGCAGCATTTAGTTTGGGCAATTATCTGGGTGTGTAAAAGTTCCTTAGCCCCTTCCTAGTTAGCATTCAGGAGCTAGACTCCTACCATCAATCACATGTGGGTGCCGGTTGTATTATACAATGGATAACACGGCACCAAAGGTGTGTTCCAGATGGAAATAGCCCTTCAAGTATAAGATGTGTGCATTAATCAATATGTACAAAGTAGTTTTTATTTATGTAGTATGGAAGGGGCAGAGAAAATGGGCTCTGTATATGGTTTCTATGTAGCAGCCTGTTATGCAGTTGTCCCCATTTCCCATTACAATCGCATGAGATCTGTTCTTGGTACCAAAATTATTAAACTTCAAAGTCCAAACCTATCTAATTATGTTCAGCTTTTTAAAACAACTCTATAGAGCCAAGAGGCTGCCAAAATGACTTAAAATCTATTCTGGGCATTTCTGTAGAACTGTAATCTTCTTTTAGAAGACAAGTAAACGTCTTACATAAAACAGAAAGGTTACATTTAATGCTAGCTAAAAGTGAAGTTTATGGGGTAATTTCTGCTCAGTTAGTATATTTATATATCCTTTATAAATCTCCAGGCTTGGGTCACAATTTGCATATTTTTTATTCATGTGAACTTGACCTAATGATATTCAGTCCATGACATCTACTAGCTGTTTTTGTAGAATACTGTATAATTTTAAAAAGTAAAAACGAAACAGACAAAAAAAGTGTATAAAACTGTATTATTTTAGCTCTTGTATCCTCTTTTGTTTCTAAAGAGCTATATTCATTTGCAAATTATATGATTGAACATGTTGAAGATTTGCCATTGCCAACCTCTCCAGCAGCTCCATCAGCAGCTATGAGTAAAAGAGATAGAACACAAAAATTAGATATCGTTTTTTTTTCTTTTTTTAGTTTTTTTTTTTTTTTACACATTACATGATCATGCTGTTAAAATGTAGTTTGGGATTAAGTGGTCACCCTAACCCAATTTTCTACCACCCACTGTTTTATCAATTATAGTTCACGTGTTTAACACATAGGTCATATGCTACATTACAGAAGAATATGCTGGCTCAGGCAGTCAGGGACAGCTAACTGAAAATAAATTGATTGAATAACTAAAGTGACTTTGGCAAAAGAGGATTTAGAAGATTATGGATTAAGGCTAATATCATTAAATATATTTTGTGGAACTGGGAAACCAAAGCATTTAGCATTTACGAGATAATACTGATACAAGTGTGATTATACAAGTGAGATCATTGTTAAACGGGTTATCTAGGTTTTTTTTAAAACATGGCCTATCCTTAGGACCAGTAGGGATCTGACTCTTCACACCCCATTAGCTTGTGCAAGAGATGTAGCTTCTTTATGGTTTACATAGGTCCATATTGCACAAAAACTGTACTTCTTTGTAGAAACATTTGCTTTGTACTTCGTTGAAGAATAAGCAAGCAACATTAAAAAAAAAAATCAGCAAATGGTATTTATTATATAGAGGAAGTTAATACAAGCCACTTACTAATGTATTGTGATTGTCCATATTGCTTCCTTTGCTGGCTGGATTCATTTTCCATCACATTATACACTGCTAATCTCTCTGGTGGCCGAGACCATGGGAGTGCGCATAGGCATTTGTGCTGCAGTGGTGGCGGTAATCTCTGGAAACTAGCAGTGTATAATGTGATGGAAGAATGAATCAAGCCAGAAAAGAGGGCAATATGGACAATCACAATACATTAGTAAGTGCCTTATTTTTACTTTATCTTCATTACAAATGCCATTTGCTGAAGTGAGACAAGCCCTCTAACTCCTTTAAGAAGGAACATCGGGTACATCAAATTGTCATGGCCAACACAATACATTTTCAGAATCAATGATCTCATATCCAGCAATGGTAGATGTATCCATTTATGAAAGGACCCTGCTGCCAGTAGTGTTCCAATTATTCTAATGGAAAACAATACATCTAATAAATGTATGTTTTTATCTACCAACCTTTCTTTGCAGTCATTTCTTCTTCTTTTTTCTTCTTTTCATCTTCAATTGCCTTCATTTTGGCTTCATACTCATCTGCCAGGGCTTTCCATTCTTTTTTGTTATTCATCAAACCATCCAACATTGGCTGTATTTCCTCATGGAAGCGAGAAAATTCCTACAAATGGTGAAATCATTCTTTAGCATTTCTAATAAATGTTATTGTGTCCATGTAATGTTTTCATATTTTCTACTTTAGGTTGCAAAATATTACTTAAAGTGATGTTCTGGGATTATACATTGAATACATTGATGGCCCCCACCAATCAGTAGCAGTGACCTCTCTTCAGTAAAGATCCAGCTATCACTAGTGCAACAGGATAGACCTTTTAAGCCCTGTTCTTCTAATCCCTTAGACACCAGTGGACAAAAAATACACAATAGAGCTTGATCAGGTTCAAAAACAGGTAACTAAAACATAAGGAATGCGTGGACTACAGAACCCAGAAAGATGACCAAATTAGGGTTATTTACTTTAGAAAAAAGACGACTGAGAGGAGATCTAATAACTATGTATAAATATATCAGGGGTCAGTACAGAGATCTCTTCCATCATCTATTTATCCCCAGGACTGTGACGAGGGGACATCCTCTGCGTCTGGAGGAAAGAAGGTTTCTACACAAACATAGAAAAGGGTTCTTCACGGTAAGAGCAGTAAGACTATGGAACTCTCTGCCTGAGGAGGTGGTGATGGTGAGTACAATAAAGGAATTCAAGAGGGGCCTGGATGTATTTCTGGAGTGTAATAATATTACAGGTTATAGTTACTAAGATTTCTGGAGAAGGTTCGTTGATCCAGGGAATATTTTATTTTCATAAGATGAGGAAAACGGGTTTCTTCCTCATAAGTGCTTTTTTTTTTTTGCCTTCCTTGCAGGATAACAGGCTGAACTGGAAGTACGTCAGTGTTTTCTTCAGCCTTAGGCTACATGCACACGACCGTTGCCTGCCTCCGCGTCCGCTCCTCCTTGAAATTTTGCGTCCGTCAAAAGAAACGGATGACGGACCGTTTTTTTGACGGATCCGAATTTTATGGCAGATCCATTGTAAAAATGCCTATCCTTGTCCGCAAACGTGAAAAAAATAGGACATGCACTATTTTTTTGACGGAATGAAAACACGGATCACGGATGCGGAACAAAAACGGTTGACCATCCGCATTTTTTGATGGACCCATTGAAATGAATGGGGAAGCATCCTATCCGTGAAAAAAAAAGGAACGGACGCGGAAACAAACAACGGTCGTGTGCATGGGGCCTTACAAACCATGTTACTATGTGATGAACTAGTCAGCTGGTCTATATATAAACTAATAATTATCATTACTGGTATTGCTAGATATCAATCAGAGAATATACCATGCAGACTATTCTGTTTAAAAGTTTTCAGCTCGAAAAAATAAAAAAAAGACATGGCCGTCATTCAGAAATGTGTTTCTCTTTTATGTTAATTGCTTACTTTATATACAAATGTGCAGACAAAGTCAATGAAACCGCACTGGAGTTTTGGCAGTTCTGCAGATTTATTTCTGTCCATCATTGGCTGTAATCAAATAACAAATTATATATTAGGAAACAATCAGACATCATTGGAATAATATTAAAAATAATTGCTTGTCAGTGAAATTCTGTTCATAAATGCATGCTAATTTTCTATTAAAAGTAAGTACCATAACACTTCTGATTTATCCTGAAGAGTATCTCGTGCAAGCTAAGGGACATTAAGCGCTAGTGGATGTTGGTTATATATTACTGTCTTGCACTTTTTAATAACCTGATTAAATCTGGTATATCAATAATGTCCATGTCATTTCCAGTATAGGTTTATAGCCAGGAAAGTTCACCTTCTCCTGTTTTATAGTTGTACCGTTTTATAGTTGCAGACACAAATAAAAAGATTTAATGACGCTCTACACTCCAGAATTCTGGCTTCAAAAAGTCGCAAAAAAGCACTTTTGCTACTTTTTGGGTCACTTGGACAAAAAATTTGCAGCTTTTGCATTTTACACCACTCACTGCAGTTTGAAAGTGGTTATGGTTAGCTATGTTAAGTAGTTTCACTCTGGAGTAGAATTTCTAGATAAAAGTGTTTAAAGAGGATCTGTCACCTCTCCAGGCATGTCTGTTTAGGTACAGCTGGGTGTTACCAGTTGGGGGTGTGTCTCTGCACAGTCTGAAATCAGCATCACTGATTGGACATAGTCAGGCATAATGGCTACAGGTAACACCCAGCAGTAACTTTACTGCAAACTGCCAGCAATTTATTGTAAACTTCTAGATGGAATAATACAGGAATGGCACAGCACAGAGTCATAAGAACCGATCATTATTATTATACTCACTTATATAGAGCTGACATATTCAGCAGCGCTTTACAGACATTAGCATCACACTGCCCCCAATGGAGCTCACAATCTAAGGGTCTATCAGTATGTCTTTGGAGTGTGAGAAGAAACCCACCCAAACATGGGGAGAACATACAAAATCCATGCAGATGTTGTCCTTGGTCAGGATTGAACACAGGACCCGAGCACTGCAAGGCACCAGTGCTAACCACTGAGCCAACGTGCTGTTATTACATGAGGGATGCAAGTCGTTAATAATGATAATAATACAGACATGTCAGGAGAGGCAACAGCTCCTCTATAAAGATGCATCAAATTTAACAAACAACGACATTTGATAAACTTGACACAAAGTACACCAATGCAAACTCTTGCCAGACCACACCATTCATTGGCACAGTAAAAAAACAAATCTAGATATGTGTACTAGGTATGTGCATATACCAAAGTATATTTCTTATTTTGAAGTTACAACATATTGTCCAGGAATTAAATATCAAGTTCAGACTTATATAATTTTCTTCCGACAGTATTTTGTATGTTAAAGAGGCTGACCAGGATTTTGATATTGATGCTTAAAGGGCTTCTGTCACCCCCCAAAAGCCTTTTTTTTTTTTTGCCTCACTAAAAAGCTTATAGGGCGATTATTCTAAACATATTCTTGTTAACCGTTTTTGTAGGTTAATTTTGCTATAAAACGTTATTTTATATTATGCAAATTACCTTGCTACCAGCAAGTAGGGTGGTTACTTGCTGGTAGCCGCTGCATCCCGCTTGTAAAAAAACGCCCCTCCTGTGGTTGATTGACAGCGAGCGCTCTCCTCCTCCAGCTGGCCCTGTCTCCGTTTAAAATCTCGCGCCTGCGCCATACCGTTCTTCAGTCGGCGCAGGCGCACTGAGAGGAGTACTCTCGCTGGGCCGCTCCTTCCTCAGTGCGCCTGCGTCTTCTCTTCCGGGTGCAGCTGTGACGTCATTGGCGAGGAAGGAGCGGCTGAGCGAGAGTACTCCTCTCGGTGCGCCTGCGCCGACTGAAGAACGGTATGGCGCAGGCGCGAGATTTTAAACGGAGACAGGGCCAGCTGGAGGAGGAGAGCGCTCGCTGGCCCTGTCAATCAACCACAGGAGGGGCATTTTTTTACAAGCGGAATGCAGCGGCTACCAACAAGTAAACGCCCTACTTGCTGGTAGCAAGGTAATTTGCATATTATAAAATAACGTTTTATAGCAAAATTAACCTACAAAAACGGTTAACAAGAATATGTTTAGAATAATCGCCCTATAAGCTTTTTAGTGAGGCAAAAAAAAAAAAAAAAAGGCTTTTGGGGGGTGACAGAAGCCCTTTAACTTCATGTTTAATAGTAGAGATGAGAAAAGTTCTCTAAAATTAAATTCGCTGCTTTGCCGAATTTTACAAAAAAATTCGCTTTGTGAGGAATTACTTTGTCACGAAGAGCATTTCTTTGTAAATAGCGGGTGCAATGATAGGGAATGGCTATTGTGCTGTCCCCATCATTGAATCCCTCAGATGCTACGTTCATCGCTGATCGCGACATCTGAGATTAAAATTAAAGCATTTTAGTGTTTGCAATTAAAAAAACTAAACAAATTGTACTTACTTCATCAATTTGATCACACAGTGCACAAGATTTTGTGTGGGATCTTCAAGCAAGATGGCCTTGGCGGCCTCTTTGCACTCAAATGGATGAGGTAAGCATGATTTTTTATTTATTTTTAGAGCCATTTCAGGGAAAATTGAATCGTTACCACCAAGCACGAGGAAATTCAACTTTGCCGGCGAATTGAAATTTGGATTGAAGTCCACTTCGTAAACTTCGATTCGCTCAACACTATTTAATAGCAAATACAGTAAATGAATTGGCACAAATTGGTAAACATGGTAATTTAGCATCTATTTAGTAAGGGAGAGATTGGTGGTAACGTGCGTGTAGCCGTGTCTCTAAGGTAATAATTCTTCATGCAGTGCAGTTACTCACAATAGGCTGTTGCTGAAGCACAGTTCTCTCCAAGTCACCTTGTTCCCAGAATTCAGCCGCAACTAAAAGAGCAACCTTTTAAATAAGAAACAACGTGAGAAAGAGAAAGCACACTCTATAATCCATGCCCAAAGGTAACAGAAAATAATTTGTTAAACTATCATTATATCAACCACTGTATTAAAAATGTAAGTCCTGTTCCATACCCTGCATGGAAAAGAACATCTAATATTATAAAAATATCTTTCCAGCACTATATTATGTGTTAATTCTCTAGTTATCGGCTTGCTACTTATTACCCAAATCTTCTCAAACTTATGCAAATGTTAATTTATGTTAATCATTAGAAGTCATTCTAATCACTGTGATTATTCCCATGCCCAAAATATTCCATCTCAGAGGGTAATCTGTACTTGGAGTGTGGAAAATGTGGAATTTAGAAACACAGATATAATTATTTAGTTTGTTATATATTTGTGTAATCTAGGTTTTATAACCCTTTTACTGCTGGACAAGATAGACAGAGAGATATTTAAAGTGTACCTGCACTTTAAAAAACTTTTCATATGTCATGGCGACATATGAAATGTTTTGATCAGTGGGGTCTGAGTGCTGAGATCCCCACCAATCCCTAGAATAAGGAGGGAGATGCGCTCACATAGTGGTCTCTCTCCTCACTGCAGGAGACCAAATCAAGATGGACTCATAGGGGGGAAATTGATTATTCCCCTTAAAGGGGTTGTCTCACTTCAGCAAGTTACATTTATTTTGTAGAGAAATTTAATGCAAGACACTTACTAATATACAGTTAGGTCCATATATATTTGGACACTGACACAAATTTGGTTTTTTATTACCTTAAAACTAAAACATATTCAAGTTATAGTTATATTATGGTTATAAAGTTCAGACTTTTAGCTTTCATTTGAGGGTATTATCCACATTAAAATTGAATGAAGGGTTTAGGAGTTTCAGCTCCTTTACATGTGGCACACTGTCTTTAAAGGGACTAAAAGTAATTAGACAATTGACTCAAAGGCTGTTTCATGGGCAGGTGTGGGCAATTCCTTTATTATTTAATTGTCAATTAAGCACATAAAAGGCCTGGAGTTGATTTGAGGTGTGGTGCTTGCATTTTGAAGATTTTGCTGAGAAGTTAACATGCGATCAAAAGAGCTCTCCATGCAGGTAAAACAAGCCATCCTTCATCTACAAAAACAGAAAAAACCCATCCGAGAAATTGTTACAATATTAGGAGTGGCAAAATCTACAGTTTGGTATATCCTAAGAAAAAAAGAACGCACTGGTGACCCCAACAATGCAAAAAGACCTGGATGCCCACAGAGGACAACAGTGGTGGATGACCGCAGAATAATTACCATGGTGAAGAGAAACGCCTTCACAACAGCCAACCAAGTGAACAACACTCTCCAGGATATAGGCGTATTAATATCCAAATCTACTATAAAGAGAAGACTACATGAAAGTAAATACAGAGGGTTCACTTCACGGTGCAAGCCACTCATAAGCCTCAGGAATAAGAAGGCTAGATTGGACTTTGCTAAAAAAAAACTATCTTAAAAAAACAGCACAATTCTGGAAGAACATTCTTTGGAAGATGAAACCAAGATCAACCTCTACCAGAATGATGGAAAGAAAAAAGTATGGCGAAGGCATGGTACAGCTCATGATCCAAAGCATACCACATCACCTGTAAAACACGGCGGAGGCAGTGTGATGGCTTGGGCATGCATGGCTGCCAGTGGCACTGGGTCCCTAGTGTTTATTAATGATGTGACACAGGACAGAAGGAGCCGGATGAATTCTGGGGTTTTCAGAGATATGCTATGTGCTCAAATCCAGCCAAATGCAGCCAAACTGATTGGTCGGCGTTTCATAATACAGATGGACAATGACCCAAAACATAAAGCCCAGGAGTTTATTAAAGCAAAGAAGTTGAATATACAGTGTACTGTAAATACGGCATGCACAGACCACTGTAAAAAAAGACTATATGAAACAACCAAAACCTTTCCCCCTCTTTTTCATTATGATTGATCCATCTTTAACCACTTCAGCCCCCCTAGCTTAAACACCCTTAATGACCAGGCCACTTTTTACAATTCTGCACTACACTACTTTCACCGTTTATTGCTCCGTCATGCAACTTACCACCCAAATGAATTTTACCTCCTTTTCTTCTTACTAATAGAGCTTTCATTTGGTGGTATTTCATTGCTGCTGACATTTTTACTTTTTTTGCTATTAATCAAAAATGACCGAAAATTTTCATAATACAGATGGACAATGACCCAAAACATAAAGCCACAGCAACCCAGGAGTTTATTAAAGCAAAGAAGTGGAATATTCTTGAATGGCCTAGTCAGTCGCCTGATCTGATTCTGAACCCAAAAGAGCATGCATTTCACTTGTTAAAGACTAAACTTCAGACAGAAAGGCCGCAAACAAACCGCAACTGAAAACCGCTACAGTAAAGGCCTGGCAGAGCATTAAAAAAGGAGGAAACACAGCGTCTGGTGATCTCCATGAGTTCAAGACTTCAGGCAGTCATTGCCAACAAAGGATTTTCAATCAAGTATTAGAAATTAACATTTTATTTACAATTATTTATTTGTCAAATTACTTTTAAGCCCCTGAAATGAAGGGATTGAGTTTAAAAGAGCTTTAGTTCCTCACATTTTTATGCAATGATTTTGTTCAACCCACTGAATGAAAGCTGAAAGTCTAAACTTCAACTGCATCTGAATTGTTTTGTTTTGTGGTAATGCACAGAACAAAAAAATAGAAAAATGTTTTCTCTGTCCAAATATATATGGACCTAAATGTATTGTGATTATCCATATTGCTGACTTCATTGGCTGAATTAATTTTCCCATCACATTATACACTGCTTATTTCCATGGTTACTACCACTCTGTAATCCAGCAATGGTGGCCGTGCCTGCACACCAAAGACCACGGAAGTGCACATATGGTAGGCTGGTGCATTTTCCTATAGTGTGCAAGCATGGCAACTGCTGGATTGCAGGGTGGTCCTAACCCTGGAAACAAGCAGTGTTTAATGTGATGGGAAACTTAATCCAGCCAGTGAAGGAAGCAATATGGATAATGGCATTACATTAGTAAGTGCCTTGTATTAACTTCCTCTACATAATGAATGCTATTTGCTGAAGCGACACAACCCCTTTAAGCCTTTTTTTGCCTTTTCTAGTCTCAATCTTCATTTCTTCTGCCCTCGCCAAGTCTGCGAAAAGAGGATATGGGGAGGGTGGAGTGAGAACATTGCAAGGGTGGGACCATAGGCCCTTGATAATTCATAATTATTTATGACATAAACTGGCATAAATAATGACTGAAGTCTCATTTCATTTAGGCATACAAAGAGCCAGAGAAGGCAGGTCATTTATGAAACTGCCTGCGTCATATCAATGCCCACTAGCACGCGGGCCAGGGCCATGCACCTTCTATTCAGCCTGTCCATGTAGCAAATAGAGACAATGTACTATGCAAATGCTTCTCCTCATTTTAGTAACCGCTGGGGGTCTCATCCCTTCCTAAACCTTTGATATGTTGCTATGACAGTACAATGATGCTTTAAATTCTGATGTCAGTGATGATGTCATAAATTTCAAAAAAGCACATAACAATGTCATTCATAAAAAAATGTTGATCAATAACTGCAACATGTGAAACTAAACAGAACTAAAATGAAAAATAACATTTGATTTAAAGTAGAAACTCCATCAAATTCACACGTGGCGTGGGTGGGGAAGGGGGCGAGCCAGCCGGCCCGTCTCATTTATCAATTTCTACGCCTGTTTTAGGCATAGAAAATGGTCTAAATCTACTTCAGCAAGGGAGCTGGCGTAGATTTAGGCCGGCAGTGTATGCGCCTAAGTTATGTAGAGGTCAGCGCAAGGGGTATTAAATCTAAAATGCCAGTCTTAATAAATTACCCCACTAGTGCTTTTAAAACTGGTTTATGTTATGTATATCAACTAGATTTTAATATACAGTAAAAGAAATACTCTGCGGTTACACCTCTTACACAAGTTACTGTTAATCTGAGTAGACAGTGTACTGTAAATACGGCATGCACAGACCACTGTAAATAAAAGACTATATTAAACAACCAAAACCTTTCCCCCTCTTTTTCATTATGATTGATCCATCTTAACCACATCAGCCCCCCTAGCTTAAACACCCTTAATGACCAGGCCACTTTTTACAATTCTGCACTACGCTACTTTACCCGTTTATTGCTCCGTCATGCAACTTACCACCCAAATGAATTTTACCTCCTTTTCTTCTCACTAATAGAGCTTTCATTTGGTGGTATTTCATTGCTGCTGACATTTTTACTTTTTTTGCTATTAATCAAAAATGACCGAAATTTTTGCAAAAAAATGACATTTTTCACTTTCTGTTGTAATTTTTTTTTAAAAAAACTACATTTCTATATAAATTTTTCTCTAAATTTATTGTTCTACATGTCTTTGATAAAAAAATTTTAATAAGTGTATATTTATTGGTTTGGGTAAAAGTTATAGCGTTTACAAACTATGGTGCAAAAAAGTGAATTTCCGCATTTTGAAGCAGCTCTGACTTTCTGAGCACCTGTCATGTTTCTTCAGGTGCTAGAATGCCAGGATAGTATAAATACCCCCCAAATCACACCATTTTAGAAAGAAGACACCCAAAAGTATTCACGGAGGGGCATGGTGAGTTCATGTATCATTTCATTTTTTTTCACAAGTTAGCGGAAAATGACACTTTCTGAGAAAAAAAAAAAAAAAGTTTCAATTTCTGATAACTTCTGGCAAAAAAAAAAAAAATCTCAGACGGACTCACTATGCCCCTCAGTGAATACCTTGGGGTGTCTACTTTCGAAATGGGGTCATTTGTGGGGTGTGTTTACTGTTCTGGCATTTTGGGCGGGGCTAAATTGTGAGCCGCCATGTAAAACCTAAAGGTACTCGTTGGAATTTGGGCCCCTTGCGCACCCAGGCTGCAAAAAGTGTCACTCATGTGGTATCGCCGTACTCAGGAGAAGTAGGGCAATGTGTTTTGGGGTGTATTTTTACATACACCCATGTTGGAGTGAGAGAAATATCTCTGTAAATTGTCAACTTTGTATAAAAATTTTTAAAAGTTGTCGTTTACAGAGATATTTTTCACACAAAGTATGGGTATATATAAAATACACCCCAAACACATTGCCCTACTTCTCCTGAGTACGGCGATACCACATGTGTGCCACTTTTTGCAGCTTGAGTGCAAAGGGCCCTAAAACCAATGAGTACCTTTAGGATTTCACAGGGCATTTTTACGCATTTGGATTCCAGACTTCTTCTCACGCTTTAGGGGCCCCTAAAATGCCAGGACAGTATAAATACCCCACATGTGACCCCATTTTGGAAAGAAGACACCCCAAGGTATTCTGTGAGGGGTATGGTGAGTTCATGTAAAATTTTATTTTTGTCACAAGTTAGTGGAATATGAGACTTTGTAAAAAAAAAAAAAAAAAAAAAAAAAATTTCCGCTGACTTGTGCCAAAAAATAAAAATTCTGTGGACTCACCGTGCCCCTCACAGAATACCTAGGGGTGTCTTCTTTCCAAAATGGGGTCACATGTGGAGTATTTATACTCACCTGGCATTTTAGGGGCCCCTAAAGTGTGAGAATCCAAATGCATAAAAATGGCCTGTGAAATCCTAAAGGTACTCATTGGTTTTAGGGCCCCTTTGCGCACCCAGGCTGCAAAAAAGTGTCACTCATGTGGTATCAACGTACTCAGGAGAAGTAGGGCAATGTGTTTTGGGGTGTATTTTTACATATACCCATGCTGGGTGAGAGAAATATCTCTGTAAATTGACAACTTTGAATAAAAAAATTTAAAAAGTTGTCGTTTACAGCGATATTTCTCACACCCAGCATGGGTATATGTAAAAATACACCCCAAACCACATTGCCCTACTTCTCCTGAGTACGGCGATACCACATGTGTGACACTTTTTTGCAGCCAAGATGCGCAAAGGGGACCTAAAACCAATGAGTACCTTTAGGATTTCACAGGCCATTTTTACGCATTTGGATTCTCACGCTTTAGGACCCCTAAATTGCCAGGGCAGTATAAATACCCCACATGTGACCCCATTGTGGAAAGAAGACACCCCAAGGCACAGATTTCCTCATTCGCATCAATCAATGTGGATGAAAAAATCTCTGCCAAAAAATGTGCAAAAAAAAAAAAGAAGTAAAGCCCCATTCACACGTCCGCAAAAATGTCTGCATTTATTCCCGCGTAATAGATGCGGACCCATTCAGTGTGAATGGGGCCGGCGGTGATGCGGAGAGCACACTATGTGCTCGCCACATCAGCATTTGCGGAGCTGCGGCCGCGAACTTCCGGGTTTCGGCCCCCAAACATCCGGCCGCAGCTCCGCAAAAGATAGAGCATGTCCTATTCTTGTCTGCAATTGCGGACAAGAAAAGGCATTTTCTATATAGTTCTGGCAATGTGCGGATCCGCAAAATACGGAAAGCACATTGCCGGTGTCCGTGTTTTGCGGATCCGCAAAACACATACCGACGTCTGAATGAGCCTTACAGGGGGGTGATAGGGGGTGATCAGGGGGGTGACATGGGGTGATCAGTGGTTAATCAGGGGTTGATCAGTGACCGGGGGTTGAATGGGGGGGTCTGTGTGGTGATTGGTGCACTTACATATGTTTCCTTTGGTGGTCCCAAGCAAAAGGGACCACCAGAGGAGCAAGCAGCAGGCATATCAGACGCTGTTAACAAAAAACAGCGTCTGATATGTGATTTTTTTTAACTTCTACAGCCTGCCAGCGCATGATTAGCGCTGGCAGGCTGTAGTTTAACTTCTCCCCGACGCGATCCTGTGAGCGCGCGCATGCCTTCACAGAAAATCTCGCGAGATGACGCACAGATGCGACCAGGAGGAATAAACCTGCCGCCACCTGAACGCATCCATGCATTAGGCAGTCCAGAGGCGGTTAAATACAGTGCAAAAATACAACATAAAATAATAGATATCTGACCTTGCTCTGGACTTCCCATGGTTTTGTAATAGCAGATAGATCGCACGCTGTCATCATCATAGCCCTATGGCAGAAACATAATAGCTGTTATAGACTGTATAGTGGTAATACTATCATCTATGCAGCAATACAAATTTTGGGGAATTAATGGTGAGACTGATGGACTTTAAAGAACAATACACTTCTGAAGCAGATTGAAAAACCAAAACTATAGCTATGCATTAATTAACATAAAAGATGAGTAGATGTATTTAATTATATGTAAACTGTGACATATTGCTATAAACCTTTTTTCTTTTTTTTTACAAAGGCATACATACATAATGATTTCTTTTCTTGTTGTTTCAAGTGACAGGTATTCAATCCACTTCTGCTGGTCATCATAAGTCTTCGACTGATCAACAATTTTCTGAAACATTGTTCTCTTCCTGTGGGGAGGAAAACATATCTCAAAAATTAACATGTATGTCATTAACATCAGAAATTATTACTGGTAGAAAAAACCACTGGAAATTCACAAATAATGCTTTGTTTTGTATCTGGTTAACAAAGGGTGGGGAAGGAGCTGAAATGCAACCTTTTTTTAAAATGTAACACATTAAACATTATTTTCACAAATAATACATATGGCAGGAGCATTTAAAGCGGTATTTCTTTGCGATAATTTTAAATAAAAGTAGGGTAGAAGAGGGCAAAAATAACAAACGGTGAGTACTCACCTTACCAGTTTTGAACACTGTTTAGTCCCCACTTCCTCTTCTCAACATGCAGGAAACAGCTTGGCCCGTCTGCTCAGCCAATCACTGGCCACAGTGGTGACCAGTGTCAGCCAGTCACGAGCTAAGGGTGTAATCCAAGTAATTTCCAGTGCGTTGAACCTGGGTTCTTGGCCCAACGTAGTGAATATCAGCTATAAGAATGGATCCTTTGTAGAGATGAGCGACATTCTTGAAATCAAATTTGGGTTCAATTCCAATAAATCGGTCAGAAAATTAAATTTTAGTCTGAAATGATTCTACCCAAATCAAAGGTGCTCCAACTGGCCTGTCTCTCTCATCTCAAGCTTTTTAAGGCAAAGACAGCAATAGTAAATCTTGGAGTGACATGGATAATTATACCTATGGTTTAACACACGGTGGATAGCGTTAACAAATAGCCTGTTTAAAAACATACTTTTTAAAATATAAAAAATGTTTAAAAAATGATCCCTTGTGGGGATCATGTTCGATGCCCTAAAGTACCCTTATTTGCGCACTTATAAACTTTGTGGCAGTGGAGCTGCCAGAAGGCCATAGGAAGGCCATTGAAGTGGCATATCTCACTCAGAGCAAGCTGGGTGAGAACAAGAAAGGTTGGGAAAATTAGTTTTTTCCCACTGTCTGCAGCAGTCAGGCTGGTAATGGGGATAATTATCAGCCAGCTGAGGAGCTTGGATTAACGTGGGTTGAGCTCCTCAATCAGGGCTCCCAGTCTGGGAAAGGAGCAGGCTGTGTCAAGGCCTGTGGGAGCCGGGACCCTCTAACCCTGTGTGTGGGGTAAGCATTGGTGATGTGTCTTGGGGAGCTGGGTGGTAGACCCGGATCCTGATAGAGAGGGAAATACTGTTTAGTCAGTGGCCAGACAGCCGAGGATTTATTTTTATGATTTTGTTGTACTGCTGTGATGACAATAAAGCTGGTCGTGGCCAGTTTGCACCCGAATCTACAGTGGTGGAGTGGCTTCTTGATGTGTGCCAACCGTCTAAGGTGATAAGACGGCGATCGGGAAGAGCTAAATGACCCCGAGTTGTTACAACTGTCAGAATATTGTATAAGGTTTTAGGGGGGAAAACAAGTGCAATCGGGTGACCAGGGTGCCACAAAAAATACACTGCTAATGTAGTGCCCTGGAGCAAGGGTAATCTTGATTATGGACATTTGTGGGCATTTTCTCTTATTGCTACTATGCAAAGCCATTAACTCCCTACTTTATTGCACTTTGAAGGGTTAGCTTGCAATGTGATTTATGCTGCTTTGTGCACTAAAGGTGGCCATACAAATAAGATTAAAGTCGGCCGGAATAGCAGATTTTGGCCATTGCAGCCAACTGTTGTTTGAAAAACTAGACGGGTCACCGTACAGCATTAACCTGAAGTTTTGAGCAAAGCGACTTTGGATCTAGGATCCGAAGCTTACTTTGCTCATCCCTATTCGTAATGTCTCTGATTTGTTTAGAATTAATTTGCTCATCTCTAATCCTTGGACGTGTAGGTGAAAATTCTTGTATCTACATGTGTCTGCTGTGCATAACTTACATTAGTTTGGGGTAGGGGATGACAGATACACTTGAAGCTTTTTTCAGCAATACATTTTTAACATTTTTGATTTTTTTTTCCTCATTTTGCAAAACATCAAGCAACAATAAATACTAAGTAGATCAGCAAGAAGAAGGAACATTTATAGAGGAGTAAAGAACCATTGTTCATGCAGACCCACTTGGATTAGATAATGCTGGCATTTAGAAAGCTTCTGGTTACATAAGATAACTATTTTAGCGTTAAAAAATAATGCATAGCGCATTTAAATTTAAAGGGGTTATCTTAAAATTCATGTAAAAAATCTAGAACCAGTTCTGTACCCCACATGGATCCAGTGCCCCCCCCCCCCCCCTCCATATTCATTGCTCCAATTGCTTTGCTAGATTCTCTTCAAGCTGGCAGCTCAGGGGCTGTCCTTTCTGCTGCAACTCAGGGGACATGTCATTTCTCAGGGAGTTTGTATTTTTTGCTACAGCTCTCTCCCTGTAACACTCCCAGCTTTCAACAGTAGATAGGACTGGTGGCAATTGAAGGATGGAACTGAGCATGTGAGTCCATCTCAGCGATGTACTGTAACTGAAATGGACGAAGAAAAAAAGAACAGAAGAAACAGCAGGTGAAGCTATACGGAGAGATGTTAATGAATAACTCAGTGGCTATAAAAAAATTTCATTTACATGCAGTTACAAAAGTGTTCAGATCCAGGTGCTGGTTTCAAAAATGTAGAATGTTTTTCATGGGATAACCCCTTTAAACATATGCTGAGTGAGCGCTAGTAAGTTAAATCTGGAGAGCAAATTCCTAGGAGACTGTGTTTTGCATTAATAAAGTAGTGAGTAGTGAACTAGTATCTTTGACTAGGTGTGCATTTCAATCCCAAGTTTAAACTTTAAGATAACTTTTTCATACATTTTTAACATTTTCATTCACTTTAATGTAATTTTTAGGGGTAAATAAACGTGTTATGTATTGATCAGTGGGGCCAATTGTTAGCCGTGAACCATTCCACCAAAAAAATAAGTAGCTCGAAAATAAAAAGTAACTCATGTACCATAAATTAGAACACAATCAGTACTCTGATGACTTCTTTACTCACTTGAAATAAAGGGCCAAATCTGTAGCTATGATTGCAATGTCCATCAGGTGAATGACGTGTTCGTGCTGTCTTCTGTTGAGATTCTGGTAAATGTTCATGGACTGTTACAAAAAAGTTAAATATTTTAGAGAAAACACATTATATTTGTACATGTGTACATGTGTATATGTGCAAAAGATGTGAATAGCCGAAACCCAAGTGACATAATGTCCATGCACTGCTATACAGGTAGAGTATAATGGATATTCTCAACATTTATTTAAAGCTTACCTGTTACCTTGAGCATGGTGCCTGGATAAGAAGGATAAACTGAACAGGTTGATTGCTACATACTTTTATTCATTTCAATTTCTGCTCTTACTCTGCTTATGAGTCCAGTGGGCAATCCTATCAATGATTAACAGCTAAGGGTACTTTCACACTGGCGTTTTGGATTCCATTTGTGAGATCCGTTTCAGGGCTCTCACAAACGGTCCAAAACGGATCAGTTAAGCCCCAATACATTCTGAATGGATAAGGATCCGTTCAGAATGCATCAGTTAGCCTCCGTTCCGCTTCTATTCTGTTTTGGAGGCGGACACCAAAACGCAGCTTGCAGCATTTTGATGTCCGTCTGAAGAGGCGGAGCTTAACGTATCCGTTTTGAATTACAATGTAAGTCAATGGGGATGGATCCGTTTTCAATGACACAATATGGTGCATTTGAAAACGGATCCATTCCCCATTGACTTTCAATGTAATTCCAAACGGATCCGTTTTGGACTTTGTCATTTTTCTTTAAAGCTAATGCAAACGGATCCGTTCTGAACGGATACAAACGTTTGCATTATAGGTGCGGATCCGTCTGTGCAAATAAACAGACGGATCCACACCAATGCAAGTGTGAAAGTACCCTTATGCTTATATTAAATAATTTCCAAGGCAAAACAAAAAATCTGCTCATCTATTCCTGCTCGATAACATACATATACTTTAGGTAGCATTTTCATGATTCTATAATAAAAAACATAATTCAACATTTTATTTCAGTTAATGTTTCAATTTCTTGATATTTCAAAATTTTGATTTACTGTCAGTGGCAATTTCACTTTTTTATAATTTTCATTGGCTGAAAAACTGTCCTAGTCAGGTCTTGTTGACAACATTTCAAGGCTTGGCAAGTAAATTGGAGCTTTCCGAAGGTTTTAAGGCATTACATAGAAACATGAACTTTTCCATTCACTGACATCAAGTGACTAGGGTTGAGCGAAACCGAACTGCAAAGTTCGGGTTCGTACCGAACTTTGCGGATTCCGGTACCCGGAGCCAAACCCGGACTTTTTCACTGAAGTTCGGGTTCAGTGTTCTGGTGATTTTATTCTTTTCCGTTATAACATAGTTATCACAGAAAATAATAGCATTCTTAAGATAGAATGCTAAATAAAAAGGGCCATCGAGGGGTTAAAAATGATTAAAAAAAACTCACCTAATCCACTTGATCGCTCACCCGGTATCCTCTTCTTTCTTCAGGACCTGCAAAAGGACCTGCGGTGACGTCACCACACTCACCACATGGTGAGAGCAGTGACGTCATCGCAGGTCCTGCTGAATGAAGATAGAAGACCCCATTGACTTTAATGGGGTCCGGGTTCGGTGTTTGGGTCAAGTTTGGGTCGCTAACCCGAATTTTGACCTGAAGTTTGGCCAAACACGGCAAACCCAAACTTTACCAGGTTCAATCATCCCTACAAGTGACAATCACAACTTTTGATCCTACCCCTTTAAGCTTTATTTTACTGTATTTCCCCTATAACCCATGTTTCATTGACTTGGCTAATGGGCCCAAAAATGAAGTATAGTCTTATCACCTCATCTGCCAGTAGAAACTTTCCAAACTCCAAGTGATGTCTTTCCAAAATTGAAGATCCATGTAATTTTGCTAAAGGATGTTGAGATCTGTGGAAAACAGATTAAACAGTTAATAAAACAACATATGTCTAAGTATAGAATGGTGAATATACAATGGTGCCCTCTTTCTCAAAATTCTCATTCCTCGTACAGTTTCTCTGTATTCTGAGGAACTGTCCCTTTGGGATCCCCGTCTTTAGTGGGGTGGGACGAAAACTCCCTCATTGCAGAAAACTGTTAGTAGAGGTCTCTTTACGATGTAAGGAAGTCGTTTTCCGGTCACGTGACTTCCGGTTTTCGGCGCGCCAGTATTTAGAGAGATGCTGACTGCATGTAGGTATGGACAGAGACCGGACTTTCTATCTAGATAGCCACCAGTGCACCACCAATGTTCCTGTGCTGACTCAGAACGACCTAATTATCATACCCTCTCCAGGCCTGGCATTTCAGTTGGGATTAGGTATATTACCATATTTTCCACTCTGCTACATTGATAGTTACTTTGATTTGCCTTTCCTACTGTTATTACAATTTTACTTATACAGCCATATTAGTACTATCAGTAGTTACCTGGTCTGCTGTATACTTTAAAAGGGGCTGATTAGTATCAGCATTGTGGACATTGGGTGTGTGATGCAGGTGCATTATATTTGGTCTCAAATTTGTGGGAATTGTTATTTTTCTTGGCCATGAGAATTACCATTATCATATGGGCATTATCTCAATAGTTTAATCTGATTCGCACACATATTTTTGCCTCCATTTTTGTATTGTTTAAATTGTGGAGTTTTTTTGTTATATGTGGTCCCCTGATGAACTGACCCCAGAGAACGGTTCAGAGAAACGCGTCGGGACAAAGTTTGCATTACTGGGACACATGGTATGTGCTCCTTTTTTCCACTGGTGATCATATTTGAACACCACTGGTTTGTATGTATTATGTGCGATTATTTATCTATGTTGTGACTTTATTATTTTCTGATACATGCATTGACTTATGACATTACTATTGGACTGTAGTCATAATAGGTCTCTTCTCGGGTGGTGGTATTTATCCCTTGTCAGGGACATATTGGGCTTATCAGGAGATTCCCGATATGGGATCGCCCCTATCAGGGCGGCCATTCCGTTTTTGCTAGGCAGGTCTTGTAATTTGATAGGGAAAATGTGAGAGTTAGGCTACTTTCACACTAGCATTTAAGTTTTCCGGTATTCAGTTCCATCGTAGGGGCTCAATACCGGGAAAAAAACTCTTCAGTTTTGTTCCCATTCATTTTAAATGTGGACAAAACTGAACCGAACACAACGGAATGCTCCACAATGCATTCCGTTCCGTTTTGTTGCGTTTCCATACCGGAGAGCAAACCGCAACATGTTGTAGTTTGCTTTCCTGGGACGCGGAGTAAGACGGATCTGGCATGACCCCCAATGCAAGTCAATGGGGACGGATCCGTTTTCTCTGACACAATCTGACACAATAGAAAATGGATCCGTCCCCCATTGACTTTCAATCGAATTCATGACGGATCCGTCTTGGCTATGTTAAAGATAATACAACCGTTCATAATGGATGCAGATGGTTGTGTTATCAGTAATGGAAGCGTTTTTGCTGATCCCTACCGGATCCAGTAAAAACGCTAGTGTAAAAGTAGCCTTAGATATTTTTACTTTCCTCGTCCCGCCCAGCCTTATTGCCAATTACGTTTTACAGGCACAATCTGGGTGAGTTTTAATCATCAGTAAAGGTTACATTTTACACTGGTGAAGGTACTCTGTGATTATATTATAATTAAATTACACTAGTGACTACCTGACATCTGATGTCCATATCTATCAGAACTGTGATAAACTTTTACAACACAAACATTTTCTAGTAAAAATGTTAGCATGATACAACATACCGCATACAATTACACCGTAAGTGTTACCTGTGTTCGCTAATACACATGTAAATGCACCCTAGCAGTTTTTGCCATAGACATTATTATTTGTACGAATACTCATTATCAGCCATACTGTATCTGTGACAATATTGGTATGGCTATGGCAAGCAGACATGAATCATCCGTAAAATAATTGAATGTTTAATGCATTTGACCGTTGCATTCATAATAAACTATATAAATGTATAACTCACTTCAGCTGGTAAAGATTATTAGTTCCTCTGTGATCTATATCATGGCAAAACCCTGCAGTAACCATGGCCATGGCTTCTAGGTCTGTAAAATAGCGCTTTAGCTTCCCAGTCTATAAATAAGGAAATAAGTGTTAAACAAGAGTCTGATTTCTTGACACTACTGCTGAAATTTACTAAGGACAATCCTTGTTTTAAACAGAGCTAGAAGAATTATTCAGTCCTTCGAAAGGCTTTTACAGTGCAAGATATACAAATGAATTTCCATGAAATACATGTACATAAGCCTAAAAGAGACATACCATCAGAAGCGTGAACATGGTTTGTGCAACATTGAATCCGTGACGCCAGTTGTGATAGGTAACCTTTCTATATCCCTTCTTCATAGCATACATAAACCTCACCAGTGCCTAAATGACAAAGACAGATAATTTGAAGCCTCACTCACATACACAGGACAATCCGTCATAACATAAACCACTGACAAGAAACATAATTATCATGGATTTATTTTGTAGCATAAGAACTGCCAATCATGGAATCTGAAGAAGGAAATATGGGCAAGTATCTGAGCGACTTTGATAAAGGTTAAACTGCAATGAACAGATGACTGGATTAGGGCATCTCCAAACAAGTAGGTCGTGTGGGTTATTCCTAGCATGCATTGTAAAGTCATGGTCGGACTGGCTCACCAGAGTACCAGAGGATCATCCAGTGGGCCAAGACTCTGATCCCATAGTGGGCTCCAAAGGTAGAAGAGAAAAAAAAAACATTTGGAGTTGCCTTTGGAGCCAGTCACCTACCACTAGGTAGGGTCTGTGTTTTTTAATCAAAACCTATTAGAATTTATTGATGATATGGGGGTTGGGCCCGAGGAATAATTTCCTCTGATGGACCCAAGGAACCCTAGTCCGACACTGCATAAGGTGCCTACCAAAAGTGGTCTAAGGAAAGACAACTGCTGAACCAGTGACAGGGTTATAGATACCTAAGGCACATTGATGCACATGGGAAGCAAAGGCTAGCCCGTCCACCATAGAAGAGCTATGGTAGCACAAATTGCTGAAAAATGTATTGCTGATTGTGATAGCAACATGTCAGAACACACAGTCTATCATGGTCTGCTGTGTATGGGACTGTATAACCACAGACTTGCCCATGTCCATACTGACTCTGTCCATTGCTGAAAGCATATATAATGGATACGTGAGGGTAACCATTAGAACTGTAGCAATAGAAGAAGGTGCCCTTGTCTGATGAATCACATTTTCCTTTGCATCAAGTGTGTTAGAGACGATGGTTGTAGAACCACTGTTTAAACTAAAAGGTTTGACGTTGGGCTAGACCTGATGTCGTTATCCTGGTGGTCCCGCTAACTCTTGGAATAGTCCCATTGTAGTTGGTAGCTGACATACTAGGTTAGTTGTTAATTTCAGCTCTAAGATACCATATAAGGAGCCTTTCTTTTGTATGTTTGACTCACACTTAAGGAACATCATGTTTATATATGCCATTTTTGAAGAATTCAGCTGATGCCAAAGGAGCTTTCACAGTGATATCCTCAAACACATTGTTTTTATGAAGGGGAACCTTGGATCCTGACAGATTGTGTACCACTGTAGTGTTGTTTCCACACCTGTATATTAGTATTATTACACATAATGGATGTCACATCATGAATTTTCTTTTTATTCTCTTTTTGCACTTTAGCACTTTTTCTTATTATTCTTTCTGCACTTTATCACTTTATCCATATTTTACATTTTCTGCATTTTAAACCTGAGCATATTATTTATTGGGTTTTGTATCTACTGAGGATTCTGTGGTGTGTTCCTGGTTTTAAATGTATCTGCTTACCTATTTAATTGCTGTGATCATACTTTGTTAGGCCTAAGCAGGGACCTTTACTGTGAAGGGGAGTATTATTTAATTGATAAAAGTTTTTTTTTCTGTTTTTAAAGGGAATCTGTCCTCATATTTAACTATGCTAAACGACTGACCACACTAAGAAGAGGACAGGGAGTGGAGGAGTAGTGAGAATATAAACTTTTATTCTGCCAGATTCTGCTCCTTAAGTGCACTAGAGGCAGGACTTCACTGTGAAGTTCTCTCTGCATTGAGATACTTCACAGCCCTCCCTTCTGCTAAGTGACAACAGAATTGGTCTCCTGGTTAGATACAGTCCTCAGAGTGGAGCGGTGGGGGTGTTGTGGAACAGCTCAATGCATAGAGAAGACAACAGCTCACATTGAAGCCTTCTCCATTGCACTTAAGAAGCAGAATCTGGAAGAACAAAAATTAATATTTTGACTACTTCTGATTATAAAAGATTAACAAACAGAAGCTTGTACAGCTCTTTTGTGTAGGTTTTTATTTTTATTTATTTATTTATTTTACAAAATAAAGGTCTTCAGAGGCAGAAACACTTTTGCTTGACAAAACACCTTTTTAACATTTTTAGCTTATTTTTTCTAGTCTCAGTAGACCCACCAACACCTGCTTGACCTGCCCGAGGGCTTATGCAACAATGCTGTAAACACAAGCACTGTGGCATACGACCTCTTAACAGTCGTCACATAAAGACATATTGGTGGTTGTCAAGGGGTTAAATTTGGTTACAGCTTTCAGTGAGGAGGGATATATAACTTTGCTGTCAAACTAATATACAGTAATAAATCTATGGAAGAAACAATTATGCAAACATAAAAATATAACTACGTGCTAAGTCTTAGGATCTAAGGAATGTACGTAAGTCCAATTTAGCACAGGGATGTGGTTGGAGGGCCACATTGTCAGACTGAACCAACGACAAGGGCCAAAATAAAATGAAAAAGGGTATTAACTACTGAAATACTGTAATTTATGTACATATTGTACATACAGTAATTACTATAAATGTCTGGTTACATTTATAGTACAATATAAATACATGAAAAATACATGTGAGTAGCCACAAGACATAGACATACATGTCTGTTACCAGATGGTTGGGGGACGCACAGAATGGTATCAAGGACCGCATGTGGCTCTCGGGCCGCAGGTTGTGCACCCCTGACCTAGCATTCAACTTTACGTCAGTGTGGAAACCATTGAGGTCACAATTAACAGACAGCAGGACCTAAAAACTGACCTACCCCATGTGTGAATAATGCCCGGCCATACTACTTTATACTATATCTTGAAGTCTATTCGTTCAAGTACTTTGGTTTTTATGCTGTCTCCGTACAGCATTGAACTGTATTGCCTCTGTATAGGCAAAATTCATTTCACTCGAAGTTGCACGAGACTTCGGTGAATTAATTCAGTAATCACATTTGCGTCTTTAAAAAGATTTTAAAATAGCAATCTGAAGTAAGGTTTGGGACCAGCTGGTACCTCTGTACCAAACCCGACTTTGAATTGATATTTGCCCTTAGAGGAGATGAGGTGGTGGTCCAGAGGGACACTAAATGAGTTCATTTTTTTCGAAGAATGGTAAAATGTCTCACTGATCATGGTAAGACATCTGATATGTGTTCTATGATCTATTGTGAATAAAATATGGGTATATTTGATTTGCAAATCACTGTTTTCTGTTTTAATTATATTTACTTTACACAGCTTCTTTGGAATTGGGGTTGTATTTGCAATTTACATATGATTACATATGATATTACATTCTACGCAATAGAGGGTAGTGGTACTGGTTTACAACCATGTTATGAGGCTATTTTACCTTTGATTTCTTACCTCCGGAGGAATTTGAAACTTCTTTACCACACCAAGTTCATAGTACATTTGGATTCCACATTTTACCAGCTCTATTTCAGTGCAGTCAAAATCAGAGAATCGGAATTCATATATTTCAAATTTGGTAGGTCCTGGCAAGTGTTTTTTCTGGAAAAAAAAATAGCACCAATATCCTAAATATTTTTTTTGTCTTGGAAAGGTGTTTTAGTTTTTCCATATGAAACTCACATTTCTGATAGTGGGAATATAACTTGAGTGACTACAAAGTAAGGCAAAAAATACAAATCCTGGTCACCCATTTTTCGTCACAATAAGGCCTATTGCACACAACCGTATGGCTGTTTCAGTGTTTTGCGGTATTCAAAAAACGGATCCTCAAAAAAAACGGATGACATCCGTGTGCATTCCGTTTTTTGCGGAACGGAACATATGGCCCCTAATAGAATAGTACTATCCTTGTCCGTGATGCGGACAAGAATAGGACAAGTTCTATTTTTTGACCGAACAGAAATTTGGAAATGGAATGCACATGGAGACACTTCCGTTTTTTTTTGCGGACCCATTGAAATGAATGGTTCCATATATGGACCGTATACAGAATACAAAAAAAACTGCCCGTACACTCGCAAAAAAAAACATTCGTGTGCAATGGGCCTAACTGTGCATGATAACTCCTATCAGGTTTTAAGAACTGCATATGAATTTTTGCATTTTTTTTCCAAGAAATAAACTGTGGATTTTATCTGTGGACTACAATCTGTCTCTTTCTCGGTATGTGCTCTTATGCGGTGTACTATAAGTGGCAGTCTGCTCAAACGGTCAGAATTCAGGGGCAGATTTATTAAGACCAGTGTTTCATACATCTGTCTTAAAAAATTGATTGAGCAGAGCCAAAGTTATTAACCCTTTTCCATCTTTAAAGATGGTGCCTGGCAGGAAAGGAGTGCCATATGGATTTTGGAGGCAGATTTAGCTAGAATGGTTTTTAGGCACTATTTTGTATTTGACCCTGATGTACCCCTACAGTGAAAACCCTCATTTTGGAAACTACACCCATCAAAGAATGTTTTACGGGAATTTGGAAACACTTGGCTGTAAAAATAAAAAGTTTTGTTTCTTCCAATAAAATGTTGCTTTAGCCCCAAATTTTTCATTTTTACAAGGGGTAACAGGAGAAAAAGCACACCATAATTTGTTACCCATTGTGTCCTGAATACCCCATCTGTGGTGGTAAACTGCTGTGGGGGCACATGGCAGGACTCAGAATGGAAGGAGCGCCATATGGCTTTTGCAGCGCAGATTTTGATGGATTGGTTTATGGGTGCCATTAGTTTTTATTTTTCAAGTGATTGTCTTATGTGGGGGCTCATTTTTGGCGGTATGAGGTGACGGTTTGATTGGTACCATTTTGGGGTACATAAGACTTTTTGATCGCTTGGTATTATACTTTTTGTGAGGCAAGGTGAAAAAAAATGGCAGTTTTGGCATATTTTTTTAAAATATTTTTTACAGCATTCACCTGAGGGGGCATATAATTTGATATTTTTTATAGAGCAGATTGTTATGGAAACGGTGATACCTAATATGTCTATCATTTTTATTTTTGTTATTTTTTTTTATTTTGTGAAAAGGACTCTTTTTTTTTTTTTACTTGAAACTAAAAAATTTTGTAAGACTTTATTTTTTTAACTTCTTTTTTCACTTTACTTTTTGTCCCACTCTGGGACTTCAACTTTTGGGGGTCTGATCCACTTTACAATGCATTACAATACTTGTATTGTAACGCATTGGCTGCAAGTTTAATACACTTATAGCTTCCTGCCTGTGAGATCCAGGGGGCTGGATCTCACAGGCTCTCACGGAAGCCAGCCACGATGCCTAAGGAAGACATCGGGCCGCCTTGCCTGCCATTTGGTCCCCGTCACAGCAGTGCGGGGACCTGATGGCCAACCCGCACCCGGCAGAACCGTACGTGCCGCAGTCAGAGCTGACAGTGCAGTGTCCCACTCGTGATTGTGGGCACAGCACACTTGTTTTATTATGTTTATTTGCCATGTATTATGTCTGAAAGTCATACTTCACCTCATGTCATATTCTCCCATGTCACTAAGTGATTCTGTGTAAGATCCTTTCATTTAGGCTAATTAGAGTTGCACCACACTAGTCTGACCACTAGATGGGGACAGTGTGACAGTGTATAAATAGCTTAGCTCGGGCCTAGTAGGCAGAGTAGAGAAGAGAAGTTTAGTCAGTGTGCAGTCATGTAGCTGCTAGCTGGAAGGAGGCCTCCTGCCTCTCTGCTCTCTCCAGGGTTAAAGCCTACAAGATTCAGCCTAGAGGTGAGAAATCTACTTCTATAGCTTGCCCCTCAGAGATGGCCAGTGACAAAGCTGCAAACAGCAAGTTTCAAGGGGATTAATATATATTTACAAGTATTCAAGTCAAAGGATAGCATAACGGCCATACTCAAAGGCTTCCCAGACAACTTTACAATTAGGTGTAGGACTTAGCTTCTGGCATCCACACCTCCAGTTTAAATCCTGAGGACAGTCAGGCCAACTGTCATAAAAGCACTGGAAATAGAGGTTGAAGAAGTCTGAAAACCACCTTGAAACTAAGGTTAGAATAAGGCGAGAGTTGTTACCAGCCTAAGACTTTTTATACTTCAAAAGCCTAGTCTGAAGCAGTAGCTTTCACATATAAAAGATAAAGAGCCAGTTTTCCTTGAGGACCTACATTTCCCTACCCTCGTATGCATGAGACAGTATTTCATATCTAGATGTAATGGAGACGGTATTTCATATCTAGATCTACTAGAGACTGTTTTATACTTGGATATAACTGTTACAGGAGCAACGTTCAGTAAAAATCATAAGTTGGATTGCACCATCCTTGTCTCAGTTTCAAATCCCTCAATTACTACTACTATAAATGGTTGTACCACCACAAAAGGTACTGGCGTCACGACAATCAGGGACCTTGCCATCGGCACATTAATGCAGACCACCAAGGGCACCTCAGAACACCATATTGCCTGTGTCCCTTATCAGAGCTTGCCCCAGAGAATCGTTGTGCCATTCTCCTCATCACTTGTGCAGGCCTGTCCAGGGACGACATAACCGTGAGTAACCAGAACTGTATTCACCTCAACCTACCTAATGCTCACACCGTGACCTCACATACAATTCCCCGTGACCTCACAATAACAATTGAATGCAATTGCAGACAAAACTGACTGAACTTGCTTGGATAAATGGAGCGAGTTTCACTGAACGTACCCTGAACGCTCGTGTGAGAGAGGCCTTGCAGATTTACTTATTTCTTTACTAGTTCTTTCCACCCTTTTACATCTTTTATCTCACAAGAATAAATAAAAAAACCTGAGTGTTTTGTACTGATACTTTAGATCTGTGCTTTCTACGTTTTACACACTGTAGACTTTGGATCTAGACACTTTTTAGACTTTCTGGTGTAGACAGAGGATGTGGATATATAGCCAAACCTATCACTGAGGAAGAACACTGTTAGAAAAACGTAGATGTTTGTCTCTATTAACCCTTTCTACTGTACTAGTGATATCACAGTGTTTCTTTTGCACAATCTCCATGTGAGATACCACCAGCCGTCTTCCTACAGTGCTGCCACCCTCTTTACTCCTGTCTCTCTGGAATATCCAAGAAATATCTTCACTACAACACTGGCCACTAGTGTTCTTCTCAGATAATAATTTTTTTATTGAGCGACTGAGAATTGAGTGGCGGGTGCCTCTGGTTTTCTGTATTATTTCAGAGATAGTGTGGTAGATTCCTGGCAGTTGTGCTATGGTAGCAGTCTCAGCAGTTGTCACTTGTTCTTGTAATATCAGTGGTAGTAGGGTACCTACATTCTTTCTTTATTTTATCAGTTGGATAGGTTGTAATCCGGCTAATGGGACTTCACTAATTCTCCGAACATTCAAAGCAATAGTGCTAGGTATGACGTATGCTATAGTTTATACATACAAGTAGTTGTGCAATTTCATCGTCATCACATTGCTCAAGCTCTTTTCCAAGTTTTTCCCGAGAAGGCTGGAAAAGGAGGGGAAAAAATGCAACCCAGTCAATAAATCAATGGAGATAAACAAGATTAACTAAAATAACAGATGTCCCTGTGGGGAGAAACACATTAACACTTCAAAATATTGTAAAAATCCCAAAGTATTCTATATCAAATAGTAGTTGTAGAAGTTACAAGATGCTTAGGCCTAAGGCCGGATTAAAGAGTTTCTGTCATCAGGTTTTAAACTGGCTGACTTTAGACGGAAGCTTGTCCCTTCATTTTTCACAAAAACAGAGGCGCATAGAAAGAAGGGACAAAGACTGTTAGCTTCAGCTGACATTAGCACCTGTCTAAAGTCAGCCAGTTTAATAACCATGTTCCTGATGACAGATGCCCTTTAAAAGGGAGAGCACCTGGGGCTCGTGCCCTGGAGAATGTGGCGGCTCTACCAGATCTGAAGGTTTAGCTGAACTAAGAACCAAATAGGGTTGAGTAGCTGCGTTACGTGCAGTCCCCTAACTCCTAGCACTGTACAAGGGCTGCAATGAAGAGGGGCAAGTTCACTGCTCTGAAAGCTGTAGTGATCTCCTGTTTTTAAAGGGAACATGTTATCAACTTTATGCTGACTGTACTGAGGGCAGTATAAAGTAGTGACAGAAATGCTGATTTCAGCGGTGTGTCACACATCAGCTAAAAGTAAGGGGTTGCCGAAAACCTGCATCATAATCCTTGCAGCACAGGCCTTGGAAAGGGTCAAATCTACCTGAGAAGAGTCCTGGTTATTCCTAATCTCCTGCTCTCCCGCCCGTCTGCTGATAATTGGCAGTTCTCTCCTGGAGAGAAAGGGAGAAAACTAGGTAGAAGACTGTCAGTCACCAGCAGGTGGGCAGGAGAGCAGGAATTCATGAATAACAGGACTCTTCTCAGGTAGATGTGACTCTTTTCAAGGCCTGGGCTGCAATAGTTATGATCCTGGTTCACGGCAACCACTTACTTTTAGCTCATGTGTGACACACCGCTGAAATCAGCATTTCTGTCACTACTTTATACTGCCCTCTGTGATGACAGGTTCCCTTTAAAGGAGACACAATTGCCAGTAGGTGGCAGCACTACACAGAGATACTGCCTCCTGTTGGCATAAAAGTAACACAGGAAGTGAGCTCCACATGCTGCTATCAGGTATGAAGACAAGGAAGGAGGAAGGAAGTGTGCAACCCTACATCTTGAAGCGGCTGCATGAGGGTCTCCTACATGCTTATCATTTGGTGTGACTATGGGTGGGAGGTCAGGGTTCCCTGAAAGTTGGTGCCATTCTGTGTTAAGTTAAGGCAGCAGATTCAGTGGAATTATGTATTTCTATGTGGATCTCCACTTCCTCAAGTGCCTCTGATGCCCACTCTCATGTGATGAGGTGTCTAATGTGATGTCTTTCACATGCCCACATTTAGCCACCTGGCACCCACTGTCTCCCCGCTTTCCCTCTCAGTGGCATCTTCCCTTTGCCCCTCCCCTCACAGAGTCCCTAGCAGGCTGTGCTTCCCAGTGCCCCTTTCTGTTCTTTCTGTTCCCTCCCCCTAGATTCTGGACCCTTCATGCTCCCTCAACAGCTCTCACACAGCTCAGGTACATCATGTCTCCCCCCCCCTCCTCACTGAGACCCTAACAAATAAGGTCAACCCTCTGCACTGACACTGTTATCTGTACCACTTTCAGTTCCTTTTCACTTGTTCGCACCCATATCTTGCCATATTGTGCCTCTCTATCTACACAGAATCCTGACTGACCACAGTGTTTACACTAGACTGTGTACTGACTGCAGCATTTACAGTAGACTATGGACTGACTGCAGCATTTACACTAGACTATGTACTGACTGACCACATCGTTTACACCAGACTATAGACTGACTGATTGCAGTGTTTACACTAAAGTAAGGAATGACTGACTGCAGTGTTCACGCTAGACTATATACTGACTGACTGCAGTGTTTACGCTAGACTATATACTGACTGACTGCAGTGTTTACGCTAGACTATATACTAAATAACTGCAGTGTTTACGCTAGACTATATACTGACTGACTGCAGTGTTTACGCTAGACTATATACTAAATAACTGCAGTGTTTACGCTAGACTATATACTGACTGACTGCAGTGTTTACGCTAGACTATATACTAAATAACTGCAGTGTTTACGCTAGACTATATACTGACTGACTGCAGTGTTTACGCTAGACTATATACTAAATAACTGCAGTGTTTACGCTAGACTATATACTGACTGACTGCAGTGTTTACGCTAGACTATATACTAAATAACTGCAGTGTTTACACCAGACTATAGACTGACTGATTGCAGTGTTTACACTAAAGTAAGGAATGACTGACTGCAGTGTTCACGCTAGACTATATACTGACTGACTGCAGTGTTTACGCTAGACTATATACTGACTGACTGCAGTGTTTATGCTAGACTATATACTGACTGACTGCAGTGTTTACGCTAGACTATATACTGACTGACTGCAGTGTTTACGCTAGACTATATACTTACTGACTGTAGCATTTGCCCTAGACTATGGACTGACCGCAGCATTTACACTAGACTATGGAATGACTGACTGCAGCATTTACACCAGACTATAGACTGACTGATTGCAGTGTTTACACTAAACTAAGGAATGACTGACTGCAGTGTTTGCACTAGACTATACACTTACTGACTGTAGCATTTGCCCTAGACTATGGACTGACCGCAGCATTTACACTAGACTATGGAATGACTGACTGCAGGATTTACACAGGACTATGGACTGACTGACCACAGCGTTTACACCAGACTATGGACTGACTGTAGTGTTTTTATTAGACTATGGAATGATTGCAGTATTTACACCAGACTATAGACTGACTGACTGTAATGTTTACACTAGACCAGGGATGGGCATACTGTGGATCTCCAGCTGTTGCAAAACTACAACTCCCAGAATGCAAAGACTGCTTACAGTTATCAGCCTACAGCAGGGCATGGTGGGAATTGTAATTTTACAACAGCTGGAGAGCCGCAGTTAGCCCATCCCTGCACTAGACTATGGAATAATTGACCGCAGTGTTTACACCAGACTGTGAACCAACTGACTGCAGCATTTACACTAGATTATGAACTGACTGATCTCAGCATTTACACTAGACCATAGACTGTCTGACTGCAGTATTTACACAAGACTATGTACTGGCTGATCTGAGCATTTACTCTAGACCAGGCATGTCCAAACTCTGGCCCTCCAGGTGCTGCAGAACTACAACTCCCATCATGCTCTTCTGTAGGTTGATAGCTGTAGGTTGTCCAGGAATGATGGGAGTTGTAGTTTTGCAACATCTGGAGGGCCGGAGTTTGGACATGCCTGCTCTAGACTATGGACTGATTTACAGCAGCATTTATGCTAAACTGTGGACTGACTGGCCATAGCATTTACATTAGACTATAGACTGACTAACTGCAGTGATTATGCTAGGCTACAGACTGACTATGGGCATTCCGAATTTACCAAGTGCAAACTTGCATATGTGGTGGTCCTAGATATACCAATTGTGGAGAAGAATTACCGGTAGTTTATGTACACAAATACATAACTAAACCAATTACCAGAATATCTTGAATTTCGTCCTTGTTACACTTTAGGTGGTACATCACCATATCCTGTGCAATGTCTTTACGGTTTTCCAGCTTATTCATCTTGTCATAGGTATCAGTGTTTAGAACAGACCATCCCAGAAACTGTGTCAAAGACTGCAGAAGGGGTAGGATTTAAGCATTCATTAATTCATAATGAAACACTTTTTTTTTATCTAGTAATGTATTTTTGCATACTAATATATTAGACATACAGCCTCAGTTAACCCTATTACATTATCTGCTATATATGAAAATGAAGCTTAATCATTGTATAATTAAATGCATCATATATATATTAGATATATATGTAGAAGAAATTGCATTTTTTGGTGCTGTTTGAGAGTACATATTAATTACTGTGTAATTTACATGCATCTTTTTGCATCGCAAATATAGAAAAAGTGAGATTTGTGAGACATTGCTTTTTTATACTGTACATATTTCAGACTAAATAACCTTTTACATGTTAAACATTTTCAGGTTATTTCAGTGGTGTAGATACTTAATAAGTGTGGTTTTTAGATTTTACATAATGTATGCGTAATAAAATAAAAATTTTAATACATTTTTATTTAAATCCCATTAAGGAATTACTGTCTTGCAACATTATTGATACTTGTATGAATATACTCCTCTGTGCTAATACATTATTGGGTCATTTATAAAGCTGAAATACGCCTATATTAGGCATATTTCAGGCGAAGATTGCGGCACAATGGTTAGTGTCTAAAACGCCGGTCTTAATAAATGACCCTCTATGTTCTTAGTCTCTATGGCATAGGCTGTGGTTAGGGAAACACTAGTGCGACCTTATGTCAGGATTTCTGAATTTACAGCCGGCCTACTTTCTAGGCCCCCCAGGATCCAGGATAACTGCAGAGGGCTTAGCCTGCCTATTATCATATCACTAGGACCCAACCAGCGAGAAAATAATCTTTGATCATGCCATGGTCACAGACTGCAGCAATCAAAGGGTTAACAGCTGGGTTTGCTGATATCTCCGATCCTGGTTGTAGAGCAAAAAGCTGCTCTAAGAACCAGAGCTGTTAGTTACAGTTTGTTCAAAGAGCAGGGGTTCTCACAGAAATGCTCCCTCTAAAACAGAGACCATGAAAGATAGCGTGTGATTGATTATTAAGCTGTTGTTATTTTTAATAAGTTTGAGACTGTCTGCAGTGTTGGATCACATTATCGATGCAATTTAGAAATGACAAAATATTGGTTACAAGGTGCACATATCCTTAAAATCTCTGCTTGCTGTCAGAGCCAGGAAACATTTTTGTTTCCATTCAGCAGCTAAAAATTCATAAAAACTAAAACACTGTACTTTTCATAGGTAAGAATGAACTAACCACAAAACACCTAAACCATTATTATTGCTCCTTCCTAACCCATGAGTGAAGTCAGTCTAACCAGTAGGATGATGAGGGTAACCTAAACCAGTTGCTTACCTCCATCAGAGTTTCATCCATCTCATCGAAAGGTTTTCCGTCCTTCCTGTTGTAAAAGGTGGCAACGCCCACAATTTCTTCCTTTTTGTTTACAATCGGCATTGAGAGAACATTTTTAATAAGCCAGCCAGATTCGTCCAATGGCTCTTTCTTTAAAAAATAAATGAATAAATTACTAAGATGAAAAGAACTGGGTAAGCTGTAGAAGCATATGGAGTTTCAGACACCATACCCTTTGAAAGAGAACTCATCTACTACTGTGAAAATGACTTTTAACACATTACATGCCTTAAAAAATGTCAATGTTTAGTGGAGGGAAGGGCCAACTGCGGCTCTCCAGCTGTTGCAAAACTACAACTCCCAGCATGCAAAGACTGCTTACAGCTATCAGCCTACAGCAGGGCATGATGGGAATTGTAGTTTTACAACAGCTGGAGAGACGCAGTTTGCCCATCCCTGGTTTAGTGCATCAGGTTATATAATGCACTGAATGTCAAGTTAAGGTTTGCTACATCTGTATGTGTAAGAAATGTTTATGATTATTTAGTTCCAAAGAATTTCTGAACCATAATTAATATAAAATGTTGAAGAAGCACATTGCTGAAGCTAAAGCACAGATTGACTTCTCGGAGTCCTATGGCGCTCTCTTGTCAGAGAGGGAAAGTCATGTGCTGCTTGTGAATCTGCACAGAAAAAACAACGCCTGCAAGCCTTTCAACACTGAGTATTTTATTGTGCTACAACTTTTTCCATACTATTTTTTTATATACCTTTTTTTTTTAAATCAAGGGGTTGTCCAGAAAAGCACTTACAAGAGCATCTCTCTATCTTTGGTAAGCTCTCTGCCTTGCATTTTATAGGCAACCTATTGATTTGCATGGGCACTAGCTAGTGCTTTATTTCCTCAGTGGCTGTGCTAAGGCCTCTTTCACACGGGCGAGTTTTCCGTGCGGGTGCAATGCGTGATGTGAACGCATAGCACCCGTACTGAATCCTGACCCATTCATTTCAATGGGTTTATGTACATGAGCGTTTTTTTTCACGCATCACTTGTGCGTTGCGTGAAAATCGCAGCATGTTCTATATTCTGCATTTTTCACGCAGCTCTGGCCCCATAGAAGTAAATGGGGCTGCGTGAAAAACGCATTGCATCCGCAAGCAAGTGCGGGTGCGTTGCGTTTTTCACTGGTGGTTGCTAGGAGATGTTGTTTGTAAACCTTCAGTTTTTTATCACGCGCGTGAAAAACGCATCAAAACGCATTGCACCCGCGCGAAAAAAACTGAACGCAATCGCAGGCAAAACTGAATGGCTTTGCCTGTGAAATCGCACAGTTTTCACTGAACGCATCCGCAATGCATCCGGACCTAATCCGGACACGCTCGTGTGAACCCAGCCTAACTGCCAGGTTTTCCGCCACAAAACAGCTGAATGCTGGGGACCCAGCAAGGGGACGCTTCGTGATCTGCTTATTCCTAAATAATCCTTCTAACAAATACTTTATCCAAAGCAGAAACCCACTTTAACATCACAGTCAATAACAATATGTCTGCAAATCATGTAAAAATAAAGAAAACAAAATTAAGCAAGTAGTTCTGTACGTTCTGTCTACAAGAACTATAATACTTATAGAATATATTTTACCTGAAATTTGAACATTTCATCTGCAGCTGCATTCATAATGTTGCAAATCTACAGAGAGTAATGATAAAATGATTTATGTTACATTTCTGTTAAGTGTTTACATGATCACATTAAAGTGTACCGATCAATCAAGGAAATTACCAGAATAAACTAAGTCACAGTGTATGTACTTGAATTTTCCTCACCAGAGTGTCACCTTGCTTTTTTCAGTAGTTTTCCCCCTCTCTAGGCGCCATCTTTGTTATTTTTCCCACTTTGCTCAACTCTAGAAGGAATAGCTACTATACTATATGGACAAAAGTATTCTGATAGCTACACATTACTTTTATGACACCCCACTCTAAATCCATAGGCATTAATATGGAGTTGGTCCTTCCTCTGCAGCTAAAATAGCTTCTAATCCTCAGGCAAATGTACAAACTCAGGCTACATTCACACGACCGTATGGGTTTTGCGGTCCGCAAACTGCGGACCCGCAAAACACAGATACCGGCCGTGTGAATGTAGCCGGCCCTATGATAGAAATGCCTATACTTGTACGCGATCGTGGACAAGTATAGGACATGCTCTATCTTTTTTGCAGGGCCGCGGATCGGATCTACGGATGCGGACAGCACACTGTGTGCTGTCCGCATCTTTTGCGGCCCCATTGAAATGAATGGGTCCGCACCCGTTCCACAAAATTGCGGAACGGATGCGGAGCCATTCATACGGTCGTGTGAATGTAGCCTCATTCTGTTGCCTGGAGGAAGGAGCCTTTGTTGCCTGGAGAAGGAGCCTTTGTGCTCTAAGAGATTTCAATATGATATTTTTCTGGTTAGCCAATAAAGGTATCACTCTCATAATACTCTTCAATTTATTAACACAAAAGTATTCAACATAATATAGTTCTAATCTTTAGATAAGGTTTTCTACACAATTTTGGAATGTGTCATGGGAATTTTTGCCAATTCACCCAGAAGAACATTTGTGAGATAAGACACTAAAGTTGTACGAGAAGGTCTGGCTCACAATCTCCATTCTAGTTCATCCCAAAGCTGTCTGATAGGGTTGAGTTCAGGGCTCTGTGCAAGCCAGTCAAGTTCTTCCACACCAAACTCACCCAACCATGCCTTTATGGTCTTTACTTTGTGCACTGTTATACTGGAACAGAAAAGGACCATACCCAAACTGTTCCCACAAAGTTGGAGGCAGACAACTGTCCCAAAATGTCTTAGTATTAAGATTTCCCTTCACTTGAAAAAACGGGCTTAGGCCAACCCCTGAAAACAACCCCGTAGCCTTATCCCTCCTCCACCAAACTTTACAGTCAGAACAAGGCAATTAGGCAGGTAACATTTTCCTGGCACTCTCTAAACCCAGAATTATCCACCAAACTGCCAGATTAGTGTGATTTCTCACTCCACAGAACACGTTTCCACTCCTCCAAAGTCCAGTGGCTGCATGCTTTACATCACTCCATCCGATGTTTGGCATTGTGCTTGGTGATGTAAGGCTTGCATGCAGCTGCTTGGCCATGGCAACCCATGCCACGAAGCTCCCAGTGCACAGTTTTTGTGCTGATATTAAGGAGTTTTGGTACTCTCCAGTTCTTGAGTCAGCAGAACTTTGGCGATTTTTATGCAGCACTCGGTGACTTCGCTCTGCTCAGACCATGCTGTGGCTCCTAAATGCTTCCACTTAGCAATAATACTACTCATAGTTGATCATGGGATATCTATCAAGTAAAAAAATTTAAAAACTGACTTGTAGCAACGGTGGCATCTTATTACAGTACTATGTTTGAATTTACTGAGCTCTTTAGAACAACCCATTCTTTAATTCTGATTAAGTATATCCCAATACATTTGCCCATATACCATATATAGTATGTTTTTCTCTGTTACTGTTGTCCCCTAACCAACTATATCTGCATCCAATGAACTAACAGAGGGTTCTGATCAGTCCTAGATGAGCCCCCATCTTTTCCTCCTAGTAAAACATGGGAACTACCAGCCTGCCTGCAGCTCCCCCTTTCCCAAACACCCACAGACAGTGCTGCTCTCAATCAAGCTCTGAAATGAGATGCAGCCAACCTGAATTGTTCCTTTTTTTTTCCTGAAAACTTCTTTAAAAATCACAGACATTCAGCATTTTTTACAAACAAATTGTAAAACCACAATGTATGATAAAGATTATGAGTAATACATGTCTATAAATCAATATATTGATATGAACTCATTACCAGCTTTAGTGTAAGCGATCAAATTATGATAATTGCAACCACAATGATCTGCTCAAGCCTCAAATGTCTACATCTATTTTTTTTTCATGGGCATTAAAAATGTGCCTTATTTATTCAGACCATCCTGGAATTTCTGGACATTTGGCAGCCATGATGAGATGCAATAAAACCTTATTAGAAGATGATACTTCCAGCAGAAGCTTATTAATAGTGATGAGCGGGAGGTGCCATATTCGATTTTGCAATATTTCGCAAATATTCGATTGAACATTCGTCATATATTCGTCAAAATCGAATATTCGTCATTATTCTATATATTGCGAATGTTACGCAAATTTATATTCGCATTGTGAATTAAACTTAGAGCTGTGTTCCTAATGGTTGTATTGCTAGAATTGACGAAGATAACGAATATCACGAATATAGTGCTATATTCTCAATCTTCGTTATATTCTAGAAAGCCAACCATTAGGAACTCAGCTCTAAGTTGAATTCGCAATGCGATTAATATAACGTGCATTACTCGCATTGCGAATTCAACTTAGAGCTGGGTTCCTAATGTTTGTATTGCTAGAATATAATGAATATCACGAATTCACGAATATAGCACTATATTCTTAATCTTCGTTATATTCTAGCAACAACCATTAGGAACTCAGCTCTAAGTTGAATTTGCATGCGAACATATACTCGCATTGCGAAATCAACTTAGAGCTGAGTTCCTAATGGTTGTATTGCTAGAATATAACGAAGATTGAGAATATAGTGCTATATTCGTGAATTCGTGATATTCGTTATCTTTGTAAATTCTAGCAATACAACTATTAGGAACTCAGCTCTAAGTTGAATTCGCAATACGAGTATATGTTCACATGCGAATTCAACTTAGAGCTGAGTTCCTAATGGTTGTTACTAGAATATAACGAAGATTGAGAATATAGTGCTATATTCGTTATATTCTAGCAATACAACCATTAGGAACCCAGCTCTAGGTTGAATTCGCAATGCGAGTAATTCAAGTTATATTAATTGCAATGCGATTACAACTTAGTCAAATTTGTGAGATCGTGATTCTCACATCCGACAGTACATTTTAGCATGGAGGCGTTCCCATGCGCACGGGAAGTCGGCAGAACAGGCATTGACTGGAGCGGGCAGGGAGCCAGGAATCCTCCAGACAGGTAAGAACAGCTTTTGGGAAGTGGGAAGACAACCAGAGAGCAACAAGGATTAACAACTTAAAAAAACACACGAATATCTGGAATAGCGAATATATAGCGCTATATTCGCAATATTCGCGAATTAGTGAAGTGGCGATATTCGCAAAAAAAAATTTGCTATTCGAATATTCGCGCTCAACGCTACTTATTAAAGCCCCTTTAAATTGGCTGATGATCAGCAGCAGTGTTGAACGAAGCGAGCTGCAGATGCTTTATCTGAAGTCACTTCGTTTAAAACTACAGCATTAGAATGTATGGGCTCCGATGAGTTCAAGTCGCACGTGACTTCTTGAATAACTTCATTAATTGACTTTCCGAAGTACTAGTCAGAATCAAAGCCGAGTTCGGTTTCAAGTTTTAAAGTCCGCTTTAAAAATCAAGTACCAAAGTTATTCAACGAAGTCACGCATGACTTCATGAATAACTTACTTCAGCTCATCGGAGCCCATACGTTTTAATACGGTACAGAGACTGATTTGTGTAAACAGGGATTGTGTTGCTGACAAACAGTGAAATTGTGTGAGGTGGGATTGGAGAGAATGTTTGTTTGTTTAAACCAAAATGGGCATTGTCCTTAAAGGGATTGTTTCACCTCAGAAAATGGCATTAATCATCTCATTATACATTGCTAGTTTCCAGGGGTTATGGCCTCCGCTGCAATCCTGCACCAATGGAGGCCATGTTTGCATGCTGTAGGAAAAAGCACTGGCCTCTGCGAGACCATGGGAGCACACATAGGCACAGATGTGCAGCAGCTCCCGTCTCGTCATCTCATATCTCCACTGCAGCGGTGGTCGTAACCCCGTAAGTGAGCAAGGTGGACAGGGACGGAACATCTAATGAATATTCATGAGCAGCCATTGTGGTTAAAAATCTAGAATCTGGTAATGTGTGTTCAATAAAGAAAGTAATATAAAATAAACAATTACTATATCAATAAAAAACAGCAGATTTGGTAAGAAATAGTTCCAAATAATATCATATATACTTACAAATCCACTCTCTGCAACAAATGTCGGGAGCCCACTAATCAGAGCCCAGTGATCTGCTGGGGGGTTTCTTGATGGCAAAAAAACAACATAATATATATTAATGCGACAAAACTCATAAGACACTAAACATGTGATATTTCATGTTACCGTATTATTACTTATTTTGGATGTATTTTATGTATAACAAGTGTTTGATATCGTCTTTAACAGAAGCTAAATATATACATAAAATGTGTACTATAAAAGACTGTGCTTTAAAACTATGCACCCCTAGGACTTCTGTAATATCATTGAAGCACAGTAAATTGCTTTATTTTTTGGGCATTGGTCAACACGAAAATGTTAACATTTTCAACATTTAATATATATAAAGGAAAAGCTGTACAAATGATCTACACTGATTTCAGTTATTAATAAAATAATTGAATTCACCCATTCAACTTAGGGTACTTTCACACTAGCGTTATTCTTTTCTGTCATTCAGTTCCGTCCTCGGGGCTCAATAATGGAAAAAAACTGATCAGTTTTATCCTAATGCATTCTGAATGGAAAGCAATACGTTCAGTTTGCATCAGTTTTTCTTCAGTTCAGTCCTTTCACGTTTTTTGGACGCAGATAAAAGCGCAGCATGTTGTATTTTTATCTTTGTCCAAAAAAGCGGAAACACTTGACAGAATTACGGATCCCCCATAAATTTCCATTGAAATGTATTAAGGGCGGATCCGACATTGAAAATTGACGCATCCTCCACTCTGCGCATGCGCAGACCTTTAAAAATGATAAAATAATAAATAACGGATCAGTTTTTACAGATGACGGAAAGACGGATCCGTTATTTCAATACAATTGTCAAATGGATCTGCAAACGGATCCGTTTGCAAATGAAATCCGTTTTCGAACGTTTAACTGCCTGACGGAATCCTTCAACGCAAGTGTGAAAGTACCCTTAGCAACAGTCTTTGGCAGTAATTATCTGAGTGTGTCTGGATAGGTGTCTGCTAGGTATGCATATGTGGGCATTGTATTTTCCCTCATTTATCATCTTAAGGTTTGTCAAATTGCTTAGAGACCATAAGTGAACATGTATTTAGAACTACAGCCACTGAGGTTTGGACAGTGCTTTGTTTAAGCCACTCTTGCGTAGCTGTAAATAAATTTTACTGGAAAATCTATATTTTTCCAAGTTTCAGCTCTATACAGAAGGTATTCTTTCAAGATTTTCCTGTGCTTTGCAGCATTTATTATTCCTTCTCTATTCAGAAGCCTTACATTGCATGATGCTGCAGTCACCAAGCTTGATATTTATATTTGGTGGTTGTGTGGTGTTGGGCTAATTCAGTTCTTAAGTGGATTTGAGGGGCCTATATATTAGAACCCTCCATGAGTCTCTCCATTGTAACCCCTACAGGACATCCGCTGTACATGTATGGCGGAAGTCCGGTCTGTAAATATGGCATCTGGTGACAATTTGCCATTTTTTTATCACTCTACCTAACTGTACTGATATTTAAAACTTACGGAATAACTTTGATGTCTTCCTTTCCATGCAGGATGTAATCAATAACCTTGTAGAAAACAATTTCCTACAATACACAAGAATTTATGTTGTTAAACTATAAGAAATATAATAGTTTAGAATAATTACTTCAGGATCGCCCACTGACTATAAATGTTTGGGCGGTCCACACTTATTCCCACGAGAATGTTAAGGGATGTCCATGCAGAGGTAGCAGCTGCACAGGTATTCAAAATCTGCAGTAGTGGAGAACCTGTTGTCAGTGACAGCAGGGTTCCCCCTAAAATACGCAGAGTTATTTTTTTTTTTTTTACTGTCCCTGCCTTCAAATGCTGTAAACACAGAGATCAATGAGTGCTGTATATACAGACCAGAAACCGGCAACACCATTGCCTGTTCCGGTCCCAGAGATCATGTGATTGCTGGGAGACGTGTATCTGAATGAGATACTGTGTCTTAGAAGACCCAGATTAAATCTGCAATGAGACTTGTAGTCTCTAGGGGCTGTATTACTCCTGTAACTCTGGCTAATATGTCAGCCCCAGTTACAGGAGAAATCAGCAATAAAAAAATTAATGTAATGCAAAACGACCCCTAAATATTTTGTATAACATTATGAGGGGCACAAAGTGTAAAAAAATTATATATATAACTATTATGGAAAAGGAACATAATTTTATTTAAACTTTGTGCTATTAAGAATGAAAGAAATGTTTATATTTTTAGATTTCCCCAGGTATAAAAAATAAAAACATAAAAATGCTAAATAAAAAATGACATATAAATAAAGCCCTGTATATCACTGAAAAAAGGAGCAAAAACTATTTACATAACCAAACTTTTAAACCATGCTTTTAAAGACGCATGTAATAAAAAGGTAGAAAATGTGTCTTTTTTGGAAGGAGAAAGGCTAAGTAGATCAGGGAAACCGTATAGATCCATGTTGCTTACCTTATGTTTGGAAGTTTTATGACAGTTAAAAAAATACATTCTAATGGTTAACATACCCTTCCATCTGGTGTGCGTGGTCCAGAATAGGGAGGAACCTCTCCCATCAGAACAGGCCACAGGTCAAAGAATTCCTAAAAAAAGTTGGAAATGTAGTTTATGGCTGGAAATAAACATAGCCTAGAGCCTTGGCTACCATTTTTCTGACACAGTATAAAGGGGCATTCCAGATATATTAATTTATCCCCTATCCTGTGGATAACTATTAGATCTGTGAACAGGGGTCCCATATCCTGTGGAGTTCTCAAAATGAAGGAAGCTGCTGATTAGGCATGGGCAACCGGCTGCTTCATTCATATCTATTGGAGTTCCAGAGATAGCCGAGTACAACACTCAACTGTTTCCTGCAGGGACCGCTGAGATGAATGGAGAGGCTGAACGCATGCATAGCTGGCCACTATATTCCTGGTTCATTCTGGGGTCTCCATGGGGTATGGGGCCTCCGTTCTTGAAATCATAGGGGTCCCAGTAGTAGGTACCTGTCTGATCTAATAGGATAGGGGGAATAGCAGTAGGTCCCCCTCTTATCTAATAGGATAGGGGATAACTTAAAGCAGCTCTGTCACCAGGATCAACCCTATGCAACCAGGCATATAACCTTGTAGAAGCGGAGTAAATTGATACCTTTCTTTTGATTGACAGTGCCGGTGTTCAGGAGAAATTAACTTTTTTATTTTTATAAAATAGGAGGCCAATTTAGCTTATAGTATATTTTTTGTAGTGTTTTTCTGAAGTATGTTAATTTTTTTTTTGATATAAACAACAGTACCCTATCAGAGGGTATAAATTACAGGTTGTTAACATGTCAAGGTTAAAAAAAATATTACATCACATAGCATCCGGCAGCAGTACATAAACATCTCCATCACCAAGTATTTGTACAACGTACTGTACACCCAAATCCAGGCGCCACCAGTAGACTCCAACATGCATGTATGTTTTCGTACATTAACTGAGAAAAAAGCAACACACTTGGAAGCTATCCATTTTACAAGGAACATTTTTAAAGTAAGAATAACTTGACCATCCCCTTGTCAATAGTTTGCCCCTACATACTCTGATATGTTCAGTGTTTGTTACATATACTGTACTTACCTAGTCACTATACAACTACTGTATTTCATGTGGAATGATTTACTAAGACAAATGTGCCTGTAAAGCTGGAAAGTTCTCATAAAAATCAGGTGATTGCATAAAGGGACAGATTTTAATGAGGGCAATCTGGGCTACTGCTGGGGCCTAGTGCTCCAGGGAAGCCTATGAAAGTTTGCTCTCATTAGACTTCAACCCTGAATTTTATAGCTGCCTTACCGATATAACATTATAACAAAGCTCAGGAGACATCATTAACACGCCCAGCCAATGAAAGGCCATTCTTGTGGTGTCTAAATCTACGGCTACACCCGCTGTGCATTATCTGCAGTGCTCCAGAATTCCATAGTTGCCAGTCCTCCCTACAACCACAGACCTTTTGCAAAGCGGGCTGGATGCTTCTGAACACAGCCAGAGATCTGCAGTTGGTACTCAGAGGTAAGACAGTGGGAGGGTGGCAGAGCAGAACAGTAAGAAAGATAGCAAAGTTTCCTCTGACCCCTAATCTTCCCCTTCTGTTCTCTGCTGACCTTTCCTCTTCTAGATGCTCTTATGCCCTCTGCCCCCCAACTTTTGTCCTTTCACCCAACTCCATAGCCCAACCTTTGACCCAACCCCATAGCTGCTTTCTTCTTGTCCTCTGCCCCCCCCCTCTCCAGATGCTCATCTTCTGAACCCCCCTCCCAACTACTTTTCTCTCCCCCATTGGTTCTCCTGTTCTCAGATTCCCCTATGACGGCTGGTTTACTGGATGCCTTCTTCTACTGCTGTTTTAGGATGGGACATGGGGTTAATGACCCATACTTCTCCAGTTACTATATAATTCCTGTTGCGCATATAGTTGCCGGGTAGCGGGCAGATTTCCACTGGATTCCATTATAGTCAATGGTGGCCGGCGGGGATTTGGTAACATCTGGCTATGCCAGATGAAGAGAGCTGCGGAAGGCTTTTCTCTGCTGAAACAGCCTGCCAGAGAGATCTAAACGCTAGTGTGAAAAAGCAAAAGAGAGCATCGATGTATGTGGTCAATGTGAGTATGGGAGAATCTATGTGTGTGGTGAATCTGTGTATGGGAGCATACATGTATGTGGTAAATGGTGTATAGAAGCATCCCTGTGTGCAGTGAACATTTGTTTTGGAGCATCAATGTTGTGTTGAATACGTGGTTTGAGAGCATCATTGTGTGTGGTGAACGTGTGTATGGGAGCATCCATGCATGTGGTCAATCTGTGTATGGGAGCATCCATGTGGTGAATATGAGTATGGGAGCATCTGTGTGTGGTGAATGTATGTATAGAAGTATCACTTTGTGTTGTAAATGTGTATATGGGAGCATCCCTGTGTGTGTAGTAAGAATGTATATGGAAGCGTCCCTGTTTGTGGTGAACTGAAACAATGCATCAGTCATGTTACACTCTTCACATTATCCCTGATATTTAGTAAGCAGTAACTTACATGACATACAGTGCATGTGATGGGTCAGCAGACAGGACACATTCATTTGATAAAAAAATAGGACTAGTGGTGAATTCATGATTTTTATTGTGTTCATTTTAGTAACTATGTTACTTTGTGTATTCACATGGCTGCCTGTCTGTAGGTGCTTTGTTAAATGGCTGTCTGTATCTAGGTGACGTAAAAATGTCTGCCTGTCTCTAGGTGATGTTTTCATATTCTTAATAAAGTTTAGTGTAAAAACACAAACAAACATAACACACAAAGATCTATTTCTATAGACACTGACAGACATGATGAGATATTGCTGCAGTTAGTAATACTGTATATACTGTGTATGTTCTGCTCCTCAATATACTACTATTCACTTGCTAGACACCTTTTTCTGTAGGGAGAGGCTACTGTATGGATATAATAAAGGTCTGCAGGCAAAATTTTAAATAGATGTACATGTATATTAGAAAATTTTTAAAAGTCCTATTCTCAAAATGTAATCATAAACACCAGAGTATGTATGTAAATTTGCCCTAGTGTGTCTATGTATGGATTAAGGGTGTTTAATGAGAGTCACACTTTTACTAAACCTCAGTTAGGACAATATATTCTAAATATACATGTTGTTTAGAAAATACCCCCCTACACCACTGTGGCTACCTACTCCCATGGTGCTAATCACAGAGCTTGGTTCTGGTACCGTATCTATGCAGTGAGCTTTCTTCTGGTACCATATCTATGTACATAGCATGCTTGGTTACAGCGCGTATGTTATATGCTTGGTCTAGTTACCACTGAGCTTGCTTCTGATAATGTACAGATGTGGCCAGCATTAAAGTCTAACCTGATGTGTTATCCCACTAGCTTATCTCACTAACTTAGTTTAATCATGTGCAAAGCTTCTAAAGCTTAAAGGTGGGATGGCATGCCTTTCCACTGATTTTAGTGCTGGCTACATCTGTATCTGTACACTGAGCTTATATATGTTATTGCATCCACATGCAAGGCTTGAGTCTTTTACAATATGCATGTACTAAGGTTAGTTCTGGGACCAGCCATACCTGTGCACTAAAACTAACAAATATGGTGCTCATATCAGTGACTGACAGCATTTCCTGTATAGCTGTGTATACAGAGATAGCTGTCAATCACGGATAGTCCTTATCTAACCCTGGGTTCAGACCTGAGCGTTCTAAAAACGCGCGTTTTACGCGCGTTTTTGTCGCGCGTATTTCAGCACGTTTTTGCAAATAGGAAACGCGCGTAAAACGCGCGTTCTTGTGATTGACTACTGTGGTGTCAATCACAAAACGCGCGTCAAACGCCCCAAAAGAAGCTCAAGTACTTGTTTATGCGTTGGGCGTTTTACAGCGCGTTCAAACGCGCTGTAAAACGCTCAAGTGTGAACCACTCCCATAGGGATGCATTGGTTTTAATCTGTTGAGCGTTTTACAGCGCGTTTGAACGCGCTGTAAAACGCTCAGGTGTGAACCCAGGGTGAGACTTCAAAGTCCAGAATGAGCAGGAATTTAAATGAATGAAATACAAGTTATACTGAATCTTTTCCCACAAAACTATATATCAATCATCTTCTCCTTCTCTACAGGTTCCTTTTAATAGTTTACATTTATCAATTAAAAAAATGCAAAGTGAATGAATCCTATTCAAGTGTATATTACAGAGCAGTCTCATAGAAGTAAATAGGATGGTTTCTTGTAATTAAATCTGCCCACCGCTGCAATGTCGAGCACGTAAACAATGAAGGGAAGGCTGTGCTGCCACGGCTGGTCGGCCATGGGGTGCTGGATGTCGGACCCCCGACGTTCTGAAATTGATGACCTATCCTGAGGATAGGTCTTCAGTAATAAAATCCTGGAAAACTCCTTTTAGCATTCAACCAACCCAGGTCACAGCTTGTTTGTTCTTCTTCCTTCAGGCAAAAGATACAGGGCCAAAAAGAAAATAGATTGAGAAACAGTTTCTTTCCCATAGCTGTGACATCAGTTACTCCTTTTTCTCCTTTACACCTCGAACATTACACACAGAAGATTGATGATCCAATAATACAAAAATACAATAGCAAAATTAGGGTCCATTCACACGTCCGTGGTGTTTTGCGGATCCGCAATACACCGGGCCGGCACCCCCATAGAACATGTTCTATTTTTTTATGGAGCCGCAGACTATTTTTTGAATTGGTCTGCACCCATCCCGCATAATTGCGGAACAGGTGCGGACACTAAATGTAGACGTGTGAATGGAGTCTTAGTTGTATCACTTGTCTATTACTTCTTTTCATAAGTTGTTGTTTTAGGATTAATTAATCTATGTATATAATGTTAGTAATAGGTTTTTCCTTTCTGGTGATTGTGGGGGTGCCAGTAATAGTAACCCCACCAATCCATTAGTTATCCCTTATCCTGTTTATAGGGATGAATTCATGCAACTTGAATACCTGTTCAATGACTATGTTTCAACCTACTGTACATATGAAAATAAAGATCATTACCACCCGTTTGGTATAATTGGTTAATAATACACCTGACTATAACCCTACAAAATCTGTGACTTTGTGCAAGTGTACCTAGATGAATTGATGCTGTTTTAAAGGCAAAAGGTGGTCACACCAAATATTGATTTGATTTAGTTTTCTCTTTTCTTCATTCACTTTGCATTTTGTTAATTGATAAAATAAACTGTTAACACTTCTATTTATAAAAGTATTCTTATTCTGCAGCATTTTTTCCCACACCTGCCTAAAGCTGTATGTACTATGTACTGTATGTACTAAATACGTAGCCTATGTGTGTGTGTACTAAGGGTGCATGTATAGATGTATGTATTGCATTTGTAATTATAAATATAGTGTGGCACACCATTTTAAAATACTGGGCTGGAGGAGGCCCACACTTCCTATACAGACCGGAGTACATGGTACCCTTAATACAACCCTGACTGCATATAATACAATATACATTTGTTGTGGTTAATACAATACCTTTTCTTTCGCCATGTCCAAAAGTCCAACAGAATACCTGTCACAGTTCAGATATCCTCTGACAGTATAAAAGGCCTTGTGGAATTGTCTTTCAATATCTGTAAGCTCTTCAAACACTTTGTTTGCTGACCATAACAGTACCTGAGGAATGAATACAGGAAAATGTCCCTTCAATTGAATTACATGTTTGTGCAGTAAAGCTTTACTGTGATAGATAGATAGATAGATAGATAGATAGATAGATAGATAGATAGATACGCAAACTAAAGACCACAGCACCACAGGCTTTAAATGTAGCTCCAGACTTTAACACTGTTATGGATCCTAAAAAGGACAGACTGACTTTAGACCCAGATCGGGGAAGGAATATTTGTAATTCTCCATTGCCTCAGTTCTGTTCGGAAGTTGGATTGGTGGATAAATGGGAACATGTTGGCGGAGAAAAGAGAGTGTACTCCTGTGTTAGCAGAGGAGGTAGAGCAATGTCTAGGATTGATTTGGCACTTACTAATGAGAATAACTTGAATAATATTAAAAGGATACGATACGGAGTAAGAACAGTTTCAGACCATTCACCTGTTTTAATTGAGGTTCGCATTGGGGAGAATAAAGACAATAGGGGATTTGGGTTTAAGCTGAACCCATATTGGCTTACTATTATGGATAATTATCAGTCTATTAAAATACATGTATCTTCCTTTTGGGAGGTGAATCTCCCCTCTGCTAACATCAATTTAGTCTGGGACGCTCTGAAAGCGTATCTTAGGGGGGTTCTTATTAGTAATATCACTGCTGTGAGGAGATCATTTAAGAAAAAAGAGGAGGACCTGACCGATATTGTGGCTTCCACAACGGAACGATTTATTGATCAATCTACTGAATATAATAAAGAAGAGATGCAGAAGGCTAGTTGCTCTCTGAAGGAATACGTAATTGAGAAAGCAAACCATAGGTTACTTTTTAAGGGACAGAAGTACTTTTCAGAGTCCGGACGTCCTGGTAAGCTTCAAGCTAAAATAATTTCACAACAGGACAAGAAAAAGAAAGCCATTACTTTAGTTCGTAATTCAGATGGGGTAATAATATCAGACCCAGAGGGAATTAGAGACACTTTTCTGCAATACTTCTCTCAGATATATAGAGCTTCTCCTGGTCTGCCACCTGACCTGGCGGGACAGTTCCTGGAGAGAATTTCCCTTCCGATGTTAACAGAAGTCCAAAAAAAATCTCTGGAAAGAGAGTTGTCTCTTGTAGAGATTCAAGAGGCCTTGAGGTCTATCTCCGGGAACTCATCGCCAGGGTCAGATGGTCTTCCATATGAATTTTATCGTAAGTATAGTGATGTCATCCTCCCTCATTTATTGGAAGTGTTCTCTCAAGCATCGCAGTTTTAATCCTGTGGGGAATTGCTCTGGTAGACAGGCTTGCGGACGCAGTATAGAGGCAAGGTATACAGTTCGCTGGGTAAAGCAGAAGTGTTTTATTCACACTCGGCAAAACAGAAACAGTCTTTAGTGCTTGTTCACACAAGGCAAAACAGAAACAGTCTTTAGTGCTTGTTCACACAAGGTAAAACACCCGGCAAAAACATAAGTCCCACAGCAAGGTCACCTGAGTGATCGGTGTTAGTTCACACCTGGCAGTTAGGTCGGCCACACAAAGTTTCCACCAGCGGCTTCCAGGTAGTCTGCACGCCTGTTTGCAGACTCTTGCTCTCAGCCCTGAGAGCTCCACAGCAACACCAGCAGCTTCCAGGATAATCACCTCCCACCTGCTGAGGTGGCTGCCTTTAAAGGCCCGGAAAAAGTCCGGCCTGGACCGTGGGGAATAGTCTCCCACCCAGCACTTGACTATTCCCAATAAGAGCCGGCCCGGATCGGCTTTGTAGCCATACTAAATATCAATGTGTCAAGCAGCACTAGCTGCTGCTGACACAAAAATCCGGCTCTTATCTCACCGAGGCCAGGAACCTCGGTGACACGTACCTTCCGTCGACGACGGAACCTTGCGCCCTCTTACATACCCCCTTTGTTCAACCCTGAGGGTGAACACACGTGAGACAGTGGACGCGGGACAGGGCATCCGCGTTACCCTGCAAGCGGCCTGCCCGGTGTTCTACTGAGAACTTGAAGTTCTGTAAGGACAGGAACCACCTGGTGACCCGAGCATTCCTCTCCTTGGCCTGGCTCATCCACTTGAGAGGGAATGGTCGGTCACCAGACGGAACTTCCTCCCTAACAAGTAATAGCGGAGAGACTCGAGTGCCCACTTGATAGCCAGGCACTCCCTCTCCACTATACTATACCTGGTCTCGGCTGGGTTGAGCTTACGGCTCAGGAAGACAACGGGATGTTCTTCGCCGTTGACTTCCTGAGACAGTACAGCGCCGAGGCCTACCTCCGAGGCATCCGTCTGTACTATGAACTCCCTGTTGAAGTCGGGTGTCACCAAAACCGGGGACCCACACAGGGCCGACTTCAATGCAGAGAAAGCCTCTTCTGCCTTCTCACTCCAGTGAACCTTTCCGGACTTCCGTCCCTTCAACAGGTCTGTCAATGGTGCTGCTATCGTGGCAAAGTGGGGCACAAACCTCATGTAGTACCCTACAATCCCCAGGAACGATTTTACCTGCCTGGTGGTGACCGGTCGGGGCCAATTACGTATTGCCTCTATCTTATTTACCTGAGGTTTGATGAGTCCCCGCCCAATGACATACCCCAGATACTTGGTCTCTTCTAACCCAATGGCACACTTTTTTGGATTAGCGGTTAGTCCAGCTTTTCTAAGGGCATCCACTACCGCCTGTACTTTGGGCAAATGGCTTTCCCAGTCGGTGCTGTGGATGACTACATCATCTAAGTAGGCCGAGGCGTACCGACGATGAGGTCGCAGCACAATGTCCATTAACCTTTGGAAAGTGGCAGGGCGCCATGCAGGCCAAAGGGTAATACCTTGTAATGATACAGGCCCTGCTGGGTAACAAAAGCAGTTTTTCCTTGGCCGACTCCGTTAAGGGTACCTGCCAGTACCCTTTAGTGAGGTCTAGCACAGAAAAATAACGGGCTTGCCCTAAATTCTCAACAAGCTCGTCTACCCGGGGCATGGGATACGCATCAAACTTGGACACTTCATTTAACTTGCGAAAATCGTTGCAGAACCGCAACGTCCCATCCGGCTTGGGTATTAGGACTATGGGACTTGCCCATTCACTTTTCGACTCCTCAATGACATCAAGCTTCAACATTAATTGCACTTCCTCCGCGATGGCCCGTCGCCGAGCCTCGGGTACCCGGTATGGTTTTAACCGGATCTTGGCCTGAGGCTCCGTGACGATATCATGTTGGATGAGGAAGTGCGGCCAGGGAGGTCCGAGAACACATCCGTGTTCCGACTGATGAACTCCCTTACTTCCTGAACTTGTTTGGAAGACAGGCTGTCTGCAATTTTTACCGTGGTTACTGCTTCACAGGCCTCAAACTGTGGGGCTGGACCCTTTTCACCTAGAAGCCCTGGACGGGGCTGTGGTCGTCGGCCGTGTCCCTATCTTTCCACGGCTTTAGTAAATTCACGTGGTACACCTGCTCCGGCTTGCGCCGCCTGGCTGGTGTACTTTGTAATTTACTTCCCCTACCTTCTCGATCACCTCATAGGGGCCCTGCCACCTAGCTAGGAACTTGCTGTCAAGGGTGGGTACCAGAACCAAAACCCGATCTCCCGGATTGAAGTCCCGTACCCGAGCCTGACGATTATACACCCTACTCTGGGCTTGTTGCGCTGCCTCCATATGCTCCCGGACCAGCGGCAACACCCTTTCCATCCGTTCCTGCATCTGGGTGACATACTCAATGACACTTTTGTGGGGGACGGGTTGTTGTTCCCATGCTTCCTTGGCGATGTCTAACAGGCCCCGAGGGTGTCGGCCATAAAGCAGTTCGAAGGGCGAGAACCCAGTAGAGGCCTGGGGCACCTCTCGCACTGCGAACATGAGATAGGGCAGAAGCAGGTCCCAGTCCCTCCCATCTCTAGACACCACCCTTTTTAACATATTTTTAACGTTTGGTTAAACCTTTCGACGAGACCATCCGTTTGCGGATGGTAAACGGACGTCCGCAACTGTTTAATACGCAGCAATTTACACAGTTCCCTCATAACCTTGGACATAAAAGGGGTCCCTTGGTCTGTCAGAACCTCCTTAGGCAGGCCCACCCGGGAAAACATTTCCATTAACTCCTTAGCTATGAGCTTAGCTGATGTATGTCGCAGGGGCACCGCCTCCGGATACCGAGTGGCGTAATCGAGAACGACCAGAATGTGTTGGTGGCCCCTAGCGGACTTCGGTATGGGCCCTATTAGATCCATAGCGATTCGCTCAAACGGTACCTCTATGATTGGTAGAGGTACCAGAGGACTACGGAAATGTGGCTGGGGGCTATTTACCTGACAGGTTGGACAGGACTTACAATAATTTTCTACCTCTTTGAAAACACTGGGCCAATAAAACCGCTGCAGTATGCGGTCCTGGGTTTTCTGCCATCCCAAGTGTCCCCCAAGAACATGTTGGTGGGCAAGCTCCATAACGAGCTTGCGGTGCGCCGTGGGCACCACCAACTGTTCAATATTCTCACCCGGATTTGGTTCACCCGATACAACATTTCCTGGTGAACAACAAAGCGGGGAAGCATTAACTCCGCCCCAGGTTTTTGGGGTTTACCATCAATTACCACAACGTTCTCCCAGGCCCTGGCTAGGGTTTGGTCCCGGTGTTGTGCGGTCCCAAAATTTTCTCCGGAGACGTTGAGGTCTGCCAATTCCGGTCCCGGTGGCAAGCCCTCCACGTCTCCCACCATTACACTTAGTGGGGTTGTCTCCCCCTCTATCACAGAATTAGTGGTCACCCCTACCGCTGGTGTCTCTGCTTCGGGGTCCTCAGGTTCGGGACCCGGACATTTTTCTTCCCCACAAGTAGGCAACCCGTTCCTCCACAAAGACCAGAACAGGGAAAGTCCCTCCCCAATATTGCGGCATAAGGGAGCCGTCTCCCCACTCCCACGACATGTGGCACCTCTTTCCCACCCACCGTCAGGGTAACCTTAGTAGTGGGATACTCCCGGCGATCCCCATGTATACAGACAATGGTAAGGGTTCGCCCTTCTGGGAGTTTTTCTGTTACCAACGACTCATGGACCAGAGTTACCAGGCTCCCAGAGTCCAGCAGGGCCTGCACGGAGTGTCCATTAACCATGATGTCACACATCGGAGGGGTGTCCGCGGCCAGCAGGGGGTCAGCTATATACACTGGTTGGGCAAAAAGAGAGGACCGGCGAGCGAACCCGCAGTCCATGGGTTCGGATGCCCTAGGGCAGTTGGCGGCCACATGTCCCCAGTCCTGACAATGCCAACACCTGACCCCCGCAGCCTCCCTCCTCCCCAGGGTATTCCTCCCACGGACTGGAGATACACTCCCCTCCTTATGAGGTAGGATCCCTTTTCCAGGATCCCGGGTCGGCAACTGGGGCTGACGTGACTTCGGTAGTACAGCAGAGTCCTTCAACAAATCCTGAGTGGCCATATACCTCTCCACCAGGCTAACCAGTTGTTCCAGGTTGCCTGGATCGCCTTGTCCCACCCAGCGCTGTATGGCTCTCGGAAGGGTACGCACAAACCTGTCGACCACGACCCTTTCAACCATCTGAGAAGGGCTCAACAGTTCAGGCTGGAGCCATTTTTTACTAGGTGAAGTAAGTCATAGGCTTGTGACCGGACGGGTCGGGACTCGGAAAACACCCACTGACACACTCTGTGCGCTCGCACATAGGTGTTTACTCCCAACCTGGCCAACACCTCACCTTTTAGCCTCTCATAGTCCTTTGCCTCCTCACAGCTGAGGTCAAAATAGGCCTTTTGTGCGTCCCCCACCAGAAAAGGCGCCACCACCTCAGCCCATTGCTCCAATGGCAGCCTCTCTTGCTCGGCGGTTCTTTCAAACACCATCAGGAATGCCTCTATATCGTCTTCTGGACCCATTTTCCTGAGGGCAGATCGGACTTTGTCCCTGGCGTTAGACACAGTCGGGGCTGTCGTGGTTGCAACTCCTGGCTGGGACGTTCGCACCGACTCCTGCAAGGCTATCAGCTGCTGCATTAGGAGATTGTTCGTCTGCTGCTGTGCACACATAGCCTCCTCATGTCTTTTTGCTGTAGCTCATTAGCCTGTTGCTGCTGTAAAAGTAGCTGATTGGTCTCCCTCTGCTGCACGTTAGCCTCCATGAGAGCTTTCACAGCAGCCTCCATGTTGCCAGAAACCACAAAAGTTGCAGGCCTGATATATGACATGCAGTCCAACACAGCAAAAACAAAAACTTTCGGCGTTCACGCCAGCCTCACTGCGCATGCCCGCATCCGACACCAAATGTGGGGAATTGCTCTGGTAGACAGGCTTGCGGACGCAGTATAGAGGCAAGGTATACAGTTCGCTGGGTAAAGCAGAAGTGTTTTATTCACACTCGGCAAAACAGAAACAGTCTTTAGTGCTTGTTCACACAAGGCAAAACAGAAACAGTCTTTAGTGCTTGTTCACACAAGGTAAAACACCCGGCAAAAACATAAGTCCCACAGCAAGGTCACCTGAGTGGTCGGTGTTAGTTCACACCTGGCAGTTAGGTCGGCCACACAAAGTTTCCACCAGCGGCTTCCAGGTAGTCTGCACGCCTGTTTGCAGACTCTTGCTCTCAGCCCTGAGAGCTCCACAGCAACACCAGCAGCTTCCAGGATAATCACCTCCCACCTGCTGAGGTGGCTGCCTTTTAAAGGCCCGGAAAAAGTCCGGCCTGGACCGTGGGGAATAGTCTCCCACCCAGCACTTGACTATTCCCAATAAGAGCCGGCCCGGATCGGCTTTGTAGCCATACTAAATATCAATGTGTCAAGCAGCACTAGCTGCTGCTGACACAAAAAATCCGGCTCTTATCTCACCGAGGCCAGGAACCTCGGTGACACGTACCTTCCGTCGACGACGGAACCTTGCGCCCTCTTACAATCCCTAAAAAAGATAAAGATCTGGCGGACTTGAGTTCATATAGACCAATTTCCTTAATAAACACGGATGTAAAGTTGTTATCAAAGGTTCTGGCCAAGAGGCTCTTTTAGGTTATGTCTTCTCTGATTCATCCAGATCAAAATGGCTTTATGCCAAAAAGAGGCACCCATCATAACCTGCATAGGTTTTTCACTAATACTCAGTCTCCTGGTGGCGACGCCCGCTCGGTCCTGTCACTGGATGCCACTAAGGTGTTCAACGTTTCTCTGGGAGGTGATGAAAAGAATGGGTTTTGGCCCTAAATTTATGGGGATGGTTCAGTTGTTATATACATGTCCAGTGGCCAGGATCAGGATTAATGATATGCTGACAGAGAGTTTTGTATTGGGAAGAGGTACACGTCAAGGATGTCCTCTTTCCCCTCTTTTATTTAATATCTATATTGAACCTCTTGCATTTAGTATAAGGCAAGATTCGAGAGTGGCTGGCTTTGGTGTAATGGAGAAACAGGACCGTATATCTCTCTATGCAGATGATATCTTGTTTTTTATTCACCAAACAGAAAAAACACTCCCTCGAATAATGGAATTGGTCAACCTATTCTCTGATCCCTCTGGCTTGGAGGTTAATTGGGGGAAGACTGTTCTTCTCCCTGTAGACGAACTGCGAGGATCTATGGAAAATTTTGCCAATCGGTTACTGATCTCCGATTCAATAAAATACCTGGGGATAACAGTTTCTGCCAAAACTCAGGATTATCTTCAACTTAATTTGATTCCTTTGTTGTCAAAGGTGAGATCCAAGATTAAGATATGGCAAAAAATTCTGCCTGCAAGAGCAGACAGAATTTCATTAATAAAAATGGTGGTGTTGCCCCAGGTTCTTTATGTTCTTCGCAGTTCGCCTATTTGGATTTAAGATAAGTATTTTAGGCTGATAGAACGCATGATTAATGATTTATTATGGGGGAGGAAGCGGGTGAGACTAATGGCGCTTTACTTTTCCATGCCCTATAATAGGGGAGGCCTCACCCTCCCCTATTTTAGGGGATATTTTATGGCTTCACAGCTCTGCTTTTTTAACGACTGGGAAAATAGCCAACTCTGTAGAAAATTGGTGAAAGACTCAGGTTTTTCAGATTTATTTACAGTATTAGAGTCCGACTATTTACTTAATATACAGATTGGATATAAACCTTTCTGCAGAATAGCTACAAAGGCATGGCTGGTTATAAAGAGTTGGTTTAAAATAAAAGAGATCCTGGTCTGTTTCACTACCAGAGGTGGGTCCCCCGAATTGGGAGAATATAGGGGAGAATCTAAGTCAAGTTTCGCACAATTTTAATCACACTGTTGTACAGTTTAATATTATACACAAAATATATGTGACACCTCTATGGCTCCATAAGAGGGGATTTAGAGCCTCCCCTAACTGTCTTCGCTGTGGGGACCCCAGGGCAGATCATCTACATCTGTTCTGGGACTGCCCGATAGTGAGCAAATATTGGAGAACGATTCAAACAATCTTGGCTCGGAGACTTAATATAGATATTCCTCTATCTCCTAAGGTATGGATTTTGGGGGATCTATCAGAGGTTAATTGTCAGCCCTTAAAGGGCTGATTATTGACTAGGGTGATGTTTCTGGCCAGGCTTCTTGTAGTCAGAGAATGGTTTTCCCCCTCTGCTCCAGATTGTAATAATTGGTTAAGTTTAGTTGATAAGGTGAAAATCTATGAGAGGATTATGTACAGACAAAGAGGGTCCTACGCAAAGTGGGACAATATTTGGAAGGATTGGGATGGTTAATTAAAAACATTTTTTTTTTCCCCTGCAGGATTGGGGGGGGGGGGTAATGGGGGTGCGGGAGGAATGGGGATGTGCCTTTGTAATTTTGTTTTATGGATTGTGTTTCCTGAGATGATTAAAATAAAGATTTAAAAAAAAAAAAAAAAAATGTAGCTCCAGACTGTTTATTAAGATAGTCATGTCCACCATACAAAAATGCGAAACTTCGGCAGTACAACTGCCTTTTTCATGCTTGAAAAAAGGTAGTTTTACTGCCGAATCGTCACATTTTTGCATGGTGGATATTACTGTATGATTAAACGGTTTCGAGCTACATTTGGAGCCTGCGATACTGTGGTCTTTTGTTCGCTTGTACATTTCAGATGTTCATCTGGTGATCACGGGCACAGTAGGCAAGTGACTCTGGTGCTGATTTTCGTGGATTGTGTTTTAGATTGATAGACAGATAACAGATTAATGTCAGTGTGTCATTATTAGAGAAGAGTGAATTTCTCAAAAAATTCGATTCAGTCAGTTCGCTGAATTTTTCAAAAAGATTAGATACGATCCAAATTTATTCATGGCGAATCGCGTTGAAAAAAAAACTATATCCTGGCTGCAGAGAACCTGTATAGTGGTGTAGAACACTGTGCCTTGCAGTAACACGCATAGGGAGTCTACTGTGGCAGAGAAACAATACTGTGAGTCAGTATGACACTCAGATAACAGGCGTCGACTCTTAGAATCACTGCACGCTTCACTTATTTGGGCAGTTATGGGGCCAAAACCGACCAAATAACTCAATTGTAAACTCAGCATTTCAGGTCGATGTTAGCGCCAGGTATAAAGAACCGTGCAGAGGCACAAGATCCTACTGTAGTGTGAAAGAGCACACTTCTTTTACACCGTCGTCAGCTGATTCCACATAGATGTCTACAGAACCTGTTCTATTAAATGCTTATACAAGTAGAGCCCCCCCCCTGACAGAGTGGAGAGGGTGTCAGCAGTAGGTTTGTGTTGACGTCACTGATTTTGCCCTTCCTCTGATCCGTTAGAACAATCATATCTGTTGAGCATCTGTCTTCACTTGGTCAGCATTTGGTCAGTAATCCATAAGTATTGCTAAAGCCAGAAGAAACCAGGATTGGATCCAAAACAGAGATGACACGTGAATGGAACATTTGAATGTCTTCTGTGTTTTGTAGCCTCTCCTGCTTTTGGCTACCGAATCATAAGCCAATTCTGATGCAAAATAGAGACATGTCAATCAGGCCCTACAGCTGCTACATAGACAGGATCCGTTGTGTGTCTCATTTTTCCATCTTTCTGACAGATCACAAGAAGGGTCAAATAAATGATTATATCAACCAGCCCAAACAGGCAAAATAGTGGCCCAGTCATAGAGTGGGGGGAGGGTGGGAACAGCATGAGAAGTCCACAGAGTGGCCCAAAGACAGAGTGGTGAGGTGGCAGCAGCATGATGAGACCACAGAGTGGCCCAGTGACAGAGTAGTGATGTGCCAGCAGAATGAGGAGACCACAGAGTGGTGATTTGGCAGCAGCATAAGGAGACCACAGAGTGGCCCAGTGACATTCTGATGAGGTGGCAGCAGTATGAGAAGACCACAGAGTGGCCCAGTGACAGAGTGGTGATGTGGCAGCAGCATGAGGAGACCACAGAGTGGCCGAGAGACATAGTTGGAGGTGGCAGCAGAATGAGAAGACCACAGAGTGGCCCAGTGACATAGTGGTGATGTGGCAGCAGCATGAGGAGACCACAGACTAGCGATGTGGCAGCAGCATGAGGAGACCACAAAGTGGCCCAGTGACATTGTGTTGAGATGGCAGCAGCATGAGGAGAACACAGAGTGTCCCAGTGACAGAGTGGTGATGTGGCAGCAGCATGAGAAGACTACAAAGTGGTGATGTGGCATCAGCATGAGGAGACCACAGAGTGGCCCAATGACATAGTGGTGAGGTGGCAGCATGCCAACTGAGCCATGCCAACTAAGCATTGTGTCTGAAGAACCCACTGACTCCTGGCTGGGGGTGTCTGATGTCACTTAAAACGAAGTAGAAGACCGAGTCAATCATTCAAGCATCGCTGGGTTGCTGGTCAAGACACGACTGCTAGCTGACACTGGGTGGTCAGGCCTCTTGCTGCCACGCCCCCTTATTCTGCTGCTACTTGTGACTGCACCAGAACAATGTAATCGCACCGCAGAATGGCAAATAAGATGTACTTTTTTTACACTAATACACCCTAAAAAAGGTTGTAGCACAGTGTACCTGCACCACAGAACAGCAAATAAGATTAGTACTTTTTTTTCCACTTATACATCCCACAAATAGCTGAAGGACAATGTAACTGCACTGCAGAACGGCAAATAAGATGTACTTTTTTTTTTACACTAATAAACCCCCCAAAAAGCTGTAGAACAATGTACTGTAACTGCACAGCAGAACGGCAAATAAGATGTAGTTTTTTTTTTACACTAATACACCCCCAAAAATGCTATAGCACAATGTAACTGCACCGCAGAACGGCAAATAAGACGTCCTAATACACCCCAAAAGAAACCGTAGAACAATTTAAATGCACCGCAGAATGGTTAATATGATGTACGTATATTTCCTATAAATACACCCTGCAAATGGCTGTATCACACAGCACTTGCACCCCAATAACAAGCAGGCTTTGCTGGAATTACAGAGGTATCATCTGGTGCAAACCTAAAAGCAGCTGTATAATAGCAATTTGGATCCCCAATAAGTGCAGCATGGTGTAATACAATTGCCCCTTTTACCCAAGCTGTACACTCTCCTATTGCACCCTGTTCTCCTTTTATAGCGTGGGTGATGCCTCCCTATGCTTTCCCTACAACTTGAATAATCTTTCCCTGAACTTGTAAATTGTTTTTTCAACACAATAAAGTCTGTTTTACCACCGTCCCTACCGCCTGCACTAAGCACACTGTAAACTGGCAGAATCCAAGATGGCTGAGGCTATTTATAGGCCTGTGACGACAGGGACTGGCTAGCTGCTGATTGGCTGCATGCATGGCATTGTGGGTGCTCCCTCATTCCCAGAAGTTCTTTGCTCCATGTCCCAACATGTGCAGCAGCCGTGAGGAAATTCGGATTCGGTGCAAATCAAATTTTTCCTGAAATTCGGATTGAATTCCAGTTCGTCAACTTTGATTCGCTCATCTCTAGTTGTTATGTTACTGTACACTCATGGAGGTTGGCAGTAAAGATGAGCAAACCTTTTGTGATTTGGTTCGTATCATATTCCATACATTTTCTCTTCCCCTTCACCCCTCCAGCAATAGCAAATAATTTCACTAACCATTAACTAGGCCACATCCACTAGCAGTAATGCCCATTGCAAATTTCACTATTAAGAACATCAGCTGCCACTTCTCCTGCTCCAACTTTTCCTCTTCCTGCTCCTCCTTGGTTCAGTCATCCATAATGGAATGTGTGGGCATGAATCACCAATACACATCCAGTAATCTGCTTGTGTGCCAACTGAACTCACACCTCGCCAAGTTGCTGATGGTACAGTTGCTGTCGTACCACCTAGTGTACCACCTAGCTGCCTTTATGCAACTGATGGTATGTGCTAGATACCTAGCCAACATTATTTATCTAAAAAGCCTCCCTTGGCTTGTACTATAATGCGGCGGAGAACATGGGTTGATCTTTGGAATTGTCGCTGTTGGGCAAGGTGCACACCACCATCGACACTTGTAGCATTAATTATGGCCAGTGACAGTATATGTCTTTCATAGCCTACTGGGTCAATGTTTGTCACTCCAGTGGTGATGATGCACCACCACAACAAGGCCAGGCGCTACTGATACCTCCATGGTTGTGCAGGTATGGTTCCCACTGCTATTGCTCATTTACTGCCTCCACTTCTTGTCCCAAAAAGAAAAAGGACAGAGCATTGCATCCATTCTCCATCCTGATGTGTAAGCTGTGGCATTACCAATTTGTCTTACAACTGATGAGTCTGGGTGAGAGAAGCCAAACAGGGGATCAGTTGCTATTCTGCAACAAGCAGTAAATTTCCCACTAAATATCAACTATACTAGGCAATTTAGTCAGCAACAATGGAAGGAAAGTTGTAGCTGTACTGATATTTGGGGAATATAACACAAGCTTTTGCATGGGGCACATCATAAATTTGGTGGTGCAAGATTTTTTAAAAACATGTCGTGGCTTGCAGAAGGCACTGACCATGTTCAGGAGAGCCTGTGTGCATTTCACCTGTTCTTCTGTGGCTAAGAACATGCTCCTGAACTTGCAGCTACAGAACGGTCTGTTACATGCCAACTTGCTGGAATTCCACCTTGCATATACTAGACCATCTGTATGAGTAATGTAAAAAGGTCAATGATTACATCATACCTCAGACTTCCACAGCAGGGAGCATGTGTTATTTTGAGCTCAAGCAGTGGCAGCTAATGAGAGATGCGTACCACATATTCAGGCTCTTCAAAGAGAAGGGGCAATAGTGGCATCAATGATGTTATCCTCCAACATTTATATTGGCACAAATGCTCACACTAATAATAAAAGGTATGATGTAAGAAGAACAGTTTCCACATCTCGCACAACACCATGAAGCTGTTAGGAACCAGCAGATACAGCAGGAAATGCAGGAGGACGAGGAACTAGGACTTGAGGACTCCATCAGACTGGACCAGTGGCAGGAACTTGCTGTCTTTTTCATGGTCCAGTGTATCGTCAGAATGAGTATTTAGCTGAGCTGGTGGTGAACAAAGTAGTCCTCCACAAGTATGTAAAATATTACATTTGTAAAAAATAAATCTGGCATGGACCGGTTAGTATTTTTTACATACCTCTGGCTGATGCCACTGAAAACATCATCCCTTGCTGACTGTGGGGACTGGCTATTTATCACTGGCAAAAATGCCACCGATGCAGTCTAGCTGTTCATCATGTTCCTTACTGTACTGTTCTACCCTGCTGCCACTACTACTACTGTAATCTCCCGCCTTGTCCATTATGTTCCATACCATACAGCTGCTGCTATGAATTGTACCCTGTCAGTATAACAAACCTGAAACTGCTTAAAAAAAAAGGGATAATTTTGTTAACAGCTTTTGTAAAAAGCGATTGCTTCTTCACTTCCCACAACAATATACAGTACTGTACAAAAGTTTTAGGCAGTTGTGGAAAAAATGTAAGAATGCTTTCAAAAATAGAAGTGTTAATAATATATTTGTATTAATTAACAAAATGCAAAGTGAATGAACAAAAGAGAAATCTAAATCAAATCAGTATTTGGTGTAACCACACTTTGACTTCAAAACAGCATCAGTTCTTCAATTAGTGAGCACAGTTTTTCAAGGAACTCGGCAGGGAGGTTGTTTCAAACATCTTGGAGAACTAACCACAGATCCTTTGTGGATGCAGACTTGCTGAAATCCTTCTCTTTCTTCATGTAATCCAAGACAGGTGATGTCAGGGTTCTGTGGGGGCCATATCATCACTTCCGAAACTCCCTGTTCTTCTTTATGCTGAAGATAGTTCTTAATGACATTGGCTGTATGTTTGGGGTTATTGTCCTGCTGAAGAATACCATTGGAGCAATCAGACTCCTACCAAGTGGAACGGCATGATGAATAAGTATCTGCCAGTATTTCTCAGAATTGAGGACACCATTTATCCTGACCGAATCCCCAATTCCCTTTACTGAAATGCAAACCTAAACCATAAAAACCACTTCTGGCCATACTTCTCAGAATAGAAGATGGGTATACCTGGATTCTTCTAGTTTCTGCCTGTTCTATTCTGATTTTGAATCCTGATTTTGAAGGGAGGTGAGCAAGATATTTTTTCCCATCTGCTGCATTAAGGTTGGTGCTGCGTTTCAGCAAATGGAGTTGGGAATTTGGTCAGAATGAATGTATCACGCCACCTGGCGAGAGCACAGTCCAGGGAATAAGGCCCAGGCCCTTATAAATGGCAGAATTTCAGGCCTGAGTTTGGTTGTGGTGTCTGTTATCCATTATGGCCTCATCTGCCAGTAACCAATAGTACCATGTGTGTGTACTGGCAGGCAAGGCCTAGGCGGCTATGGCAGTAGTTCTGCCCCTGCTGTTCACTCCAAATACTGATTTGATTTAGACTTCTATTTTTTTTTTTTTTCATTCACTGTGCATATTATTGATTGATAAAAAATAAAATAAACCATTAACATTTACTTTGCAGCATTTTCCCCCACATCTGCCTAAAACTTTTGCACAGTACAGTATTCTTGTTTTCTTCAAAATAACACCATACCTGTTACAACTCCCCAAAAAGGGTTAATTTTGGACCTTGTTAAAAAGTCATTGTTTCTTCCAATACCGCTATGTGGGTATAAATACCGGCAGGTATCTGCCACCCAAAAAATAGATAATTTTTGTACTTTTTTAATATTAAAAACAATGTATATTAATAACAAATCTGACAGGGCAAGACAACAAAGATGGGCAGACAGTGCCAGGCACTATAAAAAAATCAGGTGCTCAGACCACAAAATCACAACCAACCAATAAAGGAAAAGCACAGGAGACGTGTGTATATGCAGGGAGCACTCCTCAGATCAATATAAAAAATATAAATATTTATTAAATGTGTTACATACAAAACAAGAGCTGAAAAATGATTTAGAAAACACTAAAAAAGTAGTTTTGGCCGTGATAAGCCAAACCTTTAGATATCCTCCATTTGATCATATCAGTACACCATCATGCTATACACCCCTGGTGATACAAAATAAATATACAGGTTAGAGCCCCACAATATAATAAAGAAGATAATACAACACACAATCAGCGTTAAATAAAAAATATAAATGTACCAACTTATAAACCCCTAAAGAAAAGATGAAAGGTACGTAGCTAACAATAAAAAGTTATACAAGCACACAGATACAGCAGAAATCCAACAGTCAGGCGCGTACATACAGGGGTCGCAGGGGTCGCAGTTGCGACCGGGCCCGGCACTCCAGGGGGCCCGGCCGCCTGTGAACCCCTGGCCCCTGCAGTAGTGCTGTACCCAAGTCGGCAGGGGCCCGCAGCCCCACCGCAAATTATGTTAAAATTTTTAATAGTATTTTTAATAGTATATGGCCGGTCGGGCCCCGGCCTCTGTGCCTTACGCGGTGGCCCCTCCTTCACCCATCCAGTGCCTTGCTTCAGACCAGTGACCTCGCGCCAGGTCTCGCGGGATTGACGGGATGACGCGGGCCCGCGACGCTGCTGACACACGCCAGAAGACAGGAGGGAGCAGAGCAGGTTCGGAGTAGGTAAGTTTTTTTGTTTTTTTTTGTATGTGCCGGCTAACACAGGGAGCATCTGGCAGTGCAGCAAAGTGGGGGCCGACCCCAATAGCAAAAATTAAATATATACAGAGGGGGTAAAAAGGAGAAGTAGTATCTGTCCTTCAGGCTTTCTCTCCTTTTAGGGCACGTTCACACAAGACAGTACACAGATTTCTTGGCTGATAATCTACTGAGAAGTACAGTGGATGAAATTTTAAACAAATGTTATTAAAAGGCTGAAGGAGGAGGGGGCTGGTGGAGGGAAAGGAGTGGGGGATGAGCAACACCCCTTTGCTGAATGTGGTAACCTGACGCACTAGCATTCCTGCTGATGGAGGGGTTCTACAAGGCACAGTGATCTGGAGTCAAATAATTGAAAGCAAGTCCTGTGGCTGTTGTACTTAAAAATGGAATACATACACAGGGGACAAATGGAATATATACAGAGGGGGCAAAATGGATAAATATATATACATACAGGGCCCCTTTATATATATCCATTTTTCCCCTCTGTATATATTCCATTTGTCCCCTGTAACTGTGAGGGGACACATATCTGCCCATAACTACTGTAAGGGGGGACATAACTACTACTGTGAGGGGACACAAATCTGGGCATAACTACTGTGAGGGGGCACATATCTGGGCATAACTACTGTGAGGGGGCACATATCTGGGCATAACTACTGTGAGGGGGACACATATCTGGCCATAACTACTGTAAGGGGGGCATATATCTGGGCATAACTACTGTGAGGGGGGCATATATCTGAGCATAACTACTGTGAGGGGGCACATATCTGGGCATAACTACTGTGAGGGGGACACATATCTGGCCATAACTACTGTAAGGGGGGCATATATCTGGCCATAACTACTGTGAGGGGCCACAAGGTGGGCATTAGTACTGTGAGGGGCCACAAGGTGGGCATTAGTACTGTGAGGGGCCACAATGTGGGCATTAGTACTGTGTGGTAGCACTAGATTACCCCGCTATACATTGGCATGGCTCAGTCTTCCAGGCCAGCACAGCGCCCCCTGCTGGTGATTTCACAGGGACAGTCGCCATCCCTTCCTTATATAATTATTCTTTTTTTTCTCCCCACAGAGACCTTGTTCTGGATCCAGCGGACATCACGCCGACGCCAGCCACACCCTGGATGAGGTAGGACCAGATTTTATTAGTTAGGACTGGGTAAGTGTAGCCGTGCATTGGGGTTAGGGCTCTTTCACACGAGCGGATGCAGTGCATGGAATCCGCTGTGTGAAAGAGTGCCAAGCGCGTACTGGACAGCAGAGACACGGAGCATTGACATGATTGATAATGCTTTGTGCCTCTCTGTGACCTTTTTACTACAAAATTACAGTGACAACTTTATCTCACTGTGATTTTGTAGTAAAAAGGTCACAGAGAGACACGGAGCATTATTAATCACAATCCAGGGGGCCCGAGTAAATTCTTGCGGCGGGTTGGGGGCGGGCCACAGGGAGGGGGCCCCATAATTTAGTTTTGCACCGGGGCCCCATGGATTTTGTGTACGCCACTGCCAACAGTGCAGGCTGTTTGTTACCACAGGTTATCATCAGTTTACCCAGAGCCATCTAAGTCACTTAGATATCACTAATGCCTTCTTGGGATTAAAGACCCTGAAACGGGGCTGGATACAGCCCCAGAAGACCTAAGAGTGTAGTATATAACTTTTCAGGTCAATTCTGGGCACTATTGGGTCAAATTTATCAATAGAATCGGATGTGAAAAGAATAGACAGAAAGATAGATAGCGATATATATTTAGTTCAAAACATAAAATTATGTAGCCACTTTACCTGTCCTCGTCGTGTTTCACAGTTATGTAGATAGCTCAAGTGATAAATTTTCAGATTTAATGAGGCAAAATTTAAGTACTTCAAAAACATCTGCAAGTAAATAAAAAATAATAATAATGTTAATAATAATAATCTTTATATAGCAAACAGTACACATTTTACTTCTATTCCATAGTTAAATGTAGTTGAAGGGAGAACAAGACTGATAGAACTAGTCAGTGCAAAACGTATTTCATTTTATTTTCACATTGTTATGTTACTTAATTATTTTAAATTGTGTTTTTTTTACCCATTTGTAATATGCATAATCTTTAATAAAAACTAAAGTTCTAAAAAAATTACTTACATACAGATTCCTTCTTTCCTTTATAAATATGTAAAGAATATAATCAATTTTAGTCTATTGCTACACTCAGTCCTTCTCAGGCATGGGATTCAGCCAGTTCCCTCAGGTTCTCCAGATCCTGTTGTTAAATTACAGCGGCAGCTGGAGATGAGCGCTTCCATTCCATACTTTAGCTCCTTAGACTTTTTAAAAGTTGTGTGTTATGTGTGTTCTGTATATATGGTGCATTTATGTATGTGTACCATGTATATGGTGTATTTATGTGCGTTGCATATATATGCTGTATGCATGTGTAAACATATGTCATGACGCCGCATGTCTGCCATTGAGTAGGGAACCTGTTGTTAAAAATTTAAATCCCACCCCTGGTCCTTCCCCATACGTTCCTATTAATTACACAGGGAGATGTGCTGCAAATAATCAATCACCTTTTATTTTGAACGAAAGATTGTCCGTCAAATGAGCATGTGCTAGTTTATTGGATAATTGGCAGTGCGATTACATGGGCCAACATTGTTTGGAATGTGAAGTGTGAACTTGGCCTGAACTTGGTATTAAATTGGCTATTTCACTAAGACAACCTCTTTCCATATGTCCTATTAGTGCAAAAAAAAAAAACATAATAGAGGGGCGTTACCCTGCTGCCCTGGCTTAGGGTCATTTCACACTAGCGTTATTCTTTTCCGGTGTTGAAGGGTCTCAATACCGGAAAAAACGCTTCCATTCTGTCCCAATGCATTTTGAATTAAAAGCAATCCGTTCAGTATGCATCAGGATGTCTTCCGTTCCGTCCCTTGTACGGTATTTGACCGGACAAGCTGCGGTATTCTTTCTGGCCAAATTTAAGGAACACTACCGCACTTTGCGGATTTATGATGCTATGTAACCCTAACAGTTCTGGAATGTATTGGATAACACTGACAGCATTATGTCAGTGTCATCTAATACATTCCAGAACTCTAAGGGTTACATAGAATCATAACTCAACATAATGCTATGTTGCTGGGAGTTCAGGCTGGGAGCTGCGTTGCAGACTCGCAGTGTAACACACTCTCGTCTGCGAGGGGCCTTAAAAAAGTCGGTTTTGGAAATTTAAATCTAATAAAAGAATTGTCATTTGCAACCTGTGCCGTACCAAAATGAGCAGGGACGTAAACACTAGCAAACACCACCACCAGTATGATCCGCTGCATCTAATAGGTGGGCCAAACACCTGGGTCCACAATCAGTGTCTGCGGGTCACACCACTTTCTCCTCTTCCCCTGTGTTACATGCTGGCCAATACCCTGTCCAAGACGCAGGCCCACTTCTGTGTTCCAGCGCAGCATACATATGTCTATACCCCAGGCCTTTGAACGAAAGCGCAAATACCCAGCCACCCATCAACATGCCATAGCACTAAATGTGCACCTTTCAAAATTGCTGGCCCTGGAAATGTTGCCATTTAGGCTTGTGGACACTAAGGCCCCTTTCACACGGGCGAGTTTTCCACGCGGGTGCAATGCGTGAGGAGGACGCATTGCACCCGCACTGAATCCGGACCCATTCATTTCTATGGGGCTGTGCACATGAGCGGTGATTTTCACGCATCACTTGTGCGTTGCGTGAAAATCGCAGCATGTTCTATATTCTGCGTTTTTCACGCAACGCAGGCCCCATAGAAGTGAATGGGGCTGCGGGAAAATCGCAAGCAAGTGCGGATGCGTTGCGATTTTCCCGCATTGTTGCTTAGCAACGGGACTCAATCTCTATTATTTCCCTTATAACATGGTTATAAGGGAAATAATAGCATTCTAATAAAGAATGCATTGTTAAATGAAGAGGAAGGGTTAAAATAATAAAGTTAACTTACCTTAGCCACTTGATCGCGTAGTCGCGATCTGTCCTCTCTTTCCTGCAGCATCTATGATCTGAAAGGACCTGTGATGATGTCACATCACATGGTCCAATCACATGGTCCATCTTACCATGGTGATGGACCATGTGATTGGACCATGTGATGTGACGTCATCACAGGTCCTTTAGATCATAGATGCTGCAGGGAAAGAGAGGACAGATCGCGACTACGTGATCAAGTGGCTAAGGTAAGTTAACTTTTATTATTTTAACCCCTTCCTCTTCATTTAACAATGCATTCTTTATTAAGAATGCTATTATTTCCCCTTATAACCATGTTATAAGGGGAAATAATCAATTCTCCAGTATACCCGAAACCGGACTTCAGTGATGAAGTCCGGCTTCGGGTTGGGTACCAAACATGGCGTTTTTTCTCACGCGCGTGCAAATCGTGTTGCAAACGTTTGCACCCGCGCGGGAAAAACGCACATATTCCCGCAACGCACCCGGCTCTTATCCGGGCGTCAAACATGACGCCCGTGTGAAAGAGGCCTAAGGCTTTCCGCAGCCTGATGGCAACGGCTGTTACTCTGTCCCCAGCCGCCAATATTTTTCACGGTGTGCATACCCAGCCTTAAACCAGCATGTGTCCTGTAACATCACCCATGACCAACACAGTTATTGGGAAGGTCCACTTAACAACTGACACATGGAGAAGTGCTTTTGGCCAGGGATGCTACATTTCCCTGACGGCACCCGGGGTGAACGTTGTTGAGGCCGGGAGCAAGTTGTACCCTGGGATGGCACAGGTCCTACCGATGCCAAGGATTGTGGGCCCTACTTCCATCAGGGTTTTCGCCGCCACCTATGTTAGTGGCTGCAACCCCCCTTTTCTGCCTCCTTCTCCACTTCCACCTCTGAATTACCATCTTGCAGCACCAGTCAGTCATCAGTCAGTAGCTGGAAGCAGTGTAGCACTGCAGTGGGGAAGCGGCAACAGGCCGTACTTAAACTAATCTGTTTAGGTGACAAACAGCACAGCGCTGCAGAGCTGTGGCAGGGGAAAAGGGACAAAACTGAGCTGTGGCTCTCACCACTCAACCTACAACCAGGCATGGTTGTGTCTGATAATGGCCGTAACTTGGTGGTGGCTTTGGAGCTCGGCAAGCTCACACACATACCATGCCTAGCCCACGTGTTCAACCTAGTGGTTCAGCGGTTTCTCAAAACCTACCCCAATTTGCCTGAGGTAAAGGTGTGCCGCATATGTGCCCATTTCTGCAAGTCATCGACAGCTTCCGCCGGTCTGGCAATGCTGCAGCAGCGCTTGCAATTGCCAGCTCACCGACTGTTGTGGGACGTGAGCACGCGCTGGAACTCGACTTTCCACATGTTGGCCAGGCTTTGTGAACAGCAGAGAGCAGTAGTGGAATAACAGCTGCAACATGGTCATTGCCTTTCCAGTCAGCTTCCGCTCTTCACAAGCGATGAGTGGGCATTGATGTCTGACCTCTGTGAGGTTTTACACAACTTTGAAGAACCAACAAAGATGGTGAGCGGCGATAACGCTATTATCAGCGTAACCATGCCACTTCTGTGTCTAGTCAAACGCTCGCTGCTCACAATTAAGGCGGACGGTTTCCATGGGGAAGAGGTGGTAATGAGGGAAGACAGTACATAGGGTAATATTCAGACCATCCTCAGTTCGTCTTCTCAGCGCAAATTGGATGATGAGGAGGAGCAGGTGACGGTTGCCTCCGCTACAGAGGGTAGTACCCATGGAAGTTTTATTACTTCTGTTCAGCTTGTATGGGTAGAAGAGGATGAGGAGATTGAGAGTCATCCTCCTGATGAGGACAGCGAAGTCTTGTCTGTTGGGACTCTGGCACACATGGCTGACTTTATGTTAGGCTGCTTTTCTCGTGACCCTCGCGTTGTACGCATTTGGTCCAACACCGATTACAGGTTGTTCACCCTTCTCGACCCCCGCTACAAAGAAAACTTCTCATCTCTCATTCCTGTGGTGCAGAGGCAGAGGACGAGCAAAATGGTGCAATACCAGAAGGTCCTTGTGGAAAAATTGCTCCAAAAATCTACACCTGACAACGCTGGCTGCAGAGTATGCAGTTCCTTGGCCAACCAAGGAGAGGAGACGAGGGGAACACACAGCAGTTCCAATAGAGGCAGGGCAACACTCTCCAAGGCTTGGGACAGTTTTACGACACCCCGCCAGCACCCTCAACCTGATGCACGGCCTAGTGTCACAAGGAGGGAAATATTTTGGAAGATGGTGAAGGAGTACGTAGCAGACCATGTCAGCGTCCTCAGTGATCCCTTTGTGCCTTACAACTATTAGGTGTCCAAGCTGGACACGTGGCACGAACTGGCGCTCTAAGCCTCGGAGGTGCTGGCCTGCCCCGCCGCCAGCGTTTTGTCAGAGTGTGTATTTAGTGCTGCTGGGGGCATAATAACTGATAAGTGCATCCGCCTGTCAACTGAAAATGCTGGCCGGTTGACTCCTATAAAAACGAACAAGGTCTGGATTGCCCCTGACTTCTCTACTCCACCAGAGGAAAGCGGCTGAATATAAAGGCACTCTAAATGTGGCTTTTATAGTGTATTAAATACACTGTATTCCCATGCACCCCTTCTACCACTAAAAAAGGTATATGGTTCCATCTCCCTTTTCTCGTCCTCCTCCTCCATCATATCAACATGCTTATTAGGCTACCCTCGCCCATAATGTTTTAGATGGTCAGCTCAGCAGCAGGCCCTCACCCCTAATGTTTTAGATGGTCAGCTCGGCAGCAGGCCCTCACCCCTAATGTTTTAGATGGTTAGCCCAGCAACAGGCCCTCACCCCTAATGTTTTAGATGGTCAGCTCGGCAGCAGGCCCTCACCCCTAATGTTTTAGATGGTCAGCTTGGCAGCAGGCCCTCACCCCTAATGTTTTAGATGGTCAGCTCAGCAGCAGACCCTGACTCCTAATTTTTAGAGGGTCAGTTCAGCAGCAGACCCTCACCCCTAATATTTTAGATGGTCAGCTCTGCAGCAGGCCCTTGCCCATAATGTTTTAGATGGTCAGCTCGGCAGCAGGCCCTCGCTCATAATGTTTTAGATGATCAGCTCAGCTGCAGGCCTTCACCCCTAATGTTTTAGATGTCAGATCAGCAGCAGGCCCTCGCCCCTAATGTTTTAGATGGTCAGATCAGCAGCAGGCCCTCGCCCCTAATGTTTTAGATGGTCAGATCAGCAGCACTCACTCACCCCTTATGTCTTAGAGCAGGCATGTCCAAACTCCGGCCCTCCAGATGTTGCAAAACTACAACTCCCATCATTCCTGGACAACCTACAGCTATTAACCTACAGAAGAGCATGATGGGAGTTGTAGTTCTGCAACACCTGGAGGGCCAGAGTTTGGACATGCCTGTCTTAGAGGGTCAGCTCTGTAGCAGGCCTTCCCGCATAATATTATAGATGTTCAGCTCAGCTGCAGGCCTTCACCCCTAATTTTTTATATCGTCAGGTCAGACTCAGCAGCATGCACTCGGCCATAATGTTTTAGATGGTCAGATCAGCAGCAGACCCTCACCCCTAATGTTTTAGATGGTCATATCAGCAGCAGGCACTCGCCCCTAATGTTTTAGAGGGTCAGCTCAGCGGCAGATCCTCACCCCTAATTTTTTAGATGGTCAGCTCTGCAGCAGGCACTCGCTCCTAATATTTTAGAGGGTCAGCTCAGCAGCAGACCATCACCCCTAATTTTTTAGATGGTCAGCTCTGCTTTGAAAATACGTATTAGAAAACATCTTAGTGACATCCCATATTTCCAGACCTGTAATGTATCAGCAGCTACTTTCTACTTTGCCACTGTTCACAAAGGAGACCCATCTGTGTTTTGTGCACAGGGGATTGAAGTGGTGTCACTGCCTATGAGAGGAAGGGATCGTAGACAAAAACTTCTTAGTAGGGAAACCTTTTGGATGCTTTCGCTTGACACTTGCATACCGAAAGGACTAAATAAAAAACATGATCTCACCCTGCAATATAATTAGGGGTTCTCACTGTGTATATGTGTGCACCACCTGTGAAGCTGGATCTCCTCCCCTGGGCCACTGAATGGTTCTCATATCAGGTGTGGATATTTTGCTAATTTGAGGAGGTTGGACTCTGTGCTGTATAAAAGGAATGGTTTTAATACATTTGTTATGTCTTGATGAAGGGCTGGATTTTGTAGCCCGAAATGCGTCACTGTTGATGTCATTTTCTGTGAATTTGGTGGACTTTATATGATGAGGCAATAAAGAACTTTTTTTACTCCACAAGAAGCTGGATCCCATTTTTCTATTGGATACATAGATGGATATATTGCTCTGACCCCGACATCACTAAGCTTACAAGTACATTCTACACAAGTAATTCCATTTAGATCAGTTAATTTGTTCCCAAAAACAAATCGGCTAATGTATAGATGAAGTGGAGCAGCTTGAAGGGGGGAATGAACATGTTCACATTTATACTACCTGGTCCTGTCAAAGTGCAGAGGGCGCAGTTACAGAGAGAGCAGAGAATCTAGGTGTAACGGCAACGCCTCTATTGCTCCTAGAGGCTCATTTGCATGTATTAAAACTTCCTTTTTCTCAGCATTACAGGCATATATGAACATGGGACCAACACAGATGCCGTCAGCTGTCAAGCGCACATGTAACAGGTCAGCCGGTTTCATAGGTACAAATCTGCTGACAGATGCCCTTAAAGTTCTCGGATAGCAGTACAGTAAGTGGCACAACAGTTCATTAAAACTACATTTTAGGTGTTCACCTTTTTGGAATCATTGGATTTCTTTTTAAAAATGTTACCAAATAAAAATAAAGGAAAATATTATTTCTAGTGACATTTACTTAGAAGAATCAATTTCAGTTAAAATATACTTACATCTTCATCATTTTTAGTAAAGGAGGAACCATCAGTTTTGTTGACTGCCATAATAACGGCCACTACATCTTTTCCATTCATAATAGGTGTAGCCAGTACACTCTTTGTAGAATATTCTGTAAGTTCATCTGCAAATTTGCTGTAAATTGTATTCTAGGTAGAAGTGAAAGAAAATAGTTTAGTCAAGCACAGCATTGACAAATAAAGTCATGAGCTACCTCGCCTAGTGATAGAGTAGCTAAAGGAACACAAAAGTTAGAAATAAATCATAAAAGTAAACAAAAGATATTCTTAGCCCCATTGTTTGTCAGTCTGTAGCATTTTTCTGCATGATCCTGAAACAGTCTTATAGAAATCATGCAGCTTTCCCGCTAATCTCTTCCATCTTTGAATGATGTCTGACTGAAGGAGTAGTGGGTCTTAAAGGGGTTGGCCTATCTTAGACTGTGGAGGCACATTCTTCAGATATGCCATCAAAGCCAGATTGATGTAGGTTCCACCTCTGAGACCCACTCATATCTTTAGAACGGGGACCCCAAAGTGAAGGAGAGCACACATGCATGGGTGCTCTCCATTCACTGCTATAGGAGTTCCAAAAATAGCCAAGAAAGTGTGCTTGGCTATTTTCACAAGTCCCATAGCAGTGAATGGAAAGCACACCGAACATGCACAGCCGCCTCTCCATTCACCTCTATGGGCCTTCCGAAAACAAGCCAGGATGTGGCCATTTTTAGACCTCCCATATTGGTGAATGGGGTGGCCGCGCTTGCACAGTGAGCTTTCCTTCACTTTGGGGGGCCATTTTTGGAGATGGGTGCAGATCCCAGAGGTGAAATCCGCAACTATCTGACATTGGTGGCATATCATAGTGATATACCATCAATGTTTGGGATGGGAATACCCCTTTAATGATTATTTTATCCTAATGCAAACAGGGTACAACAGGGAGGCTCCTGCCCCAGTCATCTACAGCCAGACAAATTACACTGAAGAGGAGGAGGGGGCACATGGCTGAACTGTTTAGACATGAGACAAAATAAGACCAAGGGAATTGAGAAGATAAAAGGAGGGAGTGCTGAGCTATTTTTTTTTTTTTAGGTTGCTTGCATTTTTGTGAATTTAATGTTTCCTTAGGTCCCTTAAAGTAAAATGTTATACATTGGATTGTAGGAAGCCGGTGGTGTACATAGTGGAGGGGGGCTCCATAGCACAAATCAGTGGGGGCCACTCCTTGTGTTTGTATATGCTAAATTAAAGTCTCCAGATAGAAGAAACCAGGGTCTATTTTTTCCTGCTTTGTATGCTATTGTGGCAGCAGAAATGGGAAGAGAAACCACAGTATTACAGAAGAAAGCATATGAGGAAAACCTGATCTAAGCTACCTCTTCATGGATCCCATAGCAGATACATGAGCTGCTTCTATAGCCTATTTATATTGCATTTTACTCATTTTGGTTTAAAAATATTTTTTTTCAGTAGGTTTTTTAAAAAAAAGTAGGCTTTATTAAAAATGTTAAGCCGTTTCTGAGATATACGGTTAAAAATCTGTCTGTTTGCTGGCTGTCAGTTATTCTGATATGCATATGTAGCTTGTATCTCTGATCTCCTGACCTCGTAAACACTCATTATAGTTGAATTCTTGTCAACCGATAAGAATATAGCTTCAATAAGTCTTTATGTATTTATATGGCTCGAATTGTCTGAAATGGAAGCTATATAACTATAAATGCTGGTGGAAGCCTGAATTTTACTAAAGGCTATGTCCACTTTGCAACCAACTTGTTGTTGCTCCAATGCATATAATATGGAATAAAGCAACATTGCAATAAGTCTTGATTAAACATCTCCTATGTTTTTGTGTCTCTAGCTCTCATGCATGCTTATATGTCTCCATGGTAACCTGAAACAAACCTACCCTGTGTAGTCTGATCCTGCAGTCAAGCCCCATTTTATTTGTCTCCTACTGTCCGTTAGATACATTTGGTAGGTTAAAGTGGGCAGCCAATTTGCTAAAAGTAGCCCCTAATGAATTTTTGGTTTGACATACATTTACATGTCACACTATAACACCCCCCAAGCAGAAGGTCCCCATCAATGGGCTAGATAAACATCCATGCATTTATGATTCACTGCTTTCTGTGCTGTCCCTGGATGGATCCTATTTTGCGCTCGCATGTGTACATTTACTGTTCAGCACATGTGCAGAAGATAATCCATCCATGGACAGCACAGAAATCACTGACATTAGTGAATCATATCATCGCCATCGTGGCCCCTATGGATGCAGCAGCTAAAGATTGTAGTTTTTGCACAGCATACTGATGGGGACCCAGTGGTCTTCTACTGCATGGTGGGGAAAGTTACGGTGTGACATACATATATATGTCACGCCAAAAATAGATTTGGGGCTATTGCAACATATTTTTACAAATAATATGGGACAGATAAAGGGGAGTATGCCTGTAGGACCCAACTACACGGGATTTGTTTGTAGTCTGTTACTATGGAAATGCATAGTTCTATATGGGAGCTGAAGACATATTTATGTTGAAAAGTTGATTGATTTCTCCTTTTAGATGTCTCGGGACAATAAAGACTGTGAAAGAGCTCTGTAACAGGGTTCTAATAATGGTAAAGATAAATAATGAAAATACAGGATATATTATGAGAAGACAGCACTGTTACCGGACATTAACGTTTCTGAGCTACTGCTCTGGCATTGTTTTTTTGTAGCACACCTTCAAGTACTATTGTTGAATGAGTGAACTCTACTGGCGCTGTTTTGGGGGCCCTATGAAGGCACTTGGCCTGTATTTGTGAGCAGGATTTACATAGAGGCATATCTCAAGCCTCCCTCTTCATATGAAATGCCCTTTGCTGTCTGCAGATTTTATATTGTTACAGTTTAGATAATTGCAAATGCAATAAAATGGACTGAATGTTGGGATGGAAAATGGCAGCCTGGTTGTAGCTGGAAGAAGATAAACCTGTATAAGCTAAGTCTATCAAATGCACCATCTACGGTACATGGAATGGGAGATCAGCAAGCATGACTGGTTGATGTAGAGTAGATGCATTATGATATAAATTAGCATTTTTATATAGTTGTCTTTCAAATATTCTGGAACTACAAAACTGCTCCATGGATTCAACAGATACCTAAGACCCCTGTTTCGAACATTATTAACTTAATTACCAGAAATATACAGTGTATAGAGAGCTCTAAATAATCAATAGTCCAGACAAAAGGAATTAGTACTCCGCCCAGCTCACTGATGTTGGGGGATGCAATGAGATGTTTGGAAAATGCAACAAATGGAAGAAAAACTTCTGCATCCACAATATAAAAATATTCCAGGCTTTATTTCAGTCTTCCTTTAAAATCCAGCATGGAATAACTACCACTTATGCATTTCAAGAATGCTTGGTGTTCTTAGTCATTGGAAATTAGCGATTAAGATATGTGCACATTTTATACAGGTAATAGCCAATCAATGAACAGCATTGGAAATACCACTGGGGGCACAATTAATAAGATACAACCAACTCCTTATTAAATAGCAAAATACTGCACAATAGTCAAATTGAATACAAAACAATAGCAATGTTATTATTTTGAATTTTACACACAAAGGACAAAGAAAATTAGGGAAGGTTCACATCTGCGGCACCTACTGTAACTCTAGTAGCCTGTTCTGTCAGATGAACAGGTTGCAGAAATTACCATATCTGACACCACCACACACAGCAGAATGCTGGCATTTATGCTGGAAACCCGCTGGATCCCCGTTGAATACCATCATAGTCAATAAGGATCCGGGGGTGCCTGGCGATGTGTGTTGGTGCCAGGCTAGGCCAGATATGGTAACTCCAGTAGTCCGTTCCTCTTCCAGAAAAGACTACTGGACTTAAGTGTCAGAGATATAAATGTAGCTTTAAAAATGCCTATTAAAAACACACTGGACAGTGGGAAACTGCAGCAAGGGAAGCATCAGATAAATATCTTTATATTCGCATATGGGCAAAGATTAACATCCTGAATAGAGTAAACATTAAAATATTACTTTTGCGTTTCTTATAAAAAATCCGTGACTAAACCGCATTCTAAATCGGCCGTGATAGAGCAGGAGGCTACAGGCTGCACACGCACCATCAGTACAGTGCAGCATTCTTTACTTGACCTTTGTAATACAAGGCACTCACTCCTGATGAAGCGCTGCAATACACTTATAGCAGCACAGAAGGCGTCAAGTGCAATGCTACAAATTGCTGGAAGAGGAGTAGAGATCCTGCATGCGACTTTAACTAGTGCAGCGATTTCCAGCAACTGATTGTGCTGGTTTGGCTAAGGGTCCTTTCACACTTGCGTTCTGAGGATCCGGAAGGCACTTCCGACCCGCCGGATCTGTCAGAACGCAAGTCGCCTGAAGCATTAGAAGACTGATCAGGATCCTGATCAGTCTTCGAAATGCTTTCAGGTTACTATGGCAGCCAGGACGCTATTAAAGTCCTGGTTGCCATAGTAGTAGTGGGGAGCAGTATACTTACAGTCCGTGCGGCTCCCGGGGCGCTCCAGAATGACGTCAGAGCGCCCCATGCGCATGGATCACGTGATCCATGGGTGTAGAGCGCCCTGACGTCACTATGGAGCGCCACCGGGAGCCGCATGGATGGTAAGTATACTGCTCCCCCGCTCCCCACTACTACTATGGCAACCAGGACTTTAGCGTCCTGGCTATGGTAACCATTGAGAAAAAGCTAAACGTCGGATCCGGCGATGCGCCGAAACGACGTTTAGCTTAAGGCCGGATCCGGATTAATGCCTTTCAATGGGCATTAATTCCGGATCCGGCCTTGCGGCAAGTGTTCCAGATTTTTGGACGGAACAAAAAGCGCAGCATGCTGCGGTATTTGCTGCGTCCAAAAAACGTTCCGGTCCTGAACTGAAGACATCCTGATGCATCCTGAACGGATTTCTCTCCATTCAGAATGCATTGGGATAATCCTGATCAGGATTTTTCCGGCATAGAGACCCGACGAAAAACCAAAACGCTAGTGTGAAAGGACCCTTATAGTAGAGAGCTCTGACAGAGGTGTTTTAATTAGGTGTGTTTCTCCAAGGATAGGAAGCACTGCGAGCGTTTATCTGTCCGATAATATGCAGGAAAGATCACCTGTGCAGATCTGCCAGTGGTGTCCCTCTGTGTAGGATCCTACCCCATAAGATCTTAGGCTAGGTGACAGCACATAACAGTTTGTTCCAGCGAGTACGTACAAGAAACCACATCATTCCCTGTTTAGTGGGCACGCTCTCAAAATTATCATCAACATATGAGATAATATTACAATTGTCAACGTTTATAACATAAATGTATGTCTTTAAATTGAAAATTGATAAAAAAAATACTTTGTTGAAAGCATTAAGGAACCAAATATATGCTTCCTGTGATATACTGTATACTAATCTTTCACCCAGCCTGCAACTGATTTACATTATGGTTTAGTCACAGATTTTTAATAAGAAACAAAAGTTATATTTTAACATTTTCTCTATTCAGGCGGTTAATCTCTACTATCCTTTAAACGTAAAACTTAATATCACTATCAGTTAACCAGTTGTTTATATGGGCAGGTCAAAACAATGATTCTGTATGGGGACTAGTGATGAGTGGCAGGGGCAATATTCGAAATTGCGATATTTCGCGAATATTTGGGTGAATATTCGTTATAAATTCGAGATTATTTTCTTGATTAGTGAAAATCGGCAATGTTATATTTGCGTAATGCGTGTGCAATACAGGCGTGGGTCACAATTGCTACATTTTCAAGCTGCTAGAAGTTTCCTGAGACTGGAGAAAATGGTTGGCTCAGCAGAACAATAGAATAGCTTTATATGCAGACAGAGTGCTCCGATATATTTGCGACTGTGCAAATCGGCAATTAATGATGTGCATATTTTGGCGCAATACGTGCAACTTCACAGTTTAGCAGGTCTGACTACATATTACTGATTGCTGAACTAAGTATTGTTGTGAACCTGTGACATCACAACACTATGTCTGTAGCATCTATGTATGGACAACACACTACCTAACACCCTGCACTGGAACCTAACAGCTACACTATATCACAATCTAACCTACACTGACTATCTCCCATTAACTATCTGTATTATATATATATATACCGTATATACTCGAGTATAAGCCGAGTTTTTCGGCACAGAATTTGTGCCGAAAAACCCGAACTCGGCTTATACTGGAGTCATAAATTGAAACTGAAGAGCGGAGTGGGAGGAGGAGCGGGGAGGGGCTGGGGCGGGCATTTGCGGCAGGGCCGATGCGCTCACTGCGCCCGGTCTCACCGCCATGTATAGTTTTTAAATTTGATTATAATGTACACTTATTCTTACTATATTCTGCTCTCTGTACCTACATGCGGCAGGCGGGCAGTGAATACTTCAGGCCGGGCGGACGAGAGCAGCGTGACTTGCTGATGTCACGTGCCTGCCCGGCCTGCTTTATGAATGAAGCAGGCGGCGCAGGCACGTGACGCCAGTCACACTGCGCCGCTCTCCCGCCCGGCCTGAAGTATTCACTGCCCGCCTGCCGCATGTAATGAGGTACAGAGGGGGCAAGAATTATAGTAAGAATAAGTGTATAGTATAATCAAATTTAAAAACTATACATGAGCGGTAATGGGGATGGGGGGATGTGGATGGCACTGTTATGGGATGAGGGATGTGGATGGCACTGTTATGGATGGGGGATGTGGATGGCACTGTATAGGATGGGGACTCTGTGGATGCCATCCACAGCCCCCCATCCCATAAGTGCCATCCACATCCCCCTTCCCATAACAGTGTCATCCACATCCCCTCATCCCATAAGTGCCATCCACATCCCCCCATCCCATAACAGTGTCATCCACATCCCCTCATCCCATAAGTGCCATCCACATCCCCCTTCCCATAACAGTGTCATCCACATCCACCTCATCCCATAAGTGCCATCCACATCCCCCATCCCATAACAGTGTCATCCACATCCCCTCATTCCATAAGTGCCATCCACATCCCCCTATCCCATAACAGTGTCATCCACATCCCCCTCATTCCATAAGTGCCATCCACAGCCCCCCCATCCCATAACAGTGTCATCCACAGATCCCCCATCCTATAACAGTGCCATCCACATCCCCCCCTTCCCATAACAGTGTCATCCACATCCACCTCATCCCATAAGTGCCATCCACAGCCCCCATCCCATAACAGTGTCATCCACAGATCCCCATAACAGTGCGGCCATCCACAGATCCTCCCATAACAGTGCGTCATCCACAGATCCCCCATAACAGTGTCATCCACAGATCCCCCATAACAGTGCGCCATCCACAGATCCTCCCATAACAGTGCGCCATCCACAGATCCCCCATAACAGTGCGCCATCCACAGATCCTCCCATAACAGTGCGTCATCCACAGATCCCCCCATAACAGTGCGTCATCCACAGATCCCCCCATAACAGTGCGTCATCCACAGATCCCCCATAACAGTGACATCCATTTTCACCTCGGCTTATACTCGAATCACTACTTTTCCCAGGTTTTTTTGGGTAAAATTAGGGGGGTCGGCTTATACTCGGGTCGACTTATACTCGAGTATATACGGTATATATAAGCTAAATAAGCAACTATCTATATTATATATTTTAGCTAACTAACTAACTATCTAATATAATGACTCCACAAAGCACAGAGCACAGCAATGACACTGCTGTCTCTCTCAGAACTGTAATAAACTGCTGAAAATGGCTGCTGGGGAGGTTCTTATATAGTGAGGGGTAGGCAACTTTCCTTTTGGTTGCCAGGGATGTTGCTAAGCTCAGACAAAGACATTGCAGCCTTCTCATTGGGCCACAAACAAGAAGCAAGGAGGGATCATGGGTTCAGATGAAAAAAAATCTAGACTATTCGAAAATATGAATATATAGCACTGTATCATAAATATTTACGAATTCTCGAAGTCACGATAAAAATTCGCGATTTGAATATTTGCGCCCAACACAGATGGGGATGAGCAATGGCATTAGCGATCGCTCCTCCTACTGCTGTGGAGGAGATCGCTGCATGTATTAGCAATGGTCTTCTTCACTGACAAGCAGGCGATTGCCAGAAAGGACAGAGCATGCGTAATAGGGCACAAGGAGAGCTACACATTCACTGCCTGCATGGCACAGAAAGAGAAGGAAGGAGAGAGGTTGAAACCAGAGTTACAGGAGTTAAACACAGTTGGACGCACATAGAAGCTGCAACTTCCAGAGAGTTGGGATCAACATTGAGGACTGGAAACTGCTTTTATGTGCTGTTGACCTGTTTCCTCAGAGGTGACTGTGTTGATTAGAGCAGCCGACAGAAACTCCTACTGACTGCTGCTTCGCAGATCATTTTTCACTGCAGAGAACAGGGTGGAGCATTGAATGTCTTAGTCCCGCTCTCTCCCTCACTCACTACCATGCTCCTTTTGTATGAAACTAACCTTCCCCACCTAAAAAGATCCTAATAGTAAGTCTGGTGGAGTTGAGGAGAGAGGGTGTGGTAAAAAAAATAATATGTGTAATCTTTAATATTAACAGCTAGTGCTGCCTTAGGAACTGGACCTCTAGTGCCTAGTGGTAAATACAGCCCTGCTGTCTAGCACTCCTCTTTGCTGCTTGATGTCACGCAATCAATACATCAAAGAGCGCTCCAACTAGGAAATAATAAGGAATTGTTTGTCTATTAAAATGTTTAATATGGATGTTGCTCCAATACAGCATGTGATCTTTACATTTCTATTATTAGATAACTCATTTTATATTTCAAAATTTTGATTTTGATTTTGTATACCTATTTATATGTCTATTGTTGGCACACTATTTCTAATGCCATTCACTGATTGGCTACTACCTGTATAAAATGTGCGATTTTCATTTGCTATGACTAAGAGCACCAAGCATGCACAAAATGTGTAAGTGGTAGTTATTTGGTGTTTGATTTTAATGGAAGCCTGAAAATAAAGCCTGGAATATTTGTATCATACAGATGCAGAAACTTTTCTTCTGATTAATTATATGCAAAATAGTGACATTGAAGAGACCAATCCAAAACTCCTAAAATGAAGGATGGTCCATGCTATACTGTATGACATAAAACACTGTACTATTGATATAGCTTTATTTAGCTGTTATTCCATGTCATTAGGTAGTTTTTTTTTTCTTACTGTTTTAGTGAATTGTAAGTTACCACCATCACAGCTCTGAATATCTAGATAGCAAAGTCAGCAGTGATGTAATTTAATTACATAATCTCAAAGAACATGAAGGTGATGATTACTATTATTATTATAATTTCGAATAACATTTCTTGACCAACCAAAATAGTTTTAACCAATTTTAGAACCTCATGATACACGTAGAAGTTGTAACATTATATTTGAACAAATGACATAGTAGAGTACAGGTATAGTTTTTGACATACCTCAGAAACGTCCTTGATGTTAATGGTTTTCTTTGTGTGTGCAACATGTCCTACAATGCCAATATCCAGAGGAAACACAATTTCGCTGTCAGGTGGTACCAGACAATCCTCCAATTTACTGTCCATCTGGATATTGAAAAGTCTTGTGGCTAACTCAGGAGTACCATTTCTTTGCCTGTACATGAAGAGACTACATCGATCTGCATGAATAAGACAACTGATTCTCCTTAGAGTCTTAAATACAACTTTTTCCATGTTTATACTTTCTTGCATGTCTTTTATAAGTTCAAAGAGGATTTCGCTTTCTTCTACCTGAACAAGTTCACGGAACGTAGCAAAATCAACAGCCAGACCTTTCCGGCCAAACGCAGTTGCTATTGTCTCTGGCTTGAGTTTCTTCTTGAAATATTTATCAGTAAATGCCGGATTCTTTTCCAAAAATGCCACCACATCCTCCTTTTTAAGACTCATTTTGAAAGATATCACCAAATTTACAAAGAATCTTTCTTGTATCTAATTGTGGTTTAGGTGATGAGACCCAGGCTGGCACTCTGTTAGTAACATGCGAATGTGTCAAGTGTGTATTAATCTCACTGTAATCAGCAAAGCATATACTTAATAATGCTGAAGGTGAGTCCTTGGGAGGACAGATCTGCTCAAGTCAAAAAGATCAGATGACTCACGCTAAATCTTTCAATCACCTGTCATATTCTATCACTTCCGTTATACATTTTTATACAAAATTCAAATTAACCAAACATGAAAAAGTACAGTATGTATCACTTTTCAGTCTCTGGTGTGACTTCAACCATGAACAGTATACGGTGCATACAGTTGGACTCATTAGATGTGTCTGTGCAATGCATCTTAAACCAAGCTACTTAGGATTTAATTAAACAGACACTCAGATGGAATTATCTGCAGCAGACATGTGACTGTTATTTGCATTCACTGGTATGAATATTTCTAGTTCCAATATTAACATGTTAATATGTAATGGGTATATCAATATTAAATATGAATGCACATAACATAATTATAATTCTATGTAATGTAATTATTAATTAACTGGTTAATTATGGACTGAAAGAAATAGTGTTGATCTTCTGTGATGCAAACAATATATCAGAATATGCATGCATTCTGTTGATAAGAATATAACAGTTTGCAAAGAAGGAAGCTCTGTATCAGTAACTTCTAAACAGAAAAAAACACAATCTGGGTGTAGAAGTTTTCCTTTATACTTTTATAATTGCCCCTATATAGAGATGAGAGAGCTTCTTGAAATTAGTTTCAGGTTTAATTCCAACAAACAGATCCAAAAATTCCTTTCAGGTCTGAATTGATTCTAATTGAAAAAATTTAACAGGGGCAGATGCCTGCCTGTGTCTGTACGAATACACGGTAATGTCAGAAGAAGCAGTGGCATAAACTTGAACAAGCATCCAAAAATTCTACCTTTTTTGGTAGCAGCAGCAGCACTGTGTGGATGTAGAACCCCACAGATAAGGCTGTGTAGGAATAATAGTAGTGGCAAGGCAGCAGATATGCAGCTGTGTAGGGGTAGTAGCAGTGGCGGTAGCAGCTGTGGCGGTACTAGCAGCTGCAAAAATACAATATGGAACATGATGACAGGCAGACATAAAGTAGCGGCAAGATTAGGCCATTAATAAATAGCTGCCCTCAGCAAAGGCAGATCTGTTCATTGACCTCCGCCAGAGGTGTGTGAAAATCCTCATGGATCCAGGCCTCATTTAAGGTAGTACAACTGTAGCAAACTGGGCCAGTTCCAGCCACTGTTCCAATATGTCTGCCCAGAACTCTAGAGGGTCAGGGAACAGGATATGTGCCAGAGAAAGCTCAAAGTCCAGGTAAGACTGAACCTGGTTGTTCAGGTGGCACAAGCTGCAGTACAGCTAATGTGTGTCAGCCTGGGGTAGCAGATGAAAAAACTGCTTCATCATGTTGATCAACCTGAATTGGCTGCTGTTCGTGCTGCTGCAGCTTTTGCTACTTGTAGCAGAGATGGTGAGACGTCGACGTGGGGAGCACAAAGGGGCCTCCTGGTCAGACACTTGGTGTCTGCTCGGCGAAAGCCTTGGCAAGCTGCGTACAGAACGTATCTTGGTAATACAGCAATTTTACCTCCCTTTCAGTCCGGGAGAGTGTTCTTAGCCACAAATAAGGCTGAAATGCACAAACACTCCCATGGACATGGCCAGTACTGTCTACAAGCCACGGTACTTTTTCAAAAAGCACTGCACCACTAAATTTATCATGTGTGCCGTGCAGGGAGCATGTGTTATTTGCCCCAAATGCAGAGCAGCCACAATGTTCCTGCCATTGTCTCCTCTGCATCTGGAGGAAAGAAGGTTTGTACACAAACATAGAAAAGGATTCTTTACGGTAACAGCAGTGAAACTATGGAACTCTCTGCCTGAGGAGGTGGTGATGGTGAGTACAATAAAGGAATTTTAGAGGGGCCTGGATGTATTTCTGGAGTGTAATAATATTACAGGTTATAGCTACTAGAGAGGGGTCATTGATCCAGGGAGTTATTCTGATTGCCTGATTGGAGTCGGGAAATAATTTTTTTCCCTTAAGTGGGGAAAATTGGCTTTTGCCTCACAGGGGTTTTTTGCTTTCCTCTGGATCAACTTGTAGGAAACAGGCCGAACTGGATGGCTGCTCTGTTTCTGTTGGCTATGGGAAGAAGTTCATTGAGATGGATGTGGAGGGTGATTAAGTGCCTGATGTGGAAACCAGACAGGCGCAAACACGGAGGTGTCAATACGACCTGGCCTGGATGCTGTGATGACGTGTCTCTGGCCCTGGCTATAACAGCTGCTCCTCATGTCCATGGTTGCATGCACCTCAGTTGTGATGCAGTTAAAAACTGTGTACAGTTGACTACATACAGTTACTGTGTCAATAAACATGCATTCACATAGAAATTAGTTCTACTCTACAGTACCAGAAGAGTGAATGAACTTTTTAGCAATTCTAGTTCACGCATGACAAAAAATATCTGTGGCTTAAACTGTCCTTATTTTATTCTGTAGAAATTCCACAGGCAGGGGCGTAGCTAATGGCTCATGGCCCCTGGTGCAAGAGTTCAACTTGGCCCCCCCTCCCTCAGAGCTTTGTGTGTCTTTTTATGCAGCACAAGGATCTTTGGGCCCCCTCAGGCTCTTTGGCCCGGTAGCGACTGCTACCTCTGCACCCCATATAGCTACGCCCCTGTCCACAGGTAATCAATCACGTGAGAACCTACCGTTCATCAATTTTTGAGGTCAAGAAAGACAATTTTAAACAACTTTGGTTAAACAACTTCCTCAGGATATGTAATCATTATCACATCAGCAGGGGTCTGAGTCCCAGAACCCCCACCAATCAGGTGTTTCAGGAAGCTGCTGCGCTCACTGACACTAAGGTGAGCAATGCAGGCTCCCAGCAGCTCTCTAAGGACAGCGCCGTACATCGTATAGTGGCAGTGCTTGGTATTGCAGCTCAGCCCCATTGATTTGAATGAGGATCAGCTGCAACTAGGCCACGTGACCAATGTACAGTTATGTCACTGGCCTAGGAAGAGGCTGCAGCGCTCAAGGCTTCTTCTAACAGCTGATTGGCGCGGTACCAGGCAGTGTCAAGGCACATGATTCTGATACATGGATTTCTTCTAGGTACACTAGTGTGTGCTAAACAGAATCTTTGTAATAAAATTTTCAACTGTTGTTTTGAAAAAAAGCGCAATTGGACACATTGGAAACTAAACACAGAAAAAAGAAAAATAACTACTGTGTGGTAAAAATGCACAAACCGCCAAAAACACAATCCCACACATCCTTTATTTCATCATAAAATATGATTAGATTAAAAACATATCAAATATGCAGTATGAACTCACAATATAGTCAAAACCCCACCTCCCAGAAACCAGGTCTGATTATCCACCAACCAACTACTAAGGGCAAGTGGTAAAATCATGCCCTTCAGTAGTGTTGGTTTGCTCATAAATAGATTGAGGAAAAAATACCAAACTTTACAAACTCTCACTCACATGCAAAAATCCCAAGAGTGAGATATTAATAATGACATCAACATCTGTATATGCAGTGCAACATAATATCAGGTGCTAAAAGAAGGCATCCCTACTACAATTGTATACAAGCTTGCTACATAATGAAAAATGTATGATAGAAAACAGACCCAGGGTCCAGGGGGTGAGCAACCACTCCATGGTAGGTTTCACCCAGCTTCCTCCTGGGGGCATCCAGAAGAATATGCAGCCTGAAAGTGTTTTTGTGTGTGTATCTGTGTCAACATCTGCTTATTCTGTATATAAGAGATCAGCACCAGTTTCCTAAATATCTGGATATGAATAGTAAGAACAGTAGTAAGGATAAGAGCCCTACTACTCCTATCCAGATATTTAGGATACTAATACAGATACTTGTAAAAACATACTCTGTGGAACCAGTGGGACATTATAATGCAGGGGGCCTTATATTATAGGCATTGCAGCAGGGCGTTATAAAAACTGGGGCTACTAAAGGGGGCCTTATTACTACTATGGGCTGTATAGGGGTGACTTATAAATCGCTTTATAACTACTGTGGCCTGTAAAAGAGCTTTACAAATGGGCCTTGCTACTGCTGGGGCACAATAGGTTGACCTTATTTCTACTGAGGGTGCTATGCGGGTATTATTACTACTGTAGTTACTGTGGGGGCATTATTACTATATGGCACAATATTGAGGGCATTACTACTAAAGTGGGCACTCCTGAGGACCATTCTTGCTATTGGAGCACTGCATGGGGCACTATTACTAATGAGGGCACTTTGAAAGAAAATTATTACTATTGGGGGGACTTTAGAGAGCACTTACTATGGCAGTACTATTTGTATGGCATTGTTATTTTAGCATTATAGTATTTGGGGGCATTGTGGAGCACAGTAGTCACAGTATTGGGTTTAGCAGCAGGATAATAGGTCTAGGGCCCAAGGAGGAGGAGAGTGATAGAAAGTGATGTATATACGATATCTGTGTGGTAAACTCTGCAGTTACAAGATGTGGTTGAAAGAAGGTGGCAACGTGGTCTGGTCCGAAGCGAGGAGAAGAGGAAAGAGAACATCAGAGGAGACATCACTGGATGTAAAAGTTATCTATGTACAGTATAAGGGTCCATTCACACGTCCGCAATTCCGTATTTTGCGGAACGGAATTGCGGACCCATTAGTTTCAATAGGGACAGACGATGTCCCGGCCGGGTCCGCAATTGCGGATCCGCACTTCCGGGTCCGCAATCGCGTTCCCGAAAAAAATAGAACATGTCCTATTCTTGTCCGCAATTGCGGACAAGAAAAGGCATTTTCTATGAGAGTGCCGGCGATGTGCGGTCCGCAAATTGCGGAACGCACATCGCCGATGTCCGTGTTTTGCGGATCCGCAAAACACACACGGACGTGTGAATGGACCCTAACAGTAAGGGTAGGGGGGGAGCTTGAATTCCGAATTTAACATCAGTGGAGGGGGGGGGGGGGGGGCGCCAATTCAGGTTTCACCTTAGGCAGCAGAAAGGCTAGGTGCAGCCCTGCACACTCTATTCATTTCGATGACAGTTCTTAGAAGAGCAGGTATGCATGCTGGGAGTTGTAGTTTCACAACAGCTGGAGTGCTGGAGGTTGCTGATCTCTGATCTGTAAGGATTTTTATCAATCATTTTATGTCTTAATCATTTTATCGATCATATTACACCTGTCATTGCACATCATTTGCGCCATAATTTACAACTTTTCAGTATTCTTGCCACTCTTTAAAAGTGACAAGCCAAGTGGGTGGGGCTTATCCGAAGAGAGCGTGACCGTGTCCAACAGATTTACTAGTATTTATGTCAGTATCATAACCGTATATTTGAATTTCTGGAGCACAGACGAACCTGGAGATCCACCAAATTTATTAAGAGACCTTGTGTTACCCTTCAATTTGGACTGACCTACAGCATGAGTGCCACTTTTATTTTATTTTTTTCCAGGGCCACTTGAAGTATCCAGTCCACTTTTGAATTTAGTGCATTCTGCGCCGAAGGACTAAGACTGGGGTTTGTAAATCTCAGAACCTTAGATGCCATTTATTTCTGCTTCTTATGTACGTTCCTTAGTTTTCTAGACACAGAAACCTTAGGCATTATCTTCATACAGCGGCATCGAGTATGTTAGATTAATCCATGGCCACTACTGCTGTGAAAGCTTATGACAGCCCTCGTGTATAGACGACTCACGTGCTCAGTTTCTAAATACACTCTTTTCTCATCCAATTCATGTGTGTGTTCTCTCACAATTAGACAGGCACACATGAGAGAAAAGGATTACACATAGATTTTATATAATGGATTAATGTTAAGCTTCTTACTGTGCCCCATGGACCAAAATAACTACTTAGGTAGACTGGGGGCTTATTATTTAAAGCAGGAAGTGATGTTTATTTGAATCTGTAAAGTCTTCACTTCACATCCATCCACAGAAGATCAGGTAAGTCCACTAAAATGAAGGCAGCATTGATGTGTAGGCATGTTTTGGTTTTATTCCACAAAACCTTTTCCTGTATATTATCATACATTGCGTTTCTTGGTATTATCATCTAATATTTTATGAAAATTATTGTTATAGGTTAACATATTGGCTAGGGCCAAAATTTCCATTAGGCACAAGAGAAGCATGTCTATGGGTGGCTCTGGGTAAAATATGCATGGTTCTCGTGGTCCAGTAGGATTTTTTAAAGACTATATACAGTACAAGCAATGTAGCTCTATATCGTGGTCCCTCAATTGCAATATTACTTTGTCCTGGGATGACCACTGTACATTAAAAATGTTGTGTTGAGAGCATAACTATGTAAAACTAGTATTTAGTTCTGAAGCCCACATAGTGTAAATCCAAAATAAGAAATAATTAAGATGGAAGAAACTAAGCAGATCACTAATACATATAAAGAACATCCTTAACATATCCTTTTTAACATATAACAGTCAGAGATAGCTGCTGATAGCTGTAAATCACTTACTATGAGGAGGACAGGAGCTTCTTCAGGGTTCTGTACTGTATATACAGTGTACCAGAAAAATAACATAGAGCTGCCCCAACCTGGTGTCCAGAGGACCATCTCATCTTACCAGAGGTACATAGCAGCACAGTGCGTGTAGTACAATACTATACTGTAGAGAGGCGCTGGCCTCTAACATTTATATTGGTGATCAGGAAGTTATTAGTGATTATTAGTGAGCCATAACTTCTCATTTTTCTATCAATGTAGCTGTATGAAAAGTTGTTTTTTTGCAGGTTGAATTTATTTTTCAATTCTGGAGTACATATAATTTATTGAATAGCTTGTATTACTCTTACAGGGGGCGGTATGCAAAACAAAACCCTGCAATTCTGCCATTGTAACAATTTTCTAAAGGTCCATTTTAAGACGATAATCCAAAATATCAGTATTTTTTACTCATTTGTGATATTATACTATTGCACAATAAAATATGTTTTATGGAATTATTTTGGTCAGTCAGTATGGGGGATTATTGTTTACAGATTTAGTTGTAGTTTTTCTTGGTACCACATTAGGGCATAGATGGGCGGACAAATACCTTAGATGGCAAAATTGCTATTGACTAATGGGTTTGAGAGATTGGAGGTTCCTCTGATCCCAGTCTTTACAGCATAAGTCCCAGGAGTATTTGACAGCAGAAGTTGAACTCTTGCAATCCCATGATGTACATAGAAGCATGGAGCCTTTAGACAAAGGATTCCATGACTGACAAGCATTTAGGGGTTAAAGGTACCCTCCAATTTAAAAAAATTCTAGTTTTTAGTAAACCTTTACATGCTGTGATCCTTTTCTGCAGCCTGATGCTCTGAGCTTGTGGCAAGAACATTTGCTGAATATTTGTACTCGGTAATCAGACTGCAGCCATGTCTAGGAAAGTGAGATCTGGGGAGGATGGTGGGATATCACCAAAATGTCAGAAAAATGTTTCCATGATTTAGAATGGTCTACGTGTATGTTAAAAAATAAGTATCTAATGAACATTCTAAATAACACCATTATATGACAGATAGAGTCCCCAATGGACCTCATACATTTTAATGTAGTCAGCTGAGGTTTTCATTATTTTTATAGCTAGTAAAGCATTACTTAACCCCAATGGAACTCCTAATGGAGACTCTGAAAAGCACTGCGAAAAGAAAGCTCCTGAAATCTGTAGCTGAGTATAAATTGGTTATGCCACGTGTGTTCCTAATGAGACAGCCATGCCTAAAAATGAATGTCTAAATCAGAACATTCACAAATATATCCTGTTTCTGTATCCCAAACTCATACATAGAATCATTGCATATGTGGGTAAAACCATTTAAAATTTTTTAGTTATTTATATAGCACCAACATATCACGCAGGCTCAGTTAGCCTATCGGTAAGTTTTTGGAGTGTGGGATGAAATTGGAACAAATCCATACAAACACAGGGAGAACTTACAACCTTCATGCAGATTTTGCCCTTGGTGAGATACAAACCCAGTACCTCAGAGCTGCAGGGCAACAGTGCTAACCACTGTGAACTACTTTATTGTTCAAAAATTTTGTATTGTAATATGTCAACTCTGGAAGTCAGCTTGATAATGAAATCAATGACCTTCTTTAGATAAGATGAAGACAAATTCTAGCGATCAACATTTAATTCTGTACTAATTAAATAAGTAATAAGAATTAGATTTTTGCTAAATAATTTGAATTATTCGATAGCAATTAAATTATATTATTTCTACACTTTACTAGATCAATAGAGAAGGTTACCATTATATAAGGTGTTTTTTTTTGTGAATATCCCATTTTTTTTTACGGTAATTATGATTGCATTACCCATATTGTTGGGGGTTGTCATGTTTCTTTTCTTCCTTCCAAGTCTTATTGTTCTTTTTACCAATTAAGTTGCTTTTTCATGCACACAACTATCATACCAGTATAATGCGGCATAAAAGAACTACAAGGCATATGAGAAGCATGGGGGCGGGGCGGAGTTCCGGCGGCAGCATGGCAGCGTACATGCAGTACTTTTAGTCCGGCTGCCTCTCGCCGTGCGCTGCCTCCGAATCTCCGCCCCCCTTATAGTAAATGGGGATGGAGCGGCAGTCCGGGGGAACTAGCGGCAGGACGGCTCCGACAGGCTGTTAACCTGCCGGAACAGCCTGACAGACTCCCCTGCCGCTAGTGTGAAAATAGCTTAAACTATCTTCTATCATTTATTTAACATCTTAGTTGCTTGAAATCCAAATGCAAAAAATGTATTACCTGTCATCTTGTACCTTGGGCTTCCTCAGACACCAAGGCCCAAGTGTGACTCTGCGACCTCTGTACACCTTGTAGCTATGTTGCATATTTTTGCAGCGATCTATTAGATAACAGACTTGCACACAATTTAACCTCTACAGCTAAGAATTGCTAAATGATAAAAAAAATTGCTTTCTTCCAGAATGAAGCATTTCAAGTACATCTTTATTACTGCACTTCTCACCATTATTGAGCAATGCAAGGCCCAATCTTGTGTGGTTGATACTCTAAAAGTGAAAGACGACTTTGATATTAAAAGGGTAAGATTACAGGACTAGATGTATTGTTTTGTTAGTTTATTCTATGGAGGCAAAGGTATAGCAAAAGCTAATTGTAAAATAAACAGTGGCTCAACCCCTCAACACAATATGAACGGGTGCACACCCACCGGTTCACCCCGTCCCGTAAAACGAAATAAAAATAAAAAACGTGGGGGCACTCAACAGATCTGTATATGGATTTTTGTTTTAATATATATAAACCACAATGTATAAACCACAATAAAATTCCACAATAAAAAATTTTTTGCAATAAAATTCCACCTTGCGTGCGAATGAAAAAAAGTCCACAGTGCATGCAAATGAAATAAGGTCCACAGAGAAACTCCACCTTGTATGCAATGAAAACCCGCTCTTGTATTCAATATTCAATATGGACTGGCGGTATAGACGTCAATTTCCTTGTAAAATGTCCGTGTTAAAATGCTCCGCAATATATTCGCCACAGTTTGACTATCATCTATATTCAGTCTCTCATATATAGATATAGATGCAAGTACATTACCACACTTGTTCCACACTTGTTCCTCTCCGGTGCGGTGCGATGCAAACGGCGTGTTCGTTGCTTCTTTCCCCTGCCAGGACCTGGCGCAGCGTCCCACGTGATCACTCCGTCACTCTGTGGCGTCCCACGTGACGGTGGCGGGGAGGCTTTGATTGGTCTCACCGATTTTTAAAGTGCAGCTAACCGGGTTTGATCGTGTGGTTCTCTAGCTGTGGATATATTGATATTGAAGATAATCGCCTACTCCCAAACGCGTTTCGGGGCTCTCTTATTCTTGCCCCTTCTTCAGTGGTAGAAAGGCGATATTCAAGGCTCCCTTATTTATAAGCCCATCCATCCGGATTGGATCTAGGCATTCCCAAAAACATGGATATAACTCCATATGGAGCGGGTTTGTAACCCCATGGTGTGAAGCTTCTATATTCATTAAAAACGTTATATAAACACCTTGATATCATCTTTTTATTTATATACATATGTATTATTTGGATATTGAAACAAATTAACTGTTTATTGAATACTTATTAAAATAGAGTCTGGAAGACATGGATGGAAAGTATAGACATAAACATGAATGGAAGGGCATAGATGGGAACAGGGAGGAGATTTGGCAGCGAGGGGAGATCGGAGTGCTGATAAAACAGCCTGACGCCGATGTCCCATCACCAGCCAGATCTCACTCCCTAGTGTCTATGAGAGATGGAGCTTTTTGGGTTTTTATAGACACTAGGGAGTGAGATCTGGCTGGTGATGGGACATCGGCGTCAGGCTGTTTTATCAGCACTCCGATCTCCCCTCGCTGCCAAATCTCCTCCCTGTTCCCATCTATGCCCTTCCATTCATGTTTATGTCTATACTTTCCATCCATGTCTTCCAGACTCTATTTTAATAAGTATTCAATAAACAGTTAATTTGTTTCAATATCCAAATAATACATATGTATATAAATAAAAAGATGATATCAAGGTGTTTATATAACGTTTTTAATGAATATAGAAGCTTCACACCATGGGGTTACAAACCCGCTCCATATGGAGTTATATCCATGTTTTTGGGAATGCCTAGATCCAATCCGGATGGATGGGCTTATAAATAAGGGAGCCTTGAATATCGCCTTTCTACCACTGAAGAAGGGGCAAGAATAAGAGAGCCCGAAACGCGTTTGGGAGTAGGCGATTATCTTCAATATCAATATATCCACAGCTAGAGAACCACACGATCAAACCCGGTTAGCTGCACTTTAAAAATCGGTGAGACCAATCAAAGCTCTCCCCGCCACCGTCACGTGGGACGCCACGGAGTGACGGAGTGATCACGTGGACGCTGCGCCAGGTCCTGGCAGGGGAAAGAAGCAACGAACACGCCGTTTGCATCGCACCGTACCGGGAGAGGAACAAGTGTGGAACAAGTGTGGTAATGTACTTGCATCTATATCTATATATGAGAGACTGAATATAGATGATAGTCAAACTGTGGCGAATATATTGCGGAGCATTTTAACACGGACATTTTACAAGGAAATTGACGTCTATACCGCCAGTCCATATTGAATATTGAATACAAGAGCGGGTTTTCATTGCATACAAGGTGGAGTTTCTCTGTGGACCTTATTTCATTTGCATGCACTGTGGACTTTTTTTCATTCGCACGCAAGGTGGAATTTTATTGCAAAAAATTTTTTATTGTGGAATTTTATTGTGGAATTTTATTGTGGTTTATACATTGTGGTTTATATATATTAAAACAAAAATCCATATACAGATCTGTTGAGTGCCCCCACGTTTTTTATTCTTAAAGGTATAGCAAAAGTATAGTGTCTGTGTATGTTACTAGTCGATTAGTTAAAATTGCATAACTGCAGTCTATTAATATAGAAAAAATGTGTATGACCTAAATGTTTTATAATTAAAAAAAATATATCTAAAAACATACAATATATTCCTCATCTAATACACTTATTTTCTATTAATTTGCAGAGTTGTTTTTTCTGTATAACTGCATTTTATGGACGTTTCCACCTTTTATCTCACTTTTCATATATTTTCTTACCTACTGCATATGGATCTTAATAGGGTTATTTCTTCAAAAAAAAAAATGCACATGACTAGTAGAGTAGGATTCCTATCTGTCTGGGACTAGTTGCATAGACATATGCCCAATGGAGGTTTTGGTGAAGCGACATGGAATGACCCAGGTTTTATGGCGAATATAATAACAGTTTTACAGGGTTAATGGGTCAAAAAAAAAATTCTTCTTGCCCTGCTCAGCCACTGTTTGCTATTCAGATAAAGGAAATTCCAAGTGACTACATTGCTCTCTTGGTATCGAAGATAGGTAAATGGACAGCTTGTTGGTCTAGAGTGTGAGAATCCCCCCAAACAACCACCCCATATAGTACCCTGATGGTGTAATGGGCAGTTTGGGCATTAACCACAGTAATGTCTGCAATTTAAGTTTTCTATTTCAATACACACCGACCGAAATTTCCACTCGACTTGATCGGGTGTACCCAATAAATCTATGACTACAATAACATGGTACACACTTTCCCATAAAATCAATAATCTTTATTCAAACCATTTAAAATATAAACATTCCCATATATTGTGGGAAACAGATTAAAATACACGCCAGACGCTTCCTGATCAAATTTCAAAATACTAATAAAGGGAGGTATAGCACATCCTGAACCACATGAATTCCTGGCTGGTTAAAGCTGAAGCCATCTACTACTTGCTACCGCATAGTATACATGATATTTAGGACTCCATTACTAGGCTCCCATCTATATACACCACCCACATAATCGACATGCACATACCTAATAACACAGATAAAGACAGGACTGGGGCATCCCTCAACGCGCATTTCGAGTCAGCTTCTTCAGGAGGAGAGACAATTTAAGTTTTCTGTAGATTTAACAAAACTGTTATTTTATCTATTCTGTTTTACACTTGATGATTTGTATGGTTGTGTCAACATTTTTTTGTGTGTATTTGTTAACCAGTTCAAACTGGCCCATATATTCGCCTTCCTGATTTTTTTAGTACATGTATCTTCAAAAGCGATAACATTTTTTCTGTTTGGTCATTTAACTCCTTCCCCACATCTGTCGTACATACATGGGACAGGGATTGAGCAGACACAGAAGTTGTAGTCACACAACTTGATTGCAGCAGGCTCCCAGTGTAACTGCCAAGACAGGAGATAACTCCAATCCCAGCCATTTAAACCCTTAGAGGCAGTCACTGCTGTCACATCTAAGTGATTTACAGAGGGAAGGGCTTTCTCTCACACCTCATTGGCTCCCTGGTGCTGGAATTGCTGTGTTTTCTTTATTGAACTTCCTAAAAACTAAATCAAAAGCAATCAAAAAATAATATGTACCCCAACATGGCACAAATGAAAATGACAACTCAGTCATTACCACAAAAAATGTATAAATTATAATAGTTCAAATTTAATAGTTTGGCCATTTTTATATGCAGTGATGCCAATAATACCGTATTTCTTTTTTTTTTATGGTTTACTTATTTTTAGATGTTAAATTGTGAAAGAGGTTATTTGAATTTCTAATTTTGTGTTATTATATGACATTTGGCATGCTTTTTATCTGATTGTCACTTGTGAAAAAATGGGTTTAAAACTACATATAATTGAAATAAAATGTAATTTTTCATTTCATATCTCAATCTTAAAAAACACCTGTGGGCTCAAAACAATGACTATAACCCAAGGTGAATTACTTCACAGTTTTAGTTTCCAAAATGGGGTCACTTTCTACTCTACATGTACTTTAGGCTCTCTGCAAACGTGACATAGTACCCAAAAACAACCCTAGAAAAACTGCGCTCCAAAAGCCAAATAGTACTCTTTCCCTTCTGAGCTTTGCCATTTGCCTATACAACCGTTTAAGACCATAAATTGGGTATTTCTGTATTCAGGTGAAATCATATAACAAATTGTGGGTTACTTTTTCTTCTATTAAATGTTGTGAAAATGAAAAATGTAGTGCTAAAGCAATGTTTTATTGGAAAAAAAATTAATTTTTCACTTTCACAACCCAGTGTTAATAAGTTCAGTGAAACACCTGTAGGGTCAAAAAAACACTCAGTACATCCCTAAATTCCTTGCGAGGTTTGATTCCAAAATGGGGTAATTTATTGGAGGTTTTAACTATATCAGTACCTTAAGGTCTCTGAAAATGTGACACATCCACCAACAGCCATTCCTGCTAAATCTGCCCTCCAGAGGCCAAGTAGCTCTTCTTCCCTTCTGAGCCTTTATGTGCCCATACAGCAGTGTACAAGCAAATATTAGGTGTTGCCGTATTTAGGAGAGAATATATAACAAATTGTGAGGTGTTTTGTTTTCTATTACTTCTGCTAAAGCAACATATTATATGAAAAAAATTGAATTTCACACTTTCTCTTTGTTTTGAGGGGTTTTTCGGGTTCTTTGAGGGATCTTTCAGGGGTGTTTCTAATTATTTTGCTGCTCAAGGCCTCTGCAAAACTAACACGGTGCCTGAAAAACATCCTGAAATAAAGACCCTACAATCCATAAAGTGTACCTTCATTTCTGTGAACTGTGTTTGAGTCAATTAGCACAGTTGGGGATCACATATGGGAAATTTCTATAAACTGCAGAATCAGAGTAATAAATAGTAATGTTTGTTTTGCTGTCAAAACTTGCTGTGTTACAGGAAAAATGAATTAAAATGGAAAAATGTGCAAAAAAATGAAATTTTAAAACTTCACCTTCATTTTACTTTAATTCCTGTGGAACACCTTAACGAACAATAAAGTTTTTAAATTCAGTTTTGAATTATTTGAGGGTGCAGTTTCTAAAATTCTAGCCTTCTACTTTATTTTTCCTTTGGATGTGGAATTATGGTCCTGATTTTTTTGTTTAATCCCTTTGACCTACATAGTGTAATCTGAGCTTTGACCACAACATGTGATTAGTGGTCATTTTTAGACTACATAAACTTTCCCTCTACCAAAAAAGAAAATATTGCACATTTAGGATCCTTACAAAAATTAAATTCTGGAATTTTTCTTTACCCCTAAGAAAATGGCAGAATAACAACTTACAGTTGTTTTTCGCACCTGCATTTTTGTTGCTTTTTGGGGAATTTTTCTGATGTCATTTTGTATACAGTGTGTCTTACCACTAGCATTTCCCTTATGGAATTTTTTCACCTTTGGAGAAGGTGTTGGCTAAACAAAATGGAAATTGCTATAGCATGCTGCATTTTTGAAAAGAAGAAGGAAAGACAAAAAAAATACCAGCTAATTAACAAAAACACCAGGAACAAAAAACGCTTATGTATCCTACCTTTCATATTTCCAATAGACTTTCAGAAAACATCTGGATCTGGTGTTTTTGCAGCAGAAAATGATTGTGCAAAAACCACCACTAAAAATGCAAAGGTGCAGAAATGTCACTAAAAAGGCTGTGTGTGAAAGCACCCTAAAAAGTTTTTTACAAAATAATATCATTGGCAGAAAAGAATTGGATTGTGCCATTAAGTGAATTATCATTTTATCAGGCCAACAGCCAGAGAAAGGGAAACTGGTGTAACTCAATCGAGATGTGCCTCTTCATAAAAGCAAAAATATCCAAGTAGGATGTTGGTTTTTCAAGTAAAATGTCCATAAATGCAGTAAGATGTCCCACAATAATACTAGTAGTGTAGATTGTACATCATTCATTTGGTTTATGGTTATTTTTGCATCCTTCTATATAGTATGGAGGAAAATGGTACGCCATTGGAAAAAAAGAACCAGAAGGCCTCTTCCTTCAGGATAACATCTCTGCTGAGTACACAGTAGATGAAGATGGTACAATGACTGCATCATCAAAAGGCAGAGTTAAGCTTTTTGGGTAAGAAAGAAAATCAATGAATCACACTCGACCCACAATATAAGTAAAAAATAATTGGGAAAAAATAACCATTTAGAATTAATTTATTGAAAATGACAACAATAATTTCATTTCTAGGTTTTGGCTTATCTGTGCAGATATGGCTGCTCAGTATACAGTACCAGACCCAACCACACCAGCCAAAATGTATATGAACTACCAGGGACTGGCTAGCTACTTATCAAGTGGAGGTAAGTTAAAATTCATTCTGCCAAGCAAAGTTACTTGTATCCACGGACTATTGACTTTTAAGGGAGGAGGCCATGCAAAAAACTAATTTAACCCAGTTGGTAGGGTAAAAAAGATTCTGAGAAAGCCATTGTTATAAACAACCAAAAAGATCTAATACTATAAATATGTTATAACTTTAGCAAAAGACCTAAATGTATACTCTTTGTAGTGTTATCAGTGAATATTGTTCTATTTTCCTCTTTAAATACTAAAATAAATTAGAAAATGACACAATGAATGGTATTATATATTACTGTGATGTTGTGATGCCTGATCCTTTGGTCTCAGTTTTATATTACTCAATATTCCAGTTTGCATTTGTCCAGTTTTTAGGCCTTTCAGCATGCCTTTACTTTAATTTTAATAATGTAAAGGTACTGCTGACATGCAGAGAAAGTGTAATGTATTTTTTTCACTTAACAATTATGATAGGATTTTTCATATGATTTACACCACCTATGAGTTTCAACTATAGACAGTGGTTCACAATTGTACATCTATTTACACCAATTTTTGACCTTTATTGTGAAATTCTTTCGTGACGCTTCGCCTTTCGCATCAAATTTCAAAAGTGGTGATATATCTTTTAATACATTAGGTGCAAGTTTTGCCATCCCAGTCATCTCACACTGGTGTTAAAACTGGCATTATTAATAAGTGCAGGCTACTGTTTTTTAAACAATTTTTTTTAAGTACACGGTGAACAATTTTGTATTTTCATAGGTGACAACTACTGGGTGATTGACACAGACTATGACAACTATGCTATCACTTATGCTTGCCGCAGTCTTAAAGACGATGGAACATGCCATGATGGCTATGCTATTGTATTCTCACGCAACCCACGTGGATTTTCTCCAGCTATTACAAGGCTTGTGCGCCAGAAACAAGAGGAAATCTGCTTGGCTGGACAGTTTCAACCTGTTCTCCAGTCTGGTATGTGGCAGCTTTCAAATTCAGTTTGAAAAATATAACATTTTTAATAAGGTCCCAATGAATTTTAAAATATGTTTTAGATTAAAATGGAAGCTAAACGTGACCATTGCCACAGTACATAGAGCCTTAAATGTACATGCAGTTATCACTTCCATTTCTCTACTTGCAGTAAAGAGGAATGTAGTTCTCTATAATCTGAGCTGAATTAACTAGGCAAAGAGAAGTTCAAACGTTATTACTCAGCAAATTAAATTCTCAGGGTCCAATGAAGTATTAAATGAACTAGAAGAGCAGTACTGGCATCACAAAGTATCTGGCTTGTTGGGCAAACAGACCACTTATGGGGAGATGTTAATAGCAGTTATATAGTTACATTTAGTACATTTGGATTAGATATCAAGTTGTCATCAAGTAATTAAATATCCCCATGCATGTACATTTTGCAGGTGCTCCCTTATCACATTTTATCAGTGCACAACAAGTTCATAATAGGCATTTTAATTACAGTGATAATAAAGCATCTAATCTTTTGGTGCCTGGCAAACAACGTTTTAATCTTATGCTGCCTTGGCTGGAGTCTCAACATTCCCAATCACTTTGTAAATGACATACACTATATAATCTTTACTATTCATAGCCTTCCAGGTCCTCATTTCCTATTGTAAGCAACCCCAGTTTCTCTCTAGCAAAGATAGACTCCAGAGTTTGCATGTGGAGAATGCAAGGAAAGTCTAGTACACGACAAATCCACTTCCAGACTCATTCTTGGCAAAAAACTGCCATGAATAAACAATGCTCCTTAGGATTTTGAACAAAACATCAGCCTAAAACAAACTAAGTACTGTTCCCCAAAAATGTATTCTCCTGCAGATTTCAGGAACTGTGGTAGCAGTACACTCTTACCCTAAGTTCACACCTGAGCGTTTTACAGTGCGTTCAAACGCGCTGTAAAACGCTCAACACATGAAAACCAATGCTTTCCTATGGCCCTGGTTCTCACTTGAGCGTTTTACAGCACGTTTGAACGCGCTGTAAAACGCCCGACGCATAAACAAGTACTTAAGCTTTTTTTGGGGTGTTTGTCGCGCGTTTTGTGATTGACACCACAGTAGTCAATCACAAGAACGCGCGTACGAACGCGCGTTTCCTATTTGCAAAAACGCACTGAAATACGCGCGACAAAAACACACGTTTTTAGAACGCTCAGGTCTGAACCCAGGGTCAGGGCTCTTTCACAGGAGTGCATCCTGTGCGTGGAATCCACTGTGTGAAAGAGTGCCAAGCCCCGTTCTGGACAGCAGAGACATGAAGCATTAACATAATTGCTCTTTGCCTCTCTGTGACCTTTTTACTACAAAATCACAGTGACAACTTTATCTCACTGTGATTATGTAGTAAAAAGATTACAGAGAGGCATGGAGAATTAACATTAATGTTAATGCTCCATGTCTCAGCTGTCTGGAAGAGGGCTTGGCTGTCTTTCATGCAGTGGATTACCCGCACGGCATCCGCTCGTGTGAAAGGGCCCTTAAGTTGCACACCGTCTAACTTACTACTTCTCCCACATATGTTTAGCAAAAGACTACATATTAAACATAATTTGGTCATGTCCAGTATTTTTCTATATCCTATTTCTCCTCCTCTTGATTTCATTGGCTGGAAGTCCTACTTTCCAGGTCAAAAATGGCCCTCTAGGTGACAAAGTCCATTTAGAGGAAGAGATTAAAGTCTGAATGTCTGAGATGAAATTTATCTACTACAAAAGTTCTAGATCTGGCTTTAAAGGAGTTGTGCAGTGATTTATATTCATGACCTATCCTCGGGATAGGTCATCGATATCAGATCAGGGTCTGACACACGGCACCCCCGCCAATCAACTGTTTGACAAGAAGGTGGCGCTCCTTGCCAGCACTGGTTATTACACTACACTTCGTCTCCTATGGAGTGGCGGCATAGTTTAATAACAAGTATTCCATCCATTCAAGTGAATGGAGCAAGTACTGGTCATTACGCTGCACTTCCAAGACGCAGGGTAATGAAGAGTAGGGGTGTAGCTAACGGCTCATGGGCCCTGGTACAAGAGTTCAGCTTGGGCCCCCCTTCCCTCAGTGCTTTGTGTGTCTTCTTATGCGGTAGAAGGGTCTTTGGGCCCCCTCAGGCTCCTGGGCCCGGTAGCGACTGCTACCTCTGCACCCCTATAGCTACGCCCATGATGAAGAGGTAGTGGCGCATGCATGAAGCACCACGTCTTCTTCTAATAGCTCATCGGTGCAAGTGCAGGGTGTCGGACCCCCTCACAGATCAGATATTGATGACCTATCCTGAGAATAGGTCATCAATATAAATTGCTGCACAACCCCTTTAATGTGTCTGTCAAACAAATGTAAACAAAACCATTAGGAGGGAGGACAGCAAACAAGAGGCAGTCAATCAGATCCTGTTCACAGCAAGAGATAATTGTGCCGATGCACAAATTTAGCAACTGCTGCTTATTTATAGGCAAACACTGTAGAGGTCAGTGATGATCTCAGTGAAAGTATTAACAGTGCCCAAACTAATAATTAGCAAAGGCAGGAGCCAGATTTTGCAGACTTTTGTTGCACTTTGAGACTCTTCTAAAAACTCTTCTCAAACTAAAGAGACCTGGCTGTAAAATTAATATACACGGAGAACTACATGTATGCAACCAGACAATTTATTGTGTGGTTGGTAGGAGCAGAGTACAGTAGGTAAATCTGCAGCTCAGGGAAGTAATCTGGGTAGCACAATGTGCTATGTCTAGTGTACTGCCTGAGTGAGCAACATTTGACACTTCAATAGAATCCATGTGCCATGAACCACACTACAGGCCCTACACTAGGCACTACTCAATGTGTCTCTTTTGCCCAGAGTGTTTCTTTTTTAGAAAATCCAATTATTCTTTGCATTATTCCAATAAACATAAAAAAAAATTAAGATTTATACCCCCAAATACTAACTACTTAGCAGACACTTTTTTTTGGGAGTTTCTTACTTTTAGGAGACTAGCTAAAAAATAGCTATAGATGGAATCCAGGCTACATCCATGCCCAAGTTATGTAAGCTATACAGGGACAGTATATCAGGAAGAGTACACCTAGAAATGTACTATATGCTAAATGTGTTCATTTCTCTAGGTTTATTTTATAGAAAAAAATTTGTGAAAAGCAATTTTACTTCCTTCATTATAAATGTATTAACTTTAAATTTTTTTCTGCAGGAGCTTGCTAAAATATACCTTCTCCGAGATCATTTCGAGTATGGAAGTGGCACATCCTGACTGAGTAAACAAAGTATCACAAGAAGCACAACTTTTATTTTTTTTATTTTTATTTTTTGGTGCAATTAAAGTACATGTTTAAATGTCATCATTTTAGAAACTGTTAAACCGTGTGTCATGTAATGAATGTAACAGGTCATCCTTCATGGTTTTCATAAGTTTTAAGGCATCAGCTCATTTTTGTTAATCTCTAGATCAGACTCTGTGCTATAAAAATAAATCTGTAATTTTTGCAAACTTATTTCGTCAACATTACATTGATATTTTTCAAGTCGTAATAAACTGTTATTTCAGAATCTTTTGTCTATTTGTAATAATGTTGTCTTTGGTTCTATACTAGTGAATACATGGAGTTAATACATATATATCACAAAGTAGAAAAAACTCCAGTGCAAAATGTAGCCTTAAGGGCCATAAATATACCGTACCACGTCTGTGAATTATTCCTCCCTGGTCCCTGAAATGTAAGTTTTCAATATGCTCTGTACAAAATAAATACTTAAAGGCTATGTACACCTTTGGTAGCATTTAAAAAATATATATATATATTGCAGTGTACTCATTTTGAGCTAAAAATATATATTTTTAAATTGGTCTATTAAAAATATGGCTCCCTTTTTTTCTGTACAAGGCTGACGTGCTCTAGAAGCACCCTTTGGATTTTCTGTCTTGTCTGTCATCTGGGCAGCAGACAGACTCCTTATCTCTGTTCTATAACCTCCTAAGCACTCATCATAGCTCAGTTCCTATCTTACTGATAAGAAACTGGCTTAAATAAGTGTTTCTAACCTCTTAGTAGTTTAGAGATAAGGTTTATTAGAGGACCGGCACAAAGAGAAAGTGAAAGTACCAGTCACACAGTTAGAAAAACAGTTAAAGTTTTGTGACAGAACAGCTCAGTATTTTTAATAATGGCAAACTGAAAAAAAAAATTTTAGACAAAAATTAGTAACATGCAATTATAAAAAAAAATTGAATCCTAGGGTGTACATAGCCTTTAACAACAAGGAAAGTAACAAGATGGCTGCATGTTACTGGCCAGTACAGATGCTGTTACAAAAATAATTCCCTCTTTTCTAATATCACTTCTTGCTCTACCCCTGACAGACCTCCTCCTCTCCCTGCACATAACACTGGTAATACTGAGAGTTTACTTCTCCCTTTTAGCACCATCCTCCTGCAGGAAGAAGTAGCTGAAATAAGATGGAAGCTTTCAGTATTAGGGTACTTTCACACTAGCGTTGGTGCGGATCCGTCTGTTTATTTTCACAGACGGATCCGCACCTCTAATGCAAACGTTTGTATCCGTTCAGAACGGATCCGTTTTGGATTACATTGAAAGTCAATGGGGAACGGATCCGTTTTCAAATGCACCATATTGTGTCACTGACAACGGATCCGTCCCCATTGACTTACATTGTAAAAAAAAAACGGATCCGTTAGGCTCCGCCTCTTCAGACGGACACCAAAATGCTGCATGCTGCGTTTTGGTGTCCGCCTCCAAAACGTAATAGAGGCGGAACGGAGCCGAACTGATGCATTCTGAACGGATCCTTATCCATTCAGAATGTATTGGGGCTTAACTGATCCGTTTTGGAACGTTTGTGAGAGCCCTGAAACGGATCTCACAAACGGAATCCAAAACGCTAGTGTGAAAGTACCCGTAATAGTGTTATGTTCAAAGGGAGGGGAGAGCAGGAAGTCTGTCAGGGGTAGTTCTGGCCAATTGGTGCAGAGTAGCGGCCGATTTCACAGAAGGGGAAATATTTTGGCCAATTCTCACACACAGTCCAATAATATGCGGCACTTTTGCTTTTGCCTGTGGTGTTAAACTATGGTATACAGAAAACCTTGTACGTGTACATTTGAGTGGCCCAAAGTAACAATGTAAATCCCTCCCTGGCTGGAACCTTAGATGACCAGAGTACAGTAGATCAATTTTATTATGTATGAAAACGTCTCCACAGTTTCACTTTCAGATTATATATGAATTCTCAGTGGAATGAAACAAAGACAAATTGGGTTAGAAAAAAAATACATGTAATTTTTAGGTTGTACAAAATCAGTTGTAATACTAAAGCACGGTCAAAATCTGCATTGGGGGCTTCATGCAGAGCTATTTTTTCTGTGCAAACATACACATATACTATACATCTACAACATCAGTGATGTTAGGAAGAAGCATTTTCCTTTTTGTTTTTGAGGGTTAAGGTTCATCTCGCTGATACCTAACTCACTTTGAAGTTATTGCATTTACAGTCATAAGAAAAACACCCATTTTGAATTGTATTATTTTCTGTATCAAGACAATAAAAAAATCAGGTTGTTAGAAGTTCATAAAATTAGAAAAATGGAACTTTAGATGCAACATGTGACAAATTACACTGTGTCATTATTTAAAAGAGTTTTCCTAGATTCCTCTGGATAGGTCATAAGTATCTGATCGGTGGGGGTCCAACACCCGGGACCCCTGCCGATCAGCTGTTTGAGAAAGCAGCAGAGCTCCCAGTAGAGCCGTGGCCTTCTCTTAGCTTTTCCTAGGACAATAACGACACGTTAGCTTTTCCTAGGGGAAGCTCAGCCCCATTGAAGTGAATATGGGTTGAGCGTGATATCAAAGCACAGCCGCTGTACAATGTACGACAGTGTGCTTGGTAAGCAAGGAGAAGGTCATGGTGCTTACAGGAGTGCCGTTGCCTTCTCAAACAGCTGATCAGTGGGGTGTCAGATCCCCAGTGATCAGATACTGATAACGTATACAGACGATAGGTCATCAATATTAAAATTTCGGAAAAGCCCTTCAACAAATACTAGGCAAAAATTCTAAAGCTTTGTGTGGAAAATTAAGTACACCCTAAGGGTGCTGCCCCACGTTAGTTTTTTGTTTCATGCGGTCTTTAAAAACCAGGAGTGAATTGTAATAAGTGGAGAAATGGTATCTGTCTCCTGTTATTATCTACACCTGATTTGGGCTTCAAAAACAACATAAAAAGCCTGAACATGTGGAAGCAAAGAATTAAAAGGGTAAGAAGCTGCTGGATGCTGCTAATGAAAAGCTCTTGATTAATTGATCATCAGCAAGTGTGACTGACCACCTCTATAAAGGCAGAAGTTTCGGCATTCAGGTGTGTGTTAACACAATGCCAAGGAGGAAAGTTATCAGCAGTGAATTTAGAGAAGCAATTGTTGCTGTCCATCTGGAAAGGGTTAAATGGGTTATAGAGTTATTCCCATTGTTCTACAGTGTGAAACATTATTAAAAAGTGGAAAATGTTCAAGGCAGCTGACAATAATCCCAGACGTGGATGTCCCAGCAAATTCACCCCAAGATCAGACAGTGTAATGCTCAGAGAAATTGCAAAAACCCAAGAGCTACATCTAAGACTCTACAGACCTCAATTAGCATGTTAAATGTTCCCTATGGCTTGTTTGGAAGGGTTGCCAGAAGAAAGACTATTTTTTTCTAAAAAGAACATGGTAGGTTAATTTTGCTAAGTTTCATTTGAACAAACCACAAGACTTCTGGAACAATGCAGAGGACCAAATTTGGTGAAAACCAAACAAAGCATGGACCTGGGCACCTTTTAGTCATTGATTCAACCATGAACTCCTTAGTATACAACAATTTTGGAGTCAAATGTGATGCCATCTATCCAACAGCTAAAGCTTAGGTGAAACTGGGTCATGCAATAGGACAATGATCCTGAACATAGCAGCAAATCTACAACCGAATGACTGAAAAAGAAAATAATAAAGGAACGACTCAACCGAATTGAAATGGTATAGCGGGACCTTGAGAGAGCTATGCATAAATATCCACAAACCTCAATGACCTGAAGCAATGTTGTAAAGACGAGTGGGCCTCCAGAACTTCTGATAAAGTCATACAGAAAACAGTTACTTCAAGTTATTGGTTCAAAAATAAAGGTGGTTCTACAAGTTGACTTATGGGGTGTACTTTGTGTTTCACACATGGCTTTTCCATTTTAGCTTCATTTTTGGTAATAAATAAGGACGTGGTAATTTATCATGTGCTGTTGTTCATCTGAGGTTGTATTTTCCTATCTTTAAGGCCTTCAAAGTACCAGATATTTTTATCTATGTCCTGATATATAAAACCATATCATTGAAACAGAGTGTATTTTGTTTTTCTCATGACTATACAATGCATTACATTTCTTACATTAGAGCTCAAATAAATCACAGCTAGGACTGTCAGCACTTGCATATACAGTAATCTGGCCATTTTTGTAATATACTTTAATTACTGAAATCATACATTTCTATTAGAAAAATAGCTGTAAAGTGGCCCATTTTGAGCCTTAGCAACATCATCCTGTCTTCTGTTTACATAACAGTGGAGACTTGCTCAGCATTGACTGTTTTATTTAAATAGAATACAGAGGAGCGTTGCTAAGGCTCAAAATGGGCCACTTTACAGCTATTTTTCTAAAAGAAATGTATGATTTCGGTAATTAAAGTATATTACAAAAATGGTCAGTGTCACTGCCCCTACACATTACAAAAATAAAAATATAATGGCAGTTACACTCTACAATAATTCTGTATACTTTTCTGGAGCACTGTAGGGCCCTGGAGTATCCCAATAGTTAATAGCACGCACCCTATAAAATCCAGACACTGTGGAACTTTCTGAAAAAAAAAAAGGAAAAGACAAAAACAGTTAGTTACCTGATCTTGACACTTTAAAGTTACTATACCAAAGGTCTGCCTCTGTTTTGCTATACAGATGACTGTAGTATATATTTTCCTATAATCAGACATTTAGATTGCAGTGTTCATCCATTACCTTGCAATACATTGAATGGCATTTTCCGGTTTGTATCGACAACCCTTAAAGGTAGTTTGTCACCGGCAGCCTTCCTACTCAACGATTTGCACAGATGCATAGCTGTAGTTCACCTGACTGAAGTGATTTTTTTTTTTGTTGATCACACGTTCCTGATTTATGATACTTTTTCTTAACAAGCAGATTAGGCATTTGGGGCAATGAGGGCGTCACCCTTGATCTCAGTGAACCCAAGCTCCACTCCTTTCTGTGGTCAGCCCCTACCTCACTGAATTGCCACTGCCTGGCATTGTCAATCAACACTGCAAGGGAGAGGATGACCACAGAAAGCAATGGAGCTTGGGTACAATGAGAGCAATGGTGACACCCTTGTTGCAGCACCTAATTTGCATATTAGGAGAAAATTATCATGACTCTGGAACACAGCCTAAGATCAACAAAAGAAAAACAGCACCTAAATCAGGTGAACTGCAGCCATTGTATGCATCTACGCAAGTTGTTGGATAGGAAGGTCGTTGGTGACAGACTCCCTTTAAGGCGAACCTGTTACATCGAACATGGTTCATGAGCAGCAGGGTGCATGTTATAGAGCAGGAGGAGCTCAGCAGATTGATATATAGTGTTATGGGGAAAGATTCAGTATAACTTGTATTTTCAAAATATATTTTTTCCTTATTCTGAGCTTTGAAGTCAAGCAAATGGCCCTATCAGTGACTGACAGCCTTCGCTCTATGACTGTGTATACAGAGATAGCTGTCAGTCACTGACTGAAGACAAGGAGGAGGTCCTATCAGTAATGACAGCCTTCCCTCTATGACTGTGTATACAGATAGCTGTATGGAGAAGGAGGTCCTATCAGTGACTGACAGCCTTCCCTCTATGGCTGTGTATACATAGATAGCTGTCAGTCACTGACTGAGGACAAGGAGACGGTCCTATCAGTGACTGACAGCCTTCCCTCTATGACTGTGTATACAGAGATAGCTGTATGGAGGAGGAGGTCCTATCAGTGATGAAAGCATTCCCTCTATGACTGTGTATACAGAGATAGCTGTATGGAGGAGGCGGTCCTATCAGTGATTGACAGCCTTCCCTCTATGACTGTGTAAACAGAGGTAGCTGTATGGAGGAGGAGGTCCTATCAGTGACTGACAGCCTTCCCTCTATGACTGTGCATACAGAGATAGCTATATGGAGGAGGAGGTCCTATCAGTGACTGACAGCCTCCCCTCTATGACTGTGTATACAGAGATAGCTGTATGGAGGAGGAGGTCCTATCAGTAACTGACAGCCTTCCCTCTATGACTGTGTATACAGAGATAGCTGTATGGAGGAGGTGGTCCTATCAGTGACTGACAGCCTCCCCTCTATGACTGTGTATACAGAGATAGCTGTATGGAGGAGGAGGTCCTATCAGTGATGACAGCCTTCCCTCTATGACTGTGTATACAGAGATAGCTGTATGGAGGAGGAGGTCCTATCAGTGACTGACAGTCTTCCCTCTATGACACTGTATACAGAGATAGCTGTATGGAGGAGGAGGTCCTATCAGTGACTGACAGCCTTCCCTCTATGACTGTGTATACAGAGATAGCTGTCAGTCACTGACTGAAGACAAGGAGACGGTCCTATCAGTGATTGACAGCCTTCCCTCTATGACTGTGTATACAGAGATAGCTGTCAGTCACTGACTGAGGACAAGGAGACGATCCTATCAGTGATTGACAGCCTTCCCTCTATGACTGTGTATACAGAGATAGCTGTCAGTCACTGACTGAAGACAAGGAGACGGTCCTATCAGTGACTGACAGCCTTCCCTCTATGACTGTGTATACAGAGGTAGCTGTATGGAGGAGGAGGTCTTATCAGTGATGACAGCCTTCTCTCTATAACTGTGTATACAGAGATAGCTGTATAGAGGAGGAGGTCCTATCAGTGACTGACAGCCTTCCCTCTATGACTGTGTATACAGAGATAGCTGTATGGAGGAGGAGGTCCTATCAGTGACTGACAGCCTTCCCTCTATGACTGTGTATACAGAGATAGCTGTATGGAGGAGGAGGTCCTATCAGTGATTGACAGCCTTCCCTCTATGACTGTGTATACAGAGATAGCTGTCAATCACTGACTTAAGACAAGGAGACAGTCCTATCAGTGACTGACAACCTTCCCTCTATGACTGTGTATACCGAGATAGCTGTCAGTCACTGACTGAGGACAAGGAAACGGTCCTATCAGTGACTGACAGCCTTCCGTCTATGGCTGTGTATACAGAGATAGCTGTGAGTCAATGACTGAGGACAAGGAGACTGTCCTATCAGTGACTGACGGCCTTCCATTTATGACTGTGTATACAGAGATAGCTGTCAGTCGCTGACTGAAGACAAGTAGACGGTCCTATCAGTGACTGACAGCCTTCCCTCTATGGCTGTGTATACAGATATAGCTGTCAGTCACTGACTAAAGACAAGTAGACGGTCCCATCAGTGACTGACAGCCTTCCCTCTATGACTGTGTATACAGTGATAGCTGACAGTCACTGAATGAGGACAAGGAGACGGTCCTATCAGTGACTGACAGCCTTCCTTCTATGACTGTGTATACACAGATAGCTGTCACTGACTGAAGACAAGGAGGTGGTCCTAACAGTGACTGACAGCCTTCCCTCTATGACTGTGTATACAGAGATAGCTGTCAATCACTGACTGAAGACAATGAGACGGTCCTATCAGTGATTGACAGCCTTCCCTCTATGACTGTGTATACAGAGATAGCTGTCAGTCACTGACTGAAGACAAGGAGACGGTCCTGTCAGTGATTTACAGCCTTCCCTCTATGACTGTGTATACAGAGATAGCTGTCAGTCACTGACTGAAGACAAGGAGAAGGTCCTATCAGTGACTGACAGCCTTCCCTCTATGACTGTGTATACAGAGATGGCTGTCAGTCCCTGACTGAGGACAAGGAGATGGTCCTATCAGTGATTGACAGCCTTCCTTCTATGACTGTGTATACAGAGATAGCTGTATGGAGGAGGAGGTCCTATCAGTGATTGACAGCCTTCCCTCTATGACTGTGTATACAGAGATAGCTGTATGGAGGAGGAGGTCCTATCAGTGACTGACAGCCTCCCCTCTATGACTGTGTGTAGAGTGATAGCTGTCAATCACTGACTGAAGACAAGGAGACGGTCCTATCAGTGATTGACAGCCTTCCCTCTATGACTGTGTATACAGAGATAGCTGTCAGTCACTGACTGAGGACAAGTAGACGTTCCAATCAGTGACTGACAGCCTTCCCTCTATGGCTGTGTATATAGAGATAGCTGTCAGTCACTGACTAAAGACAAGTAGACGGTCCCATCAGTGACTGATAGCCTTCCCTCTATGACTGTGTATACAGAGAAAGCTGTCAGTCACTGACTGAAGACAAGGAGACGATCCTATCAGTGACTGACAGCCTTCCCTCTATGACTGTGTATACAGAGAAAGTTGACAGTCACTGACTGAGGACAAGGAGACGGTCCTATCAGTGACTGACAGCCTTCCCTCTATGACTGTGTATACAGAGATAGCTGTCAATCACTGACTCAGGATATGGAGACAGTCCTACCAGTGATTGACAGCCTTCCCTCTATGACTGTGTATACAGAGATAGCTCTCGGTCACTGACTTATGACAAGGAGACGGTCCTATCAGTGATGACAGCCTTCCCTCTATGACTGTGTATACAGAGATAGCTGTATGGATGAGGAGATCCTATCAGCGACTGACAGCCTTCCCTCTATGACTGTGTATACAGAGATAGCTGTCAGTCACTGACTGAGGACAAGGAGACGGTCCTATCAGTGATTGACAGCCTTCCCTCTATGACTGTGTATACAGAGATAGCTGTCAGTCACTGACTAAAGACAAGGAGACGGTCCTATCAGTGACTGACAGCCTTCCCTCTATGACTGTGTATACAGAGATAGCTGTCAGTCGCTGACTGAAGACAAGTAGACGGTCCTATCAGTGATTGACAGCCTTCCCTCTATGACTGTGTATACAGTGATAGCTGTCAGTCACTGAATGAGGACAAGGAGACGGTCCTATCAGTGACTGACAGCCTTCCTTCTATGACTGTGTATACACAGATAGCTGTCACTGACTGAAGACAAGGAGGTGGTCCTAACAGTGACTGACAGCCTTCCCTCTATGACTGTATATACAGAGATAGCTGTCAATCACTGACTGAGGACAAGGAGGAGGTCCTATCAGTGATTGACAGCCTTCCCTCTATGACTGTGTATACAGAGATAGCTGTCAATCACTGACTGAAGACAAGGAGACGATCCTATCAGTGATTGACAGCCTTCCCTCTATGACTGTGTATACAGAGATAGCTGTATGGAGGAGGAGGTCCTATCAGTGATTGACAGCCTGCCCTCTATGACTGTGTATACAGAGATAGCTGTATGGAGGAGGAGGTCCTATCAGTGACTGACAGCCTTCCCTCTATGGCTGTGTATACAGAGATAGCTGTATGGAGGAGGAGGTCCTATCAGTGACTGACAGCCTTCCCTCTATGACTGTGTATACAGAGATGGCTGTCAGTCACTGACTGAAGACAAGGAGGAGGTCCTATCAGTGACTGACAGCCTTCCCTCTATGGCTGTGTATACAGAGATAGCTGTCAGTCACTGACTGAAGACAAGGAGATGGTCCTATCAGTAACTGACAGCCTTCCCTCTATGACTGTATACAGATATAGCTGTCAGTCACCGACTAAAGACAAGTAGACGGTCCCATCAGTGACTGACAGCCTTCCCTCTATGACTGTGTATACAGAGATAGTTGTCAGTCACTGACTGAGGACAAGGAGACGGTCCTATCAGTGATTGACAGCCTTCCCTCTATGACTGTGTATACAGAGATAGCTGTCAGTCAACGACTAAGGACAAGGAGACGGTCCCATAAGTGATTGACAGCCTTCCCTCTATGACTGTCTATACAGAGATAGCTGTCAATCACTGACTGAAGACAAGGAGGAGGTCCTATTAGTGATTGACAGCCTGCCCTCTATGACTGTGTATACAGAGATAGCTGTCAATCACTGACTGAAGAAAAGGAGGCGGTCCTATCAGTGACTGACAGCCTCTCCTCTATGACTGGGTATACAGAGATAGCTGTCAATCACTGATAGCTCCGCCTCCTGGACTTCAAAGCTCAGAATGAGCCGGAATATAATTGAATAAATTATAAGTTATACTAAATCTTTTCCGATACAACTATACATCAATCTGCTCAGCTCACTTGCTCTATAACATGCTGCCTGCAGGTTATTTTGCATTTTCCTGGTGACAGGTTCCCTTTAACATAATAATTTTTAAAGTTAGCTGTGATTTTGTAATGTATTTCTATTAGCTTTATTACTCCTATCTTCTGTTCTTGGTTGTGGTCACATGACCATATCCGTGCAACTCTATCTTATTTCATGTGATGTTATGTCTATGGGTGTGTCAAAGCAGCAAAAGATGCAGTGATAGGAGAGTGTCTGTGTAACTAGCTGGGTAGGAGGAGCTATAAACTGGCTGGGTATTGTTAGGGGCGGTGCTGGAGCTGTGACAGAGAAAGGAGAAGTGCATCATGGGTTTGGTTGGATCCTATTACAGGAAGTGTTACATATAGGATGGAAACAAACCAAAGGTATTTGTCTACATAGTAAAAATGGGTCAGGAGAGTCCAAACTGAAAAAGAAAAAGAATCGGGAAGATGTACAGGTGGTGAGCATCTACATGAGCATATCTGTTAAAAACCATGGTAACACACCTTTAACCACTTCAGTCCCCCTAGCTTAAACACCCTTAATGACCAGGCCACTTTTTACAATTCTGCACTACGCTACTTTCACCGTTTATTGCTCCGTCATGCAGCTTACCATCCAAATGAATTTTACCTCCTTTTCTTCTCACTAATAGAGCTTTCATTTGGTGGTATTTCATTGCTGCTGACATTTTTACTTTTTTTGCCATTAATCAAAAATGACCGAAATTTTTGCAAAAAAATGACATTTTTCACTTTCTGTTGTAATTTTTTTTTTTTTAAAACTACATTTCTATATAAATTTTTCTCTAAATTTATTGTTCTACATGTATTTGATAAAAAAAAGAATAAGTGTATATTTATTGGTTTGGGTAAAAGTTATAGCGTTTACAAACTATGGTGCAAAAAAGTGAATTTCCGCATTATGAAGCAGCTCTGACTTTCTGAGCACCTGTCATGTTTCTTCAGGTGCTAGAATGCCAGGATAGTATAAATACCCCCCAAATGACACCATTTTAGAAAGAAGACACCCCAAAGTATTCGCGGAGGGGCATGGTGAGTTCATGTATGATTTTATTTTTTTTCACAAGTTAGCGGAAAATGACACTTTCTGAGGAAAAAAAATAATAAAGTTTCCATTTCTACTAACTTCTGGCAAAAAAAATAAAAATCTCCCACTGACTCACTATGCCCCTCAGTGAATACCTTGTCTACTTTCCAAAATTGGGTCATTTGTGGGGTGTGTTTACTGTTCTGACATTTTGGCCGGGGCTAAATTGTGAGCATCCCTGTAAAACCTAAAGGTACTCGTTGGAATTTGGGCCCCTTTGCACACCCAGGCTGCAAAAAAGTGTCACTCATGTGGTATCGCCGTACTCAGAAGAAGTAGGGCAATGTGTTTTGGGGTGTATTTTTACATATACCCATGTTGGGTGGGATAAATATCTCTGTAAACTGACAACTTTGTATAAAAAAAATTTAAAAGTTGTCGTTTACAGAGATATTTCTCACACCCAGCATGGGTATATGTAAAAATACACCCCAAAACACATTACCCTACTTCTCCTGAGTACGGTGATACCACATGTGTGACACTTTTTTGCAGCCTGGGTGCGCAAAGGGGCCCGAATTCCAATGAGTACCTTTAGAATTTCACTGGGCATTTTTCACTGGGCATTTTTACTTCTCCTGAGTACGGCGATACCACATGAGTGACACTTTTTTGCAGCCAAGATGCGCAAAGGGGGTGAATAATAGCCTGGACAGAGGAGCGGCTGTGGATGTAGTATTTCTGGATTTTATAAAGGCTTTTGATATTGTCCCTCATAGACGTTTAATAGATAAAGTAAGGTCTAGAGGCTTGGAAAGTATAGTTTGTAATTGGATTGAAAACTGGCTGAAGGATTGTGTCCAGAGAGTTGTGGTCAATGATTCCTATTCAGAATGGTCCCGGGTTATAAGTGGTGTACCCCAAGGTTCAGTGCTGGGTCCTCTATTATTTAATTTATTTATTAATGATATCGAGGACAGGATTAATAGCACCATTTCTATTTTTGCAGATGACACTAAGCTGTGTAGTACTGTGTAGTCTATGGAAGATGTCCATAACATACAAGCTGATTTGAACACTCTGAGTGATTGGGCACCGACTTGGCAAATGAGGTTCAATGTGAATAAATGTAAAATTATGCATCTTGGTAGAAATAATCTCTGTGCTTTATATGTTCTAGGGGATGTAACAACAGGAGAGTCACTTATAGAGAAGGATTTGGGTGTCCTTGTAGATGGTAGATTAAATAACAGCATACAACGTCAATCAGCTGTATTAAACAAGGCATGGACTCGCGGGGCAGGGATGTAATACTACCACATTACAAAGCATTGGTACTGCCTTATCTGGAATATGCAGTTCAGTTCTGGGCACCAGTCCACAGAAAGGATGCTTCGCAGCTGGAAAAAGTACAGAGGAGAGCGACTAAACTGATAAGGAGCATGGAGGGTTTTAGTTATTAAGAAAGATTAAAAGAATTGAATTTATTGAGAAGAGACATCTAAGGGGGGACATGACTAACCCATACAAATATATAAATGGGCCATACAAAAAATACGGTGAAAAACTGTTCCATGTTATGCCCTCAAAAGACAAGGGAGCACTGCCTCCGACTGGAGAAGAAAAAGTTCAGTCTCCAGAAGAGTCCAAACTTCTTTACTGTAAGAACTGTGGAATAGACTTCCTCAGGACGTGGTCACAGCAGGAACAGTGGACAGTTTTAAAAAGGTTTTAGATGAGTTCTTAAAAGAAAATGACATTAATGCTTATGAAAACGTGTAGAAATATGAGTCTCACTTCCTTCTGGGATTCGTTTACCTACCTATCCCTTGGTTGGTTGAACTTGATGGACTTATGTCTTTTTTAAACCGTATTAACTATGTAACTATGTAACTGTTAAATAGTTACATTGTACCCTATTACAAAGTCTGCTAACAACAATATATGGAACTATAAACAACTTAAAAAAACATACCGGGACTATAAGTGAATAACGTAAAAAAAATATTCTTTGTGTTTATTCTTCTAAAGTTTAAGCCATCGAACGAAAGCTCTACTTCATATGTCTTCAAACATCTGTAAAAGAACCAAGAATAAAATAAGTGCAAAAAGTTATAATTAATCATCTTTTAGTATACATAAAATATTAAATGATGCAAAATATTAATAAAGTTAATAAAAAAACTCTGATAATTTGAAATGTGTACATACCGTGTTACTACATATGCATCACTCCACACAACTGTTACTTGTCCTCTAAAAAGAGGAATAATATTAAGTCCAGTAACCTTAGAACAAAAAAAATGATTGGTTATACTTTAACACTTTTCTCTTATGTTTGTCTCCCTTCCCCCATACAGTACATGTCAACTCCTGTCTATATACCTTCTTAGGGCACATGGACGTCATAAAAGTAGGGTCTCACAATTGCAGTGGTAAAGTGATATTATGTAACAATAGCAGAACACAACAGCAATGTGGTTTGGGTTCCTTATATGTGGTCTTACAGTCTGAGAATGTTGGATAGAAGGAAGGCTTGCACCATTGATTCAATGAAAATACCTCAAAACATTTTTGTTACAGACATGGTAAACTAGATAAAAACGTAGTGTAAACAACCTTATGATATAAAGCTTGCTTGACCAAATGTTTTACTTCGAAAAAGGAACCCATAGTTGGGGAGGCAGGAACTGGTACTCTCACCTTTCCAGGAGGAGATTGAGGTTGTTCACATATATGAACAAGAAGCACTGAAGGAACTGGAAGTTCTACTTTCAGAACCATATCACCATCTTTAGGGAATGCAATGGGTCTTTTTATGACCGGATCCTTAAAACAGAGTCAAGAGACATAAGGACAAATGTATTCATAATATGTATCATACATCACAATCCGTTAAAAGAAGTCTGTCAGCAGTTTTGACAATGCAAAACTGATAACAGTGCTAGGAAGGGAAAGAGCAGGACAAAGATATGTATTATTCTGCCAAATACAACTCCTACAATTGCACTGGAGGCAGGGCTTCACTCTGAAGTGATATCTGCATTGAGCTGCTTCACAGCCCCTTCCTTTCTGCTCTGAGTGACAGCTGTAGTGGTCACCTGGTTGGATACTACAGCTGTCAGTCAGAGCAGAGGGGAGGGGCTGTGAGCAGCTCAATGCAGAGGGAACTTCACAGTGACGCTTTGGTGGGAGCAGAATCTAGTAGAATAAAAGTTCATATTCACACTACAACTCATGGTATGTTTGAACTGCTCACTTAAGCTCCTATGTAGTGCTGTCAGCAGTTTAGCACTCCCTTTAAACATCCAAATATACCAAAAACATTTTATCTTCTTTCCTCTGTTAAACTTAGAGGTCACAGAAGATGTGATTGCATCTCACAGGACGTTACAGGAAAAAATATAATTATTATTACCTTAAATTTCATGACTCCATCAGCCTTTCCTGTCAAGGTACCCTTTCAACTGCCCTCTGTTTCCCTACACAATGTACTATATTGATCAAGGAGACTTTAGTCACTATGGTAGGGACTTTTTATACAAAAATATATCAGTGCTATGTGCACATACACTGAGGTCCTAGTCTCATAAATATTAAAGGGGTTTTCGGGGATTTTGATACTGATGACCTATCCTCAGGATAGGTCATCAGTATCTCATCAGTGGGGGTCCTAAGCGTGATACCAAGCAGAGCGGCTATACAATATAAGGTGCTGTGCTTGGTAAGCTGTGAGCGCCAATGCCTTCTCAAACAGCTGATCAGCAGGGGTACCAGGTGTCGGACCACCACCAATCAGATACTGATGATCTATCAGTATAGATCATCAGTATCAAAATCCCTGAAAACCCCTTTAAATGCTACCAGTTCAGACCTAAGAGCACATTTGTTAAGTACCATTTAAAGGGGTATTCCAGTTTCACAATATAAGATTGGTGAGGGTCTGACTCTTGGCACCCCCACAAATCAGTTATTTTAGGGGACCTTGGCACTCGTTCAAGCGCTGTGTCCACTTCAGTGTTTACCTGCACACCATATAAGTCGCAGCAGTCTAGTGGAATTACTGCATTTCATCCCATTCACTTCAATAGGACATGAAACTGTAATTAACTTGCACCACTATTGCAATGCAGATGGTATGCAGGTAAATAATGAAGAGGATGCAGTGGTATCACAAGTCCCCTTCAAACAGCTGATCCTTGGGGTTGCATGGAGCATCAGACTCCCCACCGATTTGATATTGATGACCTATCCTGAAGAAAGGGCATCAATATTATGAAACGGAATACCCTTTTAAAAACATTATCATAGATAGTCATACAGAAGCATACAAAGGCTGTTAAATGGTTTTACCTCCATATCACGTATGAGCTTAAATTCTTCAACAGAAGGAAAATCTGGACTTCCTGTCTTTTGCCATTCCAAAAATGGGTTTGTTAACATGTTATCCATGTAGTATGTTACATACACAAGATCTGAGGAACAGAGGAAGGTTTCAGACTGGTAACCAAATAAATGATTTCGAGTCATAGCAAAAAAGAAATTCTAAAGAGGATCTGTCTGCTCCTCTGTGTTTTAGTAAATACTTGTGTTCCTCATAAAATAATAGGAATTCTGAACTATCTTTTCTCTGATGTGCCATTGCTCCAGGAAATGTATGAATAAGGGTCCATTTACACGCCCATGGTGTATTGCGGATCCGCAATACACCAGGCCGCACATGGCCGGCACTAAGTAGAGAAGTCCTATTCTTGTCTGCAGCTGTTTTCTTGCGGAGCTGCGGGCCGGAAGTTTGGGGCCGTGCTCCGGAAATGCGGATGCGGAGAGCACATAGTGTGCTTTCTGCATCCATTCCGTCCCCGTAGAGAATGAATGTGTCCGCACCCATTCCGCAGAATTGTGGAACGGGTGCGGACCACTATCACGGACGTGTGAATGGACCCCAAACTGGAACTTGGGTGGGTGCCTCCACAGTCTGACGCCGTCAGCACCGGCTAAACAGTATTGGATTGTGAAGTAAATGACTCCTTTAACAAGGGGAATAGTCGCACCCAGTAGCCTTCATCATTTTACTTAAATAGGTTTGTTAATATAGAATTAATGTATACGTTTAATTGCCAACAAAAAAAATCATTAAAGGAGGACGAAGATTGTAATATTCATGGAAAATCCTTGACCCAGCCCCTCTTATCCACTGTTTCCGAGCAGTTGTGGTGCTGGAAGTCACACCAGAACTACGCAGCTCCTTTCATTGTGTAGTGGACAGAGCTGGTTACTGTAGAGCTGCTCCGTTTAATATGAATGGGAGAAGCACTGCAATAATCAGCACTGTCCACTATACAATGGATGGAGCTATGTAGTTTGAGCACCAGAGCCACTCAGAAACAGCTGATCTGAAAGGGTGCTGGGTGTCAGAACCCTGTTGATCAGATGCTAATGGCCTATCTTGAGGATAGCAATCAATATCAAAATCCTGGAATACCCCTTTAAATTCAAACTTACCTGCTCCACACTGTCCTGGTCTTATGCCCTGTCCCGACTTCTAGCCATGGGCATGGTCACATGCACTGCTCCAGACAATGACTGGCTTCAGCGGTGACATGCTGCATGTGGTCACATCCCCGCTGAAGCCGGTTATTGGCTGGACCAGTGGATTAGACCATGTCTATCCAGAAGTAAACAGTGCTGGGAACGGAAGATGGAGGCAGCATGAAGCAGGCAAGTATGAATCTTCTGTTTCAAGAGCATGCTGCGAACACTTGATAAAAAAACTATTATTACTGGAAAACCCCTTTCAAGGGTCGGGAATGGGGATAATGTAGTTCATCTGTGATCATTTTCTCCATGTTATTGTTACTAGAGCCTTAATGCTCTTTGTCACCTTTTGACTTTGGAAAATTCGTCAGATTCAAAGTTACAAAATTGATGTCAGTAGATGTTCTGTTATCATCTGAAGCATACACGACTATGGTTGACTGCCAGCTATCAGTCTGATCTCTATTCTTTGGTTCATGCACACTTGCTATGACTCCAACAGTACTGTAGTTACTGGATGCATCCAAGTCCCAAACCATGTAAGTGGAAACCTGTGTTTCTCCTGTAAAACATTAAACGTGCCTTTATTACTAAGGGTAGACGTTTATTAACTATAATATTGGTCCTCAGATGTAGTCTTAAATTTCTGTAAAGTTACATATCTTAAGACTAAATGAAACATAACATATAAACAACTTGCATCAACATATTTTACTTTAGTTTAAAATGGAGTTGAATAAACTAACCTTGCTCTAAAAACAGTATTAGTGTCCTTGACATTATGTACAGAGTCTAGGAAGCTGGTGTGGAGAGAGTTGGTAAAGAGGTTAGAGGCAGGGCCAAGGGAAGCGGGAAGGGCATCCCCCAGCTCAAGGCTGCACCTACCATTTGGCAAGTGTAGGAGGTGGAAAACCTATAATCTGGATCAATAAGGACCACATATGTACCAACAAAAACCTACAAAAAGCATGTGTGTAACTCACATATAAATATAAGTAATCAGTAATACTCAGTCAAACACTAATGATTACCAAAAATGTAGCTTTATTGAAAATTTACCATTAAAAAACACACATATGGAGTCTTTCATGGAACAGAATGGAAAAAATAGTCAGACGAGGGGTACTAGGAAAGGGGCTAGTACATAACATGTAAATAAATAAGTAAAAATTCACCAGTTTCCATTTTATGGTCACGTGTTGCTGCAAGCATAAGATAAAATAAAGTGCAGGGCCCAATAGAAGTTGGTTCTACAAAGCTGTAAAGACACTGTGTTGGCAGCGGTCATAGGCAATGATGTAAATAATGTTGCCATATAAGGGGACCCAGCATGAAGGTATTCCTATACAAATCAATAAGGGCCTAGACCAAACAATGCAGCATTCAGGTAAAAACACACATAGCCATATAATGGATCAAACAACATTCAGAATAATTGCATAAATACGAAGCCTGGTGGCGAAACGCGTTGGGTAGGTGAGGAGACACTGGGAAGGGGGCAGCTCATGTTCATGCATTTATTTATACAATTATTCTGAATGTTGTTTGATCTATTATATGGCTATGTGTGTTTTTACCTGCATGCTGCATTGTCTAGTCTAGGCCCCTATTGATTTGTATAGGAATCCCTTCATGCTGGGTCCTCTTATATGGCAACATTATTTACATCATTGCCTATGACCACTGCCTAACACAGTGTCTTTACAGCTTTTTAGAACCAACTTCTGTTGGGCCCTGCATTGCACTTTATTTTATCTTATGCTTGCAGCAACACGTGACCATACAATGTAAACTGGTGATTTTTTTCTTATTTATTTACATGTTATGTACAAGCCCCCTTCCTAGTACCCCTCGTCTGACTATTTTTTCCATTCTGTTCCATGTGAGACTCCATGTGTGTTTTTTAATGGTAAATTTTCAATAAAGCTACGTTTTTGGTAATCATTAGTGTTTGACTGAGTATTACTGAATACTTATATTTATATGTGGGTTACACACATGCTTTTTGTAAGTGTAGGAGTTGGCTCCTTCAGCATCATAATGTGGGTGGCAATATCGTTCATGCTTGCCCCTGACACTTAAGGTGGATTTGGGCGGCCAGATAATCGGGTAGATTATCGGGAACAAGTGTTCACAGGAATCTGCCGGTGCAGCCGGTCACCCGATGAGTGAACAAAACACTTGTTTATCAGAAGATCCTGTCGGTTGTGCAGGCACCTAAACGGGCAGCCGACTGTTGAGAAGGAATACTTCCTTTTAGACAATCGGCTGCTCCTCAGTCCGTCTAAATCCACATTTAGGGTAGGAGTTTGATTCAGTACACAGTTATTCCCTCCTCCTGTCCCCTCAATCTGTCTGTCTGTCTATCTATATATATATATCTGTGTAATCATATATTTCTTCTATAATGGACATACATTTATAAGATAGTGTGAGGCAGTGGCGGGCCTCATATATGATTAACCTCATATAGAATTAACCCCAAACGTACCTAATAACGCCAGCAAACCCATTACAGTTAGCACTGGTTTTCTCACCATCTGGACATGTGGGGGCTTAGTGTTGTTCATCTGGAATCTTGCTGTCAGTGTCCTCTGAGTAAAGTAGTGAGGGTAATAGTTCATGAAGGCATTATCGTTACTTAGCAAGCTGTAGTTCATGGTGAGGTTTCCATCTGAACTCATAAAATCCAGGTGCTGATTTATTATCTAGATGCAAATGATAGAGTCAAAGTAGAGCAGAAGCAAAAAATACTGGATATTTAATTAACACCTAACTTATTGTGTAAAAGGGTCATGTGAATAACTCCCATTGTATGTTAAATAACTATAATGACGGCAAAGCTGCATTATCATTATGAATTTCACCACACCAGAGCCAGAAGATTCCGCAGAGACCCAATTATGAGACCTATTACTCTTAGGGGGTATTCACACAACCACATCCGTTTTGAGGTCCACAAATCGCACCGGCCATGTGCATCCCACATTTTCCCCTTCAGCAGGTCCCAAGCTACGTAACAAATGCAAAACACTAAATGTGGGGCTGTGGAACTGACATACAGATGTGGACAGCATACCACATTCACACCACCATATCCATTTTGAGATCTGCAAAACAGATACATGTGCATCCTACATTTTCCCCTTCCTCAGGTCCCGCACTATAGAACAAATGCCTATTTTTGCCCCATTGAAATGAATAGGTCCACATCCGATCTGCAAAAAATGTGGCTCAGATGTACGGTCGTGTGAATGGACCATCTACACTTTTCTACTATCAACCAATAATCCAGAATACCCATATGTACCGTTATGCTGTATATCAGAAGGGTAAATTCTTCTTACTGAAGAAGTTAGTGAATTGTGCCTATGGTGGCATACTGTACAGTACAGGCATACTATATTTCCGTATGTATTTCTGCATTCTATGAACCGATGCTATCCATAGATACTAAACTCCACTATTGTTAATCCTTTAGTAGGATTACTTGTCTGCTAATCAGATGAAAATAATCTTAATACTATGGTACTGGCCTTCTCCTTAAGGAGATAAAATTCTTACCCTACAGTTCACATCTGATTCAGAATACACATGCACTCATGCATTTTTAATTTACATGTGACCTTTCCTGCGTAATTTTGACACGTTTTTGCAATGATTATATAATTATTTTTGTTAAAATGACAGTAAAATATGTTAGGATAGGTCATCAGTATCTGATCGGTAGGGTCCAACTCCCAGAATCCTTGCCGATCAGCTATTTGCAGAGACTGTGGTGCTCCATAAATGCTGCACCTCAGGGGCGTTACTAGGTTAAAACATTCGGGGCTTGGGCCCCTGATGTTTTGTCCCAGGCCCCGAATGTCCTGCCTTCCAGCTAGATACAACTGTATTGCTGTCCTCAGGAAGGCAATACAATTAAATCTAATGCACTGGAAGATCTGAAGGACCTGTTATGACATCACAGGTCATGTGATCAGTGCTAAATGCAGTAGCCGAAAAGGACCTGCGATGATGTCACCATCATGTGACCAATGCAGGAGAAGACAGCAATGAAGAGGAGAAGACCTGGGGGAAGAAGCTGTGGTGAGGTCTGCTACATGAGGAGAGGTAAGTGAAGGGAGAGGCAGAGCAATGCTGGGAGTTGTGGTTATTTAACTGGGACTGTGTGTTTGGGCTGAAGGGAGGGAAGTTATTTACATGGAACTGTGTGTTGGAGGTAGCTGGGGAGGGGATAATATTATTTACATGGGACTGTATGTTGATGGTGGCTGTAGGAGGGAGCAATGTAATTTACATGGGATTGTATGTTGGAGGGGGCTGGGAGAGGGAGTGATGTTATTTACATGGGACTATATGTTGATGGCAGCTGTGGGAGGGAGTGATGTTTACTTACATGGGACTAAATGTTGAGAGGGCAATTATGCTATTTACATGGGACTGAATGTTGAGGGGGTGATGTTTACATGGGATTGCATGTTGGAGGCAGCTGGGGAGGGGGTGATATTTACTTTGGTCTGTATGTTGAAGGCGGCTGGGGAGGAGGTGATGTTATTTAATCGGACTGTATTTTGGAGGGGACTGTAGATAGAGAGGGATGTTATTTACATGGGACTGGACTGCATATAGGAGGGGGCTGGAGAGATGGTGTGATGTTATTTACATGGGGTTCTATGGCGGAGGGAGGGGAATTGTGTTATTTACACAGAACTATATCTTGGAGGGGCTGAAGGAAGGGGAGTGATGTTATTTACATGGGACTGTATGTTATAGAAGACTAAGGAAGATATGTTATTTATATATAGAACTGTATTTTGGAGGGGGCAGGAGAAATGGTGTGATATTATTTACATGGGACTGTATAGAGGAGGGAAAAATATAACTACAGGGGGCAGTATAAATACTGGGGGCACTGTAGGGGTATTATAAATCCAGGAGACATTATAGGCATCTTATTATTACTGGGGGCTATAAAGGAGGGACTTATATATCCGCCTTATTTCTACTAAGAGCACTACGGGGGGTCTTGTTACTACTGATGGGGTCTGTAAAGAGCTTTATTACCACTGGGGGAACAATAGGGGGAGCCTTAATAGTACTGGGGGCTCTGTGAGGGTATTATTAATACTGGAGGCACTCTTGGGGAGCATTATCACTGTTGGGGGAACTGTAGGGGGAGTATTACTAATGAGGGCACTCTAGAAGGCAATTACTATTGGTGGGACTTTGAGGAGCGCTATTACTATGGGGAAACTATCTGTATGGCACTATTATTTCTTCAGGATACTTTTTGGGGGTATTGGGGGGCACAGTGAGCAGCAGGATATAGATGATTACACTCACCGGTAATTACTTTTCCATGAGTCCATGACAGCACCCTTGAGAGAGCCCGCCTCCAACCGGACAGGAAACAGGAACTTCAATTGGGAAGCTTCATAAGGCAGGATCCAGCCTCTATTCCTCAGTCGTCTACAAGAAACATGTCCTGCAAAATATTCCTCTTTTTTTTTTTTTTTTTTTGTATATATATATATATTTATTTATTTTTTTTTTTTTTTTTTTTTTTTTTTTTTTTTTTTTTTTTTTTTTTTTTTTCCCATTACCAGGTTGCCATTACACTATATATATATAAATTTATATATCTCCCCTTTTTTTTTTTTTTTTTTTTTTGGGGGGGGAATAAAGACGGGTGCTGTCATGGACTCATGGAAAAGTAATTACCGGTGAGTGTAATCATCTATTTCCCTTACGCCATGACAGCACCCTTGAGAGATGACTAGACTAGTAATCCTTTAGGGAGGGATCACGGAACTCAGGACTTTCCTACCATAGGACAGTTGGCTCTTGCCATCCAGATCTAATCTGTAATGGCGGAAAAGGTACAGGGAGACTTCCAGGTAGCCGCCCTACAGATCTGCTCTAAAGATGCTTCTGCTCTCTCTGCCCAAGAGGCGGAGACCGCCCTAGTTGAATGAGCACCAAAACCCAAAGGACAAGGAATGTCCTTAGATTTATAAGCCAGGGAAATAGCAGAGATGATCCATCTGGAAAGGGTTCTAGATGTAACCTTACTACCTTTGTTTCTACCGGAAAATTGAACAAACAGCCTAGAGGATTTTCTCCAAGGTTTCGTGACTTCCAAATATCTCAGAATACATCTTCTGACATCAAGACAATGCCAATCCTTCTCACTCGCATTCTTGGGGTTCTGACAGAGGGAAGGAAGAACAATATCCTGAGACCTGTGGAAGAAAGAAACAACCTTGGGAAGGAAAGCCGGGACTGGTTTTAGTATAATTCTGTCTTCCAAAATCTTAGTGTAAGGGGGAGAGGTAGACAGGGCTGAAATCTCACCCACTCTTCTAGCAGTGACTGACTGATTGAGACACCATTCCCCCTGATTCAGATGTCTCCTGCTCAGGTAATCTGCTGTTACATTTTCCGTCCCTTTTAGGTGTACAGCTTTTAACATTGGAATGGAGGGAATTATGATTTTGAAAATTTCTTCCGTTAAGGCCATAAGTTCTCTTGATCTTGTTCCCCCTTGTTTGTTGAGGTATGCGACAACCGTGGTGTTGTCTGAAAATATTTTTACTTTTTTCCCTTTTATTTTTGGAAAGAAAATTTTTAAGGCTAGATAGACGGCTCTTAATTCCCTCATGTTCTGTGATTCGTTTCTTTCTTGTATGGACCAAGTCCCCTGAGCTACTGCGTCTTGACAGAACGCCCCCCAACCAGTCGGACTTGCGTCCGTTGTAACAGAGATGTCTTCCTGCAGATCCCATTGAAGACCCTGGGACAGGTTCTCCGGTTTCAGCCACCATTGGAGAGACTGGATGACTTCTGGGGAGGTGAAGGCGACTTTCTAGTGGACGGAGGCTCCCTTGCCAAACATCCAGAATCTGCCACTGTAGTCTCCGGGAGTTCAACAATGCCCAGTTTACTGCCGGAATTGAAGCCGTCATCCTTCCTAGGACCGCCATGCCTTGTCGGATAGTCCTGTTGTCTGTTGTCATCAGAGAACGAATCTCTTCTTGAAGTCTGAGAATTTTTGGTTGGGGAAGTAGACATCGCTGATTTACAGAGTCCAGTATCAGACCTAAAAACATGCAAGATTTTGAGGGAACTAGGTTCGATTTTTTCCAATTTATTTCCCATCCCAGTTTTCCTAGAATTTCTAACACCAATCTGACCTGACAAGCCATGCTGGCGTCTGAGACCGTTACAATCAAAATGTCGTCTAGGTAGGGGACAGTTAAAATGTCCCTTTCCTTACATGCGCCATTACCTCTGCCATAACCTTGGTGAATAATCGGGGAGCCTGGGCCAACCCGAATGGAAGAGCCCTGTACTGAAAATGTAGAATGTCTGTTCCCGTAGAAACAGCAATCCTTAGGTACTTTTGAAAGTCTGGATGAATTGGGATGTGATAATACGCATCTCTTACGTCTAAGGTTGTCATCACACAGTTCGGGAACAAATATTTTATGGTGGACTGAACAGATTCCATCCTGAATTTTTGTATTTTAAATACTGGTTCAGAAGTTTTAGGTTTATGATCATCCTGTAGGACTTGTCTGGTTTGGGAACCAGAAACAGGGACGAATAAAACCCTCTTCCCTTTCTGATTCTGGAACCTGTATCAGGACCTTCTTCTCTAGCAGAGAAAAAAGCTCCGTTTTTAATGCCAGATCCTTCTTGGACCCGGGTCTGAGAAAAGTGATTTTCATTCTCTCCGGAGGGAGAGAGGCAAACTCGAGACGGAACCCATCTTTTATGATGCTCCGAATCCAAGGGCTTGCGGAAATATCTTCCCAAGCCTCTAGAAAATGAGAAAGCCTTCCTCCCACCGGAAAAAAACCGTCATTGCTGAGTAGACTTCTGCCGACTGTTGGGCTGGGAATTAAATAAGAACCCTTTTTCCTTTCTAGACTTATTATCCCTCCAATATTTTCTCTTTTTCTGCTGAAAGTTCTCTCTACGGTCGCGCCGAAAAAACTGTCTTTTCTTCTCTGGTTTAACTAAAGGAAAACCTTTTTTGTCATTCGCAGCTTTTTCAAGCAGGTCATCTAAGACCGATCCAAATAAAAAGTCTCCCTGGCAGGGAATGGCACACAATTTGTTTTTTGATCCAGTGTCTCCCGACCAGTTCTTCAACCAGATTGCCCTCCTGGCGGAATTAGATAAAGCTGCTGATTTGGCGCTAAGTCTAAGGGCATCGGCCGAGGCATCGGAAATGAAATCAACCGCCTTTAGAATTGTAGGAAATACCTCCAACAGTTGTTCTCTTGGGGTCTTATTTTCAATCTGCGAACCTAGGTCCTGTAACCAGACTTTAAGGGACCTAGCCGTAGAGGTGGCTGCAATATTTGGTTTAAATGCCTGTGTGGAGGCTTCCCACATGTTTTTAAGATAAAGTTCAGCCCTTCTGTCCATTGGGTCTTTTAAGACACCCAAATCGTCAAAAGGCAAGGCCGATTTCTTAGCCATTTTTGCCACTGGAGCGTCAAGCTTAGGAGGCCTATCCCAAGAAGAACATTCCCTTCCTCAAATGGATATTTCCTTTTCATATTTCTGGGGATAAATAACTTCTTATCAGGCTTCTTCCATTCTTTCTGGATCAATGCCTTTAGATTCTCGTTTACAGGAACACTCTCGCCTTTTTATGCGCTAAGTCTCCAAACATAATCTGTTGAATAGTTTTCTGTTCTTTGGCCTCATCCACCTTCATGGTGGCTCTGATTGCCTTTAGTAAAGCATCTGTATCTTCACAAGGGAAAAGCGGCTTGCCAGCAGGCTCGTCCTCACATGAAGAGTCAGAGCTATCCAAGATCTCTCCTAATTCTGATTCACTACCAGGAGAACCTGAATCTGAGATACGGCAAGAGCGTCTTTGCTTCCCTGAGGGGAGGAAGGAAGGAGCCTCTTGAATTCTTTCATAGAGTCCGCAATCTCCGATCTGACCATAGACTTAATACTCTGCTTTAGACTAGACGATTCTTCCTCCAGCATTTTATCAATACATCTCTGACACAGTAATCTATTCCAGGAAGGTGACAGCTTTTTTCTACAGGTAGCACATTCCTTCCCTTTCGTCTTAGCGGAAGCCTTTCTTGGACTCTTTTAACACTCTAAAAAATAAGAGCACACAGAAAAAAGCTCCTAATGAGAAATGAACGGTTTAGAAAGAAATTGGGGTATAACCCCTTACCCCACCAGGAATACCGAACGTGTCTCATGGCTGTCCTGGTCCTCTGTGCGCTGCACCCCTTCTTCCATTGTCGGATTCCGGGAGAAGTATTCTCCATAGGCACTCTATTCCAGGCCCAGGAAATGGCTGGCTGGCACCCCTCCACCGGCGCACAAGAGGTTTTTATAACCTGACGGTCGATCCTCCCTGTGGTAGGCCGCTGGCGTCCTGAGCGAGCCACTTCCGGTTTCATGCGTCCACCGACCGGAAGTGGCCCGCGTCACTTCCGGTGCGCGCTCAGGCCTGTTCAAAGGGCTTACCATGCCTCCGCCCTGTAAGCCTGCGAGGAGAGGATCCCCCGCTCAGGACCCGGAACTCCCAGAACTACCAGGAGTGTCCGGAGTGACGCCCATACCTCCCGGTATGGACGGACTGCCGCTGCCCCCCCAGGCCGGTCTCCACCGAGACCCGGAGGACCGGAGAGGTGAAGATCCAGTCTGGCAGGCGGCTCCTCTGGGAGACTTACGCCGCACCAGGTAACCCCGCTGGCCATACAGAAAACCATAATGGGGCCCTGCAGCCGATGCAGCTTCCCTGCAGAAGAATTCCTCCCATCCAGCAGGACAGGAAACAGGAACTGAGGAATAGAGGCTGGATCCTGCCTTATGAAGCTTCCCAATTGAAGTTCCTGTTTCCTGTCCGGTTGGAGGCGGGCTCTCTCAAGGGTGCTGTCATGGCGTAAGGGAAAACACTGTGGGGATTCCAGGTTGGGGGATGATGAAAGAAAAGTGAGGAAGGTAAGATGTCTGTGTGTCAAACTCTGCGGAGACGGGGTGCGGCTGAGAGAAGTCCGGACCGAATGGAGAAGATGATAACAAAGAAAATCTACATCGGAGGAGACGTCACCTGGAGGCCCTGGATGTGATAGGTATGTGCTGCTGTATAGCAAGTACAGCAAAATGTGGTGTGTGGGGGTAGGGGGGTGTTGACTTAGAGAACTGGGCCATATTCATTGGGGCTTGGGCCCCGGATCTTTTGAGACCTTAGCAACGCCCCTGCTGCACCTCTTCCTAGGCCATGCAACATCACATTTATAGGTAAAATGGCTTAGACTCAGCTGAGTCCCATTCAAGTGAATAAGCCTGAGATCAGGCGTGGGCTGGGCCAGTCCTCAGTAGTAGATGTTTAGGGCCGTTGGTTTTTGCAGCCCTTGAACTCAATCCTAATACTGATCCTTATGCTAATCCTAATACTAACACTAATGCTAACCTTAATACTAACCCTAATACTGACCCCATACAATAATACTGACCTTAATGCTTATCCTAATATTAACCCTAATGATAATACTGACCCTAACCCTAATATTGACCCTAACCCCAATAACAATCCTAATACGGATCCTAATTCTATCACTATTCCTAACCATAATACTAATTCTAACCCTAATACTGACATCTAACTGTAATACTAATCCTAACCCTAATAAAGACCCTAACCCTAACATTAATCCTAACTGTAATAATCACCCTAACCCTAATACTGGCCCTAATATACTAACATTAAAACTGGACCTACCTTAACTACAACCCCCAATACCTCACGTACCTCACACAGTAACCATAATATATGCCTATGCACATATATCTGCACCCACTGCATTTGTTATACCTCGCTCCTACATAGTATACTCATAGAGTGTTGATATGTCAGGTACAAAGTATAATAGATTAAATGTGTACGGATATATCTGGGGTCATTTATCAAACTGGTGTGAAGTAGCACTGGCTTAGTTGCCCATAGCAACTAATCAGATTCCTTCTTTCATTTTCCAAATGAGCTTTCCAAAATAAAAGGAGGAATCTGATTGATTACTATATGCAACTAAGGCTACTTTCACACTAGCATTTTCAATTCCGCTATTGAGATCCATCAATGAAAACGCTTCCGTTTTGTGTCCATTCATTGTCATTGGGGACAAAACTGAACTGAAAGAAACGGAATGCACCAAAATGCATTCCGGTCCGTTTGGTTGCGCTCCCATCGCCGGCAGAATAATGCTGCAAGCAGCGTTTTCCTGTCCACAACGTGGTGCGGAGCAAATCTCTGACACAATAGAAAATGGAGCCATCCCCCATTGACATTCAATGGTGTTCATGCCGGATCAGTCATTGCTATATAAAATATAATACAACCAGATCCGTTCATGACGGATGCATGAGGTTGTATTATTGTAACGGAAGCGTTTTTCCAGATCCATGACGGATCCGCAAAAATTGCTAGTGTGAAAGCAGCCTAAGCCAGTTCTACTTTACACCAGTCTGATAAATGACCCCCATAGTATATAAAGCAGTGCATTAATACGTCAAGTACGAGGTATAAACATGTAGTGGGTACAGGTATGTCATTAGACTTCTGTATTTACTATATATCTGTACCCACTAAATCTTTTATACCTTGTACCTCACATATCATTACACTGCTGTATATACTATATATCTGTACATACTGCATCCATCAGGGGCAGGCTGGGCCTGGAGGGCACATGCCCCTGAGCCAGTAGATGTCCAGGGCCGCTGTGGCCCCTGAACTCTATTGTATTTGTGTCCACTAGCGCAGATACAATTGAGCCTGCAGCAGCGCTGGCGGGACAAGGCAACCATCGGTTCCCTGCCTGGCTGTTCCTATGGTGCATTGGAGCCGTCTGCATCGCTGCATCGTGGGACTGTTCCGGGACAATTGAGTATAAACCCATACTCCTAATACTGGCCCAAAGGGTGCAGGATTACCAGATGACCAGATTTCTGTGTCCGCATTTGTTCCAGAGCAAAATAATGTAAAGGTGATCAATTTAAAACTTAGCTTTTAATAAATAATACTAAAAGGTAGACCCTTAAATAATGGATTAAACAAGACAAAACAGAATATGGTCGACAGACCTTACTGGTCAAAAATAGTAACAATATTTAGAAGAACAAGTCACGGCGGCACCAAGATAACATAAACCATTGTCCTACCACTCTGTTGACCCGATGCAGGATACAGCTGGTTACTGATGCATATGGGGCATCTCCCTTGATGGAAATAGCTGATAGCAGGAAAGGGAGCAGAACGGGGTCTATTCTGGCCCTAGGATAGCCCTGTGGTGGACGTTGGTATCTGACCCTAACTTCTATAAATAGGAGCAGCCTCACCACAGGGCACTCGTCCTTAAAAGGGCGACCCCGTCTGGAATCTTACCCTATGAACTAAACCCTGATAATGGCCCTAAACCTACTCGTGCTCCCTACATGCATGTTTCATGTTTCAATAGGAAATAATCATCAGGGGAAATATGTAGGCTGGATCAAGAAATTAATATCAGTATACCCCGATAAGCATCTGGATAATACAGAGCAATGCTAACTACCAGGGTACTAGATAAAGATATATAGGCCAAAAAGACCTCCTGCCCCTAACTGGAAAGTTATTTGGACAATGCCAATGAGGCCCACGATAAAAGGATTTGGCCTGCTAATACTTAGCTTAGCAGGGGGTGAAGGGAAGCCATGGGACAAGGAGCATAGATGACTGTTCATAAATCCCCCATATTGCGGGCTGGTATCTACCGCCGGCAGCACTGTTGACCATATTCTGTTTTGTATGGTTTAATCTATTAGGCCCCTTTCACACTTGCGTTGTGAAGATCCGGCGTGCACTTCCGTCGCCAGAATACACGCCGGATCCGGCACAACGCAAGTGAACTGAAAGCATTTGAAGACTGATCAGTCTTCAAAATGCTTTCAGTGTTACTATGGCAGCCAGGACGCTACTAGCGTCCTGGTTGCCATAGTAGCAGTGGGGAGCGGGGGAGCGGCATACTTACATTCCGTGCGGCTCCCGGGGCGCTCCTGAATGACGTCGGGGCGCCCCAATGCATAGATCACGTGATCGCATGGGTCAACGACGTTTAGCTAAAGGCCGGATCCGGACTAATGCCCTTCAATGGGCATTAATTCCGGATCCGGCGTTGCGGCATGTCTTCCGGATTTTTGGACGGAGACAAATCCACAGCATGCTGCGCTTTTGTCAACGTCCAAAAAACGTTGACATACTGAACTGATGCATCCTGATGCATCCTGAACGGATTTCTCTCCATTCAGGATGCATGGGGATAATCCTGATCAGTAGCTTTCCGTCCTAGAGACCCGAGGACGGATCTCTAGGACGGAAAGCTAAAACGCTGATGTGAAAGAGGCCTTATTTAAGGGTTTACCTTTTAGTATTATTTATTAAAAGCTATGTTTTAAATTGTTGATCACCTTTACATTATTTTGCTCTTGAACTGTGGTTGATCCGCCAATTTTGGCTATATTCCTACATTTTCGGCATCTGTTCCGCAGTTTTGCAGCACACGGCCGGTATCCATGTTTTGTAGATCCGCAATTTGTGGACCACAAAACAGTTATGGTCGTTTGTATGTAGCCTTATGCTAATATTACGACTAATACTGGCCCCTAACTCTAATTCTATTTCTAACTAATACTGGCCCCTAACCCTAATACTGGCCACTAACTCGAATACTGACTAATGCTAATACTACGTCTAACCCTAATACTGGCCTTAATATACTAACCCTAGTACTAATACTAACCCACAACCCCCAATACTTCACACTGTGACCATATTATATGAATGTCCACACATATCTGTACCCACTGCATCTATTATACCTCACACCTGGCACACAGTATACACACTAATGCAGGTACAAGGTATAAAAGATAAAATGGGTACAGATATACAGTATATCCAGCAGTGTGCTGATATGTGAGATACGAGGTATAATACACACAGTGTGTACAGGTAAATAGTATACAAAGCACTGTACTCATGTGACATACCAGGTGTAATTTATACCTCACATATCAGTACACTGCTGTATATACTATATACCTATACACACTGCATATATTATACCTCGTACCTCAGATATCAGTACACTGCTGTGTGTACTATATCTGTATATACTGCATGTATTATAAAAGTATAATAGATTCAGTGTGTACAGATATATAGTATGCATAGCAGATTACTGAAGTATGAGGTACAATAGATGCAGTGTGTACAGGTATATAGTATATACAGCAGTGTACTGATATTTGAAATACAAGGTGTAATTATTACTTAGTACCGCACATATCAGCACACTGCTGTATATACTATGTATACCCACTGCATCTATTATATATACTTCTTACCACATGACCATCAGCAATACGTAACCGGTAAGGTCACACTTTCTGTGACCCACTGCATTCTAGCTTTTAGCAAGTATTATAATACAGTGTGTGTACACTGTATTCAGGGGTTACATACAAGAGGCACTATACATAAAGGGAGACACATATAAGAGGCACTATACATAAAGGGGGCACATATAAGAGGCACTATACATATAGCGGGCACATATAAGAGGCCCTATACATACAGGGGAAACATATAAGAAGTACTATACATACAGGGGCACATATAGGAGGCACTATACATAAAGGGGCCACATATAATAGGCACTATACATGAAGGGGGCACATATAAGAGGCACTATACATAAATGGGGCACATATAAGAGGCACTATACATAAAAGGGGGCAAATATAAGAGGCACTATACATAAAAGGGGGCAAATATAAGAGGAACTATACATAAAAGGGGGCAAATATAAGAGGCACTATACATAAAAGGGGGCAAATATAAGAGGCACTATACATAAAAGGGGGCAAATATAAGATACACTATACATAAAAGGGGCTCATACAAGATTTACTATACATAAAAGGGGCTCATACAAGATTTACTTTACATAAAGGGGACACATATAAAAGGCACTATACATAAAGGGTATGAATATAAGAGGCACTATACATAAACGGGGGCAAATATAGGAGGCACTATACATAAAAGGGGCACATTTAAGTAGCACTATTTAAAAGGGGCACCAAGCATGTGTTTGGTACTATATACAGAAGCCACAGAGTGTGTGGCACTACTGTATATACATATGAAACAGCATGTGGTACTATATACAGAAGCCACAGAGTGTGTGGCACTATATACAGTGGACATAGGGCCTATGGCACTATATATAGAGGACTTATATACAGAGGGCACAGACCATGTGGCACTATATACAGAAGGCACAGAGTATGTGGTTCTGGGGGCCCTGTGTGTAGCACTAATGCTACTGTTATAATCAGGGCATGGCATGTGGCTCTAAGATTATTTTGTGTTAGTATGCAGGGTGCCAATGTGTTGGAGAAGCAAGAAGCCGAAGACATGTTCTCAGCAAAATCTGCAGAGCCAAATTGAGGCCAGGAGTTGTCATCATGGTGCCCTGAACCAGAGAGAGAAGAACTTAGGAGGAGACGTGAACTGTAAGTCACTAAATGGAAATTATTATTCTGCCTGTGTATGATGAGTGCTGTAGTCACCTGGATGGCACACACCTGATGATGGGTGTTGGCATGCTGTTTTGTGATACAACTCCCAGCATACCTTTAGTACTGTTCAGGCCATACGGGGAGCTGTAGTTTCACACCATATAAGCTTATATGGCAAGGGCTGACCTTAGTACTCAAATGGTATCTGTATTAAACTTTTTCTTTCAAAATAATAAGCACAATATATACAATCCTTAATTACACATCATACTGAACATAAGTGAGAGGTCACTATGCAGACACATTATACATACAGTAGTGCAATGTTTCACCACAAGACAACTTTAGACAGACCTCAATATAGCACAAATCAAAGAAAAAGAAAATGAGGAGAAATGGTAAGGAAAGGATGTGGGTGGGGGTGTGGGGAAAATACATGGCAATATAGCAATAACAAATGACAAAACAGATGCACACTGCAGTCTTACTAAGCCCTCAAACTGATGCTAAAATTGAGAGATTAGTCAACATGTCCTGTTGCCTCCAGCATGTAACCATGCCTGCAATGGGAGGAGGGAGAGGGCTGTGAGCCCCACCCAAGACTGGCTGATATAGCCCAGACCTCACAGGTGCACCTGTGAGGCCTGGGCCATATCAGCCAGTCTTGGGTGGGGCTCATAGCCCTCTCCCTCCTCCCATTGCAGGCATGGTTATATCCTGGAGGTAACTGAGGAGTCTGCTGTGAGTTGTCCTATACTTTCCTTTAATTTCGCCCAATGGCCCCTGGTATTGCCCATACGGCACAGGTAGGTGAGTGTTAGGTCCCGAGCTACTTGAGAAACATTTGCGTGGTGCTCGGGCTTAAGACATGTCCTCCACTGCAGGACATGTTGACTAATCTCTAAATTTTAACATGAGTTTTAGGGCTTAGTTAGCCCGCATTGTGCACCTGTTTTGTCATTTGTTATTGCTATATTGTTATATTATTTATCACATCCACAAAATTGCCATCTTGTGTAGGATGTCTATTATGGTACTTGTGGTCCACTGCGGGCATCCTCCACGTATGCATTTTTGCTGGGGATTGCCATTAGCAACAGGCCACAAGTGCAGGATCTGCTCCCCTGTATATATATGCACAACTGCATTTTTGGGTTGAGCACATCCTGCTTCATGCCACCTTTCAGTTGTTTTGTGTATATATAATTTTTTGGAGCTGTAAAAACTCCTATGTAAATATGGCCTGTTTTCCATCCACAGGCTACATTTAGGTGCACCTGTGAGGCCTGGGCCATATAAGCCAGTCTTGGGTGGGGCTCGCAGCCCTCTCCCTCCTCCCATTGCAGGCATGGTTACATCCTGGAGGTAACTGAGGAGTCTGCTGTGAGTCGTCCTATAGTTTCCTTTAATTTCGCCCACTGGCCCCTGGTATTGCCCATACAGCACAGGAAGGTGAGTGTTAGGTCCCGAGCTACTTGAGAAACCTTGGCGTGGTGCTCGGGCTTAAGACATGTCCTCCACTGCAGGACATGTTGACTAATCTCTCAATTTTAACATCAGTTTGAGGGCTTCGTGAGACCGCAGTGTCCACCTGTTTTGTCATTTGTTATTGCTATATTGTTATATTATTTATCACATCCACACAATTGCCATCTTGTGTAGGATGTCTATTGTGGTACTTGTGGTCCCCTGCGGGCATCCTCCACCGTATCCATTTTTACTGGGGATCGCCATTAGCAACGGGCCACAAGTACAGGATTTGCTCCCCTGTATATATATATATATGCACACCTGCATTTTTGGGTTGAGCACAGCCTGCTTCATGCCACCTTTCAGTTGTTTTGTGAAAATACATGGCAGTAAAGCTGGAATAATTGATCTTTAGAATACAGACAGTATAGGTACAGAGGTGCAAAATTAGGGGGCACTGCTACTCAAGATGATCCCAACCTGCGATATTGCTTCCAGGGACCCCACAATTTCAGATATCTATGGTTGTTCCTCCCCTTTCACCATGCCAACTCCTCAAGGCAACATATTTGATCCACCTTGTCAACCCACTGTAATATGGTGGGTGGATCTTTACTCAACCACTTTAAGGGGATCAGTAATGTTGCTGCTTGCCCGAAGTGGGTGGTGAGATCGCCCCTGGAAAGATGCCAAGTGGCATTTGGAAGCCACAACAGGGTCACCTCTGGGGTCAAACAGACATTAGCAGAGGTGATTGAGTTGACGATCCTCATCACAACATCCCAGTAACGCTGTATCTTTGGAAACGACCAGAAGATGTGATTTCATAACTCAAGCATAATTCAGATGATTGAAAACCTAATATGTATAGTTGCTTAGGGGTTATTACTTTATATGATTTATCCTGGATCCGTACACACCTGGAAAAACCATGGGAGCAAAGATGAATGAGTAATAATTCTGTTGCTAAAAAAGATATGTTAAGCTTTTCAAACCATGTTTTGTACTTAATGTCACCTCTTCTCTGCACCAATGATTTACATAAGGCAGAATTTCAGCAGTGTCTAAAAAGTTACTGGCCGAGGAATTGAAGGAGCTAGAATGTGGTATACCCCCAGGTTCAATGAAGCCTTCGAGAAACGATTCCAAAGTCTGCCCTTTTAAATCTATTCCAAACTGGAGAAGGATATTTGACCTGGATGTAAAAGAAATGGAATCAAATTGGCTGGCATGAGGGGTAAGGATGTCCCAAGCAGTAGCTATTAAGAGCACAAAGCACCGACACAGTTCCTTGGAGGAGATGATTATTGGTGGAAGGCAGTTTTAGTAAGCCAAAACCTGATATGTGGGGACATTTAATTAGAGTCAACGCTTTAGGTGGATAGCCCTATAATATGTTAAGGGTTCAGGGAGGCCAAAACCTCCATAATCTTTCCTCAGTACCAGTCTACTATATGCCAATCGAGGCTTCTTCCTGTTCCAGAGGAAGGAAGCAAATATAGAATTTATCTGCCGGAAAAAGTAAGAGGGTACAAACACTGGCAGCATTTGTAAGACATAGTGCAGTTTTGGCATTATAAAGGTCTTAAGCAGATTCTTGCAGCCCATACAGGAGACATATGGTACTGCGAGTGACTGCAAATATGTCTTGATCTGATATGTCTATGGGTGTCCCAAGTGAAGGGAGCATTAACAGCCGACACACAGGAGCCCCCAGGACCTAACGAACAGCCGAGAGGAGATGACCGTGGTTTTAGTAGAAAGGTAAGAAAACCATTTATCTTACATCCCTCTCTGCTATTCAGTTCGTCATGTCATGGTGGCTTAGTCTGCTGTATGGCGGTACGCACGTAAATATTTAATAGTCGGCTGAAATGCTGAAAGCTTGGGGTTCATAGAACCATAGTCTGGATTAATAGATCACTCTGGTGTGTATATGTGTTTATGTGTACATGTGATTGAGCAAGGACGGTAAGACCACAGACAAAGGGAGGGGACAGTAACCTCCTGATTTGGAAGAGGGCGCTGTAGCGCCAAGGTGTGGGATAAAGTAGGTTCCGATTGATCTGATCAGAAAGAGCTGCGGAAGAAGGTCCAGTGGTGCAGAGGTGAACTGCCACCTGATCTTATCAGAAATAGATGCGGTCGCTTGACCTTATCAAAAATAGATTCGGCCGCTTGACCTGATAAGAAAGAGGTGCGGAGGTGAATTGCCGCCTATTCTGATAAGGAATAGATGCAGGGAAGTCCTGGCTGACTAGTCAAACATGATAGTCAGATAGAGGCAACCAGAGGGGAGGATGAATCCTTTGTCTGGAGAGGAAAGGGTTAAAGGTGCCAATTCACTCCTCTGTTTTGTGTGTCAGTCTGATATATAGCCGTTGAAATGGGCCAGTCATATGAAGGAGAAGAATATACAGCCCCCAGCTAGTAGCCAGAAAAGTTGAGTAATGAAAGTTAGCTAGGTGCAGAGAAAGTGTGGCACCAGACAGCAGGTCGCCTGGCTGGCAATTGGGATGAAAGTCTGTAAGACTCATCAGAGCTCCTCTGAAGTTGGGGGGTTCTGGTGGGTTAGAAAACTGGGCAGTGTGAGGATGTTAATTTATGGCACTAGGATGAGAGAAAGTGCCCGAGTGTCCACAATCAGAAAGGCACTTGTGTTAAATGTTCAGAAATTAACTGGTTACGTTTTGTCTTGTACACTAATGCTGTGTGTGTCCCAGCAGAAAAGATTTGTGGCATTAGGGATTAGAGTAGTAAAGGAAGGTCAGTTAATGAATAAAGTCTGTCTGGCTCTGTGTTAATCCCGAAGGCTCCTTGAGAGATAAGAGTGAGAAAGGGGGAACTGACGGCTGTGGTGGGCTAATTTCCATCCTCCAGCTTTAACAGTGAAGCATATAGTCTGCTAGGCAAATATTCTTAGATAAGAGATGCAGGCAATGCAAAAGTGACTATAAAGAAGGGGGAGAGAATATGCTATGCAGAGTAATGTAATATGTGTAATAACCTCATTTTCTTTCCTCTTTCGCAAGCAGTTAACCTTATGTGCGAATCCGGCTTTTAACAAAAATTATTATTATATATGTACATCAATTAAGACCACGTGGCATATAAGATAATTGGGTTTAACAAAATTATTGTATGATTATAACTTGTATGCTGTCTTGTTATAAGATTTTGATTAATCACATATTGAAGACCAGAAGGCGTTGGAAATAACAGCAGAACAGCAAAAGAGATCATCAGCAATACTTGGTGTGCTGTGTCTTCCCGTTTCCAGGAAAGCTATTTTTGGTTGTGCTGCAAGTTTTATGATGAAACAAAGAAAACTGTGTGGCCAGGATAGAAGCCATAAATGATTCAGTGGAATGTGAGTGGGTGTGGCTTTAAGTTCTAGTTGAGTTGAGTATGTGTGAAGACTGATGGATGCTTAGCAGAGCTGTGTGTGTAATCCCTACTTCACATAAGGGCGTAGTTATGAGCTGTTTGTGAAAATGAATAAATGATGCTGCAGCAAGAAATGCACAAATAAAAATGTGAATGTGTATAAAGTACAATATTTGTTTTTATATAATATCCGCATTGGGGATTTTATTTTATTTTTCTTGGAAGATTTTTGATTTTTATTGGTGCCAAAAGTGTTGATTGAGCTCTATATTTTTTTTAAATCAAAGTCAATGAAATGTTTCTTATGGACCCTACATGTGTTTATGACTGTATTGTCAGATCTGTTTGTTTGATGTTTGTAGCTATGTGTTAAATCTTGCGCTAACATCAGAGATCTGTCCTCATGAACAATCGGACAATACTGACTGAAAGAGGGAGGATCACACCATCGGACTGGAAGGGGTGGACTTAGATGACTTAGAAGAGAGGGAGGAGGACAGGGTGGACTTCACAGATAACGACAGCCTTTGTGCGCATCCCCTGGTTACAAGACACCCCCAGGAAAGATGAAAATTCCTGTGTTTCAGTCTATTAAATTCCACATTAGGAAAAGCTGGATACTTCTGTGAACCAAAATGCAGAGTAACATTAAACAGCATTGGTGGTTCAGGGGTGCCAACCACAGATAGTGTTCCTCGGACATTGCCCCAGCCCTGATACCAAACACCTCATTGGAGCAGGAGCGTAGTTAGAAATGACTGGGCCTAATAGCAAAAAAAAAAATGTATGGCCCCGCCCTCCCAGATCTCCCACCCCCACATACCTATCGGACCTCCCACCCAAACACCCCTCCAAGACCTCCCACCCCAACATCCCCACTAGGGTTGTTTAGGTACCAAAATTTTGATTCGGCATCGATACCATAAAAAAGTATTGCGATACTCGATACCATTCGATACCACGCGAAAAAAAATAAAATGCCAAAAAAAGCCGCGTGCATTTTATGGAACGTCCGGCCCATAATACAACAGTCCTATCCTATTTTTTTGGGGGGGACAAGGCGACTAAAAGAAAATGGCAAATTGTGCAATTTTTCTTTTCTTTATTTTCTTTTATGGGCGTTTACCGCTTAAAAGAGGATTTTTTAAATAGTTTGGAATTTTGAGACGTTGGGATATTTAATATTTTATTTATTTATTGTTTATATATTTTATATGTAAAATTCGGAAAGGGGGTGATTTATACTTTTTTTTTTTACAATTTATTTATTAACTTTTCCCCCCTTAGGGGCTAGAACCTGGGATCTTTTCATCCTATTCACCCTAATACAGCTCTACCAGGGTGAATAGGACCTCACACTCTCCCTGCTTCCCTGGGGGGGGGGGAGAGGGAGAAAGGGGGATATGGGGAGGGCGCACTGGCCACCAATGTATTTAATACTGGGGAAAGGGGGGGCACACTGGCCACCAATGTTTTAACCCCTTAAGGACACGGCCCTATTTCACCTTAAGGACCAGGCCATTTTTTCAAAATCTGACCAGTGTCACTTTATGTGGTGATAACTTTAAAATGATTTTACTTACCCAGGCCATTCTGAGATTGTTTTCTCGTCACATATAAAATGGGGTCAAAAAATTAATTTTTTGCAAAAAAAAAAACAAATTTACCAAAAATTAGGAAAAATTAGCAAATTTATAAGTTTTAGTTTCTCTACTTCTCTAATACATAGTAATACCCCCAAAAATAGTTATTACTTTACATTCCCTATATGTCTGCTTCATGTTTCGATCATTTTGGGAATGCCATTTTATTTTTTGGGGATGTTAGGGCTGTGGAGTCGGAGTCGGAGTCGGAGTCTAGGAGTCGGAGTCGGAGGCAATTTTGGGTACCTGGAGTCAGAGTCGGCAAAAAATGGACCGACTCCGACTCCTACTAGATTTAAATTGAAATAAAAAAAAATTGGAATAAAAAAAAAGCAAGTTTAAATGTCCCAATTCAGATAAAGTTATAATTAATTACTTCTCTACTGTAAGAATAAAGGCCAATGCATGCAGTGCGTCACGTTACCGCTAAACAAAGACGTTAAGTAACCGTGAAGAAGCTTTTCATATGCTTTACTATGCAGTTAGAGGGACACTGACAGGCTGATATATCTGCTGGTATTCATCAGAGGATTAGGAATACAACTAGACGACTGTTACCCCCAGTTGAGGTTTACTTGTGTTTAAAAACGTTTTAATCAATATGCAAACTCTCTACCTTTGTGCCCAAGGGGGCAGGCGCACATGTAGAGAACTGGCAGCACTAGACAGGACTAGGTAGCGAGGAGGAAGAGAGAAAGCTGGCACAGCCTCAGCATAGCCAGACGAGGCTGCTGCCCGCACTCTACACGTGCGCCTGCGCAGGAATTCAGCGTTCGGCTAGCCTGAAAAAAAAGGCCAGTGCAGTGAATAATAACGAGGGGAACAGCGCTGGGAAGCTGTACTTCGGCCGCGGCTGGGCACAAAGCCGCAGGAGACGCTGCCCCATTGGGCACAAAGATAGTGAATTTGCATACAGATTAAAATGTTTTTTAAACACAAGTACAGCTTAACTGGGGGTAACATTAGTATAGTTTTATTCCTAATTCTCAGATGAATACCAGTGTATATATATATATATATATATATATATATATATATATCTTTAGCTGGAAAATCAACCTGTCAGTGTCCCTTTAAGGAGCGGCAATACTTACACTTTCCATTGTCTTGTGGTCTGCTGCTACAGGGAACCAATGGTTATCCTAGCCTCTCACTGATAACTGATTAAGGACTGGAGACACTTGTATAAGTGAAGGGAATGGATAGTCAATAGTTCAAGACTGAAGCTGTAAACCATTTGAAAAACTGCTATCATTCAGCTAAGGCTATAAAACATGTAAACTCAGATTGTTAGCTTAAATTTTAAACATGATTATAGGATTCTACTAGGAAAATCATGTTTTAAAATAAATGCCCCTTCCCCTGCCCCTTCCTGGATCCTCCCACTGCTCTATCTTCAGCAGAAGATTAGCACACAAAGGAGAAGGCAGCAGCTTCTGCTCAACTACCTCTCTGTACTAGAGAAGATTAGAAGAACTTGGTGGAACAGCTTCGTATTTGCATATTAAATACAGAGGAGTCGGAGTCGAGGAGTCGGAGTCGGAAGTTTCAAAATCTGAGGAGTCGGAGTCGGAGTCGGACAATTTATCTACCGACTCCACAGCCCTGGATGTTACATAGCTTAGAAGTTTAGAAGCAAATTTTTCCAAATCCCACTTTTTATGGACCAGTCCAGGTCTGAAGTCACTTTGTGAGGCTTACATAATATAAACCACCCAAAAATGACCCCATTTTAGAAACTACACCTTTCAAGGTATTCAAAACTGATTTTACAAACTTTGTTAACCCTTTAGGTGTTCCACAAGAGTTCATGGAAAATTTAGGTAAAATTTGAGAATTTCGATTTTTTTGGGGAAATTTTTCCATTATAATCATTTTCTTTCAGTAATAAAGTAAGGGTTAACTGCCAAACAAAACTCAATATGGGTTGCTCCGATACTCTAGTTTACAGAAACACCCCATATGTGGTCCTAAACTACTGTTTGGCCAAACGTGAGGACATAGAAGGAGGGTAATGTCAAATGGATTTTAAATGGCAGATTTTGCAGAACTGTTTTTTTTTAACACCATGTCCTATTGCAAGCCCCCTTGATACACCCTAGCATAGAAATTCCAAAAAAGTGACTCCATCTAAGAAAGTACACCCCTCAAGGTATTTAAAAATGGGTTTGCAGATGTTGTTAACCCTTTAGGTGTTCCACAAGAGTTTTTGGAAGATGGAGAAACAATTTTGGAATTTCGATTTTTTTGGAAAATTTTCCATTTTAACCCTTACTTTATTACTGGAAAAAATGGGTTAACAGCCAAACAAAACTCAATATGGGTTGCCCTGATTCTGTACTTTGCAGAAACACCCCATATGTGGTCGTAAACTACTGTTAGGCCAAACGGCAGGACATAGAAGAAGGGGAACGCCATATGGTTTTTGGAAAGCAGATTTTGCTGGACTGGTTTATTTATACCATATACCCTTTCAAGCCCCCTGCTGCACCCCTTGAGTAGAAACTCCGTAAAAGTGACCCAATCTAGGAAACTACGGGATAAGGTGGTTGTTGTTTTGGGACTATTTAAGGGTAAATATGATTTTTGGTTTCTCTATATTGCACTTTTTTGAGGCAAGCTAACAAAAAATTTAAACTCTAAAATTGTTTCTACATTCGCCATTAAGTTTTGTGGAACACCTAAAGGGTTAACAAAGTTTGTAAAGGAATTTTTGAATACCTTGAGGGGTGTAGTTTCTTAGATGGGGTCACTTTTTTGGAGTTTCTAGTCTAGGCTACATCAGGTGGGCTTCTAATGGGACATGGTGTAAAAAAAAAACAGTCCATCAAAATCTGCCTTCCAGGAAACATATGGCGTTTCCTTCGTTCTATGCCCTGCCGTATGGCTATATAGCTATTTATGACCACATATGGGGTGTTTCTGCAAACTAAAGAATAAGGGCAATAAATAGTTAGTTTTGTTTGACTGTTAACCCTTGCTTTATTACCGGAAAATATGGATTAAAACTGAAATTTTGCCCAAAATGTTTTTATTTTATTTTTTTAATGCTGTTCATCCGAGGGGTTGGGTCAAATGTTATTTTTATAGGGCAGATTATTACGGACGCGCCAATACCCAATATGTCAACTTTTTTTGATTCATTTAGGTTTTACACTATATTATCATTTTAGGAACAAAAAATTAATATTTTACTATCTCCATAGCCAGGGAGCTACAGTTTTTTTTTTTGTTGGGCGACTATCTAATATAGGGGCTCATGTTTTGCGAGATGAGATGGCGGTTTTATTAGCACTATTTGAGGGTGCATATGACTTTTTGATCGCTCGTTATTACACTTTTTGTGAGGTTAGGTGACAATAGAAATGGCTTTTTTTACATAGTGTAACGGACCGTTTCTGCAGACAAGGGGTAAAAACCGTTTAGGCGATCGGCCCCCTTTACAGAGATATAGGCACAGCTACTGCAGAACACCAAACTCCCGAACTGGATACAAAATAGCACTCCAACTCCCGTACTGGAACCTCCCAAATAGCTGCTAGCAGACGAACAGGAAAAGCAGACAATCAGCTTACACTCCTGGCAATCAGTCTCTAACAGCATACAGTGAATCCCCCCAAGAACGAGACGAGGCTCCGTATTGATGGTAAACAGGAATTCTATATTTTATTAAGGGCTACCTGCCCGGTATTTATCCAGAGCTCCCACCTGGTGGACACTCCCTAGAGGACCAGAAGGAAGACTGCGACACGGGATACAGCAGCCAATCACACACATTGGGACAATACAGACACCCCCAGCATATCCCTCCCCTCTGCCTGTGATACCATCACCCTACATGGGTAATGCAATCATCACAGGCAGACGAATACACAATGTCTTCTGTCCTGGAGACAATTGAGGAGTCATTCAATTATCTCTCAGGACAAAGGGAAATCGCCAATACACATGTGGGGACAATAGGACAGACATCACTATTCAATACACAATGTCCCACCCTTTACAATACACACAGACATTTCAGAGACAAGACTCCATTATGCACATGGGGACACAGAACAAGCATTACTGTTAAAATACACCAGGTAAGACACATTACATTAAAACTATACATTTAACATATCCCCAGATAGCTCAGGTCTGAGCGCACATTATTAAGTGAATGGCGCTCAGACCACACGAATACAGTTTAATCGCCATGGAGCCAAAGTCTTTACAGTCAGTTTCATACGAATGGGCTCCATGGGATGCCTATCTGGGGTATAACACATTCAACCAAAACTACCGAACCCCAGGCAGAAAAGCACGAATTAAGCTTTTCTGCAGGTAAAAGATGTCTTTTAACAGGGGGCCATAGTCCAAAGGCAGCAGGCGAGCAACCAGGTTTCTCCAATGCAATGTGGCGAGATTGGTCTCGTCACATCTCTCCCCTTTTCCAAACAGACTAACAGGGTATCTGACCTCCTGCCGGTCAGTGCCCTTGTTAGTCCAGCAGCCCACCCACAAAACACAATCAACAGCACAGCCCACCCACAATAAATAGTTACTGCAACTGGGTAGAGGAGAAGCTTGTCCATGTCCAGGTGCCTCGCCAAGGCTGTGCTGGGTACGGGTACGCTGACTTGGTGGGGTGCTGCATGGGCAGAGACCCGCGTCACTCTGCCCTGTTGCCAGCGCTACTGGGAGGGTAGCCTGGTTGAAGCCTGGTTGTTGGAGGGGAGACCGACTGTCTCCCCTTTAGATATACAGTCCTGCTGCTGGAGACCGACTGTCTCCCCTTTGGTTACACAGCTCTGCTGCTGGAGACCGACTGTCTCCCCTTGGGTTACACAGCTCTGCTGTTGGGGAAAGGAGACTGAGCTCTCTATTCCCTGCCCATTAATGATCCGCCGCTGGGGAGAGGTGGTAGTAAGCTCCTCTCCCATACATACCTTCCTCCTCAGTGGAGGGAGACCGACTGTCTCTCCTCCCAATACAGAGTCCTGCTGCTGGAGAACGGAGACTGGGCTCTCTATTCCCTGCTGGTTACTCTGCCGCTGGGGACTGGAGACCGGGCTCCCAATTCCCGAAAAATCACGTTGCTGCTGTGGGGCAGGAACAACTACCTCTGCCCCTGTAGCTCAGCCTGCCGCTGGGGAATGGAGCTCAGGCTCCCAATTCCCTGTAATATCTCCCGCTGGGGAATGGAGCTCAGGCTCCCAATTCCCTGCAATATCTCCCGCTGGGGAATGGAGCTCAGGCTCCCAATTCCCTGCAATACCGGTGGAGAGACCTCGGTCCCATCTCCACCTCCCGCCTGGGGTTCCTCCCAGTAAATTTCAATAATATCTTCCCAGCGGAATGGGTCTGGAACTGGATCTGTCACCTTGCTGTCCTGCTGAGCCTTCCCAATGGAGTGGAAGAGATCTCGGTAGTCCTGCTCCAGTTCCCACTCCAGGGTTGCTAGGTGAGCCAGGTCTTGCTCTACCTCATGGGGGTCATCCCCGTCATGCCTAGCCTCCCTCTCGTAGAAAATGTCCTGAAGTCTGTTCTGCGCAGGACTCCCGAAGTCAGGCTCTGCAAAGGACTCCCATAACAAGCCAGAACCATCAAACTCCTCTCCCTCTGGCTTGTCATGCTCGGCTGTCCAGGGTATATACTGTGCCATATACCACCAGAGCGCCTGGTAGGCATTCTCCAGCCATAGCTCCTGCCATACCCGGTGCTCTAGTTCCTTCACCCATTCATCCAGGGGCTGCTCTCCCAGAAAGGGCATCCGCAGGGCCACTTGCTTCTGCCACCGCTGCTCTTCACTGGGGAGACTCTCACCCCGCTGGTATTGTACATTGTCCAGGGCCTGGTACCAGATGCCTTTCCTTAATGCATCCCGGCCATCCAGGTCCTCCTCCTCGTATGACACTGCTGGTTCCATTCTGGTGCTTTTAGGATCGCTGTACTGGGACATGCGTTGCCCCCACTTGTAAATCCAAGGAAATGGTGTCTCCTGTAGCTGTCCTTCTGGCTGTAGGAAAGATCCCGCTGCTCGCCACCAATTGTAACGGACCGTTTCTGCAGACAAGGGGTAAAAACCGTTTAGGCGATCGGCCCCTTTACAGAGATATAGGCACAGCTACTGCAGAACACCAAACTCCCGAACTGGATACAAAATAGCACTCCAACTCCCGTACTGGAACCTCCCAAATAGCTGCTAGCAGACGAACAGGAAAAGCAGACAATCAGCTTACACTCCTGGCAATCAGTCTCTAACAGCATACAGTGAATCCCCCAAGAACGAGACGAGGCTCCGTATTGATGGTAAACAGGAATTCTATATTTTATTAAGGGCTACCTGCCCGGTATTTATCCAGAGCTCCCACCTGGTGGACACTCCCTAGAGGACCAGAAGGAAGACTGCGACACGGGATACAGCAGCCAATCACACACATTGGGACAATACAGACACCCCCAGCATATCCCTCCCCTCTGCCTGTGATACCATCACCCTACATGGGTAATGCAATCATCACAGGCAGACGAATACACAATGTCTTCTGTCCTGGAGACAATTGAGGAGTCATTCAATTATCTCTCAGGACAAAGGGAAATCGCCAATACACATGTGGGGACAATAGGACAGACATCACTATTCAATACACAATGTCCCACCCTTTACAATACACACAGACATTTCAGAGACAAGACTCCATTATGCACATGGGGACACAGAACAAGCATTACTGTTAAAATACACCAGGTAAGACACATTACATTAAAACTATACATTTAACATATCCCCAGATAGCTCAGGTCTGAGCGCACATTATTAAGTGAATGGCGCTCAGACCACACGAATACAGTTTAATCGCCATGGAGCCAAAGTCTTTACAGTCAGTTTCATACGAATGGGCTCCATGGGATGCCTATCTGGGGTATAACACATTCAACCAAAACTACCGAACCCCAGGCAGAAAAGCACGAATTAAGCTTTTCTGCAGGTAAAAAAGATGTCTTTTAACAGGGGGCCATAGTCCAAAGGCAGCAGGCGAGCAACCAGGTTTCTCCAATGCAATGTGGCGAGATTGGTCTCGTCACACATAGTTTTTATTTTATTTTTTTGAAGTCGTTTATCCGAGGGGCTAGTTTATGGGGTATTTTTATACAGCAGATTTTTACGGACGCGGCGATGCCCAATATGTATGGCTCTCAGACTTAGGAGACATTAAAACAGGCATCCTCAAACTGCGGCCCTCCAGATGTTGTAAAACTACAATTCCCACTATGCCCTGCTGATAGCTGTAGCTGGGCATGCTGGGAGTTGTAGTTTTACAATGTCTGGAATGCTGCAGTTTGAGGATGCCTGCACTAAAACTAATATCATATCATTTTTATAAAAAAAATTGTTTCCGTGTCTCCAAAGTCTGAGAGTTTTTTTTATATATTTTCTAGGGGACTCTTGGGAATTATAAAAATGTAGTACTCCATGGAAGTGTGTTACTACCTGAAGCAATCAATAATGCAGAGGCCCGGATGATCGGGGCACGTGTCACATTGAGTGGTGGTGTCCTTCCGTATCCCCCTCTTGTGACACACTCCATCTTTTTTTTTGGGTTCGTCCCTTCTTTCCAGTATGGGGGACCACACCTGGAAAATGTTGGCCAGGGACGATCCGGGCCCCTCCAATTCCCGAGGTACTCCGACCTGCTCTTTCCTGGTCTGAAAAAATCTGGTCCTTGAGGGCTGCCTCATAGAATTGGAGGAACGTCCCTGTGATGCCAGCGTTTCGGGATAGTACAAAAGCGTTGAACATGGCAACCTGCCCCATGTAGACCGCAACCTTTTTGTACCATGCCCGGGTTTTTCGCATGGCACTATATGGTTAGAGGACTTGATCAGATAGATCAACTCCACCCATATACCGATTGTAGTCGACGATACAATCGGGCTTGAGGACCGTTGCCGTGGTACCTCGCACAGAGACAGGGGTGGTGCTGTTACCATGGATTGTGGACAGCATAAGGACATCCCTATTGTCCTTATACCTGATCAGCAACAGGTTTCCACTGGTAAGGGCATGGGTCTTACCCCTGGGGATAGGTACCGGGAGGGGGTGGGTAGGGAGGCCGCGATGAGGAGACCGCATGGTCCCACAAGCGAACGTGGATCTAGCGTAGAGGGCCTGATACAAGGGAATACTAGTGTAAAAGTTATCCACATACAAGTGGTAACCCTTATCTAGTAGTGGGTACATAAGGTCCCACACGAGTTTCCCGCTAACACCCAGAGTGGGGGGACATTCTGGGGGTTAAATACGGGAATCTCGCCCCTCGTACACACGAAATTTGTAAGTGTACCCTGAGGTACTCTCAAATTTTGTACATTTTCATGCCATACCTCACTCGCTTAGAAGGAATGTATTGGCGGAAACTGAGTCTCCCCTTGAAAGCAACGAGAGACTCATCAACCGCGACCTCCCTTCCAGGTACGTAGGCCTGCGCATATTTGGCCCCGAAATGATCGATGACTGGCCGTATCTTATACAAGGGTCACTGCGGGGGGGACATGCTGCATTATTTGCATAATGCAGGCATTTCCGGATGGCCTCAAACCTTGAGCACGTCATGACCATACTGTACAGTGGGGTCTGTAAGAGGACGTCCCCACTCCAGTATTGCCTGACGTTCGGTTTTTGCACTAAACCCATATGCAGCACGAGGCCCCAAAACGTCCTCATCTCGGCTGCACTGACCGGGGTCCAGCCACCGGGTCAAGCCAAAAAGGAGCCCGGGTGCTGAGCAACGAACTGTTGGGCGTACAGGTTAGTCTGCTCCACCATCAGATTCACCAATGGGCCACTGAAAAAAAAAAACTAAAAAAGTATATTTCAGTGAACCCCACTGCGTGAATATGGATTCCAGGATTGCCAACAAAATCCGGAATCGTAGGCTCGTAGTCCACTGGGGGACACCAGCTAAGTTCATCGGTAGGGGGATCCGGTGCGCTTATTTGGTGGGCCAGGAAACCAGTACGAGCCCCAGGGTTGCTCATGCTGGATCCCTAGCATGCGTCTCCGCCCCCTTGGGGGCTCATCGTCATCAGATGATGAGAAGGAGGATGCGGATGAAAGGAGGAACATGGGGTCATCCTCATCCTTACTGGGGCTCTTGGAGTCGGAGAGCATATGGGAGTATGCCTCCTCCACCGAGAACATCTGGCGGGCCATTGGTATGTCTGTGTGCGTGTGTGTGTGTAAAACTTTATTATATGTGCGTGTGTGTGTGGGCACAGGTGTTCGCGTACTCTAAAAAGAATAAAAAATTGACAAGTGTAAAAAAAAAAAAAGAAAAGTTCTAACTCGCTGATCAGCGGTGGGGCGAGCGATGCGCAAACAGTGGCCGGACACTAAGAGTGCCGGCCACAGTAAGCACGCAACCCCCCCAAAAAAAAAAAAAAAAGAACCACCAAAAAATGGGAGTGGGGACAAGTAGCAGCACCCCTGGGTGGGTCTAGGGTCTTACAGCTAAGTGCTGTGGACCCCAACTACCACATTTGGATGCTGCACACAAACAGTTAAATTATTTATTTATTCTTTTCCCCTAAACTATTCTTTCCCTTCTATCCCTGCCTAAATCGCGCCTCTCCCTCACTGACCCTGACCTACCTTGAGGGTGATGGGTGCACATTGGTGATGGGGGTGGTCACGATGGCTCTCACAGCGTCCTCACAGCAGCAGCAGGAAGAGGAGGGGAGAGAGGAGCGCTGGGAGTTTAAATCTCCCGCCTCTTTCCCTGCACGAATCAGCACCTTGGAGAGCATCGGGGCGGCGAATCAGCACCAAGGACAGCACCGCCGCCCGCCCCGATGCTCAGATTGTGATTGGTGGTGTGTAATCACACCACAGATCACCGTCCTTTTCCAGTTCGTTGGGTCACCGGAGACCCGAATGGAACAGAAACGCAGCAAACCGCAGGTCTGAATTGACCTGCGGTTTTCTGCGATCGGCGATAAAGGGGGTTCACATGACCCCCCCTCGGCGAAACTTCGATACCCGAAACAACCCTAATCCCCACACCCCTCCCTAGATCCCCCCCAAGTGTCATCCACAGATTTCCCATCAGTGTCATCCACAGATCTCCCCGCCCAGAGCCGCCTACTAGCTAATTTATTCACTGCATTTGCCTCTGTATAATGTAAGAGAAGAGCTGTAATCTTGCACAGGCGCACTGGCAGAGGCCAGGAAGACGGCGCATGCGCACTTCGATGCCTCTGCCAGTGCGCCTGTGCGAGATTACGGTGCTTCTCTTCAATTTCACAGAGGCAAGTGCAGTGAATAAATTGGGGAGGAGCGGCGCCGGCGCCCCCAGCAGCCAGCGGCCCCCAGTGGCGTAGGGCCCCATTGCCATTGCTATGGCGATCCCTACACCACTGCATTGGAGTGAGGAAAAAGTAAGTTTGCCACCCTATAATGGTCCTGGGAGATGGACCTGCAGAGTCTGCTGGACCCAGAACCCAGAAGAGAGAGATAGAGTTGTGTTGTGTGCGGTACTCCTCGTCGACACACACGAGAGGATTGTATTTTGTGTTGACTGTGCCCGGATCACTGTTCATCCCCACAGACACCTATGTCTTTATCATGAGGACAACACAAAGACAGGTAAGGGGGAAAAGTTAGACCAAGATTAGGAAACAGGTAATCCACTATCGGCTGTGCTTTTAACCACCTCCCGACCGCCTAACGCAGGCATGCGTCCTGCGGGCAGCCGGGATGTTCCTCCTTGACGCATCGGCGCGTCATCTCGCGAGAGGCGAGATTACCTGTGAGCGTGCACGCGTGCGCTCACAGGATTGCATCGGGAGGAAGTTTAACTACAGCCTGCCAGTGCTGGCAGGCTGTAGTAGTTAAAAAAATCGCATATCAGACGCTGTTTTGTTAACAGCGTCTGATATGCCTGCTGCCTGCTCCTCTGGTGGTCCCTTTTGCTTGGGACTACCAGAGGAAACATATGTATCAATGGGGAGAGACAGAACTGGATCGCTTATCCACAATGCTTAACCCTTGATATGTGCTATTCAGCTACATTAGTATAGTACTAGTTCCCCATATCGCATGCAAATATTGGAGACATTAGTGTACATTTTAATCAAAAGGTAATAAGCCCACTCACCCTATCACGGGTCGTCTCCTAGAGTGTGTCCCTACTCGGTCCATAATCTGACAAAGGCGCCGCGCTGCATGGCGACACGTGGCACCGTCCCAGCAGGCTGCAGTTATGCCGGCCAGCCAAAAAAGCACCACAACAACAAAGGTCACCATGCAGAACAGCACTGTCTGAACAGGAGCCTAATGTAACCTGCTCAGTACTAACAGAAACCAGGACTAACAGCTAGTGGGTCCATTACACTCTTATGCAGTCTCCTGCTAATTAATTAAAACCGCCTGTGGCAAGTGGGAGGAGTGCTGATACCAGGAATGAAAAAGAAGAAAGATCCACAAATATGTATCAATGGGGAGAGACAGAACTGGATCGCACATCCACAATGCCTAAGCCTTGATATGTGCTATTCAGCTACATTAGTATAGTACTAGTTCCCCATATCGTATGCAAATATTGGAGACATTAGTGTACATTTTGATCAAAAGGTAATAAGCCCACTCACCCTATCACGGGTTGTCTCCTAGAGTGTGTCCCTACTCTGTCCATAATCTGAGAAAGGCGCCGCGCTGCATGACGACACGTGGCACCGTCCCAACAGGCTGCAGCGGCCGGGATGTTCCTCCTTGACGCATCGGCGCGTCATCTCGTGAGAGGCGAGATTTCCTGCGAGCGCGCACGGGATCGCGTCAGGAGGAAGTTTAACTACTGCCTGCCAGCGCTGATCATGCGCTGGCAGGCTGTAGTAGTTAAAAAAAAAATCGCATATCAGACGCTGTTTTGTTAACAGCATCTGATATGCCTGCTGCCTGCTCCTCTGGTGGTCCCTTTTGCTTGGGACTACCAGAGGAAACATATGTAAGTGCACCAATCACCACACAGACCCCCCCACCCCCCATCCACCCCACCCCTTATCACTGTTTAACCCCTGATCACCCACTGTCACCCCCCCCGTCACAAATCACCCCCTGTAAGGCTCATTCAGACGTCCGTATGTGTTTTGCGGATCCACGGATCTGCCGATCCGCAAAGCATGGACACCGGCAATGTGCTTTCCTCATTTTGCAGATCCGCACATTGCCAGAACTATATAGTAAATGCCTTTTCTTGTCCGCAATTGCGGACAAGAATAGGACATGCTCTATCTTTTGCAGAGCTGCGGCCGGATGTTTCAGAGCTTTTCATCTACAGGCTACATTTAGGTGCACCTGTTAGGCCCAGGGACATATCAGCCAGTCCCGGGTGGGGCTCACAGGCACCTCCCATTGCAAGCATGGCTACATGCTGGAGGTTACTGGTAAGCTATTTGTGAGTCAGGCCTTATGCTCCCATAATTTGCCCACTGGCCCCTGGTATCACCCCTACCGGCACAGGTAGGTGAGTGTTAGGGCCTCGGGCTACTTGAAAGACCTTGGCGCAGTGCCCGAGCTTAAGACATGTCCTCCTAGTCGGATATGTCAAACTAACCTCTCAATTTTAACATCAGTGTGAGGGTTTAGTATTACCACAGAGTGCACCTGTCTTTGCTATTGTTAAGTCTCATGAAAGTACAACCCAAAAATCTTTGTTGCCCGCAATTTGAGAATGCCGTGTTCCATTTTGTTGCCTGACAATGTTGCTGTCCAAAGGTTTAATACTTTGAATCCAGCCACCCTGTTGCCTCTGGAACAAGGGGGGAGGGAAGAGTTAGGGCACTTAAACTTTTCTTCCAGAGGAAGAGGCTCATGACTGTTTGCAGATAGGGTAAATTCAGCTAGCACCCGATCAATCCATGCTGCACGGGAAGGAGCAGTCTTCACAAAAACCAGGAACAAAGGATATCCCAGCAAGCGTATATCTTTTCTTTGCTTCTTTTATTTCATATACAAATGATCACATATCCCGGACACGTTTCGGCAAGTAGCCTCCATCAACAGGACCTGTTGATGAAGGCTAATAGCCGAAACGCGTCCGCGATATGTGATCATTTGTATATGAAATAAAAGAAGCAGAGAAAAGATACACGCTTGCTGGGATATCCTTTGTTCCTGTTTACAGATGTTGTCACAAGAGACAGCGGGATGTGGTAAATCAGCCATTAGGCAATTCAGATCATGTGCTCTTTGTGGATGAATCGAGGTATGGCCAGGATGGCAGGTATTACACAGGTTGGGCAGTGGTGACTAAACATGACACTCTAAAAAAGAATAGTCCTTATCACCACACGTCTGCTCAAGAAGTGGAGCTAAAGACTCTTAAGATGGCTTGCAGATATGCAGATGGAAAAACAGCCAACATTTACACTGATTCCAGGTATGCCTTTGGGATAACCCATGACTATGGGCCCATTTAGAATGCCAGACTTCCTGCCAAATTGCCTAGGCAGACCAACCCCTTCCTTAGTGGACACAGCTCAGGTCCCTGAAATAACTCCTCCTGTCTCCCTGGAAGTCCTTAAGACCTTACAGACCTAGGTGAGGAAGGAGGAAAGGGACTAGTGGATGGAAAAGGGGGGACTATAAATGAGGAAGGCCTAATACAGTTCCAAGGGAAACTCTGCCTTCCCAGGTCCCTCTACCCCACGGTAACCCATGGAGTGACGCACTAAACAAAAACTGCTATGTGTGATTTAGTAAATAGCATATGGTACGCCCCAGAGTTCAGCACTGTAGGAGTCAGATATACCAAGATTGTATGATTTGTGCCCAGAACAACGTGGGCAAAGTGGTTAAGGTACCCCAGAAAAACACATCTTGCCCCTTCTATTTATTTCAGTGCTTGCAGACTACCTTCAACTATCCAAGGTGGGTCTGTATGAGTATGTATTGATGTGAGATGACTTGTTTTTAGGATGGCCAAAAAGCAGACACAAAGAAATAAAGAAGATTATGGCCGAGGTTGTATGGAGGTATGGGAGTACCTGAGACCATTAAAAGTAATAGAGGTGTTCATTTCACAGGTGAAGTGATGTGGGAGATGATGAAGGTTTTGGGTGTAGAACAGGCCTTACATGCTTCGTACCATCCACAAAGCAGCGGTAGGAAAAAAGAAAAAAGGAACTGAACGGGACACTAAAGTTAAAGATTCCAAAAATTATGAACATAGTGCCTGCTGGTAGCCCTCTTTTCAGTAAGGTATACCCCTAACCGTAAGACAGGCCTTAATCCCCATAAGGTCCTTTTTGGGTCATCCCCTAGGACAGGATTGTATTTTCCACAGCAGCTCCAGATGCAACATGGTTGTCTGACAGATTATGTGATAAGTTTGCAAAAGCATTTGACTAAAATACCTTCTCGAGTTTTTGCTTCACTTCCAGATTTTGATAAAGTCCGAGGAACCCACCCACTTGTATCTGGAGATTGGGTGGTGGTAAAAAGACACCTTAAAAAAGTCCTCAAACCCTGGTTTGATGGTCCATTCCAATTGTTGTTGACTACAAGCACAGTGAAGCTCAAAGGAAAGCCTAATTGGAGTCATTTCAAGAAAGAGTTGAGTCTGGAGACTTGAAAGGATCATGTTTCTTGGTCCCCCTTGTGTGACTGTTGATCCTGACTCAAAAGAATATGGATTCTAAATTAGATAGTAAAATAAGTTTCTGGGCTGTGAAAAAGTGAAAAGGAAGACAGCTGGTTTAAAAAAATTGGAAGTAAATTATGTTGCAAATTGGTATCAATCGTTGTTTTGATTTTGCTTGTACTGATTATCTGCTTTGTTATTCCCTGTGTAAAAAAAAAAAACTGTTCAGCAAAGCAGTTGACAATGCCGTACCAGAGATGATGATGGAAGACCTATGTCCAGAAAAATCAGAAGCACTGATGTCCTCCAGTCTCCCCCCATATGATGTCAACGCAAATTAGGGAAAGATCATCTGACTTCCCCTTGCTCAAATCCAATGTCATGGGAGGCTGTTCGTTAGGTATGGCTTGTCATGGAAGCTGGCGAAAAGGATGTCAGAGCATTGGAACAGATATTTAGGTTTAGGGAAGAATGAGATTCAAGGGGGGACCGATAGAGATGGGTGAATATCATTTTATCTTTTGTATCTTTAGTATTGTATAAACTAGAGATTTTTTATGTAGCTGCTATAAACTACCTCCCTTGCCTGGAGTGCCTACCCTCCTCCCTTCGCTCCTGAAGGTCTGTTTACACAGCACTTAAGAGAGAAAAAGAAGGGGGCATGGAGCCGCCAGGTTGAGTACATCTTCACTTCTCCTCTGCCTACAGATGTTTACACTAGCTCACATACCAAAGTTCGTAAGAGTGTTATCTCTTCTTTTCCTTATCTCATTTTCTTCTTAACCAATGAAACAAGCTCCAGATTTGGAGCAACAGAGTGTATCTTAAATACTTTAATTAAAAGCACCCTCATCACTTGTATCTGAGGGTGTTCCCTAATGGCCTATAACAATGTTTCCATTGTTAAAACGAAGAGTGAGGGGGAGAGGTGGAGGTCTTGCCTCATACCATTGCTGATGGAAAATGTGGGAAAGAGAGTCCCATTTACCCTGATCCACACACTAGGGTTCCTATACAGTGTCATAATAGCAGTGATAAAGTCAACTGGTATGCCAAATTTCAGGAGTGCTCTTTGCATAAAGGCCCAAAAGACTCTATTAAAGGCCTTCTCGGCACCTACACAGAGAAGGACCAGTGACTGTTTTGTAGACTTTGCAAATGATATGGCATTAAGAATCCAACAGGAATTGTGGTTCCCTTCTCTACCTGAGACAAACCCCGCCTTTTCAGACCCAATGAGTTTAGGGGGGGTGGGAGCTCAGCCTAGTAGCCAGAGGTTTTGCCCAAATCTTGACATCTACATTTAAAAGCAATATGGGCCGATAACTCCCACACTGTTCCAGGTGATTCCCTTCTTTAGGAAGTATTGTAACTACGGCCTCTAAGGCCTGAGGGTGTAGCGAGGAGCCTGACATAAGAGATATGCACCAACATGTGATTTTAGGCAGCAGAATGGGCAAACACTTTCTGTAATAACCCACTTCCCCAGTGGCATGGGCCTAATAATCACAGCCACCTCATCCTCAGTAACAGGTCGGAGGAGGAGTGTACAATCCCCAGTAGACAGTTTTGAAAGGTGTAATGTGTCCAGAAAACCATCAATAGTTGCATTGAGATTTGGCACTGCATGGTTCTGGTGCTGTATTTGCCTTATAGGCTTGGTTCTGGTGCTATATTTATGCAGTTGATTCTGGTGCTGTATTAATGTAGTGAACTTGGTTCTGGTGCTGTATTTATGTAGTGAACATGGTTCTGTATATATTGTGGTTATGTGTATGGTACAGTGGTGGAAGACGTGTGTATCTCACCCAGATACCTCAGCTGGGTGAGATAGATGAAATCCAAAAGGCTGCACTTGTTTCAGCAAGACGAAAAAGAAAAAGTGTACGGTACTGGGAGTACCGTGGGGGCGCCAAAAGAACAGTACACCAGGGATGGTGTAGATTTTATCAGAATAAATGAATCACCACTGTTGGAGATCAGTGTGTTGGTACACAGGAATGAGTGCAAGAGTAGAGTGAAGTATATCGTAATTAAACAATGTATAGCTTGGAAGTAAGAAGAGACAGAGGGGATATGATACAAACTTTTAAATACATAAAGGGAATCATCACGGTAAAAGAGGAGAGAATATTTAAAAGAAGAAAAACTTAGGACATAGTTTTAAATTAGAGGGGCAAAGGTTTAAAAGTAATATCAGGAAGTATTACTTTACTGAGAGAGTAGTAGACGCACGGAATAGCCTTCCTGCAGAAGTGGTAGCTGCAAATACAGTGAAGGAGTTTAAGCATGCATGGGATAGGCATAAGGCCATCCTTCATATAAGATAGGGCCAGGGGCTATTCATAGTATTCAGTATATTGGGCAGACTAGATGGGCCAAATGGTTCTTATCTACCGACACATTCTATGTTTATGTATATAAATATATATATATATATATATATATATATATATATATTTCAACTTTAAATTAAAAAGACCACATAATGTGACTGTTATTATGGTTGTTACTGCAAAGGTAAAGGATTTACTTTACCAGGGAGGGAAGTATAGGATAAACTCAAGACACCTATACTTGTACCTCCCCCGCCGAGGTAGCCTATCAAGTGTAAACGTGGCTTCTGTGTCCACAATACATGATACCGAGGCTCCAAGGTGTAACAGAAGTGTTTATTCGGTACAGTAAGCTTGACGCGTTTCGGGAACGTACACCTTTATCAAGAGCATATATAAAATACATACCATATTTTTCGCCCCATAAGACGCACCTAGGATTTAGAGCGGGACAATAAGAAAAAAATATCTTTCATGACACCTCAGGTCAATCCACCAATCATTCCCTCAATGTTAATAAAATGACAATAAGACCTCAGATCAGACCCCCAATCAGACCTCAGCTTAGACCCCAATGTAAATAACCCCCAATCAGACCTCAGATAAGAGCCCCCTGCCTCTCTTCAGCCCCCAGTAGCCTCATATATGCCACCAGTAGTCTCTCTTCAGCCCCCAATAGCCTGATATATGGCCCTAGTGGCCTGATATATGGCCCCAGTAGCACTATATATGCCCCCAGTAATCTCTTCAGCCCCCAGTAGCCCCATATATGCCCCCAGTAGTCTCTATTCAGCCCCATATATGCCCCAGTAGTCTCTTCAGCCCCCAGTAGACCCATATATGCAACCAGTAGTCTCTCTTCAGCCTCAGTAGCCCATATATGCCCCCAGTAGTCTCATAATATGCCTCAAGTAGCCCCAGATATGCCCACTATAGCCGCATATATGCCCCACTGTAGCCTCGTATATGCCCCCAGCAGCATCCATCAGCCTCATATTAAATAAAAAAAACACTCACCTTTCCTGCTCCAGATGCCGCGCCGCCGCTCCTCACCTCCCCCACTCAGTCTTCTACCTCCTCTGTCTGCTGCGTGGGCACGCACTGTGTGAGGTCACATCGCAACCTCACACGTGCGCAGCCATCACAGCTGAGCGCCGTACTAATGAAGCGCTTCCACTAGTATTCGTCACATAAGACGCAGGGGCATTTTTCCCCCACTTTTGAGGGGGAAAAAATTGTTCTCATGGGGCGAAAAATATCCATACATACATGCTACAGACATAGTGCTGTGGTGTCACAAGTTTACAACAATACTTAGTGCACCAATCACTAATATGTAGTCAGACCTGCTAAAATGTGAAGTTGTATATATTGCGTAAAAATATGCGCATCATTAATTGCTGATTTGCGCAAACGCGAATATATTGGAGCACTCTATCTGCATATAAAGGTATTGTAATGTTCTGCCATGCCAACCATTTTCTCCAGTCTCAGGAAACTTCTAGCAGCTTGAAAAATGTAGCTATAGTGACCCACGCCTGTATTGGCGCGCAATACATACATATTACATTGCCATTTTTCGCAATCAAGAAATGAATTGCAAATTCTCAAATTCATGAATTTATGAAAAATATTCGCCCAAATATCGCAAATTCGAATACTGCCCCTGCCGCTCATCATTAGTCTTGAATACTACAGACTATAAAAAGGAGACCTTAAACATTCTGACTAATAGTGATGAGCAGCAGGGGCAATATTTTACGAATATTTGGTAGAGTATTCATCATATATTTGTGAATTTGAGATTTTCTTGATTGCGAAAAATCCCCAATGTAATATTCGCGTAATTCACGTGCATAATACAGGCATTGGTCACAATAGCTATATTTTTCAAGCTGCTACAAGTTTCCTGAGACTGGAGAAAATGGTTGGCACGGCAGAACATTACAATAGCTTTTTATGCAGATAGAGTGCTCCAATATATTCGCGATTGTGAAATCGGCACTAATGATGCGAATATTTTGGCGCAATACATGAAAGTTCACATTTTAACAGGTCTGACTGCATATTAGTGATTGGTGCACTAATTATTGTCAGGGCCGCCATCAGGGGGGTACAGCCAGTACCCCACTAAGGGGCCGGACCCCGTGGGAGGCCTGGCCGGTCCGGAGCCTTTTTTTTTTTTTAGGGAGATGAATGCTTCCATTGTGGAAGCGTTTATCTCCATAGTCATCTGTATCGCCGTCCTCAAGACAGCGATACAGATGGCTGTGCTGTGGGGCAGGGGAGGAAGAGGCGTCTCCCTTCCCTGTTCCTCTGATAGGCTGCCAGCACAAGGCCTGCAGCCTATCAGAGGCCGGTGCAGGCTGAGCCATACAGTGCAGGACACAGGCCGGAAGAGGCCTGCATCGCATCGCTGTGTCTGTGTGATGGAGGTAAGTATGTTTTTTTTTTTTTAATACCGGACTATCTGTTACTTCCACATGGGGGGAGCGGGAGGCACTTGATACTGGCACATGGGGGGGCATTAGCACTCGATACTGGCACATGGGGGGGCATTGGCACCTGATACTGGCACATGGGGGGCATTGGCATCTGATACTGGCACATGGGGGGCATTGGCACCTAATACTGGCACATGAGGGGACATAGGCACCTGATACTGGCACATGGTGGGCATTGACACCTGATACTGGCACATGGGGGCATTGGCACTTGATACTGGCACATTGGGGGGCATTGGCACTTGATACTGGCACAGAGGTTGGTGGCACTTGATACTGGCACATGGGGGGCATTGGCACTTGATACTGGCACATGGGGCAATGGCACTTGATACTGGCACATAGGGTGGTGGCACTTGATACTGGCACATGGGGGGGTTTGGCACTTAGTACATGGGAGGTTTGGCACTTGATACTGGCACATGGGGGAGGCATCTATGGGAGACACTTGTTACTGGCACATTATTATGGGGCACTCTAGGGGCTTCTACTGAGGCCACAAAGAAGGGGTATTTAATATGGGGGCTCTGTGTGGTACTAGAATTATCAGGCCCTGAGCTGTGTAAGGGGCCCCAAAATTTCTGATGGCAGCCCTGATTATTGTTGTGAACTTGTGACATCACAGCACTATGTATGTAGCATGTATGTATAGACAGCAGAACCTACACTTCAGCTACACTATATCACAATCTAACCTACACTGACTATCCCCCACTAACTATCTGTATTATATATATAAAGTAACTAAATAACTAACTAACTAACTACCTATATAATGTCATGACAGAGAGCAGAGAGCACAGCAATAACACTGCTGTCTCTCTCAGATCTGCAAAATATTTTATACAGTGGCTGCTGGGGAGGTTCTTATATACTAAAGGGGTAGGCAACTTTCCTATTGGTTGCTAGGGATGTTGCTAAGCTCAGACAAAGACATTGCAGCCTTCTCATTGGCCCACAAGCAAGAAGGGCGGTTACTGATTTAAAAAAAAAAAACTATAGACAAAATACGAAACAGGAAAGAAACTATTTATTGATTAAACACCCCTCTATACCCTACTTCTACTTCCTCCCCAAAATTCACAAGTCTCTTACCAATCCCCCACGCAGACCTATTATATCAGGCATAAACTCCATAACTTCAAATTTTTCAGCTTATATTGACAACCTTTTGCAAAAGTATGTGGTTAACTTACCTTCCTATCTCTGCGACACTAGTCAACTCATTACGCTTCTTAGGGATCTTCATTGGACAGAAGATATGCTTTGGCTAACACTTGACGTCTCAACCCTCTATAGCAACATTGTCCACGAATTAGGAATTAGTGCTCTAGAGAATGTTTTCTCCACAAATCCTTTTATGCCCACTACACAAAGAACCTTTATTTTAGATTCTATCTCTTTTATCCTTCATCACAATTATTTTAGTTATAATAATGTGTTCTATGTTTAAAAACGGGAGACCGCAACAGGGACGAAATTTGCCCCTTCATATGCTAATTTATTCATGGGGGCATTTGAGGAATCATTTAGTCTTTTACATTACCCCAACATTGTGTTTTATAAACGCTATATTGACAATATTATTTTTATCTGGCAAGGAGCGAGGAATCTTTTAGATGAATTTATTTTAAATCTGAACTTTACTGCCCAAATTGACCCCACCACTGCTATATTTCTCGATTTACAACCATTCATCTACAATAATCAGATTGAGACCAGTACACATTTAAAAATGTTGACGCAAACAGCTACCTGGATTACAGGAGCTTCCACTATTATAAGTGGAAGCATAACATCCCCTATGGTCAGATAAGGAGGATAAGAAAAAAATGTTCCAATGATAGGGTGTTGCAGGACCAATCCGAAGGCCACAAATCAAGATTTTTAGAAAAGGGGTACCCAGAGGGCCTCATCTCTGACTCAATTCAAAAAATAGAGAAGTAAACTCAAATTGACTGCTTGTTACCTAAACATCACACTCAGAGAAATACCAATCCCACACTACAGACTCATGAGAGTAACAAACATACCTATAATTTCATCACCCATTATACATTAGCTCATAATAAGATTAAGCAAATACTAAATCAACACTGGCCATTACTCCGTAAAAACCCTATCTTAGGTGAATTAGTCCCACCACATACCACATATGACTTTTCGCAGAGCAAAAACCCCAAATCAAATCTTAGCACCCTCCTGCCCCAAATTAGATAAGTTAATTACCACCCCCATTAGAGATCCAGACCCGATAGTGAACCAGCATAGGCCCAAAGGTTCCTATAAATGCGGACACAAACGGTGCAAATACTGCTTAACAATAATTGATGATACTAAAGAAATAACCATTAATACATCTGGTGAGAAGATTCCCCTCCTTAGCTATATGGACTGTAGCACTACGAATGTGGTATATATGCTCGAGTGCCCGTGTGGGCTCTAATATGTTGGTCGCACCATTCAGAGCATCAGAGACCGTCTTAATTCACTATGTTCTAATATACATAAAAAATATGCTAAACATAGTGTCTCCTGACACTTTGCACAGGCACATTCTGGTGATGCCTCCTTTTTATGACTAACCCCGATTGAGTGGGTCCCTAAATCCTTCCTACGTCTATGTAGGAAGGAGATGTACTGGATTTTCCATTTTAATTCCCTAACCCCCTTTGGACTTAATGAGTCATTAGAATACAATAACTATTGAATCCACTTTACAGAGCCATTTCTAGTCCCTCGATATGACTCAAACATTCCATAAAAAAACGGAAGTCCGATCACCAATAGTTTAGTACTGAGTCACTTACCACTTATTGACTAGAAATCAACCATTCCACTTCTTAACCTTGTATTCTTTTTTTGCTAATATTCAACAGTTTAAGAATACCCCTCTACAATGAAACATTGCAAATAATCTTGTGTGCAATTACATTTGTATTTATATTTAGTTATTTAAAAAAATTTTTTTACCTTTTATACATATTTCATCATTTCTTATACACATTTTTTATAATAAGATTTTATCACTTAAGTATTGAATATCTATTTAATCATCTATCTACATGATTTGATCATTTTCCCTATTCAAGTATTTATCATTATTTAGCATTATTACAATTACTATCATTTATTATTTTTTTATTACTTTTTATTATATTCATTATAATATATATATATACACATTTTTGTGTAATTGTGTAACTAGAATTGCGGTACTAATTCCCCATTCATCTTAACCCTGCACTCCATTCTGAAACGCAGGGCTGATACTACTTTTATATCTGTGTGCGATCCACTTTGGAACACACCTGTTTATTTCCTTTCCCCGCTCTCATCACTGTCAGTGCGTTCCACTGTGGAGCGCAACGATTAATCCTTCCTATAGACTTGGAGCCAGAATCCTGTTACTTCATACACCCAAGAACATCAACAATCGCATCCAGATGGACTCAGATCTTTTATCAAGATTTCTTTACTAAAGTTCTTGTTATTCAGAGATACTACCTTTTCATGCGTTCCACCCGTTCCTAATCGATCTTTTTCAGCCAGTAGTCCCCTCTCCTATTTATATGGATTCACATATAACCACTTCAGGACAACTTTAGTCATTTATCTATGAACAATTGAACTAATTATCCAATGTTACTCAGATCCGATCAGAAACCCAAAGTGACACCATCCCATTATCTGACTACTCGCCATTGATTGCATACCATGTGTGATTTCCCTATATATATGCTGTCATATATGTATTTTATCTATGCTCTTGATAAAAGGGTACTATCCTGAAATGAGTCGAACTTAGTGTACAGAATAAAGACTTCTGTTATACCTTGGAGCGCCGGTATCATCTACTGGGGACACAAAAGCCACATTTACACCTGATAGGCAACCTCAGCGGGGGAGGTACAAATATAGGTGTCGAGTTTAACCTATAATTCCCTCCCTGGTAAAGTAGATCCTTTGCAGTAACAACCATAATAATAGTCACATTATGTAGTCTTTTTAATTATATGTTGAAATATACACACCGTATTTTCCGCTTTATAAGACGCACCTCATGATAAGACGCACCTAGTTTTCAGAGGAGGAAAAAGGGGAAAAAATAATTTGAACTAAAAGGTGGGCCAAAACATTTTATCTGAGGATGACACTGTTATGGGGGATATGTAGATGACACACTGATATGAGGGAACTGTGAATGGCGCACTATTATGGGGGATCTGTGGAAGACACTGTTATGAGGGAACTGTAAAGAATACACTGAGCTACTGTACATTGGTGTATTCTCAAGGATGAGGGGAGTTATAGTCATATTTAATATAAACACAGTCCAGGGACTGTTCTGTAATTGTTATATGACTATAACCCCCCCATCCATAGGAATCCACCGATGTACTCATGTACTGCAATATATGAGGGGATTCCTATGGATGAGAGGGGTTATAGTCCTATTTACTATAAACACATGCTAATTACAAAACAGTCCCTGGACAGTGTTTATATTAAATATGACTATAACCCCTCATCCATAGGAATCCTCTCATATACTGCAGTATATGAGTGGATACCTATGGATGAGGGGGGTTATAGTAATTTATGATACACATTTATAGCCCCTGAGCTGGACTCACCCAGGGACTAGATCCAAAACCGCCGTACACAGCAGGAGCAGAGCTGGTACGGCAGGATATAGCAAGGAGGCTGATTGGTGGAGGTGTGGGTAGCAAGATACACTCTCCACCAATCAGCTGAATGAAGCGTGGGCTGGCATCAGCAGAGCGCAGTAAGTGAAGCCGCCAGCCGTCCAACGGTGACCTCAGCAGCAAGTGGGTAAGATGGATGTGCGGGCTGGCGGCATACAGAGCACAGTAGGTGAAGCCGCCTGCCCGCCCGACTCTTTACTATGCATGGGGGAGATCAATGGACATGCGGGCTGGCGGCATACAGAGCACAGTAAGCCGCCAGCCTGCCCGTAGTGCCGACTTAAAGAAGAGCGGGTCAGCCCGCCCAACAGTTTAAAGGCAGGCTCAGGAGCTGTTAATGAGAGCTCCTGAGCCACCTTATTGCGTCATGTTCGTTTTATAAGACGCAGTGACTTTTCACCCCCACTTTGGAGGGAAAAAAAGTGCGTCTTATAAAACGAGCAAGCAAGGCAGCACTCAGTTAAAGTGAAAAGTTGGATTTCTTTATTCCACCTCTTGCAACGTTTCAATCGCTCATTGCGATCTTTTTCAAGCACAAGTAATTTATAAAACAAGTGTACAGGTGAAACTCATAATTGAATAATGATACATGATTTGTAAACAAAACTCCAAAATAAATAAATAAAAATTGTGTCATACAATGATCAATCCATAATTTCCAATAATACATCAGTGCATAACAATTGCAATCCGTGTCACTGTATACTAGTGTGTATTCATGGGAATTCATAGCAACTCATACATAAAATTCATGTGTTACGTGTGACTCATGTGTCTCACTAGTGTGACGTGAAACCACCCATCTGTGCACAATAAACAAAGATTGGTTACCATAAACATAGGAATGCCTAAGTTCACTCACTGCGCTAGTTCCGGCATCATACAGCTAAACAAGCATAGCCAATACACACGCTTCGGGGAGAACAACGTCACCTATGACATGTTCCATTGCCAGCTCCAGAGTCAGGGCAGAATAGCCATCTAGAGAACTAACCGCGCATGTCCACAGCGGGTCCAATCGTGTCCCCGAGCGGGGCCGCTGTTGTCATGGCAATATAAACAAATGTAGGGCGTTGAATCCACTATCTATATCTCATCAGGACGACAAATAGTTTAAATTTGGTGCTGTAAAACTAGCTACTTAAGCACAAGATAGGGCCCCTGTCAGAGGGACGCACAGAAAAAAAGATAATAGTGCACTTACAAAATAGATGCAAGCATTATATATGGACTAAGCCCTCACTCTCATATAATAAAATCTGAGATTCTTAGCCAATATATTTTGATCAAAAAACATCTGTGCCCACCTACCCTGCGCCAAGGTGGTCTCAGGTCAGGCAGGTCCTACACGAAACATACCTATGCCATTGGGCATCTATGTTCAGGAGCCCAGATTCTGGACATATGGTATGCTGCTCCTAGTCACCTCTATGTGCATCCAGCAACCAATGAGAGGAGGAGCACACACAGCTATATGTACCACCTAATCAAGATCACCTCTTAGAGAGGGGGGCAAAAGTGGACAGGAATGCTACTCCCAAGATAAAATAGGAACGCATTCACACTTGAAGGTGCCACTTTCTCAAGCAAATACTACATAACAAATATCACAGAAAACAAAAAGATAAAAATATCCTGCACGATATAATAAACAAATATGTGGATGTCCCTGGCTACATTTATGAAAAAAATCACAGAAAAAAAGGATAATGATGCACTCATAAATTAGATGCAAACATTATATATGAACTAAGCCCTCATTCTGATATAATAAGATCTGAGACTCTTAGTTAATATATTTTGATCAAAACACATCTATGCCCACCTACCAGGCGTCAAGGGGGTCTCAGCTCAGGTGGGTTCCTATGCTAAACCTATCTATGCAGTTGTGCATTTATGATCAGGAGCGCAGACCCTCCACATATGGTATGCTGCTCCTCGTGACCTCTATGTGCATCCAGCAACCAATGAGAGGAGGAGCAGACACACCTATATGCACCACCTAATCAAAACAGCTTGCAGAGTCGGCGCAATGGCATAGGTAGGTTTAGCGTAGGACCTGCCTGGCCTGAGACCACCTTGGCGCTGGGTAGGTGCGTACAGATGTGTTTTGATCAAAATATATTGGCTAAGAATCTCAGATTTTATTACATCATAGTGAGGGCTTAGTTCATATATAATGCTTGCATCTATTTTGTTAATGAACAATTATCTTTTTTTCTGTGATTTCTTTTCATGAATGTAGCCAGCGACATCCGCATGTTTATTTATATCATTGTGCAGGATGTTTTTATCTTTGCTTATCTCTTTTCTGTGATTTTTGTTTATTATGTACTATATGCTTGAGGGAGTGGCACCTTCAAGTGTGAATGCGCTCCTATTTTATCTTGGGAGTAGCATTCCTGTGCACTTTTGCCCTTCCTATCAAACAAGCTGCCTTGATTAGGGGGTACATATAGGTGTGTCTGCTCCTCCTCTCATTGGTTGCTGGATGCACATAGAGGTGACTAGGAGCAGCACACCATATGTGCAGAGTCTGCACTCCTGAACATAGATGTCCAATGACACAGGTAGGTTTAGCGTAGGACCTGCCTGACCTGAGACCACCTTGGCGCTGGGTAGGTGGGCACAGATGTGTTTTGATCAAAATATATTGGCTGAGTCTCGACTTTTATTACATCAGAGTGAGGGCTTAGTCCATATATAATGCTTGCATCTATTTTTTTAGTGCACTATTATCTTTTTTTATTCAGATGGGCTGGCACTCTGTATGTGTGGATATGGGTTATCGCAATCAATAAGTTTGGTTAGACAGTATATATTTATTATAAAATAAAAATAAAAACAATCTGAAATAAAACAAGCAAATATAAAACAATTTAAATACAAAAATAGAACTCGCAATGATGTCAATGAAATCTCTGCAGTTATGCAGAGAACGTATGGAAAAGTCCTGAGTATATATATGGAGCAGTCTTTCACATGATCATCAAACTTTTTCACACTGCGCAGTAAATGTAGCTGGTATTTGTATTCATCACTCTCAATATATACAAAGAGACTTTTGTTAGTTCTATTCTGTTGGATCTTGAAAATCCTATAGAAAAAGTCTGATCGTCTTGGAAGTTCTCAGGTAATATACACCAATATGTTGCGCTTACCTCCTCTTGTTTTCAGGGGGTTGGCATACCTGGGATTCTCTCCGCTGTCTCCGCTGTACTCGTGCGCTTCTAGGTTCAGCGCTGGCGTCTCACGTGACTTGCAGCGGGATCACGATGTATGTGACGTGATCAAATCTCGCGGGAGTTGGTTCACTATTAGTTGTTTCCAAAGTTTTCTTAGTTTCTTCCAATATGTGGGAACATTAGATGTATTAGTCCATTTGGAGGCCTCCTTAGATCTTATAATTAGATGGGAAATGTAGCTCAACGCCAGACGCGTTTCGGGGACCTCTTTCCCCTTCCTCAGTGGCAGCTATTTTCCCATCATTCCACCTTCCTATTTATAGCCCATCCCGGTTACATATAAAAGATGGATTGGAATGTTCTTCTTGAGAGTTGGAATTACTTTTCATCCATTGCGGTATAGATGCGGTTTTGTTGCGTTTTTTTTATATATACTCATGCGTTTTTTTCATATAATGTATATTTTGAGTGATAGATGATACCCAATAAAGGATAAAGTGCTACTTGATTGCTACAATTCGAAAATGTATAGAATCTGAAATACAGAGCTTGATTGCTATTTTTTCTTTTAAAATACATTTGGCTATAAAAATTGATTCAGTGTCCCTGCCATAGGCAGTATATTGGTAGAACAAAAAGACCATTAAAAGTAAGAATGGCTGAACATTTAAGGAACATCAAAAATGGCTATATGAAGCATTCACTTTCAAAGCATTTCAGAGAGAGCCATAATCAAGATCCAAAAGGCTTAACTTTTATGGCACTACAAAAAGTGAACACACATTGGCGAGGGGGTAAACATGTAGAGAGAATGTCGAGGGCCGAATCAAGACTTATTTTTGACTTTGGGAGTCTGATCCCTATGGGACTAAATGCCGAATTAGAAATTTTTGGGTTTCTGTGATTCTAACCTTGGGTTGCTTGCCTTTCATTCAATGTGGAGTCATATGTCCGGCTGTCTATCAGCACTATGACTCCCCCTTGAGGTCAGGCAAGCAGCCCTGTACTACTCATAAACAGCTTTGAATTATAAAATATGTTTATTATATACCAAAGAATTTTATTATTCTATCATGTTTTTTATTTTACATATACACAGCTCATATTGATATTAAATGATTATACAGTAAGATTTTTATAGCCAAATGTATTTTAAAAGAAAAAATAGCAATCAAGCTCTGTATTTCAGATTCTATACATTTTCGAATTGTAGCAATCAAGTAGCACTTTTTCCTTTATTGGGTATCATCTATCACTCAAAATATACATTATATGAAAAAAACGCATGAGTATATATAAAAAAACGCAACAAAACCGCATCTATACCGCAATGGATGAAAAGTAATTCCAACTCTCAAGAAGAACATTCCAATCCATCTTTTATATGTAACCGGGATGGGCTATAAATAGGAAGGTGGAATGATGGGAAAATAGCTGCCACTGAGGAAGGGGAAAGAGGTCCCCGAAGCGCGTCTGGCGTTGAGCTACATTTCCCATCTAATTATAAGATCTAAGGAGGCCTCCGAATGGACTAATACATCTAATGTTCCCACATATTGGAAGAAACTAAGAAAACTTTGGAAACAACTAATAGTGAACCAACTCCCGCGAGATTTGATCACGTGACATACATCGTGATCCCGCTGCAAGTCACGTGAGACGCCAGCGCTGAACCTAGAAGCGCACGAGTACAGCGGAGACAGCGGAGAGAATTCCAGGTATGCCAACCCCTGAAAACAAGAGGAGGTAAGCGCAACATATTGGTGTATATTACCTGAGAACTTCCAAGACGATCAGACTTTTTCTATAGGATTTTCAAGATCCAACAGAATAGAACTAACAAAAGTCTCTTTGTATATATTGAGAGTGATGAATACAAATACCAGCTACATTTACTGCGCAGTGTGAAAAAGTTTGATGATCATGTGAAAGACTGCTCCATATATATACTCAGGACTTTTCCATACGTTCTCTGCATAACTGCAGAGATTTCATTGACATCATTGCGAGTTCTATTTTTGTATTTAAATTGTTTTATATTTGCTTGTTTTATTTCAGATTGTTTTTATTTTTATTTTATAATAAATGTATACTGTCTAACCAAACTTATTGATTGCGATAACCCATATCCACACATACAGAGTGCCAGCCCATCTGAATAATTTTTTTCATTTATGCTACTTCTTCTGTTTGGGTGAAACAGTTTTTTGGACTTGAGCACCTGGTCCAGACTACTCTTAGGAGTGAGCTATTCCCATCATTGTAGTAACCTCTTGTATAATTATAGCAGTTTACTGTTGTGTACTGACTTCTTGGTTTGGGCAGCTCTCTCTCTGTGTATTATATATATATATATATATATATATATATATAAAGGAAAAACGGACAGCACTCCAAAGTACAAACCGTGTAGAAATTTATTCACCCATGTGGTAAATACAATGCGGCGTTCGGCTCAGCTATAGAGCCTTTCTCAAGCTTGAGAAAGGCTCTATAGCTGAGCCGAAACGTCGCACTGTATTTACCACATGGGTGAATAAATTTCTACACGGTTTGTACTTTGGAGTGCTGTCCGTTTTTCCCTTTTTTATATATGGGCTTTGAGCCAGTAGCCCTAGGACATAGCACCCGATTTTTGGATTCTCCGGTGCCGCCAGCTTTCTGATATATATATATTCCACCCACATCTTCCTGTGGTATCCTTTGCGCCTCATACCCACTTCCCTCCTCTCCCGCCCCCCTACCCTTTTCTGCCTTTTTTTGCTCAACTCCTTTTTTTCATTTTATTTCTACTTTTTTCAGCTAAGCATAGTTTGCTGGAGCTGTTTTGCTTAGATTTCATGGCCTGGATTTTAACTGGACTGAGAGGTAGGATTGGCAGAGGGACCCCCCAGTCTACACCCTTCCAGTACAGTTTTTTTCCCTAACCCAAAGTGATCTCCGGTGAGGCCTGCAGATTCTGTCAAAAAGACCGAACAAAAAAGCCCTGCATGCAAGACTTTGTTGTCCAGAAAAGAAGCAGCATCCTGACTCCATTATAGTCAAAGAAGTCTCTTCAGATCAGGAGTTGGTAAACCTTGTCCCTCTAATGATAAAGCTATAGCTATGAATTCAACCAATAAAAAAAACAAAAAAAACACAGGATGGGCTGCTACACATGGGCCAGTGCTGTGTACGTGACCCCTACGCTGAGCTGTAAGTAGGCTATGTGACCGATGTATGGTGATGTCACATGGCCTAGGTAGAGCCAGCGGCGATCATGGAGCACTGGCTTCTTCGCTGGAGGTCCCGGATGTCAGACGACCACCGCCAATTTGATATTAATGATCTATCCAGAGGATAGGTCTTCAATACTAATTATCGGATAAATTATTTAAGCTAACCTTAAATAAAAAATGATATCATAACCTAACCTTATACTTACCAACATTGCAACTCATAAATTAGGGACAACAAGACATCGCACTGAGAATGCCCCCCAAACTGCACATGATTACATAAGCCCTGCCTATTAGTCTTTATGTGAAGGGACTGTCTCTAAAGATTAGGGACAGTCCCTGAAAATTTGGGACTGTTAGCAACTGTACAACCTAAACATGACAGTTCCCTCCTCCTCATTACATCATATTCCCTTTTATTTCCCATAACAGCCTATTACCATACACAACAGGGTACAAGGCTGGCTGCTGCACATTAAATGGGACAGAAGGATTTTTGGAGTCTAGATGAATGAGATGAATTATAAAAGGTTATGCGAAAATGAAAATCAGACATCATATAGTACAGTCTCTCTCTAACAAAGCTAAAACCAGCCCTGCACTTCACATGGATCTAGAGATCTCCCCCTCATTCATTACTTCAATTGCTCTGCTAGATTAATTTTAAGCTGGCAGCTCAGGAAGTGTGTCCATTCTCAGGGGGCATCTCCTTGCTCAACGCGGAGTGTCATGTAACTATGAAAGCTTCTAACAGTACATATGGCTGGTGGCAGTTGAAGGATGGACTGAATATGTGCAACCACCTAAGTGAGGTGGACAGAGAAAGGAGTAGAATAACAAACAGCAGGTGGCGCTATACAGATACATCTTATTGAATAACTCAGTGGCTATGCTACATTTTTAATTACATGCAATTACAAAAGTATTCAGGTTCAGGTGTTGGTTTGAAAAATATTTTTTGTGGGACAACCCCTTTAACCGCTTCAGGACCGCCGTACGCAGGATTGCGTCCTGCGGGCGGTCCTGTTCTTCTGATCGGACGCGCCGGGGCGTCATCTCGCGAGACGCGAGACTTCCTGTGAACGCAGCGGCGCGCGCGTTCACAGCGTCTGGCGTCTGAAGAGTTGTACTACAGCCTGCCAGCGATGATCAATCGCTGGCAGGCTGTAGATGCGATATAAATCGCATCAAACAGCTATATCAGACGCTGTTTTATGAACAGCGTCTGATATAGCTGCTACCTGGTCCTCTGGTGGTCCCATTTTCTGGGATCGACCACCAGAGGACCAGGTAACTACAATAAAGTTGCACCAAACACTACACTAACCCCCCACCCCCCTCACCTATTAACCCCTTGATCACCCCATCTAGACCCCTGATCACCCCCTGTCATTGATCACACCCCTTGTAAGGCTCCATTCAGGCGTCCATATGTGTTTTGCGGATCCGTGGATTCACGGATCCGCGGATCGATCCGCGGATCCGATCTGCGGATCCGATCCGCAGATCCTCAAAACACGGACACCGGCAATGTGCTTTCCGCATTTTGCAGATCCGCACATTGCCAGAACTATATAGAAAATGCTTTTTCTTGTCCGCAATTGCGGACAAGAATAGGACATGTTCTATATTTTTGCGGAACGGAAGTGCAGACCCGAAGCGCGGATCCGTAATTCCGAATCCGAGCGGGACAAAGTCTGTCCCCATAGAAATGAATGGGTCCGCAATTCCGTTCCGCAAACAGAATTGCGGACGTGTGAATGGGGCATAAGGGTCCCCTATCACCACCAGTTAGTTAGCTACTTGTTAGGTAGCTAGCGCTCATCCCACCGCACCGCAGTCACTGATTTTGGCAGAGATTTATTCATCCACATTGATCGATGCGAATGAAGAAATCTGTGCCGTTCATTTTTTTTTTTTTTCAGCGCAGAGGCTGAACGGAAAAAAAAAATCTCATTACCCGTCTGCTCAATATAAGGAGAATCGCAGAAACTCCTAATGCTGGCCATACGTGTAATGATTGCGGAGACCCTCAAAGGCCAGGGCAGTACAAACACCTCACATGTGACCTCATTTTACAAAGAAGACACCCCAAGGTATTCCGTGAGGGGTATGGTGAGTTCATGCAAAATTTTATTTTTTGTCACAAGTTAGTGGAATATGAGACTGTAAAAAAAAAAAAAAAAACAATTTCCGCTAACTTGTGCCAAATTTTTTTTTCTGTGAACTCGCCATGCCCCTCACGGAATACCTTGGGGTGTCTTCTTTCCACAATGGGGTCACTTGTGGGGTATTTATACTGCCCTGGCATTTTAGGGTGCTAAAGCGTGAGAATCCAAATGCGTAAAAATGGCCTGTAAAATCCTAAAGGTACTCATTGGTTTTAGGGCCCTTTGCGCATCTTGGCTGCAAAAAGTGTCACTCATGTGGTATCGCCGTACTCAGGAGAAGTAGGGCAATGTGTTTTGGGGTGTATTTTTACATATACCCATGCTGGGTGTGAGAAATATCGCTGTAAACGACAACTTTTTACATTTTTTATTCAAAGTTGTCAATATACAGAGATATTTCTCTCACCCAGCATGGGTATATGTACAAATACACCCCAAAACACATTGCCCTACTTCTCCTGAGTACGGCGATACCACATGAGTGACACTTTTTGCAGCCAAGATGCGCAAAGGGCCCAAATTCCAACGAGTACCTTTTAGGAGGGTATTTTTACGCATTTTTCTTCTCACGTTTTAGGGCCCCTAAAATGCCAGGGCAGTATAAATACCCCACATGTGACCCCATTTTGGAAAGAAGACACCCCAAGGTATTCGCTGAGGGGCATAATGAGTTCATGAAAAATTAAACTTTTTGTCAAAAGTTAGCGGAAAGGGAGACTTTGTGAGAAAAAACAATAAAAATCAATTTCCACTAACTTGTGCCAAAAAAATATTCTATGAACTCGCCATGCCCCTCATGGAATACCTTGGGGTGTCTTCTTTCAAAATGGGGTCACACGTGAGGTATTTATACTGCCCTGGCATTTAGGAGCCCTAAAGCGTGAGAATAAAAATGCGTAAAAATGCCCTCCTAAAAGTACTCATTGGAATTTGGGCCTTTGCGCATCTTGGCTGCAAAAAGTGTCACACATGTGGTATCGCCGTACTCAGGAGAAGTAGGGCAATGTGTTTTAGGGTGTATTTTTACATATACCCATACTGGGTGAGAGAAATATCTCTGTAAACTGACAACTTTGAATAAAAAATGTAAAAAGTTGTCGTTTACAGCGATATTTCTCACATGCAGCATGGGTATATGTAAAAATACACCCCAAAGCACATTGCCCTACTTCTCCTGAGTACGGCGATACCACATGAGTGACACTTTTTGCAGCCAAGATGCAAAGGGGCCCTAAAACCAATGAGTACCTTTAGGATTTCACAGGGCATTTTTATGCATTTGGATTCTCACACTTTAGGGGCCCCTAAAATGCCAGGTGAGTATAAATACCCCACATGTGACCCCATTTTGGAAAGAAGACACCCCAAGGTATTCCGTGAGGGGCATGGTGAGTCCACAGAATTTTTTTTTTTTGCCACAAGTCAGCGGAAATAGTTTTTTTTTTTTTTTTTTTTTTAGTTTTTTACAAAGTCTCATATTCCACTAACTTGTGACAAAAAATAAAATTTTAAATGAACTCACCATACCCCTCACAGAATACCTTGGGGTGTCTTCTTTCCAAAATGGGGTCACATGTGGGGTATTTATACTGTCCTGGCATTTTAGGGGCCCCTAAAGCGTGAGAAGAAGTCTGGAATCCAAATGCGTAAAAATGGCCTGTGAAATCCTAAAGGTACTCATTGGTTTTAGGGCCCCTTTGCGCACCCAGGCTGCAAAAAAGTGGCACACATGTGGTATCGCCGTACTCAGGAGAAGTAGGGCAATGTGTTTTGGGGTGTATTTTTATATATACCTATACTGTGTGTGAAAAATATCTCTGTAAACGACAACTTTTAAAAAATTTTATACAAAGTTGTCAGTTTACAGAGATATTTCTCTCACCCAACATGGGTATATGTAGAAATACACCCCAAAACACATTGCCCTACTTCTCCTGAGTACGGCGATACCACATGTGTGACACTTTTGCAGCCTGAGTGCAAAGAGCCCAAATTCCAACGAGTACCTTTAGATTTTACATGGCGGCTCACAATTTAGCCCCGCCCAAAATGCCAGAACAGTAAACACACCCCACAAATGACCCCTTTCGGAAAGTAGACACCCCGAGGTATTAACTGAGGGGCATAGTGAGTCCGTCTGAGATTTCTTTTTTTTTTGCCAGAAGTTAGCAGAAATTGAAACTTTTTATTTATTTTTTTCTCAGAAAGTGTCATTTTCCGCTAACTTGTGAAAAAAATGAAATGATACATGAACTCACCATGCCCCCAGCGAATACTTTGGGGTGTCTTCTTTCTAAAATGGTGTGATTTGGGGGTATTCATACTATCCTGACATTCTAGCACCTGAAGAAACATGACAGGTGCTCAGAAAGTCAGAGCTGCTTCAAAATGCGGAAATTCACTTTTTTGCACCATAGTTTGTAAACGCTATAACTTTTACCCAAACCAATAAATATACACTTATTGGACTTTTTTTATCAAAGACATGTAGAACAATAAATTTAGAGAAACATTTATATAGAAATGTAGTTTTTTTTTAAAAATTTTACAACAGAAAGTGAAAAATGTCATTTTTTTGTAAAAATTTCGGTAATTTTTGATTAATAGCAAAAAAAGTAAAAATGTCAGCAGCAATGAAATACCACCAAATGAAAGCTCTATTAGTGAGAAGAAAAGGAGGTAAAATTCATTTGGGTGGTAAGTTGCATGACGGAGCAATAAACGGGTAAAGTAGTGTAGTGCGGAATTGTAAAAAGTGGCCTGGTCTTTAAGGGTGTTTAAGCTAGGGGGGCTGAAGTGGTTAAAGTGAAGTAACGGTAGCATTGCAGATGGGAGAAAAGAGGGATTGTTGTTCAAGCAATTTGTTAATATAAGGTTGATCATCTTCTTACTAATTCATTTCTTTTCCTTACAGAAACAAAGGCCAGAATAATATCACCATGAAAAATAGCAAAGAATGTTATGTATTTGGCACAATGTTACATTTCATGATAAAGTGAAGATATACGGTTTAGGCATCTAATAGACTTTCCAACAACAGTAAACTAGTGCAGCCCCTATGGCACTGAATGAGCCCCCAGCAAGCAAATCTTTGGGGGCCATAAGAGAGTGCTACTACTTTTATTACTCAATGGTATAATGATAATAATGACAAGCATATGACATTCAATTTCATACCTTTATGACCATGGCTGCATATGTAACATCGCCTCTCCAAGACTGTGGTGTGGACCAACCTACTAGAGGGTCGGCCTCATCATTGTATATAGGAACCAGCTTGAACTTTGGAAATCGCTGTTGAATTTCACTAACAGTATCGAGCTCCTGCTCCAAAATACGATACGAGCTTCCTCCACCCTGTAACGCAAAGCTTTGGATTGTTTTCATGGATAATGCAGTGTCAGTTTTGCACCACAAGAGGGCAATCAAATAAAGGCATGTATTAGATGGCTGTAAAGTGTGGGCAGCTTACAAGCTACAGTAAACTGTATGACTAACTTTATGAAATTGTATAAATTAAAGATACATTTACATTCCTCTAATGGACTATTGATAAAAATATATATATATATAGTTAAATTCAATGCTAAGGGTACTTTCACACTTGCGTATGCTGCGGTATTATGTCCGTCCAAAATGCCTGATCAGTCGCCGGAATTAATTCCTATTGAGTTGCATTAGTGCCGGCATTGCAAAACAATTGAAGGACGAATCCGTCCTTCATCCGGAAAACTGGGTAAAAGACTGCAAGATGGATCCGTCCATCCGCATCACAAGCAGAGAGACGGATCCGTTCTTGCAATGCATTTGTAGACGGATCCGCACCCGGATCCAACTACAAATGCTGTCAGTTGTCCTACTGATCGGCGGATCCGGCAGGCAGCTCCGATGACGGAACTGCCTGCCGGATCACACTAAAGCAAGTGTGAAAGTACCCTTAGGCTGGATTGACATCAAATTTTTGCCCTAAGTTTAAAATATACATTTGGAAAAAACTGGATACAAAAATGTAGTACACCACACCTTTTAATCCTGCAGAGTCCATAAAAAAATATATAAATAGTATACATACATATCCTTTTTTACGCCAATGAATGGCATCTGCCAGAGGCATCCATTTAACATATACGTTTTTTTGTATACGTTAAAAGTCAAAAACGTGATGTAAATCCAGCCGAATAAGCTAATTATTATTATTTATTTGAAAGTGCCATCAATTCCATGGGACTGCACATCTAAGGGTACTTTTACACTAGCGGCATGGCTATCCGGCAGTGCGCGGCTGGCCGTGCTGCGCCGTAGCTCCGCCCCTGCCACATTATAGTCAATGGGGACGGAGCGGCAGCACGCGGGTACTTGCGACATGGCGGATCTGGCGGGTGAACAGCCTGCCGGATAGCCATGCCGCAAGTGTGAAAGTACCCTTAGAGTGGGTGTACATACGTACAATAGGGAAAGGGGAAAGACACAGTAGGTAAAAGCTGGTGATCTAGTTGTGTGTTTAAACTAAGTAGTAGGCTTCCCAGGTTGCTTTTGAACGTTTGGATGTTGGGGGCGAGTCCGATGTGCTGGGGTAGTGAGTTCCAGAGTATAGGGAATGCACATGAGAAATCTTGTAGACGATTGTGCAAGGAACAGACAAGAGGAGAACAAAGGAGGTCCTGTGGGCATCGAAGATTACGTGTGGTGATATATCTGGAAGGCAGGTCAGAGATGTAAGGAGGGGACAGATTGAGGACAGCTTTATAAGTAGTCATTAGTATTATGAACTGAATTTGATGGGCAATGGGGAGCCAGTCAATGGATTGGCAGAAAGGAAAGACAGAGTAAAAACGAGGGGAGAGGTGGATTGGTCGGGCAGCAGAGTTGAGGATAGAATGGAGGGAATGCAAGAGTGCTAGATGGAAGGTCACAGGGGAGGATGTTACAGTAGTCAAGGCAGGAGATGATAAGAACATGCACTAGCATTTTAGTTCACCCAGGTTTGAGGAAGGAGTGAGATATACGAGAGATATTCTCGAGTTGAAAGTAGCAGGCGGTGGCAAGGGTTTGGATGTGTGGCTTGGAGGACAGGACAGAATCAAACACATTTACAGCATCTAAAACAGCACAATATGAACATACATATTAGATTTAACAAACCATATAGTACAAACCTTTTTATGCAGAGCAATGTAGTCCAGTCTCACTCCCATCTCACCAGTAAAGATATTGGTACCATTATGGCAATGACTCAGTAGACTCCAACAGATAGGCGACCTTGGAGGTGAGTGACATGAATCTCCTGGGCCACCAAATTTTAACTGTGGACTTGCTTGTTTCAGTCCTTCGGAGCAGGCATCGTAGTAGTTCTGAAAACCTGCACAATTTAATACATTTTCATTACAGCAGATTGTAGCTGGATACTATCTGCCCTGAGTTAATTTTGTGGGCCCCAGGTCCTGGACAGGTGAGTCTGAAGGGGTTGTCTTGTCCTTGTACAATAGGGGCGCACAATTTGATAAAAATGTGTGCAAAGAGCTTCAAATTTCTACCCATACAGAATAAAGCATTAATGCAAGTCAGAATAATCCACAGATTCAGTGATTGCATATGATTTAGCGCTTGGAGAACAGTGCTGCTACATGTAGCATCTGCCTCTGCATATCAGCCATGGAAGCGTGCACCTGTGCATTTGCTACTCTTTGTTCGTTTGCAATACACTGTATATCTACTGAATATATAGATATGGCTAGTAGTAGTACAAATGAATACATAGATCTTTGTAATATAGGAGAAAATGGCACCTTTCATCAGACTAGATCTCTATCCCTGACTGCAGGCTCTTTAAATGTCTAGAAATTTAATTTGCGGATTTCAATCCACTACAAAGATGAACAAACTGGTTCTACCAGTTCGTGATTTGGTCCGAACTAATTTACACAAAACCAAATTTTTGGTGGTTCATTTCGGGCGAACCAAAGAGAGAGAGGAGAGAGAGAGCCTAATATACAACTGTGTGTTTCTTAACGATATATATGCATTGTCTACGGTGTACTCTTTCTCATTATGGAGAGCCTGTAGTATGCCGAGTTCGCGTGCGCAGTACTGTATTCTCTCCCAATTGACATTGTTTGAAAATTTTGCATCTTGTATTGCAATTAGCAAAGCAATTAGAATCACTGCTAGAACAGTTTCTTTAAAGAGGCTCGCAATACAGAAGAGAACTCTTTCCTGTACTGTGCCAGCGCCGGACACTGAATTGCATGGTGCAGCACGAGACTTTAGGAGAAGTGAGGGCCAGCGTGATCATGTTTATACTGCCTGGCCCTGTCAATCAAAGTGTAGGGTGTGCTGCAGTTGCAGAGAAAGCTGAACCTCTAGGCGTAATGGCAACCCCCCCCCCCCCCCAAATTGCTCTTAGTGGCTCATTTGCATATATTGCAATTTCATTTTTCTCAGCAATGCGGGCACATATGAATGTTGGACCAACACATATGTCTTCAGCTGCCAAGCGCACATGTAACAGCTCAGCCAGTTTCATTGGTTCAAATCTGCTGATAGGTCTCCTTTAAAAAAAAATTGCTACAGATAGACATAAGACTGCAGTATTTTGGACTGCAGCACTTTTATAGATGCAGTAGTGCTTATTTCTGCCCAAAATGAAGAAGCTTAACAACTATAATGTTACAATATGTGAATTGGTCTATTAGTCTAGCGAAAAGCTAGTATGGACAAAATACCTGTTACTGTGATGGAGACATTGTCAAAATCATGATTATCTGGTTCATTCCAAGTTTCAAAATTCCAGGCTGAGACATGTTCTAAACCATACTTTTCTGTAAAGGACAAGAACAAAAATATTGAGAAAGATAGAAGCCTTCAAATAACCAAATAAAACACTCTTAGAAATGCCCTTAAAGAGGTATTCCCATATCATCAGAATGTGCCTTCAGTTTCTTCCCACCTGGGTGAAGTTGCAGCGAGCCCTGGAGGAGCCTCTGCAGAGGATGGGAGTGGTAGTGGCCCTGATGAAGTGTTGTGTCACTGTGTACTGTTTCAGGGGATCGGTGCAGTGGAAATGTAGTATTGAAGAATGAGGCCAGAATCAAATGTAACAAAGTCTTTTTTACTAAGTGCAACATAGAACTTCAAATACTCTCAGTAGCTGCAGATTTCAAGTGCATATCTTATCTGGCACCAGTAAGGGTTATGGAGGCAGGTTGGATGGAGGCAATTTAGCACTTAGGTCGTACTGGCCTAGTAACATTCTTGGCTGTAATTCCTCACCTTGAGTGTCTGGAGAAGCTGTTTATAGCAGTTCACTCTGTTGTCTAGCATCTCAAGACTTCACTTGAGGCTTGGAGTAAGCAGACTGGAGAATCCTATTTAGGAGCAGGAGCTTTGCAGTAAGCTTTCTCTCTCCTCAGTCCTTGGACAGGAACTTCCCCTCTTGGCCGGAAACAGGACCAGCCCACTCCTACCAAGAGAGGAGGAACAGGGTGGTAAGCCCTGTTCCTGGTTAACTCTTGCCATCCATAAACCTTCTGATAATTACAACCAAAGAACACAACACAAAATACATAAAATACAAAACAATTTACAAAATTGTAGTACCCCCAGGTCTGGGTTACTACCAAGGACCAGAGGTGATTGGGACTATGGAAATAGCCAAACAGGCTGTCCTTGAATGCAAATGAATGGTAGTTACAGAAACAGCGTAGCACAGCTGTGAGATGCAGAAACAGAGTAGCTTACTGTGCCACAGCTAGAATAACCCGCTTTCCATAGTTCTGACCATTTCTCATAGTCACAAAACATTCAAAGACAAAACTACATGCAGAGCTCATACCAAAATTCTCTTTTGCGACCGTATGTATTTTACTATCTGCAAACCATGGATCTGCAAAACCCATTGAATGTCCACATTTTTTTTTTTACGGATCGCTGGACTTAAATGAGTTTGTCGTTGACATTTTGTGGACCAGAATAAGACATGTTCTATAATTTGCAGAATGAACCTATAGATGCAGACAGCAAAATGTTGAATATAAAACCACACTAGTTACATTAAAGTGCCAAAAAGTAAGCATCCACAGTATAACAGGCTATTAAAGTTTTTTTGGGTTCTACACTATAATGTGCAGAGGATGGAATCTATAACCTGTTACTATAGCACTAAATATGTTACACCTACTATATGGCAGTTTAACTTTACAGGACTAGGTTCACAGACTCTGCTGCATGTGTTCTACAACTTGGTAAAGTTCCTTCTGTATCCTTAGGTCAAATCTGTATTCATTGACACATATAAGATTGGATCAACCAAATTTTTATTAGAACTGTGTATCAGCAGAAGCAGCAGCATTAGGCCTCATGCACACAAACGTATTTTGTTTACGTGTCCGTTCAAATTTTTTTCCGGATAGGATGCAGACCCATTCATTTCAATGGGTCCGCACAAAATGCTGACATGTGTTGTCTGCATCAGTATGTCCGTTCCATAGCCACGCAAAAAAAAATAGAGCATGTTCTTTTTGTTTTCTAGTTTGCGGACAAGGATAGGCATTATTACAATGGATCCGCAAAAAAAGGATCCGCGAAACAGATACGGTCATGTGCATGTGGCCTTAAACGGGTTTTCTGGGAGTACAATATTGATGACTTATTCTCAGGGCAGTTGAAGTAGAAAAGTCGCAGCAGCATGTGCCCAAAGAGGAAAGCGGCCGGTGAGTGCGGGAGACAGAGACGGGATCGCGCAGTGACAAGGAGCGCACCGCGCATGCGCAAGACCTGCACGATCCCGGCCTCCCAGCAGGATGTCAATCGCAGTGAAGGGAGGACGGGTGAGGGGGATGCTTAGCTTGACTTGGAGCAAGGAGGCCGATGCCCCCTTGACTTCAAGCTGACTGTGACGATAGGGAAAACTAAGATTAAAACTGCGTTTTTTTAAAGTTTACAACCGCCGATGGAGGAAAGCAAAAGGTAATGATGGCGGTTTAATATGTGTTTTGGAGGTGACAGGTTCCCTTTAATAGCATGCAAATGATAAAAAATAGAGGACTCTCGTGCATAATGGAAACTGGACGGAACCTTTTTGCAGCCCATAGACTTCTATTATGACGGAATGCCTTGTTTAGAGGCATTCCGTCATAGAATTGCGTTATGGCCTGTGGGAACGGAATCCATAACGAAATTCTGCTCTTACCAGCAAACGAAGCGTGAACGAATTTCAAAATATGAAATTCGCTCACCTCTAATCCTTTTACGCAGATGTGCACAGAGCCTTAAAATAAACGTCTACGTAGCTACTGTAAGCAGATACAGAGACAATACTGACTCACTGTGACAATCTCTGATCGCTGCCTATTTATAGTGTTACATTAGGTCACCCTGCTTTAGGCAGAAGACAGAGCAAGCCACTGTTTGTACAACAAAGGCTGTTTTCAATAAATCTGCTAATATTACTGCTTGTACAATGGTTTGGTTTTGACCAAAAGAAAAAGACAATAGGCCTAGTGAGTAGGTGTCATTGACGTTTAGCCCTAGGCATAGACAAGCAATGCACCAAGGTAGATAGTGACTACAAACGGTCTGCTGCTGCCAGGGCTCAAAGCGTGGAAAATATTTTTACTGATAATTTCATAAGGCTTACAAAATACCAGAAGAAATCTTTGTGGTGTTCTCTTTTCTTTCTATATTGTACTACCAAAATGTCTTGACTACATTTCATATTTCGACTTACCAAAGATAATATATATAAAAACTCAAACCAACAATGACGTACAGTTTCTCTTTTTCTTAACCAAAGAAGTTTACATGTATTTGTAGGTGTAACATTTTGGTTTAAATCTACATAATATGTTAGTACGTTTGTAAAAGCAATTGTTTTACACCAATTTGTATTGATCTGGTGTTATCTACCGCTTTTAATATTCTGCTAGTCACCCTTGGAAACAGTCAGCAGTTTAGCTCTATTCTGCTGTCAGACATGTGTCCTAACTGCTGTGCTGTATTTGTGAGCTCCCATAATGTACTATCTGTGGGCTATAATTTATCTTAGCTTATTTCTAATAAGTGTTTAGGTTCCATTTACATGCAGTACGTTTTTAAGGCTTGAATGCAAGATACAAGTCGTCGGTCATTGGGTCCATGAGATTCTGAATGCAGTGCTAAGCTACCCATCTAAACGACACACACCACAGCGGAACCCCAACAGACCTGCATATAATTAAACGGGGTCGATGGAGCACCAACTGTATCCGATGTGTGATGAATCCGGCACTGCATCATGGCATCTGCTGTAAATGCCAGCCAGGACACAGATGTGAACAGTCACATTTTTATGTGGTGTAATAAAGCATACAATTTTAGATGTGTTATACTGTGTTCAGAAGAAACCAAACAGTAACTGGGAATACCAACAACAGGATAAAAAGGGCGGATTAATGGCCATAGTAAGACTGAAGTAATTTGTAATGGATCCATTTGAAGGTACTTGGATATACCTCATTCAAAGATAAGCAAAACTTAGAGCCTTGACCCAGGTTAGGGTGAACGGGGCACCTAAAACCCCATAGTAAGGCCTCTTGCACAGGAAATTTTTTTTTTCCCCGTTTACGTTCCGTTTTTTGAGTTCCGTATACGGAACCATTTATTTCAATGGATCCGCAAAAAAAAGGAAGGTACTCCCTATGCCTTCCATTTCCATATTTCCGTTCAATGATAGAACATGTCCTATTATTGTCCACATAACGGACAAGGATAGTACTGTTCTATAAGGGGCCAGCTGTTCCGTTCAGCAAAAAACGGAATGCACACGGACGTCATCCGTATTTTTTGCGGATTAGTTTTTTGCGGACCTCAAAATACTGAAAAAGCCATATGGTCGTGTGCAAGAGGCCTAAGAGAAAGATCTTTTAAAATAAAGCCAGCTTTGAAGTAAGTGCTACATTTGGATATACTGTATATAAGGGACGCTTCTTACAATCTGTCCATGATATAGTTTATATAAAGGGAAATAAGCGCTTGCCACACATTCAGTATCTACCAAGAGAGACTTTGAAAGGCAAACTCAGTATTTTATTCATTTTATGTAAATGATTTGGCATTCCTAGTTCACCAGAGGGTTTAGTTGTGTGTGATGCTCATTTTGAAACTCTAGTTCCTTTCCTTTACCATGAAGCTTGGATTAAATTCTTCTGCAACTGTTTTCTAGAACAGGATATGGTTCTCTTGTTTTCTGAAAGCATGAAGCAACTTTGCTACTTTTTGGATTAAATCAACCAATGTATCAGTTCACCAATATGCCAACAAATAATAAACAGCCACTTACCAATGTTACGCTTTGCTATTAAGAAGATTAGTTGTCTCCATTCAAACACTTGTGCTTTATCTTCAAAATTGGTAAAATATCCTGATGGACTTCCCATCAATTCGAAACCTTTGAAGAGATATAAAAGTATTTTTCCTGCTACTCATCATAGCGCTAGCTCACAAGCCATAGACTTCTAGAATGGGGAAGTTAAGTTCTATCCATAATTGACAGCTGCACAGAGCAGAGAAAAATCTGAAAGGGGATGCAATTTCTTGACTGTAGGTTTTGTTTAGTTTAGGGGTCAAATCCCACTGAAAATGAAAGGGTCTAGCCCACAAAAAACATTTATAACCTATCTCTCTTAGTCTTAAAGACATTGAATGGAGTGGTAGAATGTATGTTTGATGACGACTCTTATTAACCTTCTCCAACATTATGAATATGGGGGAGGGGGGACACTAGAGGCCAGTAGCGGAGCCCTAAGCATTTGTACATTTATCACCTATCCTTTGGCTAGGTTTTTGTGGAACAACCCCTTTGAAGCACACTTTAGGCCTCTTATAAAGATTGATGTCTGTGAAAATACCGTGGATCCTATGGAGCCGACTAACGGTTGCAACTTGCTCTGTATGAGCCGCAGTTAATTTGCAAGAGCTTTCATTGGAGCTTAATGTACATGTAGAAGTGTCAATCCCCCCAGGTTCACAGTATACAGGCCGTTAAAAGGTGGCATTTAGTGCCCCCCTACTTCAATTATTTAGAGCTAGGAAAACTGATAAGTATCTGTTAAAAATCATTTACAAAAATAACTATCATAGTGTTTATTGGAATAGTATACAGCATATGTACCACAGGTCAAAATAAATCAAGTTTTCCTGACCTGGCACCAATCCATAGTCTACTAGAAGATCCATAAATTCATCCAGTTTAGTGAAGTTGTAATGTGCCGTTCCATTAATAACTCTGAGGAAAGAAAAAAAACTGAATTACCTTAACATAGAAAGGAGGAACCAAATACTGACACTATAGTTCATAACTATTTCTTTGTCTGCTAAGACTCCCCTTTTATCCATTTCAATTCTCTATCCCTCTTTTGAGGTTCTTTACCAATTTAGTTTCCTGTAACTTCCTAGAGCAAACTGCTTTATTTCTGTACCTTTTATGCTATTGAAAATCCAATAAAACTTTAATTTGGTAAAAATCTGAATTAGTCCTTTGTAGTTCTGTCAATACTTATGAATGATCTACTGGTAGGAAGTTAGCGAAGTTAATAAAAGACTGGATACAAAACTAAGGGTGGCTGCACATGGTGCAGATTATGCAAGAGTTTTTCTGCATGGATTTCGTGCCGAAAAAGAGTCTAAAGCCTAAACTGTGGAAACCCAAGATGCTCCACAAGCTCATCAGAGCAAAGGACTTGGGGAAGTCTATTGCACAGTTCTCTGATAACACCTTAGTTACTGTATGAACTAATTTTATTTGAGAGAGATTGACTAATGGACACAGGAACTTGTCATGGATGTTTATCCAAGGGGGGCTGCCACACAGGTCCTGTATGCACACTCGCAACCTGTGCAAACTTTGCTACTGCTCCAAATGCCTATTAATGGAGGAAACATCTTTGCCCTTTTGCACAGGGTCTGCTGGATGCCTTGAAGCATGAACTCAGACACTTTGTGGCCAGGAACAGCCTAGAGCTCTATGGACTATTTCCTGGGATATGTACCTTTGGGGCAATTCAGGAAGCCTGGTGTTATAAGGATCCTATCTAGCCAACCAGAAATCACCCCATTTTGAGGAGGCAGGCTATGTGTGTCCTGCACTGCTGATGATTCATCATAACATTCCTCTCCTTCACCCTTCTTCACCCTCTCTTGTTTGTACTTCCCCTTGTTATCCCCTTTTCCCACTCCCCATCCCCTTTTGCTTGTCTGCATTACTTTGTTTTTAGACTTAGGTTAATTTGAGTCTATAGTAATGGTAGTGAAAAATGTAGAATGATGTACAGTGTAAGCTGCTGTAGTCTATGCTGTTATGCTGTCGTGCTATTTATAGTAAATGCTATTATTTATTGAGTACTGAATCGCAGTGCAATATATGGTTGATGATCACTGTTAATAATTTCAATAAAAAATGTCTACGTTTACTGGGATTCTTGTGTATTTCGCTGCATTTCCGCTGATTTTAGGTGCAAAAGCACAAGAAAAACACAGTGAATGAGTGCGTATGACACTATAAGAGCCGTCAAACTGTGTGTTTTGGTTTGTTGCTCAAGTTTAATCCTTATCTTAGCAATTGTTTCTAAACTCTTTATTACTTAATTTGGATTCGAACGGTTCAATTTAGGTGCACAGCATAAAATCAATAGTCATCTAACATTTCAAGACACAATCACTTCACATCCAAGACAACAGAAACCAGTTCCTAAGTAATGAACTCAAAGTTCAGTAAAGTTATGAGTCTGCCTCAGCACAATTTTCATCCCGTGAACAGTTAATAAGCAATCTCAGGTCCCAGTTAAATGCAGCTCCTTTGGATACTGTACATACTCTAGCACTTCCTGTAATAGGAACACAGCTAAATCAACATATGTACTTTGAACCTCATCTTCATAGTTTATTATATATGGCAAATGGACAGATTCTTAGTGAAACCTTCTGAACTAACATACAGAAACACAACTCATTAATAAGGAGGTGTATTCGAACTTAATAAGTTACAAGGAAGGACCACTAGTATTACCACCAAGAGGAAATTCCATAAGGTAAGTGTAACATATCAAGTACATAGAGGTGCAACAATTTAGAATTCCATATGTCTTCATTATTCACAATGAAATATATCTTTTTTAATACAAGTGCTGTAAATTGAGGTGGCGTGGCATTCAAGAGCCACAGATTTTATTACAAGATAGGCAAGAATATGGTAAAAAGCCTGGGTGTATTTGTTTATTAACTAGAATGTGGTCGTCATGATAGCTGGCAGAATGTCTTTTGGGGCATGCAGCGTACATGTCCCTTCTCACTGTAACAAACACTTGGTGTAGGCTATATTTAGTAGTATGGTTGATTTTCAGTTGTAAAATGCCTCTGGATACAGTATAGGCGGAATTTATCAAGCCCTTTACTGCAGAATTCTGGCCTCAAAAATTCGCTAAATAAGACTATCACTTCTTGTGGTCGCTTGCGCAAAAATCTTGTGAAAGCTTGCATTTTTACATTACTCATGTAAGTTTTCAAAATTGGGTGGGAAAGTGGGCATAGGTAGCTATGGTAATGAGTTTCACTCCAGATTTATCAACCAAGGCTTTTTAAAAAGTTGCAAAAAATGTCAAACCCTTACTCCAGTAAAGTGTGGTGGAGAAAGTGGACTACCATCAAGATAGAAGTGTAAGCCTTAAAGATGCACCAACTTTATCAAACTTCGTGTGACATTTGACAACTTTAGCGAAGTGCAGACCCCTGCAAAACTGACTTTCCTTGTGAAAAATCACATCCTATAGTTTAAATGTATAGTTAAACTTATCTTCAGGTTATGAAGATCTGAGGATAGACATTTTCTTATTCACTTTATGGACATGGTATATAGACAATGGATAATGTAAAAGCCACACCCGTGAAAGTGTCTGTGTGATTGAAATCTATAGCACAGAGACAGTTCAGTCACATTATTATGACCACCAGTTAATATCCAGAGTAACCGTGTGCAGCACGGACAGCAGCTAGATGGGCTGGGAGTCACTTAATAAGGTCCTGGTATCTGGAGCCATGCTGACTGCATTGCATCCCACAGCTGCTGGTGGGTGTGTAGGAGGGGATCTGTACAGCGAACATGATGTACAAGGTGGTCCCACAGATGCTCAATTAGGTTAAAGTATGGGGAATTAAGGGGCCAGGGTAGTACTTGAAAGTACTTGTCATGTTGCTCCAAGCAATGTGCGACATTTCTAGCTGTGTGTCACATTGCCTTTATGGAAGATCCCATCTTCCCCAGGGAGGACAATCAACATGTATGAGTGTACGTGATCTGCAAGGGTGGACTCATGCCCAAATTTATTAAGAGTGCCTTCCACATGGATGAGTGAGCTAAGAGAATGTCACACAAAAAATTCCCCAGACCTTAATGCTGCAACCACCAGCTTGCATTCTGTTGCAGGGTGTTTGTTCTCAGATGTTTCTCGCCTGACATGCCAACATCCAACAGTGCTGAACAAAACTTGTTACTATAATTTATTTATTTATTTTATGCACTTATATAGTGCACCTATATTCCGCAGCACTTTACTGTATGTCTTTGTATGTGTGGGAGGAAACTGAAGTACCCGGAGGAAACCCACACAGACATGGTAAGGACATACAAACTTCATGTAGATGTTGTCCTTAGTCGGATTCGAACCCAGGACTAGAGTTGAGCGGACACCTGTAAGTTTGGGTTCGACGGGTTTCGGACGAACTTCACAAAAAAGTTCGGTTCGGGATCCGAACTTAACCTGAACTTGACCCCGAACCCCATTGAAGTCAATGGGGAACCGAACTTTTGGGCACTAAAATGGCTGTAAAAAAAGTCCTGGAAAGGGTTAGAGGGCTGCAAAAGGCAGCAAAATGTGGGTGAGTGCCCTGCAAACAAATGTAGATAGGAAAATGACAAAATAAATTAAAATTAAAAATCTAAATCTTGATCTAGAAGGAGGAAATGGATGTGGAGTAGGAGGTTGAGGAGGCATTAGGTGGGAATGCCATCAGCAGCACGTCTACCAGCGTGCGTTTGTAGTCACGCATCTTTCGATCATTACCAGACGTTATTACCAAATTTGGTTCCCTGTCAGCAATGCACAGCAGGGGTTTTTCACCGGCAAAATGGGGTTCATATCACCCACCAATGAAACAGATGATTTTTTTAAAATGTAGGCCCCTGGCACCCAGGCAGGAGGGGTTTATTCATGGCAAAATGGGGTTCGTGTCACCCACCAATGGAACAGACGATTTTTAAAAATGTAGGCACCTGGCACCCAGGCAGAGGAGGGGTTTATTTACGGCAAAACGGGGTGCATGTCACCCACCAATGGAACAGACGATTTTTTAAAATGTAGACCCCTGGCATCCAGGCAGAGCAGGGGTTTGTACCCGTCAAAAATGGTAATTTTGCACCCAACAATTTAAAAGAAGATTTCCTGCATTTTCGATCACTGCAGTGCAGGGTTACGTGACAGCAAAAAATTGGAATATGTCAACCCCTGAACTCCCAGACAGATTAACTATATTATTGTCACCGGCACATATGCAGCGCAGGCCGCAAAGGTAATTCCTGGCTTTAAAAAATATGATTTTTTCACCACCCAAGAATAAGATGGATTTAAGTGGTATATTTTGGGGTGAAGGACCTCATCGTTCTCAACATCATCTTCCACCCAGTCTTCACCCCTGCCTTCTTTGTCGGTCTTCCCATGTCCTCATCCTCAAACCTAAGTGGTTGGGCATCTGTGCACTCAATCTCTTCCACTTCTGGGGCAGTGCTATGGTTATGGCCCTGGGAAACCCTGCCAGCAGAGTCATCAAAAAGCATAAGAGTCTTCTGCACGACTTGGGGGCTCAGATTGCTTGGCTGATTTGCAAGGGGTGAGGTGAAAGACTGATGGGCATGGGCTGCAGGTGCCAACTCTGAGCTTTCAGCAGTGGGAGACAATGTTAAGGTACTGGAGGCACTGTCAGTCACCCAATATACTAGTGACATGTTCTGTCCTGACCATTCGTAGAGCGGCATTCGGGCCTACCAAATAACGCTGCAGGTTCTGTCGCCTACTCACACCTGAGGAAGGTGTTTGACTTGGACCTGTAGTTGGCGCTGAACAGCCACGTCCTCTACCAGCAACAGGAGCTCCACCAACACCGCTATGACCATGCCCACATCCCTTATTTGATGTTCTCCTCATTATTTGCGTTCACCCACCAAACTAACAGATGGTTTATCTCCGGTGTCAATTTAACTGCCAAAAGTTAACAATTAAGTTCACTAACAGTAAGGCAGTGCCCGTGTCATAAACAGAATACATTTCTTTAGGTCACACAACAGTGTAACGGAGCAATTCAATACAATTACTTCACTATCACCAAAAATTTCATTTTTCAAACCAACAATGTAAAAGCAGAAGTTAACGGTTTAACTTCTGCAGCGTACACTGCTAATGTGCTAGCTACCACAAAACCTGTGTGTTTGCAACCAACTATGTAAATGCAGTGTTTAAAAGGTTACTTAAAATGACTGAAATACAGGGTAAGCCTCAGATCTGCAATGTAGCACAAAACCAGTGTTTATTGCAACAAACTACAGAAATGTAGTATGTCCCTGCTAAATGTGAAAATAGGTTTTTGTGCGTTGTATGCCAAACTGCTCTGTGGAACAACAATACGGGTTTATTTCCCCCAAATACACAAATGCTGTATGTCACTGCTAAATTCTAAAATAGGTTTTTCAGTGTTGTATGCAAACGTGCTCTGTGGCACAACAGTATGGGTTTATAAACCCAACTACAGAAATGCAGTATGTCATCCCAAAAATTATAAAACAGTTTTTTCAGCATTGTATGCAAACGTGCTCTGTGGCACAGCAGTACGGGTTTATTAACCCAACTACAGAAATGCAATATGTCACCCAAAGGCCCTGCACACATATGTAGAGCAGAAGGTGGGCCAGTCCTTGAGCATGTCGGTGTGTCTGTCAAAGTGCACGGCAGCGCCGACATGTGGAGCTATAACTATGGTCAAGGACAATATATGTCCTTTACAGCCTGGGTAAATTTGGTTCCTGCCCAGCCACACCTGCAACTTGGCCAGGTGACACCACTTCTGTCTCCACGTTCTCACACTGTTGGTCCTGCCACAATGTCCGCCTCTGCCTCCTCATCCTCCACCGTGTCCTCAGCCTCCACTGCAGGGAAAATTCACAGTGCCCCACCAGCATACCACATGTGCAGAGCACGGTGGTGTCACGCTAGTTTGCCTGGGCGAACTGAGTCACTAAGGGGAGAAACTGCTTCGCGTCCTTCATCAAGAAATCGAATCCTTGCTTTCTCCACGAAAACTCAAAATCAGAACCATGGTGACTGACAAAGGAAAGAACATGGTGTCGGCGTTGCGTCAAGGAGGGCTGAGTCATGCACCCTGCATGGCGCACTTTGTTCAGTCTGGTTGTAAAGCAGTTCCTGAAGTCTTCTGCCCATCTGCAAAACATACTGAAAATAGCCAGGAAACTTTCCATGCACTTCAGCCACTCGTACACTGCAAAGCACACCATTCTTGAGCTGCAGCGGCAGAACTGCATCTCCCAACATAGGCTGATATGTGACGTGTCCACCTGTTGGAATTTAACCCTTCATATGTTGGACCGACTATTTGAACAGAGAAAGGTCATAAACGATTTCTTGATTATACAGGCGTACAGAGGTACTCCTCTGTGTAAGTTTGATGTTAGCCAGTGGCAGCTCATGCGTGACACCTGCCGTTTACTCAGGCCCTTTGAGAATGCCGCTTAATTTGTCAGTCGCCAGGACTACGGGATGAACAACGTCATTCCACTGATTCGTGTCCTGGAACAGATTTTTCTACATCTTGTCACCATGTGCCAGAGGGATGACTACTGGTTCTCCACCATGTAAGACCATTGCTAATGGTCCAAAATAGGGGCCTTTTTCACACCCGCTGAGAGAGAGGACAAACTGACTACTATCGAGACATCCTATGAGGTCAGTTGGCTGCTGCATATGTGCACCATCGCCCATCATCATGCAGGTCTGCACTCACATTCCACTGCCATGGGTGCTGGTGGGGAGTGGGGGGGGGGCATGAGCAGTACCAGCTACATCAGCAGCAACTTAAGTCTAGAGTCGCTGATGAGCAGTTTTCTTTACCCACCTACTAAAGGAACTACTCAGCAGTAGCAGCAGGTAGACATAGAGCAGAACCTGAACCAGGAAGTTGTGGCACACTTGGAGTGCACCCTGCCACCCAAAGATCCCCTGGACTACTGGGCAGCCAAACTCGATTTGTGGCCACAATCAGCCGAGTTTGCCCTGGACAAGCTTTCCTGCCCGGCCGGCAGTGTGGCATCAGATTGGGTGTTTAGGCCATAGTTACCCCAAGGAGAACTCGCCTGTCCACCCAAATGTAGAGAAACTGACCTTTGTGAAAATAAATCGGGCATGGATCAGCCAGGATTTTCATCCATGGTGCCACACCAACACTTTGACAAAAGAGACCTGTTTCTTCTGGCTACCTGCTTTAGCTACTATTCTGATGCTGCCACCCGCCTGATGCCACACCTGCTGCCAGGTGCTCATACTGTCAGCCACCATCTTCAGCTGGTACTGGTATTGCCCCCCACCTACCCACTCTGTCACTGGGCCACTCTCTGTGGTCTCCTCATGCTGCTGCCACCTCACTACTCTATAGTCTCCTCATGATGCTGCCACTTTACTACTCTGTGGTCTCCTCATGCTGCTTCCACCTCAACACTATGTCTCTGGGCCACTCTGCGGTCTCCTGATGTTGCTGTCACATCAGTACTCTGTGGTCTCCTCATGCTGCTTCCACATCACAACTATGTCATTTGGCCACTCTCTGGTCTCCTCAAGCTGCTGCCACCTCAACACTATGTCTCTGGGCCACTCTGCGGTCTCCTCATGCTGCTGCCACATCACCACTCTGGTCTCATGCTGCTGCCACATCATCCTTTTTGGTCTTCTCATGCTGCTGCCACATCACCACTCTGTAGTCTCCTCATGCTGCTGTCACATCACCACTCTGTGGTCTCCTCATGCTGCTGCCACATCACCACTATGTCATTGGGCTACTCTGTCGACTTCTTATGCTGTTCCCACCCTCCCCACTTCATGACTGGGCCACTATTTTTTGGCCTGGTTGACATCATTATTTATTTGACCCTTCTGATCTGTCAGAAGGAAGGACAAATGAGACGCACAATAGATCCTGTCTATGTAGCAGCTTTAAGGCCTGTATGGTCCCATCAGAATTGGCATGATTTGGTAGCCAAAAGCAGTAGCGTGTACAAAAGACAGAAGACATGCAAATATTCTATTCACGTGTCATCTCTGTTTTGGATCCACTCCTGTTATTTTGGGCTTTAGCAATACTGATGGATTACTGACAAAATGCTGACAAGTGAAGGCGGATGCTCAACAGACAGGATCAGTTTTTTTGGGGTTATTGTTCTGACGGATCAGAGGATGGGCAAAATAATCAGTGACGTCAACAGAAACTTACTGCTGACACCCTCTCCACTCTGTCGGGGGAGGGGGCTCTACTTGTATAAGCGTTTAATAGAACAGATTCTGTAGACATCTATGTGGAATCAGCTGACGACAGTGTAAAAGGAGTGCACTTCTTCTTGACACTAACATTGACCTGTTAGCTGTGTTCACACTTGAGCTATTTTGTCAGTTTTGGCACCTTAACTATCCAAATAAGTGAAGTGTGCAGTAATTCTTAGAGCGATGCCTGTCATGTTTGTGTAATACTGACCCACAGTATTATTTTACTACCACAGCAGACTACTGCAAGCAGTGGTGTATCTTGGTTGTGTGCTGCCCTAGGCGAGACTAAACTCGGGCACCCCCCTAATATAAATTTGAACCGCCCCTTCCTTTCAAGGCCAAACCCCTTCCTCTGTAAACCCCGCTCTTCCTTTTAGTCTCCACCCTTTCCTGTATTTAAAAGTGAATAACGACAGCCAAACACCCTTTCAGGACCTCACACCCCTCCCTAGATCCCACTAAGTGTCATCCACAGATCCACTCCCCCCTTAAGTGCCATCCACAAATCCCCCTTAAGTGCCATCCACAGATCCCCCCCTTAAGTGCCATCCACAGACCCCCCCTTAAGTGCCATCCACAGATCCCTCCCCTTAAGTGCCATCCACAGACCCCCTTAAGTGCCATCCACAGATCCCTCCCCTTAAGTGCCATCCACAGATCCCCCTTAAGTGCCATCCACAGATCCCCCTTAAGTGCCATCCACAGATCCCTCCCTTAAGTGCCATCCACAGATCCCCCATCCAGTGTCATCCACAGATCCCCCCATGCAGTGTCATCCACAGATCCCCCTCCCATTCAGTGTCATCCACAGATCCCCCCCCCTCTCAGTGTCATCCACAGATTCCCCCCCCTTCTCAGTGTCATCCACAGATTCCCCCCCCCCTCAGTTTCCTCCACAGATTCCCCCCCTCTCAGTGTCATCCACAGATTCCCCCCCTTTCAGTGTCATCCACAGATTCCCCCCCTCTCAGTGTCATCCACAGATTCCCCCCCTTCTCAGTGTCATCCACAGATTCCCCCCTCAGTGTCATCCACAGATTCCCCCATCCAGTGCATCCACAGATTCCCCCTTCTCAGTGTCATCCACAGATTCCCCCTCGGTGTCATCCACAGATTCCCCCTCTCAGTGTCATCCACAGATTCCCCCTTCTCAGTGTCATCCACAGATTCCCCCTCAGTGTCATCCACAGATTCCCCCATCCAGTGCATCCACAGATTCCCCCTTCTCAGTGTCATCCACAGATTCCCCCATCCAGTGCCATCCACAGATTCCCCCATCCAGTGTCATCCACAGATTCCCCCATCCAGTGTCATCCACAGATTCCCCTCCCCCAGTGTCATTAATAGATTCCCTACCTGCCCAGCGCCGCCTCCTCCCAGCCCAGCGCCGTTGTAGGTAATTATTATTCACTTCACTTGCGGAGAAGAGAAGCGCCGGAAGACTCACACAGGCGCACTGGCAGGCGCATGCGCACTTCAATGCCTCTGCCAGTGCGCCTGTGTGAGTCTTCCGGCGCTTCTCTTCTCTTCTCAGTGAAGTGAATAATAATTACCTACAACGGCGCTGGGCTGGGAGGAGGCTGGGAGGAGGCGGCGCTCTGCAGGGAGGAGTGGTCCCGGCGCACCCCTACAGCGCGACCAGCCAAAAAATATTTCTATCACTGAGGCAAACAGGGCATTTTGCCGCCCCATTGGAAGTGCTGCCCTAGGCAAATGCCTTGTTTGGCTCGTGATAGATACGCCACTGACTGCAAGGCACAGTGTTCTACACCACTATACAGGCTCTCTGCAGCCAGGAAATAGCTGTTTTTTTTAACGCGATTCGCCACAAATAAATTCGGATCGAATTGAAACTTTTCGGAAAATTTGGCGAACCGACCGAATCATCTCTACTAAATATCATAAGGATGAATTAAAGGCGTTGTTCAACCTAGGAGCCGAAAAACCCAATGGTCATAATCTGTGCCCAATTAAAACAAAAAAACGCATCTGCCCACACTTCCACCATTTCTGTACCTGACCAAAAGGGTTCTGGTCCCATGACAGTTGTGGCCTCAGTGGCACACATGCTAGAACAGCATATCCTGCCAGTGACATACTAGTGAAGTGTTGTTCCAGCCTATGTGAGCATTAAGGCCAGTGACTGGCCACAGCAATCACAGGACCAAGCAACTTCTGGCAGGATCAGGAAGTGACCAGGAATGGGGCAGCAATGTAGTATCAACATGACTGCGGACAGGTTAGTTGGTTTAATTTTAATTGTGCACTAGTTACAACCATTGAGGTTGTCGCTTCTAGACCGGGCAACCCTTTTAACATGTGGTAGATTTGTTACATCAGTTTCTGCAACTGTCCCATTTATCTAAATAGAATATCCTGTATATAAAAAAAGGAAAGGTGAGTAGGCCAGATAGTACTATCTAGTACAGTACAGTTAGGAGTGTTTTGGCACTCACCTAGACCAATAGTAGCATGTACAGATGAAATAAATGCCAGCTTGACTGCTGCATTGTGCTACAGAGTTATTATAATGTGTCCACGCTATTTCCGCAGAGCAGCAGTCATTGCAAAGCAACAGCTATGCCAATAGCATAGATAAACTAACTGATGTTATATACCAAATGATTAGCACCTGCGTCATCTGTATGATAACACATTGCGAACGCAGCTTAATGATCAAGGCCAATCAATAGTGGAGGTGCATCTGAATGGGGTTTACAGGAATCCAGAAACATTCTGCGGAAACCATATTACCATGGGGAAAATCTACAGTATTTACAGTACGTTTTTTAAATCTCGTCCACATGCTTCAAGAAAAACCCGCAGCATTAACTGATTTGCTCTGTGGGTTTTCAATCCCCAGCAGGTCAATTGTTACTGCAAGGTTTTCAACCATTTCAATGCAAAGGTTGAAAGCAGCGAAAGAAATGATGGGGTCCCAGCAGCAATTCTGCCATAAAACCAACCCATTTAGGCCAGTTTTTGGGCTAGCAGTTTTCTCCAAATCAACTTTGTTTTTTCATAGTGGACCTGCCATATGTGGCATAAATGTTGCACATTTTTCACAGCAGAATTGCATCTGAAAAATCCAAAGAGCTTTACAGTACCAGCAAAATGGAATCTTATCTATACGCTGTGTAAATTTATCAATTTCCACTCAGGATTTCACCCTTTGCAAGACATACAGTGAAATCTGCTGCAAGAAATATTTGGCGGGAAATTGTGCTGCGGAAATACTGAAAAATCCAACCTATGTGGCCATACCCTAAAAGTTTGGCAAAAACCGGTAGGTGTGTGTGTACAAAAGGCAAATTTTATGTTTCCAAAAGTATTATAAAAGCAACTGTAGCCTAAAAAGCTGGCTATACCATTTAGACAACTGTCAGTCTAAAGCTATCTCTTCAGTCTCCATACATATGCATGTACGGCTCAGCTCATGTATGTTCAAGTTGTCTTTCCCGTTCTGAATGGGCAGAGTGCAAAAAGCTGCTGCCAGACACTTATTTTGGCAGCTTATCGCCCTCAGACACAATAAATGGAGCAGAGTTAGATTAGGGAATATGAAAGGACACAGTAAAAATATGTATTTATAAGGAGCACCTAAAATAGCGGTTGTTGGGAGTTAACCTGGTTGTCTGGGGTAGTGAATTCCAGAGAATTGGTGCAGTTCAAGTGAAGTGGAGATTATGAAGGATGCCGTAGACAGATGCCATACAGTGGCATCCGTCACCATAGAGTTCCACTGTAAAAAAAATAAAAAAACGTATACATTAACATATCCATTTTTTGCTGGACTGTGCAGGATGGAAACGCGTAGTGTACTACACTTTTGAATCCCGTTTTTCCCTGCCAACATATACATTAAACGTAGGGCAGAAAAATGTGATGTGATCCGTGAAATGTGATGGGAAGAGGGATTAATAATGATGTACAGCAATCAAGACAAGAATGGATCAGAGCCACAACAAGAGTTTTTGCTGTACAGGGTGTATTCTGGGGATGTTTCTAAAGTTCAGGCACCAGCAGCAGAGGGATTCAGGGGGTAAAGAAAAAGATCTGAGTCAAACATAACCCCAACACAACAGCATGCTGCCTAGGAGTTATGGTAGTGCCACAAACTAAAACGGAAATATAAGGTTTATTTAGGTTAGTAGATGGTGGAAACACAAAAGGCTCACTTTTTGAAAGGTTCTGTTTCAGATGAGGAGAAGACAGGATAATAGAAACAGTGAACATTCATTAATGTTTTGTAGGAGTGCAGGATGGAATAGATTAGTAGGGAAAAAAACAATCAGAAAATGCAAATTACCGTGGTGCAATTCAAATACTTTTCTTCCCTACCAATCAACTTACTTCATTGTGATCACGTCTTAATGCCACATGACTGGATATGATTTTTTTTTAAGGAATGGTTCAGCATTATTGTTGTCATGAGTAGGGATTAAGTTATAGTCTAAAACTCATTGGCTGGCTGACCTTTTGAGGAATCTTGTATGTACCACAACAGTTTATTGGGACTAGGGCTGCAGTTATCAATTAATTTACTAATCAAGTACTCTACCAATTAATCTAATGATTAATTGAGTACTCTAATAAGAAAAAACAAATTAAAAGAATGTTTTCTATAAAAATTCATCAGTCACCCCTGCCATCAGTCCTCAGCGCCATAAGCCCCCTCCATGCCATCAGTCCCCCCAGTGCCATTAGCTCCTCCTCCAGTGCCATCAGTTCCCCCCAAGTGCCAACAATTCACCCGGAGTGCCATCAGTTGCCCCGCATCCAGTCCCATCAGTTCCTCCCCCAGTGTCATGAGTTCCTCCCCTAGTGCCATCAGTTCCTCCACCAGGCCATCAGCTTCCCCCCAAAGCCATCAGCTCCCCTATGCCATCACTTCACCCACTCCCCCTCCTAGCCATCAGTTCACAGCACCAGTCAAATCAAATACTTACCTTTCCTGCTAGGGGCACCGCAGACACTTCACAGCTCTTCTACCGTCCTCTTGATGTAATGCACTGGGACCTGACGTCACACAACGCCAGGTCATAGTGCGCGCTTACATGCACTACATCCTGATGATCTGTGTATGTCAGAAGGACAGTGCAGCGTGGTGCCAGCGGGAGACCACGGATCAGTGAGTAATATAATTTATGCTCCATGGTCATATGGTACAAATGAATCCTCGATAACAAAATTTGCATCAAGGATTTTTTTGTGTCGATTTACTTGATTGATTTGAGTTATCGTTTTAGCCCTAGTTGGGACATAAAGTGGATTTTAATTTTTATACGATTTAATTCTGTGCTGGATATCCTCTTTTATGCTCTACAAATGGACTGCTTGTAGACGAGTTGGAGTGGTGAGCTGATTAATTGTGTTGTAGAAAGTAGAGTAGAATTTTCTTCACAACATTCTCTCACTCAGAAGCAGCCCCAGGATCATGGAGGACATTACATAGACGTACTGACCAGTACTCATGTGAATAAACCTGTCTCCTCAGCTCTTGCTCACTCCTCCCCCCTCCCCTCTCCATAGACTTGTATAAGCCCACAGAGGTGGTTAGCAGAAGCTTATTCACCTCCCCTACCACTGAGACTAAATGCAAGCTCAGCGAGCATGCATATGCGCAGTGCCCGAGACCTGGAGGTATCTGCAAAGTTTTGGTTTGTTATGGAATGTTTGTAATGTTAATAGTATGTACTGTGTGCAAAGTTATTGCAGCATAAGCCAGGCAAGGGCGGAGTTAACAATCTGAGGAGAGTAGCTGTGAAGAGGGAAGAAGAAAGTCTACATGTGCTCCGCTGCCAAGCCCAGGAGCCTTGATGAACTCCAAGAGATGCAAGCAAACAATAACTACTGGTGGAGGATTTGCATGGCTACAGCGAGAGACAGCAAGGTAACCAAGCTCAAAGGGAATCTTTCATCAGTTTTATGCTGTCTTAACTAAAGTCGGCGTGTATTGTATACATGGAGACTTAAAGACTACCCCACCACTCTGGTGTCTCTAAACACGGTTGCTGGCAGGCGGATCTATGAGGAGGTAGTGGCCATAAACCTGCACTATGAGTTATAACTAGGAAGAGACTTCCCGTTATTCTCGGGCCTGTGGCCAGCAGTTAGGCCTACCGATCCCCAAGAGTCAGGGATAACCCCAGTGGATTGGCCTTGTTCTGATTGGAGACCAGAACCTTGGGAGCCCAAGGCAGAAGGGCCAGCAGTAGGAGTTACTGCCACTCTGGTGAATGAGAGGGAGACATCCCTGTTGAATGTGATGGTTGGGGAGGTGGAGGACTTGCCACCGGGCCCTGAATTGGCAGACCTGAATGTCTCCGGTGACAATTTTGGGACGGCCCAACACAGGGATCAGATTTTATCCAGAGCCTGGGAGAATGTGTTGATAGTTGTATCGGGTCACCCAACTACGGGGTGAGAATGTTGAACAGTTGCTGGTGCCAAAGGCATATCATAAGCTGGTATTAGATCTGGCGAACCAACATGTTCTCGGTGGCCACCTGGGGTTACAGAAAACTCAGGACCGTATACCGCAGCGATTTTACTGGCCCAGTGTGTTCAGAGAAGTGGAAGAATTTTGTAGGTCTTGCCCGACCTGCCACATAACTAGCCCCCAGTCACACTTTCGTAGTCCCCTAGTACTCCTCCCGATTATCGAGGTGCCCTTCGAGAGAATCGCTATGGACCTAACAGGACCAGTACCTAAGTCCGCTAGAGGTCACCAACACATCTTAGTCGTCCTTGACTAAGGAGGGGGTGCCACTGCGTCATACATCTGCCAAACTCATAGCTAAGGAGTTAATGGAGATATTTTCCCGAGTAGGAATACCAAAAGAGGTTCTGACAGACCAGGGGACACCTTTCATGTCAAAGATCATGAAAGAACTGTGTAAATTGCTGCGCATAAAACAGTTACGGACGTCCGTTTACCCTACGCAAACTGACGGTCTGGTAGAGAGATTTAACCAAACGTTAAAAAAATATGCTAAAAAGGGCGGTGTCCAAAGATGAGAAGGAGTGGGACCTCCTTCTGCCTATCTAATGTTCGCAGCTCGCGAGGTGCCCCAGGCCTATACCTGGTTCTCGCCTTCGAACTGCTATATGGCAGACATCCCCGGGGGCTGTTGGACATAGCCAAGGAGGCGTAGGGACAACAGCCCACTCCGCATAAAAGTGTCATTGAATATGCAAGAACGGATAGAGACAGTGTTGCCACTTGTTAGGGACCATATGGAGGCAGCTCGGCGAGCCCAGAGTCGGGTCTATAATCGAGAGGCTCAGGTCCAGGACTTTAACCCGGGAGATCGGGTCTTAGTTCTTGTACCGACCGTGGGCAGTAAGTTCGTGGCTAGGTGGCAGGGGCCCTATAAGATACTAGAGACGTAAATTATAGGGTACGCCAGCCAGGTCGTCGGAAGCCGGAGCAGGTCTACCATGTCAATTTACTGAAGCCTTGGAAGGATAGGGAGACCTGTAATGAGAACAATCCGTGGTCGGTTGGTCTAGGGGAAGAGATTCCCGCCCCGCTGTCTGTTCCAGGTGAAGCGGCTGCCACAGTATGTATTGCTGACAGCCTTTCCTCTAAGCAGGCTCAGGAGGCCAGGGAGTTCGTTAGTCGGAACAAGGATGTGTTCTCTGACCTCCCTGGACGTACCTCTGTAATCCACCATGATATTGTCACTGAGCCACAGTCGAAAGTCCGGTTAAAGCCGTACCGGGTGCCCAAGGCTCGGCAACAAGCCATCTTGGAGGAAGTACAGCTGATGCTGAGTGAGTGGGCCAGCCCAATAGTTTTTATACCCAAGCCGGATGGGATGCTGCAGTTCTGTAACGATTTCCGTGAACTGAATCAGGTCCCATGCCCCCGGTGGATGAGTTAATTGAGTGATTAGGGCAGGCACGGTACTTTTCTGTCTTGGACCTCACAAAAGGGTACTGGCAAGTGCCCTTAACAGAGGCTGCCAAAGAGAAAACATCCTTTATCACACCTGAGGGGCTATATCAGTATAAGGTGTTACCTTTTGGCCGCACGGCGCTCCTGCTACATTCCAGCGGTTAATGGACATTGTGCTTCGTCCACATCGTTGGTACGCCTCGGCTTACCTCGGCGATATTGTCCTATATAGTACCGACTGGAAGAGTCACATGGCAAAAGTACAGGCCGTAGTGGACTCCCTCCGGAGGGCTGGGCTAACCACTAACCCAAAAAAAGGGTTTATAGGGTTGGAGGAGACACGATACCTAGGGTATGTCATTGGGTGCAGAGTCATTAAGCCCCAGATGAGTAAAACTGAGGCCATACGGAATTGGCCCAGATCTGTCACAACCAGGCAAATAAAATCGCTCCTAGGGATGGTGGGGTAATACATGAGGTTTATTCCCCACTTTGCTACTTTAGCGGCGCCATTGACAGAGCTCTTAAAGGGATGGAAGTCAATGATGGTTCCCTAGGATGATCGGGCGGAAGAGGCTTCTTCCGCTTTGAAGTCGGCCCTGTGCGGGTCACCGGTTTTGGTGACGCCTGGCTTCAAGAGGAAGTTTATGGTACAGACTGATGCCTTCAAAGCAGGCCTTGGAGCTGTACTGTCTCAGGAAATCAACAGGAGTATTCTGTTGTTTTCCTGAGCCGCAAGCTCACCCCAGCTGAGACCAGGTACAGTATAGTGGAGAGAGAGTGTCTGGCTATCAAGTTCCGCCTGGTGAGCGACCACTCCCCTCTCAAGTGGATGAGCCGGGACAAAGAGAAGAATTCCCGGGTCACCAGATGGTTTTTGTCGTTGCAGAACTTCAAGTTCACGGTGGAGCACAGAGCAGGCTGGTTTTAGGGAAACGCGGATGCACTGTTCCAGGTGCACTGTTTGGCAAGTGTTCACCCCCTCAAGGTTGAACAAGGGGGGGCGTATGTTACACAGTAAAAGGTTTGGTCTGGAGGGGAAGGTATTTTCCTCCCAGCATGTGCTGCTGGACTAATTGACAGCCAGGTGAGGTCAAGCACCGAACTGGATCTTAGGTGCCAGTCCGGGCTTTGTCGACACCTAGCTGTCTTAAAAGCCAGCTGGACGGCAGCAGGGGGGAACCTGCGCTTAGAGGTGTGCTTGAGACTGGTTTGGGGAAAACAGGTCACCTAATGCCTAGATTTGGACTCTATATGGAAAAAAACTGCAGCATGGTATTAATAAACACTAAGGTGAGGTTGATTACTGAACTGTTAACCGTTAATACCTGCTAGTGTAAACACTGCAGTTGGATCAAGTTTCGTTTTTGGTGCCCCTGTTTTGTGACCGCTTACCCTGTCTACCAGAGTGAATCCCCACACCACCCATTCTATAAAGTTATCATATCATCTAAACTGAGTGATGGATGGTGTACAAAAATTTAAAAAATGCCCAAAAAAATCTAATAAAATGTGATCAAAGAGTTGTATGTACCCCAAAATGTTACCAATATGGCTTTAGAATAAGGAAACACACACAAAATAAATGAGCGTATCGACCCACAGAAGAAACTAAGCATGTCAATTATACTGTTCAGTAAATGGTATAAAGAAAACACAAAATTCTAGAACTTTTAGACATGCCGTTGCAAAAAGGTTTGCTTTTTCTCCCAGTCTTAACTGCATGGAGAGGATACCATGTAACTAGGAGATTTGTACAGCACTATAAAAGGGGATCAACCTAGTATCAGCACCAGTATCTCCTTCTTCATGTGAGGAGGCACAGGAGAGGCACTGTCAGAGTGCTACAAAATGATTTCCAGCAGGATACTGGTCTGAATGTTTCTGACCAAACTGTCAGAAACAAACGCCATGACGGTGGCATGAGGGCCCAATTTCCTGTAGTGGGACCTGTGTTCACAGCCCAGCACTGTGCAGCATGATTTCAACTTGCCAGAGAACATCAGAATTGGTACAGTAGGTCGGCCATTGGTGACCAGTTCTCTTTATAGATTTAGAGTAAATTCTCACACTGATCACAGGTGACAGACATAAAAGAGTCTCGAAACACAGTAGAGAGCGTTATGCTGCCTGTAACATCATCCAGCATGACTGGTTTGGTGATGGGTCAATGATGGTCTGAGGAAACATTTCCGTAGAGAGTCATACAAACTTTAAAAACCAACGGTACCCCTTGACTGCTGTTATGTATCAGGAAGAAGTCCTTAAAGTCATTGTGATATATTACGCTGTTGCAGTGGGTCTTAAGTTACTTTGGTGCAGGACATTGCCTGGCCTCAGGGTTTAGGTAGAGAAGTCCTTGTCTGGATGATGAAGGCATAGATGCAGGTAACTGTACCTCACATTTTCCAGACCTGAATCCAACCTCTGGGACATTCTGTATCAGTGCATTCAAAGTTGCCAAGTACTTTTAACTTCAATCTTTTGTTTATTGAGGTCTGATGTATGATTTAAGTATTCTCATAATTTTTTTGTATTTTAAACTTTTATAGAAGCAATCGAAAATAATCCCTCGTCCCCTAGGACAGGGATGGGCAAACTTCAGCTCTCCAGCTGTTGCAAAACTAGAACTCCCAGAATGCATAGACTGCTTACAGCTATCAGCCTACAGCAGGGCGTGGTGGGAATTGTAGTTTTATAACAGCTGGAGAGCCGCAGTTTGCCCATCCCCGCCCTAGGAGGACAAAAAAGTGGGGGGAAAAAGTTTAATAAAGTTGCATTAAAAAGGTAAACCCCCCCCCCAGCAAAAAAATAAAACGCTTTATTATTTATTATTTTTACAATGGTTTACCTTAAAAATGAAAACATATTTGGTACCATTTCAATGGTAAAGACCATCAAAAAAAAACTATGATGAAATTACATTTTTTGCAGTCCCCCCAATTAATTCAAGTTTCAAGCAAATCCAAAGCTAACGTATGAATGATATGTACCCCACAATTATACCACTGAAAAAAAACGTGTCTGCAAAAAAAACAATTGCTCGGACAGCTATGTCAAAATAAAAATAAAAATGTTATGCAGCAATAAAAAGTTTGAAAAAATTGCTTGGTCACCAAGATCCAAACGACGCAGTATTAAGGGATTGCTAACTGTCTATTACTAGGAGCATATGTAGGAACAGTACATACACACAAGCTAGTGAGGATACCTTTATAAGCGTCAGATTTGGTTGCAGAAATTTTATGTGATTCACCTGAATGGTGCATGCAGAAATTCATGTGCTTGCCATTATTCAAATCAATAAAACTGGTTTTCAATCGAGGAAAATTTCTGCAAAAAAATCTGCTATGTGTGAAGGCACCCTAATAAGCATTATTAAACCATGTCCGATAGTTTACTATACCTAATTTATGTTTGCTTACAGGTCTGCTCACCTGCCTTGTGGTGCTACCCTCCCAAAATGGCCATTGATGGAGGGTCATGTGACCAGTCCCCTCCATCGGCAGCCTCCAATCAATTATAATGGGGATGAACTGCACATGCACTAGTTCCCCTGTCTGTAAGGAAATGTAAGTGAATGGAGGTATCCGATGGACCAGACGCAAACAATAAAACTACACAAACACACAGATAAAACACAAACTCAAGTTAGACAGTAAGTTGAAAGCAATCCAACCTCCAGCAATGGGCCTATCTAACTGCAAATAATTATTTCATTTCTATGCCAACCTACATGCATTTGATATTATTTTTCACAAGACACCTTAGACCTTTCTTCTGTACCATTAGATGACATATATGTTTTAAAAAATATACATTGAAGGAAAAACTGTGAATATTATTAATTAACCACATCAGCCCCCCTAGCTTAAACACCCTTAATGACCAGGCCACTTTTTACAATTCCGCACTACACTACTTCCACCGTTTATTGCTCCGTCATGCAACTTACCACCCAAATGAATTTTACCTCCTTTTCTTCTCACTAATAGAGCTTTCATTTGGTGGTATTTAATTGCTGCTGACATTTTAACTTTTTTTGCTATTAATCAAAAATGACCGAAATTTTTGCAAAAAAATGACATTTTTCACTTTCTGTTGTAATTTTTTTTAAAAAAAACTACATTTCTATATAAATTTTTCTCTAAATTTATTGTTCTACATGTCTTTGATAAAAAAAAGTCCAATAAGTGTATATTTATTGGTTTGGTTAAAAGTTATAGCGTTTACAAACTATGGTGCAAAAAAGTGAATATCGGCATTTTGAAGCAGCTCTGACTTTCTGAGCACCTGTCATGTTTCTTCAGGTGCTAGAATGCCAGGATAGTATAAATACCCCCCAAATCACACCATTTTAGAAAGAAGACACCCCAAAGTATTCGCGGAGGGGCTTGGTGAGTTCATGTATCATTTAATTTTTTTTCACAAGTTAGCGGAAAATGACACTTTCTGAGAAAAAAAAAAAAAAAGTTTCAATTTCTGATAACTTCTGGCAAAAAAAAAAATCTCAGACGGACTCACTATGCCCCTCAGTGAATACCTTGGGGTGTCTACTTTCGAAATGGGGTCATTTGTGGGTGTGTTTACTGTTCTGGCATTTTGGGCGGGGCTAAATTGTGAGCCGCCATGTAAAACCTAAAGGTACTCGTTGGAATTTGGGCCCTTTGCGCACCCAGGCTGCAACAAAGTCTCACTTATGTGGTATCGCCGTACTCAGGAGAAGTAGGGCAATGTGTTTTGGGGTGTATTTTACATATACCCATGTTGGGTGAGAGAAATATCTCTGTAAATTGTCAACTTTGTATAAAAATTGTAAAAGTTGTTGTTTACAGAGATATTTTTCACACAAAGTATGGGTATATATAAAATACACCCCAAAACACATTGTCCTACTTCTCCTGAGTACGCGATACCACATGTGTGCCACTTTTTGCAGCCTGGGTGCAAAAGAGCCCTAAACCTAGGATTTCACAGGGCATTTTTACGCATTTGGATTCCAGACTTCTTCTCACGCTTTAGGGGCCCCTAAAATGCCAGGACAGTATAAATACCCCACATGTGACCCGTTTTGGAAAGAAGACACCCCAAGGTATTCTGTGAGGGGTATGGTGAGTTCATGTAAAATTAGATTTTTTGTCACAAGTTAGTGGAATATGAGACTTTGTAAAAAACAAAATTAAAAAAAAAAAAAAAAACAATTTCCGCTGACTTGTGCCAAAAAATAAAAATTCTGTGGACTCACCATGCCCCTCACAGAATACCTTGGGGTGTCTTCTTTCCAAAATGGGGTCACATGTGGGGTATTTATACTCACCTGGCATTTTAGGCGCCCCTAAAGTGTGAGAATCCAAATGCATAAAAATGGCCTGTGAAATCCTAAAGGTACTCATTGGTTTTAGGGCCCCTTTGCGCACCCAGGCTGCAAAAAAGTGTCACTCATGTGGTATCGCCGTACTCAGGAGAAAAAAAATTTGGCACAAGTTAGCGGAAATTTTTTTTTTTTTTTTTTTTTTTTTTACAGTCTCATATTCCACTAACTTGTGACAAAAAATAAAATTTTGCATGAACTCACCATACCCCTCACGGAATACCTTGGGGTGTCTTCTTTCTAAAATGGGGTCACATGTGGGGTTTTTGTACTGCCCTGGCATTTGAGGGTCTCCGCAATCATTACACGTATGGCCAGCATTAGGAGTTTCTGCGATTCTCTGTATATTGAGCATACGGGTAATGAGATTTTTTTTTTCCGTTCAGCCTCTGCGCTGAAAAAAAAAAATGAACGGCACAGATTTTTTCATTCGCGTCGGTCAATGTGGATGAAAAAATCTCTGCCAAAATCAGTGACTGCGGTGCGGTGGGCTGGGCGCTAGCTACCTAACAAGTAGCTAGCTAACTGGCGGTGATAGGGGACCCTTATGCCCCATTCACACGTCCAAAATTCTGTTTGCGGAACGGAATTGCGGACCCATTCATTTCTATGGGGACAGACTTTGTCCCGCTCGGATCCGGAATTACGGATCCGCGCTTCCGAGTCTGCACTTCCGTTCCGCAAAAATATAGAACATGTCCTATTCTTGTCCGCAATTGCGGACAAGAAAAAGCATTTTCTATAAAGTTCTGGCAATGTGCGGATCTGCAAAATGCGGAAAGCACATTGCCAGTGTCCGTGTTTTGAGGATCTGCGGATCGGATCCGCGGATCGAATCCGCGGATCGGATCCGCGGATCCGTGAATCCACGGATCCGCAAAACACATATGGACGCCTTACAAGGGGTGTGATCAATGACAGGGGGGTGATCAGGGGTCTAGATGGGGTGATCAAGGGGTTAATAGGTGAGGGGGTGGGGGGTTAGTGTAGTGTTTGGTGCAACTTTACTGTAGTTACCTGGTCCTCTGGTGGTCGATCCCAGCAAATGGGACCACCAGAGGACCAGGTAGCAGCTATATCAGACGCTGTTCATAAAACAGCGTCTGATATAGCAGTTTGATGCGATTTTATTCGGATCTACAGCCTGCCAGCGATGGATCATCGCTGGCAGGCTGTAGCCGAACTGCCGTGCCGCGCTTCTCTGTGAACGCGCGCGCGCGTTCACAGGAAATCTCGGCTCTCACGAGATGAGGCGCCGACGCGTCAACTCAGAGCTACAGGACCGCCCGCAGGACGCATCCCTGCGTTAGGCGGTCCTGTAGTAGTTAAAAAAATATATAAATTCTCACATTCATTGTGTGGCCTTGATAAAATACACATTTAAAACACGTTCATATACTCCTGCCATTTGCAACAATACCTTATATTTGATTTTCACATACTGTATATTTTAGGCTCACTGCAAGGCTTGAAAGGACTGGAGCACATTTTGGAGGCCAATTTTTCTATTGCTGGTTCTACGGTACCATACTGCCAGAACAGATGTTGTACAGTACCAAAAGATTAGAAACTCCTTCAAAATGACTATTCATCTTGAGTAAATTTGGACATTTAAAGATTTTATTTAGAAATTAAAAAAAATATATACGTGCATTTGTATTTTTCCTGCACACAAAATATACCAAATACAGGTAAACTCCCTATATTTAAAAACAAATTTTATGAAAGAAAAAAAACGTGTGTATGTTTGTATATTTTACACACACAAAGTACACTATACTATTGCTAAAGCTATTAATTATATTTTTTATCAAAGAAAAAGAGGGGGAAATGTGTATGTGTGTATGTATGTAGTCTGCTTTACTATTGCTTAAACCAACAACTATAGCTAGGGCAGGAAGGGGATACTTCACAATGATAGAAAAATCAAGGTAAATTTATAGTCACCAGGTCTCTCTAACATCAAGACGATCTTAACAAAGAGAGACCGTTCTGACTTAGTAGGCTGTTAACATGCTGCTAACTTAACAGGCTATCACAGCAATCACACGCTTGGAGACCACTTTGGCTGGTTTTCAGGTCTTCACTGTAACAACAGAAGAGCGAAGTTTTGAAAAATTCAATTTGATAGCTTTACCGAATCCCCCAAGAAATTTGATTTGTTACAAATTAATTCATCATAATTAGCTATAAATCAGGTATACCCAGGTCACTCTGCCTTAGGGTATGATCACACAGAGTGCTGCCTTTCACTGTATAGCTGGTCTGCATTGTTAATGGCAGCGGAGCACCTTTAAACATGGACTGTTTCTGGTATGGGGTTTGGCTGGTTAGATGGGGGCAGAATATGCTGGCATACCCACTTCTCCAACCCCAGTGCTCTTCTGTCCTACAAGTGGGAGCCCTTCTTCTGCTATTTATTTTTCCTCCTTTTCCACATCACAAATTTATAAAAAGCATTATTTTGCTCACAATGTTACATCAGCAAAAACTGGCACAATTTTTAAGACGATGTGATTTTTTCCCATGTACTATATATTGGAATGTAATATAAAAAAAAAGAAATGCCACACTAAATTATTTATATGCGTACACCATTTACTCCTATAAAATTACAACACTAATAATTTAGTAGTCTGACCTGGCAATGACTAAAATGGCCAAATTTCTTTTTGGAGAAGGAAATGCGATTACTCCAGCGTAAATAAATCCTTTCAGGATCTTGTGATTTTCCATTTTTGTTTTAAACTCCCCGTCTTCCCAAAGCCATATGTTTTTCTGTACACATAGACATACGAGGGGCTTGTTTTTGCAGGATAAGTTGTACTCTCTAATGGCACCATTTAATATGGCATACAATGTGGTAGGAAGCCAAGTGTGGACTTGGAAAAATGCAACGTTACCACAGTTTTATCAATTTTGTTTTTACGGTGTTCCCTATGCGGTAAAATTTACCTGTTCACTTCGTTCTCAGGGTCCATATGATTACAGTCATACCAAACTTTTATATTTTTTTTTTTGTGTTACTAAAAAAAATATGAAAAAAAATGATTTTTTCTTTGCATTGCCATATCCTGACCCTAATTTTTTGCAGGGTGATCTGTAGTTTTTATTGATACCATTTTGGAGTGTGTATGACGTCCTAATCACTATCTATTACATTTTGGGGGAGGTGAAGAAAGAAAAAAACTGCATATTCGCCTTTTTTTTTTTTTTTCGTAACAACATTCGGTGTACAGGATAGATACATTTCCGTTTTAATACTACAGGCATTTTGGATGCGGCGATGCCTATGATTTTTATTTTTTAATTGTTTATTTTTAATATCAGGAAAGTGGGGTGATTTGAATGTTTATATTTTTAAAATATTTGTAGAACACTTTTTACCCTACACTTATTTTTAAACCCCTCAAGGGGACTTCAACATTTGTTTGCTGTGTTCCTACATAGGAACATCAATCTGGCAGGCCTCAGAGCATTCAGAAGCCACAAGGCTGCCACGGCAATTGAATGGCTCCCACGATCTCAAAACTCATGGGAAAAGCCCGTGGTCATGATTATGTTATCTAAGGAGTTAAATATCTGTGATCAGTGGGCACCTGGCAGCTAGGGCGCCCACTCAGCTGTGGGCACCATGTTTAAAGACCAGACAAGGTTAAAGGGGTATTTCCATCTCATGGCATATTGCTAGGATACACTATTACCTTACGATCAGTGACATTCTGACCTTTGGGACAGCCACTTGTCCTGAAAATGAAGCAGCCACAGCACTTTGACCCAGCCACTGTCTTTCCCTGAACAGTGGTGCTCATTAAGGACAGGATAGCATGCAGTGTTGGTCTTACCATGAAAACAATGGACACCATGACAGAACCCTGATGGACCCTACTGTAACTCAATCGGGCTTGTCATTCAAGTGATTAGATAATGTGTTCTGGTTTCTGTCAGCATAAACCATAATGTAAATGTGAACAAAGCCCAAATCTGGCCCATGAAATGCCTGACCTAATATTTAAAACCTTCCCATTGAGGTTCATAGAATAAGAAGCACAATTATTTCTCTATAATTAAAACATGGACAGGTGATAGATGCATCAGCAAACACACAGCAACTGTTTCCCAAACTCTTATGTACAATACAATATCATTCCCATTCTGTCATGTTTACAGGTAACCTAAGGCAATTTGTGAAAGAATTCTGTGTCTACAAGTAGACCAGCCCACGAGTCAAGTCACAATAAAGGTAACTCATATTCAGTGGAAGACTTTAGAAAAGGAGATATCCTCCTGGAGAAAACTCCTAGGTAAGATGACATTACAGATTATTACTACATACAACCTACTTTGGTACACTTTAGTCACTTATTACAATATAAATTAGATACTTTCAGGCGGTGAAATGTAGGAAACACTGTTTTCACTCAATTTGTTTTAGGGTACTTTCACACTTGCGTTGAAGGATTCCGTCAGGCTGGTCCGTCAACAGAACTGCCCGACGGATCCGTTAAAACATTTGAAAACGGATTTCATTTGCAAATGGGTCCGTTTGCAGATCCATTTGACAACTGTATTGAAATAATGGATCAGTCTTTCCCTTCTAATCCGTAAAAGCTGATCCGTTATTTATTATTTTACCGTTTTTAAAGGTCTGCGCATGCACAGAGTGGAAGAACGGATCCGTTAATGCGTCAATTTTCAATGTCGGATCCGCCCTTAATACATTTCAATAGACATTAATGGCGGATCCGACATTCCGTCAAGTGTTTCCGCATTTTTGGACGGAGTTAAAAATACAACATGCTAAGTTTTTATCTGCGTCCAATAAACGTCAAAGGTCTGAACTGAAGACAAACTGATGCAAACTGAACGGATTGCTTTCCATTCAGTTTTTTTCTGTTAATGAGCCCCGAGGACGGAACTCAATGACGGAAAACTTTGACACTAGTGTGAAAGTACCCTTACGCTGGGTTCACACCTAAGCGTTTGTGAGACGTGCGTTTTTGTGCGCGTTTTTTGCAATAGTAAACGCGCGTTTTACGCGCGTTTGTGTGATTGACTGCAGTGTTGGCTTCTCTCCAAACTGTGCCTAGCACCTGGGGTTTGGCCTTTCCAGCATGTTGCAAATTCATAAATGCGTGTTCGAACGCGCGTTTTCAGTGTCAAAAACGCGTAAAATACAAGCGTTGCGCGTTCCCATTGAAGTCTATGGGCCAAAACGCGCGACAAACGCCCCAAAAAAAGCTCAAGTACTTGTTTATGCGTCGGGCGTTTTTCAGCGCGTTCGAACGCGCTGTAAAACGCGAAAATGTGAACCAGTCCCTTAGGGAAGCATTGGTTTGCATCGGTTATGCGTTTTACAGCGCGTTCGAATGCGCTGTAAAACGCGCAAGAGTGAACTGAGGGTTAAGGAGAGCTTTCTGTATTTTTAAGGAAGAAGAAGATTGGTTCAGTAGCACCTCAAAGCCTCTCATTTGTTAAGTCAGGCACTGATGTTGAACTAGAAGATCTAGCTTGAAATCAGTGTTCTAATCCATCGAAAAATGGTTTAATGTGGATCAGTTCAGGGCTCTTTGAGGGTCACTCATCAAACTAGGTCATTATAGGAGCATAGTCATGCTGCAACAGGAAAGGGCTTTCTCCAAACTGTGCCCACAAAGTTGGAATAATTGACAAAAATGCCTTTAGATTAGGGTACTTTCACACTAGCGGCAAGGAACTCCGGCAGGCTGTTCCAGCGGGTGAACAGCCTGTCGGATCCGTGCTGCCGCTAGTGCACGTGTGCCTCCGGAGTACCGCTCTGGCCCTATTGACTATAATGGGGACGGGCCGGAGTTCCGGCGGCAGCACGGCAAACATGCCGAGAGGCGGCCGGAACAGCCTGCCAGAGTTCCTTGCCGCTAGTGTGAAACTAGCCTTAGAGATGAGAGAATTGATTCTAAACTATTCAGATTTATTTATGGATTTCACAAAAATGCAACCACCAAACGAGTCTGAAGTTTTTTTGTAATTTGCTTCAGATGCATCACATAAAAACTGTGAAAAAACAAGAGGGAAGAAAGAGATGGAGGATCAATGGGAGGAAGTGGGAAAGAAGGCTTGCCCTAATTAGCGAAAAGGCTGAAAAACATCCAGATCAGCCAGTCAGGGGGCAGTAGGCAGGCAGGTCCTTCTGCTGCAAAGGAGAATCATAATTCTGTGTTCAGCTTGTGACCTGGAAAGACATCCTGTGGCAGTGTCTGACAAAAATCTATAATAGACACAAGCCACTAATGTAATGCGACAGGAACACTATAGGAAACGTATAGGGCGAGAACAAGATACAATTAGTATAGTTTAGAGACTTTGAACAGGGCAAGCATATAGAAAGAGTGAGGGAGCGAGAGACTGGTCAACAGCCTTTAAAAAAATCAAGTTTCTACATTTCATAGGCTTATTGCAGGCACCCCAATGGCATACTCCAGCACCACAATGGCAAACTACATTCTGCTACAAACGCTGAGCCATTGTGTATTTTCTATTTTAAAAACAATTTAAATTTACCATTTGTAATTAGGCATTTCAGTGCATTATACTAGTGTAACTGAATACTTTGCATAATAATGCAAGATAACAGGTAGTTTCAGCAAAAGCAATACTGAAATAACATCCTTTTTATAACTGTGTTATTAAACATGTTGCGTATTACTGCACGATAATGGGTAGTTACAACAAAAGCAATATTGCAATAACGCCATTTTTATATCCGTGTTATTAATCGCGATGCATATTTCTGCACTATAATGGGTAGTTACAACAAAAGCAATACTGCAATAATGCCGTTTTTATACCTGTGTTATTAAATGCATTTTATATTACTGCACGATAATGGATAGTTACAGCAAAAGCAATACTGCAATAATGGCATTTTTATACCTGTGTTATTAAATGCATTTTATATTACTGCAAGATAATAAGTAGTTATAACAAAAGCAATATTGCAATAACGCCATTTTTATATCCGTGTTATTAATCGCGATGCATATTTCTGCACTATAATGGGTAGTTACAACAAAAGCAATACTGCAATAATACCATTTTTATACCTGTGTTATTAAATGCATTTTATATTACTGCACGATAATGGATAGTTACAACAAAAGCAATTCTGCAATAATGCCGTTTTTATACCTGTGTTATTAAATGCATTTTATATTACTGCACGATAATGGATAGTTACAACAAAAGCAATATTGCAATAATGCAATTTTTATACCTGTGTTATTAAATGCATTTTATATTACTGCAAGATAATAAGTAGTTATAACAAAAGCAATACTGCAATAACGCCAGTTTTATATGCCTTTTAATAAATGCATTACATATTTCTGCATGTGAATAGGTAGTTAAAGTAAAAGCAATATTGCAATAATGCCGTTTTTATACCCGTATTATTGAACATATTATTTTTACTGAAAGAAATATGTTGTATTACTGCAAGATACTGTGTACTGCAAAAATTGCAATTATACCCGTTAGAATTCTATTACTGCAATATGCACTGTAATTCATATACATTTTACTAAAAAAGCTGCTGTCAATACTAGTGTGCAGTGTTTTTTTAAGAAGGGAAGTGACATTTAATTGTGCCTCTATCCTTAAATGGGTTGTATCATCTCAGACATTGGGGGTATATCACTAGCATATGCTCCCAATGTCTGATGGGTGTGGGTCCCTCGGGAGCTGGCACATCGCGCATGCAAATCGAAGAGTACATCGAGAATGCACGTCCGTCCCAAATTATTCCTATGGGAGCGCCAAAAATAGCCAAGCTCTACTATTTTCGCCGCTCCCAAAGGAATGAATTGAAGGGGGAACCGCACCTATCAGACATTGGGGGCACATCCTAGGGATATGCCCCCAATGTCTGAGATGGTGCAATCCCTTTAAATTACAGAAAAAACATTTGCAATTTTGCTAGTGTCATTTAATAATCTGCATACCAAATTTTTACCAGACTTTCGACTTATATGCCTTATAATCAAATGTCTGGAAAACAGAAAAGTGTAAAACAAAAGACCCATGCCTCATTATGTCACAGCAAAATGTGGGTAGCAGCAGCACTAGCTATCCGGCTAGCAGTAGTAAGAAACCGCTCTCGCTACCTTCCGATTATTATTGAGAACAAAGAGAATGAGATTGTGGATTGGGTGGCTCACTATTCCTCAAAGTCACAGCAGGATGATATAGACGTCAAATCTGAGTCTGACATTGTGCCTTGGAGCCAGGAGTCACAGCATTCCTCCTGCTGCTCCTCCTCCTTGCAACCCCAGAGAAGCCTTTAAGTTGCATCCTTTCTGTCTTCACTGCCCCCTCCTGGTGGTAGCCTTTTTTTTTCATAACAAGAAGCAACAAATCCATGTTCTATGGAAGATACTCAGGAGAGTCTCCCTGTTGATAACTTGTGTGAGAACAGTCAGCAGTTGGACTGCCATGAATCCCATGTATAGCTGCATTGGTGGTGGTGGTAGTAGTTGCACTTGAAGCCATGGTGGTGGCGATAAGGGCAGTGGTAGCGACAGTGGCACTCAGGACAAATACAGAGCAGGGAACTGGGAGAGGTGCTAAGGAGCCCATGCTGACATACTACTGTCTGATAAAAGTGGAGTAGTGGATGAGGATGGAGGAGGGTCATGTTTCTTATGTCCCCTGTGTGAATGGAGTGGATGTTGTACATGTGTGACCCCTGTTCCATTCATGTCTATGGGATGGCCAGAGATAGCTGAGAACAGTCCCATAGACTGTTAATGCAGCAGTGGTCTATGCAACACCACTCTATTCATACGGGGACTCAGGATACCCTGTACTTGTGATTGGTGTAGGCCCCATCCATCAAGTCCTCCAGCAATCATACATCCATCACCTATCCTGGGAATAGGTGAAAAAGGTTGTTTATGGGAAAATCCCTTTAAAGGGGTTATCCTACAAAATCATATCTATTACCTATTGACAGAATAGGTGATAAATGTCAAACTATGAATAGAGAGGCAGTGCACATTTTGGCCACTGCTCCTTTCACTTAGATGGGGCTGATGTAGACAGCACTCTGTTAGTCCGCTAGATATGACTGAAGTGCTAGACAAACATGTAAACATCTGATCCATTCCGAGAGGAGACTCAGAACCCCAGTGATCCGACATGTATCACCTATACTTCTAGAAGCATCTAATTTACAATACTGGGCCACAGGATTTGGTGAAATCCTATCAGTACACCAAATGGTATAATAGATCTTAGAGGGATAGAAATTGAAGAGGGAGGAAAACGTAGCTGCTGATTTGAAGGCATTGTAAGGTGTCCTCACACTTTTTTCACAAAACTGACTTGTAGCAAGGTGACACCATATGACAGTGATACTTTTAAAGTCACCGTGATCTTCACTGCAACCCATACTAATACCAATGTTTGACTATGGAAATTGTATACTGTGTGCTTTGACATTCGGCAAATGTTTGCAATGAGTGTGACTGGAAGACATTAATTATATATATATAGACTATATAGGGGGAAATTTATTAAGACTGGTGTTGTGTGCGATGGTCTTAATTTGCCCTGCACAGGAGTGTGATGAGCCAAAATTATTGAGAGGTGCATGCCTTTTACTAAATGAGGTGCAGCCCGCACAGCTAGATAATGTGCACCAGTTTTCTGATGCACAAGTTATTGAGTCGGGCCGCGAAGGTTTGGAAAAGAAGAGAGTGTTTCGGAAAAAGCTAAAGCGTTATACATTTTGTCGCAATCCACATTTGGATGTAGAAGCCTAATAAATCTCCCCCAAAGTGTATGCATTTTATGGAGTTACTTAATGTGTTGAGTTGTTAGAAACAGTCCTTTAAAAGCACTGAAATGTGTACCATTTATATGGAATGCTGCTGTTTGGGTATTTCAGGTTAAAAAAAAATGGAAAAAAACCTGAAATGATTAATATCTTATGGAAAGCATGGAGGCCCGGTGGTTAGCACAGGTGCCTTGCAGAGCTTTCAATCTGACCAAGGACAACATCTGCATGGAGTTTGTATGTTCTCCCCATGGTTGTGTGGGTTCCCTCCCACACTCCAGACATACTAATAAGGAATTTAGATTGTGAGCCCCACTGGGCACAGCACGATACTACTATCTGTAAAGTGCTGCGTATACCAGCGCTATATAAGAAAGTAAAATAAATATATTTATACTGTGACTAATTCATTGAGTGCGGGAGAACCTGTAATTCAGCTAGAGCCAGGATCCTATCTAAATATTGAAATCTCAGTGTCACTATAAAGCTGACGCTAAACAACAGTCGCGCAACATCACATCTAATTATTGTCAACGGTGTTGGAATAGGACATGCGACATGCTGCGGCTGCAACGTGGCAGTAGCAAAAATCCACACCTGATGGATTTTGTGTTGCACTAGCTGTCACGTGACACGATGCCTTGCATCCTGAATCTTATAGGAATTGAATCCTGTAGTTTACCTGTTCCTGCTACGTTATGTGGTATCTAGAAGAACAGATCCATCCTAGCGTTTAACCTATTGTGTAAATATCAATACCCACTCTATAGAGAAATCTTCAAAATGTCTACCAGTCCACGGGAAAAAGTTGAGGTTTGCATCATAGATTGTTTTCCAGGATAACAGTTAATTACCTATTATGATGTACTCCATGGTCCTCCAGTAATTAAGTCATGAAATTTAATCACCCCTAGAGTAAAAACTCCAAAAAACTACGGGATAAGGTGGCAATTTTGTTGGTACTATTTTAGTGTACATATGATTTTTGGTTGCTCTATATTACACTTTTTGTGAGGCAAGGTAACAAAATATAGCTGTTTTGGCACCGTTTTTATTTTTTGTTTTTTTACAATATTCATCTGACAGGTTAGATCACATGCTTTTTTTCATAGAGCAGATTGTTACGGATGCGACAATACCAAATATGACTACTTATTTTGGTTGTTTGTTTCAGTTTTACATAAAAAAAATTTTTTAAAGGTTTTTTAATGTCTCCATATTCTGAAAACCATATTTTTTTTTTTTTTGGGTGACTGTCTTATATAGGGGCTCTTTTTTTTCAGGATGAAATAACAGTTTGATTGGTACTATTTTAGGGTGCTATGACTTTTTGATCACTTGGTATTATACTTTTTGTGATGTAAGGTGACAAAAAATTATTGTTTTAGCAGTTTTTACTTTATTTTTTCTACGGCTTTCAGGTGAGGGGGTGGATCATGTGATATTTTTTATAGAGCCGGTCCTTTTTTTTTTATTTACAATTTTATGTTTTGTTTTGGGAAAAGGGCTTTTTTTGTACTTGAAACTTTATTTTTTTTATTATAAAAAACATTTTTTCTTTACTGTTTTTTTTTGTCCCACTCTGGGACTTTAACTTCTGGGTTCTGATCCCCTCTGCAATGCATTACAATACATCCCTAAGGGGCTGGATCTAACAGGCTTCTGTAGAAGGCAATCCCCGATGCCTATGGAAAACATCGGGCTTGCCTTCTCTGCCATTGGGTCCCCGTCACTAAAGTGCGGGGACCCGATGGAGATGCGGAGGGCACCCGTACCCTCCGCAAACCCTCAGCATACCGCGGTCAGCTTTGACCACGGCATACAAGGGGATAATATGCCGGAATCTGTGTTTTCACCAATGCCAGCATATGCAGCAGGGGCCCAGCTGTCAGTGACTGCCGGGTCCGTGCCGCTAAACCTGCACCCGCCCGATCAGCCTGCCGTACATGTACGGCGCTGGTCCTCAAGTCATGTCCACCAGTGCCGTATGTACGGGTAAACTGCCATGTGCACAAAATTGCATAAAGAGTCTGATCATTAAGGCCTTTTCAGGCCTGGTCATTAAAAAGGTTGTCATAGATATTTAAAAATCTCAGACAAGCCCTGCAATTAATTAAAGGGAATCTGTCACCTACGCCATTGCTATTTAAAGGGGTTGTCTCACTTCAGCAAATAGCATTTATTATGTAGAGGAAGTAAACGCAAGCCACCTACTAATGTATTGTTATTATCCATATTCCCTCCTTTCCTGGCTGGATTCATTTTTCCATCACATTATACACTGCTCGTTTCCATGGTTATGACCACCATTCGATCCATATGTGGTGGTCGTGCTTGCACACTATAGGAAAAAGAATCAGTCTATTTGGTGGCCGGACAAGGTAGCGCACAAAGGGCAGCGCCCCTTCATAACCACCGCCAGCTTAGAGCTTTAGTAAGACAGGCAGGAGTCTGAAACACCGGTCTTAATAATTGTGCCCCTTTATTTGAAATGCATATGAGCCTGCAATCTCTTAATCTGTTAATCTCGGTGGAAGGAGGCCAGGCATGTCTCTTGCCAGTGCCCGAGCCCACCTCCTCTCGACTTTCATATGACGCCCCCTCCACCACGATGTCATAACTTCACCCTCCTGTATTCGGTCGCATGCTGGCACAGGCTGCACACATCACTGGTCTTGGCGCATGCCCAGTGACGAATTGAATATAATGCCCTCAGTGGGTTGACGTAGTTAGGTCTGGGATGTGAGGGCACAGTGGAGGGGACATACATATTAGAGCAGAGAGAGTCATATCAAAGAGGCTTGGGCCCTGGCAAATGGCATGCCTCGGCTCTTTCTGCCAAGATTAATGAATTTAAAACTCTTTTACTCAATTATCTGGAGGAAATTCTTTCCTTTCTGCGGGCTGGCAGCAGCTTGTCAAGCCCATGCAGCTCCCAGGATGCATTGCAATTAGCGCCTGTTAACCCCTTCCTCCCCCTATACAAAATAGTTACATATAGCCCCAGAGATACATATGGTATGTAACGCCCGCACAATTTTCTTCTGCACTGTGTAGAGAGAGATATACAGTAGCTGTATACTACAGAAATATAATAGAAATAAATGACTGAAAGGTGTCTGGGCTGAGAAGGTGGACCAGCAGGATAAACAGCAGAGGGCACTACCAAAAGAGGAAAATGTAATGTGCACAAAAAAAATAAAAAAAAATAAATAAATTGCATGTATATCACAATAATACTTCATTTGAAATGCCATATTCATTGCAGAGTTGTACTTTTTGAGGGATGACTCCTTTAAAGGCCAAACTGCCTGAAAACTGAATAATATAATAGTAAATAAGGGAAATTCAAAAACTCAGGAAAAATGTTCCCATTACGTTCTTGATGAACATAACCTGTATCAGCATGAGTCAGCAAGCGCCTCTGATATGCATTACCTTAACTCATTATGGATTATTAAGTTATATACACTATAAGAATGCCAGCATAATCACTTTAGTTATCTGAATGAAATCTAACATGTAGTATGACACTGCAGATTTAGCGTCACAGGAGTCACATTTTATGCCTTCAAGAAATAGAATGTGTTTTACTCTACAGTAGATCACTACCCCCTATCCAACCAGGATCTGCATTGCTTAAACACAGCTGTACATACTTAAAAACGCCCCTAAAATCCCCCTCTCTTCCATATTGTCTCCAAAATGTTGGTTTCTTAAAAGGAGGAGGCATGCCCACAGTCTTCAGCTTTTTATGGCATCTTCTAGATGCTACAACCTGTGTTTTAAAAGCGATAAAGCCCATTAACCAAGGATCTGTCATCTTTCTGGGTTTTTCTATAAATTGGGTCTATCAGACTCAAAAGACAAGGCCAGCAGCCTGGGGCAGGACAATTGTTCTTGGTGCCCAAGGTAAGAATTTTAGACTATACACAAAAGTTATCATTTAATTTGCGGTAATGCAAAGTACCTCAGAATTTACAGCAGCATCAGCTTCTCTAATAAAGTGTCAAATTGGGTGTGCAATGAACAATAAAGACAGGCACTGCATTTTTAAAAAAAATTATATCCATATATTTTGTCGCCGCTCAGTAGAGAGCCATATACACTTACCACTCCACAAGGATTTAGAGCAAGACTCTTAAGTATTTTCGCTGACTGGGAGTGTAGCATGGGCGGACTTGGCCATAGACCCCACAGGGAAATTTCCCAGTGGGCCGATGGTAGATCAAGATAAAGATCTGATGCTCTCAGCAATAATTAATGTAGGCAGTATTTTGTACTGCACTGTGGTATCTGGTTCTGCTGGGGCTGTCTACATGTCCATTTGGACCCGCCTACCACATGGGGCCACTTTTAGGTTTTATTCCAGGGCTACTTTGAGTTTCCAGTCTGCCCCTGAAGTGTAGTATGGGAGAGACTGAGAAAGCAAAGTGCTCCTTCTACAGAGTGCACCATGGTCAGATGTAGGTAGATAGGGTCGGCGCCTGTCTAGAGTGCCATTGGCAGGGGATTTATGCAGGGGCGGACTGGGAACTTAAAGTGGTCCTGGAAAACAAAACTTAAAGTGGCCCTATGCTGCAGGTGGGTCCAAATTGACAAAAGGGACTTCCAGTACAAGTAGGCAGGGCCAATATAAGTAGGTGGGCTGAGGAATACTATAATAAAGTATAAAATACTGCTGCAACCCTATCACCGAGGAAAGCAATACAGTTGAATGGAGGAGGTAATTTTCTTCTGCCAGCAAGGTGCATAAGTAAATTAATGCTGAGAACATCAGATCGCTCTGTACCTGACCAGGGGCCATGAGGAGTGCTTGGGTGGCTGGGCATTGCCCCACCTGGAAATTTCCCTGTGGGGTCCATGGCCAGTCCACCCCAGGATTGATGGTTTTACAAAAAAAAAAAAAATCTGCAACCAACTGGGCACTGTTCATGAGGTACTCATAATGATTTAGTGGCAGGGTGTGATGAGAACTTCCCTTTTGTGCAATGGTGAGGACGTGGTGCTTATCACACAGATATAGACTTTCACTGTGTCAGAGGTGCCCAATAAAACCATGTGCTTCCCTGTGGTGCGCCCGGTGGAAAAGTGCAATTTAAAGAGGGAGCTGTACAGGGGCAGAGCTATAATTCATAGGGCCCCACAAATGGCCCCCCATTGTAAGAAAATTGAAGCAGCAGCACAAGTAGCGATAAAGTATGCAGAATTTCACTGTATATCAGAAAGCTGACATTTTATCAAAAACAACAGCTACACTGTTCTTGTACCTGATTGAGTCCCTTCAATCTCTGGGCCCCGTAGCAAGTGCTATGGCTGCTGTGGCTATGGCGAAGCCCATAGAGCTGTGGTAATGCGCAGATCCTACTACAGATTACTGTATATGTTAGTGCTGCCAGTCAGCCCTGCACTGAACTGTACAAATGTTAAATACATGGAGGAATATGTATTATAAGATCACTTATTTATGGAGGGCACAGGGGAGCAATTTAATGAATCAATATATGTTCAAAAATTAAAGGAAAAGGGTAGTAGATGCATTGTGAAGCCTCTGCCCTGAGAAGTAAGTAACCTGTCCTGTCTCTGGAGTCCATCCGATATCAATGAGCGTAAAATGGGTGCAGCGTGGGGCTATGGAGCTAAGAAGTGATACAGTTGGTACTGTTATGTATGCATTGTGGCTAGTAGGTACTGTTATATAGGCACTATGGTTGATAATGTATTATGCACTGCAGGTGGCAATGATATTCAGTGCACTCACTATGGTTGCAACTGGTTGCACTATTGCGTGAACAATTATAAAGGCATTATGCATTGGTAATGTTAGGCTAAGGTCATATTTTGTGGATTTCTTGTAAAGTACAGTACAATACCAGCCTATGTGATTTTTTTACATCTGTATTTGGGCGGACGGGACTTTTAAATGAGCAGCAAGTCCCATTATATGGTGAATTGTTTGCAGATTATTTACAGATTTCTTCCATTAGCTTCAAGGAATTTAAGTGTGAAATTAAAACTGCAACTAGGGATGGACCTAGCCTTTCTGCTGCCTGAGGTGAAAATTGAAGTAGTGCCCCCCTCCAGCTCTACTGTTAAAGGTATACTGTGATGCAGTTGACTATAGAGAGATGAGCACTTCCACAGTGGAAGAGCTCAATTCCCATGGCCCTGTCACTGCTGCCACTTGTCTCTAGGTTTCGCTGCCTGAGGCAATCACCTCACCTGGCCTCATTGGAGGTGCAACCCTATTGGGGACCTACCCCTAAATATATATATTATATATATGTATATATACTCTACAAGTGGCATTGTTATATATGCACGGCTGCTGGTGCTATTGTATATCTGCAATACAGTGGATACAATAGTAGCCCAAGCGAGGTGAACGGTCCAAGAAAATCGAATGTGGGGAAAAAGATGACTAAATTTGGTAGTATTTGGTTGACAGTGTGTGGCAATATATACAAAGTGGCTATCATGATACAATTTATGGATCTATGAACCTATAGCAATACCAAAGTCTGATGTTCATCTGTACCCCACAGATTAAAATCTTGGATCAGGCCTTGAATTCTCTTAAAAATATAAGTAGAGTATCATGTCATAGATATTACCCAACTTTATATTATTACAATTTGTAAATTAGGAACACATTTATTTAGGATAACTACTATTTTTTGTGCGGGGCCACGGAAAGGAGCAAAGGACACGGACAGCACACGGAGTGCTGTCCGCATCTTTTGCGGCCCCATTGAAGTGAATGGGTCCACGCCCGAGCCGCAAAATATACGGCTCGGACGCGGACCCAAAATACGTTTGTGTGCATGAGGCCTTATTCACACAGTCAGTGTTCAGTCAGTGTTTTCCATCAGTGATTTTAAGCCAAACCCAGGTGCATTTCTAAACACATGCCAGGTGCAGATCTTTCCATTAGAACTTATCTTTGTGTAGCCTCCACTCCTGGTTGTGGCTCACAATCACTGATGGAAATCACTGACCAAACGCTGAGGTGTTAATAAGGCTTAAGGCATAATGCGTACGACTAGGTCTGCAAACTGCAGACCTCCAAAATATGGATGCTGACTGTGTGCCGTCCGCATAAGTAAAAATCTGAAAAGTGTGACGTGCATTTGTATTCAGCCCCCTGAGTCAATAGATTGTAGGACCACCTTTTGCTGCAATTATGGCTGCAAGTTTTTTGGGGTATCTCTCTACCAGCTTTGCACCTCTAGAGGCTGAAAGTTTTGCAGATTTTTCCTTGCAAAATACTGTAGCTTAAGCTCAGTCAGATCGGATGGAGAGCGTCTGTGAACAGTAATTTTCAAGTCACAGATTCTCAATGGGATTTAGGTCTGGACTTTGACTGGGCCATTCTAACACATGAATAAACCATTCCATTGTAGCTCTAGCTGTATGTTTAGGGTCATTGTTCTGCTGGAAGGTGAACCTCAGCTTCAGTCTCAAGTCTTTTGCAGCCTCTACCAGGTTTTCCTCTGGGATTGCCCTGTATTTAGCTCCATCCATCTTCCCATTAACTCTGACCAGCTTTCCTGTCCCTGCTAAAGAAAAGCATCCCCACAGTACAGCATAATGCTGCCACCAACATGTTTCAGGATGGGGATGGAGTGTTCCAGGTGATATGCGGTGTGCGGTGTGAGTTCAGAATGATGTGCGGTGTCAGTTTTCTACACCACATAGCGTTTTGCATTTAGGCCAAAAAGTTAAACTTTGGTTTTATCTGACCAAAGCACGTTCCTCCACATGGTTGCTGTGTCTCCTACATGGCTTGTGTCAAAAGTTTATTTTCCATAAAGGCCAGATTTTTGAAGTACACGACTAATAGTTGTCTTACGGACAGATTCTCCCACCTATGCTGTAGATCTCTGCAGCTCCTCCAGAGTGACCAAAGGCCTATTGGCTGCTTTTCTAATTAGTTCTCTCCTTGCCTGGGCTGTCACTTTAGGTGGACAGCCATGTCTTAGTAGGTTTGCAGTTGTGCCATACTCCTTCCATTTTCGGATGATAGATTCAACAGTGCTCAGTGGGATGTTCAGAGCTTGGGATATTGTTTACAACCTAATCCTACTTAACACTTCTCCACAACTTTATCCCTGACCTTTCTGGTGTGTTCCTTGGTTTTCATGATGCTGTTTGATTGCTAATGTTCTCAAACAAACAGAACAGCTATAGGTATACTGAGAATAAATTACGCAGATGTGGACTCTATTTACTAATTAGGTGACTTCTGGAGGCAATTGGTCACACTGGATTATATTTGAGGTATCGGAGTACAGGGTCTGTGCACACCACACTTTTCAGATTAAAATTGCTACTTCGTGTTGGTCTATCACATAAAATCCCAATAAAATACAGTTAAGTGTATGGGTTTAACATGAAAAAGTGTGGAAAAATTCAAGGGGTACGAATACTTTATCAAGGCAGTGAATATATCAGTTTTGCAAATGTTTTGATGTATTTGTATTGATATATTAAATATTTGACTTAGCCGTGTCATCCACTGCCGCTCCACTCCTTGTTCCTTTTAGAGCCTGTTCTATGGGCAGGACTATGCTGCTGCCTCACCTGACAAGCAAGAAACGTGTGCGTTCCTGAAACTGCCATACAGTAATATATGCAGCCTCAGCAGTTTGCATATAGTGTGATGACAGGGACAAATACAGTAATGGTATGTTTCATTGCTCATTGGACTTGTTGAATACTGTCAAGTGTGTCTATAGCCAGTACACATCCACACTGCCTGTAAGTGAAAAGTCACTGAGGCTTTGACACTTCTGAGCTCATCCTCAGAGATACCAGCCATTTGTGCTGTTCAAGACATACAGTAGAGATTCCAGGTATAAAGGGAGTCTGTGTGCAGTATACAGCTTAAACTACATACACAGCCCACAGGGGCCAACTGGCCATAGACGCAATAGAGAAACTTCCAGGTAGGCCGATGTCTAAGGGGCCACCTGAGCCCTCCTTGTGGCTGCTAGCTGGGTACATAACAACCTTACTCTCCCACCGTTATGGGAACATCAGGTACTACTTTGTGCTGCACTGTGGTATTTAGTTCTGCAATATGTACATATTTAAAGCCCCCAAAGGGCATTAAAAATGTGAAGAAAAAGATAAAAAAAAAAAATTAAACTCCCCGTATATCATTAAAATAAAAAACAATAAAAAAATACATAATTGGTATAGTCCCCAAAAAGTCCAAAGTAATAAAGTCAAAAAGAGAGAGAAAATTCCCACGGCGCAAAGAACCAATCTTTGATGTTGATACAAACTTGATTTAATAAATTGGCAGATGTAACAACGCGTTTCGGGGCATATAGCACCCCTCCCTGGATTCTATGTGGCCGTTGTGACCCATAACAGGTGGGATTTAGCGTTAGGACCACTCATGGAGGCGGCCTTGGCGTGGCGAGTGGCTTATTACTTTTTGATCAAAATGTACACCAACGACCTCTGATAGCTTTTAGCATAGAGGCAGGACAAAGTGCTAGTGGCAGAGGGCTGTTGCATTTCTGTGTTTGTATCTATATTTTGCTGTGGCTGTGTGCACCTGCATACAGGGACGTGCTGACTGACCCCCCCCTCCCCCCCCCTTGTGTTTCTGTTTACTATCCTAAGGAATTTTTGCAGTGCTTGGTTTTTACCCTACAATGTGTGTGTGTGTTTTTTTTTTTTTTTTTTTTTCTGAGATTTGAATTTCTCTGCATTTAAGACAGATAGTGACACCTCATAAAATAGTTATTAGGTAACATTCCCCATATGTCTACTTTACGTTGGCATCATTTTGAAAATGTCATTTTATTTTTTTCTTTAGGATGTTAGAAGGCTTAAGAGTTTTGAAGCAATTTAAAAAAAAAAGTCAAGAAAATTTCCAAAATCCACTTTTTAAAGGACCAGTTACAAAGTGACTTTTAAGGGCTTACATAACAGAACCCACCCATAAATGATCCCATTTTAGAAACTACACTTCTCAAATTATTCAAACTAATTTTACAAACTCTGTTAACCCTTTATATGTTCCGCAAGAATTAAAGCCAAATGGAGGCAACATTTAAAAAAAAAAAAATTATTCAGATTTTCCATTTTAATCAATTCTTCCTGTCTACAAAAAGTAACTTCATTTTGGAATTTACACCCCCCAAGGGTTTTTTAAAGAGGTGCAGTGAGCACTTTGGCCCAACAGGCGTTTTTACTGAATTTATAACCACCTGGCTGTGAAAATTCAAATTGACATATTATACAAGAAAATGTCACTTTAGCCCCAAGTTTTTCCTTTTCACAAGGGGTAACAGGAAAAAATGCACCTCACAATTTGTTTCCCAATTTCCCCTGAATATAGCAACACCCCATGTGTAGTCGTAAACTGCTGTATTGGCCCACTGCGTGGTTCAGAAAAGAAAGCGCACTATGTGCATTTGAGGCCTAGTTTGGTGATTTATACCACACTGGCTGACATTTGCAGAGGTTCTGAGATCAAATAAAAAAAAGAAACCCCCAAGAAGTGACCTCTGTTTTAGAAACCACACCCATCACAGGATTTACCTATGGGTGTAGTGAGCATTTTGACCCCACATGTGTTTTTTAAAAATTCACAGCAGATAGTGCAAAGTGAAAATTGCTAGTTTCCCACACGTGGCATTTCAGTACCCAATATGTTGTGCTCACACTACTGGGTACGGAAATACTATAAATGTGGATGTAAACTGCTGTTTGGGTAAGCTGCAGGGTTCAGAAGGGAAATACCACCGTTTGGCTTTTGCAGAGCAGATTTGGGTAGATTAATTACAGGCACCATGTTGCTTTTGAACAGCCTCTGGGATGCCAGTAAAGCGATTTTCTGACGATCATGCATTTATTTTCCTCTTGACGGATTTGTGTGGGGGCTTATTTTTTGGGATTTGTTGCCATCATCATTGGTTTTTATTTTGGGGTACATACAACTTTTTGATAAAATTTTATTCCATTTTTTAGGAAGCGGGATGAAGAAAAAGCTGAAATTCTGCCATTGCATTTTGGGTTCTGTTATTCTGGCGTGCACAACCTTTATTCTGCTGCTCAGTACGATTACAGAAATACCTAAGGGTTAATACGCTGGCTTCTGAGTTTTCACCAATGCCAGCAGATATAGCTGGGGCCTGGCTGTCAGTAACAGCCAGGCCCCTGCTGCTGATCGAACGTGTACAGGGCTGGGGCTTAAGTCACTGTCTCTACAGGTTAAAAAAGAAGATGTAATAAATGTATATAGTGGCTCTCCCATTTAGGCTTCTGGATTTAGGTGCACTTTTATCAGACTGCCGCTCAGTCTGTATGTATGGAGAATTGAAAATATAGAAACTGTATACTAACAGGAACTCAATCACCAGGGAATGTACCAAGATCAGATATTTATTATATCCACATACATATAAACATGTCAAAATGTCAGAAACATAGGCAAATTAAAAATGTATAAAATTGAATAGAAAATAAACAATATAAAAATATATAAAAACATAAGAAAATGCTGTATCCTCTTAGCTGTTTATCTTTTATGATATGCATTGTACTTTTTCCTTTTTGCTATATCTTTGATGTACTATTGGCACTCCTGTACTAAATGCTGTTACAATGTCATCACTTTGGATACAATAAAAATTCTAATATATATATATATATATATATATACCCTACACAGATGATATTGTGTTTTCCCGTCTGGCCCAGTAGAAACAGTGGAGGACTGCACATGTATATTCTGAGACAGACAGGTATACACCCTATCAAATCTATACAATATAATGAAGTCAACAAAAAGGGTCCTCTATGAATGCATATTTGTATCTTCCATAAATGCATATTTATATCTATTTTATCCAGTAAACATCTACTCATAGGAAAACAAGTGTCCCTTTTGTAAAAAAACAAAACAACATTCAATAACTGTAAATGCCGCACAAACAATGTCCATACTTCATATTTCCATTTCACTTAATTTATGACCATACGTCTTTCGGAGCACAAAGCTCCTTCCTCAGTGCTCCGAAACAGGTATGGTACTACAGTAATCCAGAAAGACCCCTGACATAACCGTTATTGGACATTGGTAACTATAAGCATAACCTTTGAATCCTTCTAAAAGATCCGAAGCATACAAGCTAAGCGCGCTACATCGGTGACTTAACAAACAGCCCGATCACGTGGGACGCCAAACAAGGGTACGCATCGGCTATAACACGGAGAGTCAGGAGGCCTGTTCCTAGAATGCAATACGGCTCAAGTTAAAGATTAGAGATGAGCGAACATTAAAAAAAAGTCCGTTGTTCGGCGTTCGGGTGGTGGTAAGTCGCACATCCCGTTATGGATTCCACTATAGGGGGCATATGGAATCCATAAGGGGCGGCTGCCACCAACCCGAACTGTTGAACAGCCGAAGGACCTGGGGTGACGTCACTGTCATGTGATCAGTGCAGGGGGCGTGGCTCATCACTGGATTTGATCCCGTGCTGAGCCACGCCCCCTGCACTGATCACATGACAGTGACGTCACCCCAGGTCCTTCGGCTGTGCAAAAGTTCGGGTTGGTGGCAGCCTCCCCTTATGGATTCCATATGCCGCTATAGTGGAATCCATAACGGGATGCGCGACTTACCACCACCCGAACGCCGAACAACGGACTTTTTTTTAATGTTCGCTCATCTCTATTAAAGATCTATTCCGGAGAAACAATGTGGTAACACTTTATTTCATAACAAAAAACGGCATATAATATACAGAGTGCAGGGGTAAGAGGAAATTAAGCTACCAACTATATTACCACTTGCACTGAACAATAAAGATAATATCTATATAATATGAATTATGAATATTGATCAGCTATATCTGGACCAAGTTATTCATTAACATAAACTATCATACACATTGATTTTTGGACGAAATTGGACACTTTCTATACTAACAATTATGCAATCAATTTCCCTTTCTAATCATGTGCATTGATTTAGGAATGAAATTGGAGTAGCCATATTATCATGTTCATGCACAGGCTAAAGTTCAGATTAAGTTTTTTATACAATCATGGTAATCAATTAGGTAAAATGGAATTATGACATACGGACTTTGTGCGGCATTTACAGTTATTGAATATTGATTTTTATTTTTACAAAAGGGACACTTTTTTTCCTATGAGTAGATCTTTACTGGATAAAATAGATATACATATGCATTTATAGAAGATACAAATATGCTTTGTTGACTTCATTATACTGTATAGATTTGATAGAGTGTATACCTGTCTGTCTCAGAATATACATCTACAGTCCTCCACTGTTTCTACTGGGCCAGACAGGAAGACACAATATCATCTGTGTAGGGTTATGATATATTTTATATATTTTTATATTGTTTATTTTCTATTCAATTTGATACATTTTTAATTTTCCTATGTTTCTGACATTTTGACATGTTTATATGTATGTGGTAATATTAAATATCTGATCTTGGTACATTCCATGGTGATTGAGTGCCTGTTAGTATATCTATATTTTTAAGGTTAAAAAAGATACAAAAAATAATAAAAATAAAGGTAACATGTCCCTATTAGCACATAGTGAATGCCATGAAAACAAAGCCCCCCAAAAAACAGTGGCATGATTTTTTTCTATTTTTCCAACACCTGATATGGGAAAGTAAATGGTGCTGGTAAAACATGCCAATTGTCCTGCAAAAAATAAAAAGGGGAACAAAATGTTATCCCTTGGAAGGGGGGGAGGAAATGCTGGAGTTTAAGATGGTCACATACATTAGATTTTTATGGGATCTTGCAAAGATGAATGGGTATAGGGCAAAAAAGGGAATTGGGTATGTTAGAAGTGTCTACAAGCAGATTATCTCTCTGTGTTGAAATAAAAAATACATATGAATATTAGTTGCAGGACGTGGGAGAGACAGTTGTCAGACAATGTATAGACCGTTTTAGAACACAAGATATCAGAAGTCAAATTGCATACCGATTTTTCTATATACTCTTTAGGAAGGTTATATACAGCAATGTGACATCTGTGTATTATTCTGTTTTAGTGTTCAATGATACAAGCTCGAGAAAAATGAACTCTGAGACGGAAGAAACCCAATTGGAGGAACAACCGACATGCAACCATATACATCTGGCAAGAAGGACAAATAACCATGTGAACATCTCGAAGTCTCTAAAAAACAAACTAAGAAACAGTTGCACTTGTAGTGCTAAAAAAGCCAAAAAAACCTTTACAGGCTTCTTTCCTGTAATCCGATGGCTTCCAAAATACGACTTCAAGGAAAATACATGGGGAGATGTAATGTCAGGTTTAATTATAGGCATCATATTGGTACCTCAGGCTATTGCTTATTCCCTCTTAGCAGGTCTGAAGCCCATCTACAGCTTGTACACATCCTTCTTTGCCAACTTAATTTATTTTATAATGGGGACCTCTCGACACGTGTCTGTGGGTATTTTCAGCTTACTTAGCTTGATGGTTGGGCAGGTTGTTGATAGAGAAGTGCAGCTTGCAGGTTTTGACCTGGATGATGAGGTTTTCAAGGATATAAAAGATGGAAATGCAACAGATTTTATCATGAACATTACAACGGTCAACATTACTCTTGGCCCTTTGAACATGGAATGTGGAAAGGAATGCTACGCCATCAGTGTTGCAGCAGCACTTACACTTACAGCTGGAATATACCAGGTAAGATTCACTATGGCTCTGCCACGCTAATTACTTTAATATAAAATCGGACGTAACGTACAGACTTAATTGGGTTGTCTAGGACTTTATTACTGATGTCATTATAGGTCATTGATATCAGATCGGTGGGGGTTTGACTCCCAGCACCCTCACGATCAGCTGTTTGAAGGGGCTGCAGCAGTCGGACGAACACTGTGATCACTTCATTAGCATGCACTGTGCTGTACATTATGTAGTGATTGCATGGTATTACATCTAGCTTTGTCCCATTCACTTAAAAATGATGGAGCTGTAGTACCGCACACTGCCACTATAAAATGTACAGCACTGTGCCTGGTTAACAGTAAGAGGTGGCAGCACTCACTGGAGCACCACAGCCTCTTTAGGCCGATGGTTAGCGGGAGTGTTAAGAGTCGGACTCCCACCGATCTAATATTAGAGTTGTTGTCCAGCCTTGGGGTCTTTCACTGTACATTATTTGCATTATGTATTTTTGGCTACATGAGGTTGGAGCCAGCAATGAATATTCATAAATCACCATTTAAAACATGACATTGAGTAAGTAAAACATAAGTTTCATTAAAGGGGTTGTGTCACTTCTGTAAGTGGTATTTATCATGTAGAGAAAGTTAAAACAAGGCACTAATGTATTGTGATTGTCCATATTGCTTCCTTTGCTGGCTGGATTAATTTTTCCATCACCTTATACACTGCTTGTTTCCACGGTTACAACCACCTTACAATCCAGCAGCGTTCCCCGGCTGAGATCGAGGAACCTGTTATAAGCCAGTGTTAGCTCGGAGCCTCAAGAAGACTTCAATAGCTAATAATGAATATACCAATACAGGCCAGCAGGTGGCACCACAGTATTGTTTAATTGTGTGTTCTATGATGGCTACATAGCCATCACAGAACACAATGGACAATCTATAGTCAGTTATAGGGTGACAAAAAAAAGTTTTAAAAGTTTTAAAAAAATAAATTTAAAAGTTCAAATCGCTGCCTTTCCCCAAAATCAAAATACATATGGGCATCGCTATGTGCGAAAATGCCTGTTTTATTAAAATGTAACAATGTTTATCCTATACGGCGATGGCATGATGAAACAAAATTAAAAATGGCGAATTTGAAATTTTTTGTAACTTCCCCTTCCCGAAAAATGTAATAAAATGTGTAAAGTACAGATCTCACTGCAAAAAATTAGCCCTCACACAGCTCTGTACACATAACTACATAAAAGTTATAAGGGTCAGAATATGGCGATGAAAAGAAAAAAATTAATTTTCTCAAGAAAAACTATACAAGTGTGGTGTAATTGTAACCATACTGACCTGGAGCATAGGGAACAACGTAAAAAAAAACTCCATAAAACTGTGGCAGAATTAAGGGTTTTTTTCCTAATTCCACCCCATTTTTATTTTGCCATTTCAAAGTACAACATGTAGTGCAAAAAAATAAGCTCTCTTAAGGCTATGTGAATAGAAAAATAAAAAAGTTATGGCTCTGGGAAGGCGGGGAGTGAAAAACAAAAACGCAAAAACAGGAAATCGCAAGGTCCTCTAAGGTTTAAACCAAATGCTGACAATGCTATGAAAATAAAACAAACAGATTACGGTGGGTTCGCACTTGCATTCTGTTATAGGTTCCGTTTATAGCAGAATATAATGGAATACCTGAACAGAATGCAAAACGGACGCATTCCGTTTTGATCTGTCACAACAGAAGTCTGGTTTCCGTTATGCAGCAAGGAAAAAAAGTCCTGTCCTGATTTTGATGCCACCTCCCAGTAACCCCAGTGGTGTCCGCTGTCAACACATCATCACTGGAGTCCACAAACCGGTGGGAGACGCTGGAAGTCAGTGGAGATTGGTACGATAAGTATTACTCTAGTTTGTTATTCCATAGCACTGGCAGCTTTTGGTTAAAAAAGAACAACTACCGTATTTTTCGCCATATAAGACGCACCGGCTGATAAGACGCACCTAGGTTTTTGGGGAGGAAAATAAGAAAAAAAATATTTTTGGTGGGTCTGGAACTAATGGTGGTTTGTGGATGGCACTGTTAATAGGGGGATCTGTGGATGTCACTGTTAATGGGGTGATCTGTGGATGGCACTGTTAATGGAGGGATCTGTGGATGGCATTGTTAATGGGGGGATCTTTAGATGGCACTGTTAATGGGGGCCCATCTGTGGATGGCACTGTTAATGGGGGCCCATCTGTGGATGGCACTGTTAATGGGGGCCCATCTGTGGATGGCACTGTTAATGGGGCCCCATCTGTGGATGGCACTGTTAATGGGGGCCCATCTGTGGATGGCACTGTTAATAGGGGGATCTGTGGATGGCACTGTTACAAATGTGTCATCCACAGACCCCCATCCCATAACAGTGCCATCCACAGACCCCCTGCAGCTCCAATGTTGTACTATAAAATCATAAAATATCTCCAAGTACAAATAAATGTATTAAAGATCACCCTTATTAATGTAACACAGACCCCAATACCTCCTTTACAATACGGGCAGGCCGGGCGGGAGGAAGCGTGACTCTCCGATGGCACATGCCTGCGCCTGCTTCATTCATAAAGCAGGCGCAGGCATGTGACGTCAGAGAGTCACGCTTCACCGGCCTGCCGCCTGCCCGTATTGTAAAGGAGGTATTGAGTCTGTGTTACATTATAAGTGATCTTAATACATTTATTTGTACTTGGAGATATTTTATGATTTTATAGTACAACACTGTGAGCGGCGGGGCCGGACCGTCCCTGCTGCAATTGCCGGCCCCCAGCTCCTCCTCCCTGTCACTCCCCGCTCATACATCGCAGCCTGCGATGCTGAAGCATCGCAGCCTGCGATGTAAAAAAAAAGTCAGCATTCGCCGCATAAGACGCAGGGACATTTTCCCCCCATTTTGGGGGGGAAAAAAGTGCGTCTTATACGGCGAAAAATACGGTAGGTACTAGGCTAGGCAAGAAAAAAACGTATATACTGCAGTAAGAATTATTTCATACCATTCTAAAATCATGTGTGGGAAGAGAAACAAGACCGCTGATGGCAGAGGCCTTTTCAACCCCCAAAGAATCTGTTTGTCAAAAGAAATCCTAAAAGTACCATAGATATTCTTCACAACAGTTTTATTGACGTCCCACATGATATAAGATACAACAATCAATTTTATTGCACTAAAGGTGTCAGACATGAAAGGCACATTAGCCGTACCATTCAAATCTAATGACTGGAAAATGCGTCAGAGGTGCAAGAAAGCTACGTCTCAACCTCAATTTACCTCCTCAAAGCCATGTGCCAATTTCATATTTTATGGTACTTCATGAAAATGGAACAAACAAGATCATTTGCGCTCAACATGGATAATAGGTAAAAGATCAGTGACTCACAGAGCAGGAACTTATTAGTATGATTTATGATTTTTTAATTATTATTATTACAGACTGCATAAACAGGGATAATTGGCATACAATACAAAATGGGTTAGGAAAGTTTACACTGCATTTTACTGAGCAGGCTGAGTTTATGAGAAAACACATTGCTCATGCACACCGGCACTTAAAGGGAAACACCAGTTCTTCTAACTACTTTCTAATGTACACGCACTGCAAGCACAGACCATTGTGGGCAGTATCCAAATGAGTATGGGCAACAGGCTATACAAAGGTGGCCATGTTGGATCTCAGTCTCTTGTGCCAATACAAGTAGGGCAATTTTTTAGGAAAATATTTTTTTTACATTTTTTAGAAAGTCCGCAGTAGGAGGTTTTACATGGCACATTGTGAACCTTATGCGTAAGAACTTTTCTAGAACCACTAACCAGTATATTATACAGTGGTCCATCAAGTTATAATATTTATTAGTTCCTGGACAACCATTGTATATTAAAACCATTATACCTGGGGGTCCATAACTAGCCCAAAAATGTCATCCCAGAAAAAGTAAAGTTTAAAAAAAAATTAAGTCCTTATCCACTTCCCGACCAGCGCCGTAATAGTACTGCGCTGGCAGGGTCTTTAAAAATGGCGCCTGCTCCTGAGCGCTGCGGGCGCAATAGCCGCGGGTGGCCGCCTGCTTCTTATAGCAGACACCCACGGCTCATGTCCGCAACCGACAGTAATGGTCAATCCTGACCACGGCATCTGAGCACACTGAAAACCGAAAACGCACGATTTCGGTTGTGCTCCGGCTCCCCCGTGTGGCGATCAGAGGAACCGGAGCTTGTGTGCAGCAGCCCCTGTCTTTGTGAATGACAGGAGGCTGCTGCATAGTATTTCCTATGGAGCCCTTGCCTGTAATAGGCCTTCATAGGAAAGTAGTAAAATCATCATAGAGTTCAATGCAAGGGCATTGGAGTCTATGTTAATAGCAATCAGATGATTGATTGTTATAGTTCCCTATGGGAACTATAAAAAAGTGTAAAAAAAAAAAAAAAAGTTAAAAAAAAAAAAAATTTTTAATCACACACCTTTTCCCAAAATAAAAATAAAGGAACTAAAAAAATTAAAAAAATACACATCATGGGTGTCGCGAAAAATATAGTATAATATAATATAAAAATATATTCCCCATACGACAAACAGCAAAACGGAAAAAAGCGTCCAAATGGCCGATTCACCTTTTTTGGTCGCTTCATTCTCTACAAAAAAAATTATAAAAAGTGATCAAAAAGTCATATACACCCCAGAATGGTATCAATAAAGATAGGCAGATTATGCAGGTGATTGTTGAGAAGGAAGCGTTCCTGCTCGTCGCCTGCTTGTCAGTAGAAGAGACTGCTGCTATTACAGAGATCTCCTCCTCAGTATGGGGAGAAGTAATTGCTAATGCCATCAATCATCCACATACTAAATCATTGTTTGCTGGCAGCAGATCATGATTAGACAGCACGATCTGCCGCCAGCAAATGATGATTTTTAAACCTGTTGAAAGATTGGGATTGCCCAATCAACGAGTTTGCTTGTTCATCAGGTAACCAGTAACAGTATAAGGCTACTTTCACATCTGTGTTTTCCTTTCTGGTATTGATATCCGTCATGGGATCTAAATACCGGAAGAAAACGCTTCAGTTTTGTCCCCATTTATTGTCAATGGGGACAAAACTGAGCGAAATGGAGTAGAGCGAACCAGAATGCATTCCCTTCCGTTAGGTTGCATTCTTATACCGGACAGAGATACGCAGCAAACAGCGTTTTTCTGTCCGGCACGGGATGTGGAGACAGACAGATCCGACATAAAACACACAAGAAAACGGATCCGGTCCCGTTGACTTAAAATGGTTTTAGTGCCAGGTCTGTCATAGCTATTTTAGAGATAATACAACCAGATCCGTTCAGAACGGATGCAGCCGGTTGTATTATCATAACGGAAGCGTTTTACCGATGCCTGCCGGATCAGGCAAAAACGCAGATGTGAAAGTAGCCTTACACTGCCAGATCATCGCTAATTAGCGTTACCATGAATGCTCGTTAGAGATGATCTGGCAGACTATCTGCCAGTCTGATACACTCTTTAGTAATATGTCTTATCAGAGAAAGATGCTTCCCTCTTCTTTTATCAGGATACTCTCCTGCTCCCCACCCTCTTCACCAACTCTCAATACACTGCTCAGATTCATCTTCAGTGAGGACAGGCTACAGCTCACTGAAGGATCAGACATTTAGCCCGGCCCTTACAATTTCCTGCCTGCGCCGCTGCTCTAATTAGCTGAGCAAAGGAAAATAAAAAAAGGAGTTAAATGGATGGACGTACATCAAAGAGGGTAGGAGGGGGGTGGGAGGCGCCAAGGGATGTCACCAAGGGATGGAAGTGGTGGACCTTAGGGGAAAAAACGTGAGGCAGCTCCCCAAACCGTTAAAATCAGTGCACACCAGAGAACTGTTGATTTGATAAGGTAAAAGAAAAAAAAGAACGGTGAGAGGTGCTATTCCAGGGCTTTCCTGGGTGCACCGAGGGGGCGCCACAGAGCCAGAGAGTTTGCAGTGTTCTAAATATGTTATAGGTTTTATAAATTAAAAATTATATTAAGAAAGACAGATATATAAAAGACAGTTAGAAAAGAAGTTGTAAAAATTGTGTACAAAAACACATAAACATCAGTCTTAAGACAATTTTTTGCCACAATTGTGACTGCTGATGGATAAAATTGCAATGGTAAAGGACTTAATGTAAGCGGCGAGGGAAGTAAAGAATAAACTCAATACACCAATACTTGTACCTCCCCCACCGAGGTCGCCTCTAGGTCGTGGATAAGGCTTCTCCCTCCCCAAAGGATGACACCGGGGCTCCTGAATATGGTAGAAGTCTTTATTTCTAAATAAAAAGCTTGACGCGTTTCGGGATAAGCATCCCTTTATCAAGAGCATGAATAAAAGGCTTGTGTGACAACATATATATAGGGGAGGACATAAGCACATGGTTACGGTTAGCAGTCAGGTGGTTAGAAGGGGCAGGGCCCTGTAACGGACCGTTTCTGCAGACAAGGGGTAAAAACCGTTTAGGCGATCGGCCCCCTTTACAGAGATATAGGCACAGCTACTGCAGAACACCAAACTCCCGAACTGGATACAAAATAGCACTCCAACTCCCGTACTGGAACCTCCCAAATAGCTGCTAGCAGACGAACAGGAAAAGCAGACAATCAGCTTACACTCCTGGCAATCAGTCTCTAACAGCATACAGTGAATCCCCCCCCAAGAACGAGACGAGGCTCCGTATTGATGGTAAACAGGAATTCTCAGTTTATTGAGGGCTACCTGCCCGGTATTTATCCAGGTCTCCTACCTGGTGGACACTCCCCTAGGGGACCAGAAGGAAGACTGCGACACGGGATACAGCAGCCAATCACACACATTGGGACAATACAGACACCCCCAGCATATCCCTCCCCTCTGCCTGTGATACAATCACCCTACATGGGTAATGAAATCATCACAGGCAGGAGAATACACAATGTCTTCTGTCCTGGAGACAATTGAGGAGTCATTCAATTATCTCTCAGGACAAAGGGAAATCGCCAATACACACGTGGGGACAATAGGACAGACATCACTATTCAATACACAATGTCCCACCCTTTACAATACACACAGACATTTCAGAGACAAGACTCCATTATGCACATGGGGACACAAAACAAGTATTACTGTTAAAATACACCAGGTAAGACACATTACATTAAAACTATACATTTAACATATCCCCAGATAGCTCAGGTCTGAGCGCACATTATTAAGTGAATGGCGCTCAGACCACACGAATACAGTTTAATCGCCATGGAGCCAAAGTCTTTACAGTCAGTTTCATACGAATGGGCTCCATGGGATTCCTATCTGGGGTATAACACATTTAATCAAAACTACCGAACCCCAGGCAGAAAAGCACGAATTAAGCTTTTCTGCAGGTAAAAAAGATGTCTTTTAACAGGGGGCCATAGTCCAAAGGCAGCAGGCGAGCAACCAGGTTTCTCCAATGCAATGTGGCGAGATTGGTCTCGTCACAGGCCCTATCTGACCTTACATCCTGGTACTCAACAAAAAGTGAATTAGCTTGTGTAGTCAATAAAATCTATTTAAAATATAGTGTGAGAACTGAAGCTTTTAATTGGTGGTGACTGAGTCTTGGGTGATGAATATTTAAAAACTTTTTATTTGTAGCTAGACTTTATTAGTTTATAGTTGTAGGAACCGGAAGTGGGAGCGGGGTTTTATGCGTTCCAGGGTGGGAGAGAACAGTGTCTCATGCTAGATATATTTCACTACATGGGGAAGCGATGAATTAAAATATCTTAAGAGGGGTTGATGTGCGGTCCCGGTAATGTTTTGGGCTTCTCTGGGGGGATTTGCTCTGTCACTTTTGTGGCGGGAGTGTTAGACATCCGATGCGTTCCACTGTTGAACACATAAGACGGGGCTGCATGCGCTTTAGTGTGGAGGGGCGTGGGTAAAGACAGAGGACAGGCTGATGCGCCCCACAGTGAAGGCAAGTTTCTGAAAATTAAAAAGGAAATAAAATGACATGTCTTATTCTTGGGACAGCTTCTAAATGAGGGGTATAAATTAATGTATTAGATGGTGATGAGTGATAGGGGTGTTTTGCAGGTCTGGAAACCCATTTTTTACATAATTATAAGGATACATAGCATTAAAAAAAAAAAATATATATATATATATATATATATATATATAAATTAATGGTGGGAATTCTTAACAGTGATAGATAATGGATAAGAAAATGATGAATAAAAAATGAATGAAAAAAATTATTTAAAAAAAAGTGAGTAAAAAATAATAAGTAGTAAAAAAATTATAAGTAGTAGAAAATAACAGTTACTGGGTATTAGGGGAAATAGATAGATAGATAGATAGATAGATAAATATACATACACATGCATGAACTATGGATTATTGAATGGATTGGTAAAAATTACTAGGACCTGATAAAATCTAAGGATAATTTGTTAGTTACATTGATAAACGATATAGTTAAAAAAAAAAAAGACAATCAATATTAAATAGTAAATAAATGAAGGGATCAGGTAAATCGGATTAATCCATGAGTGAGTAAAATGAATAAATAAACAATAAATGAATAAGACCTCTTTCACACTTGCGTTCTGAGGATCCTGAAGGCACTTCCGACCCGCCGGGTCCGTCAGAACTCAAGTCGCCTGAAAGCATTTGAAGACTAATCAGGATCCTGATCAGTCTTCAATATGCTTTCAGGTAACCATGGCAGCCAGGACGCTACTGAAGTCCTGGCTGCCATTGTAAGTACTCCGCAGCAGTGAACTTACCAGCGCTGCGGCCGCCAGGCGCCCCTTCATGATGTCACAGGTCCCCGCGGCGCATAGATCAAGGTGCCGCACGGACCTGTGACGTCATGAAGGAGTGCCCGGAGGCCGCAGCCAGGGCTGTGGAGTCGATAGATAAATTTTCCGACTCCGACGATTTTGAAACTTCCGACTCCGACTCCTCGACTCCGACTCCTCTGTATTTAATATGCAAATACGAAGCTGTTCCACCAAGTTCTTCTAATCTTCTCTAGCACAGAGAAGTAGTTGAGCAGAAGCTGCTGCCTTCTCCTTTGTGTGCTGATCTTCTGCTGAAGATAGAGCAGTGGGAGGATCCAGGAAGGGGCAGGGGAAGGGGCATTTATTTTAAAACATGATTTTCCTAGTAGAATCCCATAGTCATGTTTAAAATTTAAGCTAACAATCTGAGTTTACATGTTTTATAGCCTTAGCTGAATGATAGCAGTTTTTCAAATGGTTTACAGCTTCAGTCTTGAACTATTGACTATCCATTCCCTTCACTTATACAAGTGTCTCCAGTCCTTAATCAGTTATCAGTGAGAGGCGAGGATAACCATGGGTTCCCTGTAACAGCAGACCACAAGACAATGGAAAGTGTAAGTATTGCCGCTCCTTAAAGGGACACTGACAGGCTGATTTTCCAGCTAAAGATATATATATATACTGGTATTCATCAGAGAATTAGGAATAAAACTATACTAATGTTACCCCCAGTTAAACTGTACTTGTGTTTAAAAAACATTTTAATCTGTATGCAAATTCACTATCTTTGTGCCCAATGGGGCAGCGTCTCCTGCGGCTTTGTGCCCAGCCGCGCCGAAGTACAGCTTCCCAGCGCTGTTCCCTCGTTATTATTCACTGCACTGGCCTTTTTTTCAGGCTAGCCGAACGCTGAATTCCTGCGCAGGCGCACGTGTAGAGTGCTGGCAGTAGCCTCGTCTGGCTATGCTGAGGCTGTGCCAGCTTTCTCTCTTCCTCCTCGCTACCTAGTCCTGCCTAGTGCTGCCAGTACTCTACATGTGCGCCTGCCCCCTTGGGCACAAAGGTAGAGAATTTGCATATTGATTAAAACGTTTTTAAACACAAGTAAACCTCAACTGGGGGTAACAGTCGTCTAGTTGTATTCCTAATCCTCTGATGAATACCAGCAGATATATCTTTAGCCGGTAAATCAGCCTGTCAGTGTCCCTTTAACTGCATAGTAAAGCATATGAAAAGCATGCTTCTTCACGGTCACTTAATGTCTTTGTTTAGCGGTAACGTGACGCACTGCATGCATTGACCTTTATTCTTACAGTACAGAAGTAATTAATTATAACTTTATCTGAATAGGGACATTTAAACTTGCTTTTTTTTTATTCCAATTTTTTTTAATTCCAATTTAAATCTAGTAGGAGTCGGAGTCGGTCCATTTTTTGCCGACTCCGACTCCAGGTACCCAAAATTGACTCCGACTCCGACTCCCCAGCCCTGGCCGCAGCGCAGGTAAGTACACTGCTGCGGAGTACTTACCATGGCAGCCAGGACTTCAGTAGCATCCTGGCTGCCATGGTAACCGATCGGAGCCCCAGCTTACACTTGGGCCCCGATCGGAACTGCTGCTGCGCAGAGCTAAACATCAGATCCGGCGATGCGCCGAAACGACGTTTAGCTTAATTCCGGATCCGGATTAATGCACTTTAATGGGCATTAATTCCGGATCCGGCGTTACGGCATGTCTTCCGGATTTTTGGACGGAGACAAATCCGCAGCATGCTGTAGTTTTGTCAACGTCCAAAAAACGTTCACATACTGAACTGAAGACATCCTGAACGGATTTCTCTCCATTCAGAATGCATTAGGATCAGTATCTTTCCGTCCTAGAGCCCCGAGGACGAAACTCCGGAAAGCAAAATCGCTGATGTGAAAGGGGCCTATATCCATTATAAAGTGCATTATAGGATGAAAAGCATAGTAGTCAATAGTTGCAGTGTTCCAATGACTCATTAAGGCCGAAGGGGGCCAAGGAATTGAAGCGAGAATTCCTATCTCTGTTGATGTAGATGAAAAACAAAATAAAAGATACCTGGTCATTCTCCAAGATTAATACATCTGAGACACACACTAATAATCAAAAGTACTCAGACCTGAATTTTAAGAATGACATACAATATCTCCTACATCCTGAATTAGACTGGTTCTTCCTTGTGATATATCTAAAATTGGACATGATTCTGAGAATAATCCTCTCAGAATCATGTCCAGGTCTAAAACCAACCTTTTCTGATTAAGATCTCTAAGGAATGCTCGCAACACTTCATGAAATTACTAATTACCATACGGAAGTCACTGCGTGACACACTGGCTTCCTGAATCAATTCTCATCTAAAAAATAAGAAGGCCTTATATCAGACCAATCTCACCCACGATAGGATTTCCCTTAGGAAACATGAATACAGTATAGTCAGGCAAAAATGCTGTACACTAGTACGTGACATGTCAGACTACAACTCACACACAATTCACCAATGGGAGAGAAAGAAAGCCTCCGGACCTTCCCATGTCAGTCTCCGCCTATTCCTCCCCACTAACCCCACTGTACACTCATCACATCAACACCTCTATAGCTTTGCCACAATCAAAACAAAGACATATTATAAAAGCAAATTTGCACAACGCCATCACCCAAGATCTGATCAGAAGTCCCACACACCACTCGCAATCCAAAATAACATTAATACCCTCCCTACATTAACCACACTTCCATCCAGTAACCGTAACCATACAAAACAACCATATCTCCCCATCCCTTCCAATCCCATCACTGGACTACCCACTAGAGAGTAACCATTTCCATACAGCCACCCATAAAGTTACACCCCCTGCTTCCCAGAACAAACGTGCCAATAACAATAGGACCCCCTTGATGGCAAGGGCCTTATCACCACCAGAAGCAGAAGATATAGCCTCTAGTATAAATAAGATAACTTCTAATAATGAGACATCCATTATGACAAAAACTATATATTCACCACAAGGAGAATATACACTTTCTAACCTAAAGGACCCCAAAGGCATCACATCTCCCTTAATTTCCCAATCTGAAACTAGTGCCCATAATATTTCCACATACAGTGACTCCGCTTCCAGCCCGGAACCTTTTTTAGCATTACCCCTCAATCTCTCCGAAAACCCCCCTTTAAACCAACTTTCCCCAGTCACCACCCCAAAGTAATCTATCTTCACCAGCATCCGCCCACAGGAGAAAATAACAGATTTTTACAGTCCAATCCAGGACCAGTTAAAAAGAAAAATAGGAACAAACATAGAAGAAGGGTATGTAAAGGTGGAAAAAAAATGATCCTGTAAACAAAAAAGCTCTCCCCCCAAAAAAAAACCAAAACACATCAGAAAATCTCAGACTAAAGGGCATCTTCAATCTCTCAGATTACATACTAAAATAAGAGGAAATAGAAATACTTAGCAGAGGACTCTCTTTCTGCCCCAGCAATAGTCCGGACCTTTTTGAACTACTCGTAGACCTAAATCAATATACTCGTAAATTAATGCTCCAACGCCTCCTACCCCTACAGTCACAGAAGAGGAGTTTGACGTCGATTTTTTTCAATGAATTATTCCACACACCCATTCATTCCTCCCTAAAACCCAGGTCAACTTTTTATCCGCTAGAGAGTAGAAGTTCTTACATTGAACCCTTCTACAATTTAGTCCTTAATGACCTAAAAGCAACCTTTGCAAAAGAGGAAACTAAATATGATCATGTCCTATCACACAATCTATCCAAAACACATAAGAAAGCAATTACCGACTTGGCCAGAAATAAAAACATGGTGATTAAAAATGCAGAGAAGGGGGGAGGAATAGTCATCCTTAATACAGAAGACTATTTCAAAGAAGGCCTCAACATTCTGTCCGATAATACTTACTACTGTAAACTCCAAACAGACCCCACTGCAGAATTCAGCAAAAAACTCCATACTCTAATTGACTTAGGTTATACAAATAAAATTGTCACGAAACAGGAGAAAAATTACCTATCAATCGAACACCCATCTATAACGTATTTCTATTTTTTACCCAAAATTCACAAATCCCTCACCAATCCCCCCGGTTGACCAATTATATCAAGAATCAATTCCATAACATCCAATCTATCGATGTATGTAGACAGTCTGCTACAGAAATATGTAGTATGCCTTCCCCCTTACCTTCGGTATTTGGGCTAACTGATCATGACACTTAAGGACTTTAGATGGAGAAAGGACATGCTATGGGCGACACTTGATGTAGCATTCCTGTATATTAACATTATCTATGAGTTAGGCATTAGTGCCATTGAAAAATTAATCTCTACAGATCCCTATATGGCCTTTGAACAGAGCAGGTTCATTTTAGACTTCATATCGTTTATCCTGCATCATAATTATTTTAGTTTTATATTCAAAAATGGGGGACCGCGATGGGGACAAATTTTGCCCCATCTTACGCTAATTTATTCATGGGCATTTCGAAGAACAATTTGGTTTTATACCCCACGTCAATATCAAGTTATACAAACGTCACATAGATGACATCATCAACGTTTAGATGAATTCATTAAACCTAAGTTTTACCGCATAGATCGATACGACAACTACTATATTCCTAGACTTACAATTAGTGGTTCACAATAATCAGATTTAAACAAGCACACACTTCAAAAGCATTGATGTCAACAGCTACTTAGATTACAAGAGCTGCCATTATCATAAGTGGAAACGCAATATACCCTACAGTCAGATGAGAAGAATATGCAAAAATTTCTCCAACGACACGGTATTGAAGGACCAGTTAGACACCCCAAGGTTTAGATTTCTGAAAAAGGGGTACCTGGAGGGCCTTATCTCTGATTCAATCCATAAAATAGAAAAAGAAACACAAATAGACTGTCTACTACCAAAACATCAAATAGGGGGGAAACAAACCACAGAACGATGAAAATAATAAATACAGCTACAAATTCGTCACCTGATACACCTCGTCCCACAATAAGATTAGACTAAACTAAAACAACATTGGCCATTACTCCTGAAAGACCCAATCATTGGCAACTCTGTACTCAAGTCACCACATATAACATACAGGGGGGCAAACACCTTGAAACAAATTCTATCACCCTCCTGCCCCAAATTAGAGAAGTTCAATATTACTTCCAATGACGATCCAAAACAGACCGCAAATCTAGAGAGACCAAAGTGATCTTATAAATGCGGTCATAAATAGGGATGTCCCGATACCAATACCAGTATCCGGCATTTTCACGAGTACTTGTACTCGTGAAAATGCCGCCGATACCGCTGCCGATACCGGAAGTTCCGGTCCGGCAGCTTCTATACACTATTGAAGTAAACCTAACCTCTATTAATGTGGCCGGAATTACTAACTATTGATGAGCAGTCTCCCTCAGGTCATGCGCTCAGTCCCTCCATTCTCCTCCTGCCCTGCCTGCCTTCTTCATTCATAAAAGTGGGCAGAGCGGGCAGGCGGGACATGAGGCGCATGGAGGAACTGAGAGCTCAAGCTGTCCGATTCCTCCAAGCACCTCACGTCCCTCCTGCGTGCTCCGCCCACTTTATGAATGTAGAAGGCGAGCGGGGCAGAAGGAGAATGGAGGGACTGAGCGCCTAACCTGAGGGAGACTGCACATTAATAGTTAGTAATTCAGGCCACATTAATAGAGATTAAGTTTACGTCAATAGTGTATAGGAGCTGCGGGGCCAGTGTATGAAAGAGTCAAGCTACACCTGCCCCTGCGAGTGTAAACTGCCCCCCCACACACACACTATGATGGCACTTATGGGGGTCTGTGGATGACACTAATGGGAGATCTGTGGATGACACGTATATAGCATAATATGCTATATATGTATCATCCACATAGCCCCCTGACAGTGTCATCCACATAGCCCCTTGACAGTGTCATCCAGAGATCCCCCATAGTGTCATCCAGAGATTCCGCATAGTGTTATCCAGAGATCCCCCATTAGTGTCATCCAGAGAGCCCCCCATTAGTGTCATCCAGAGAGCCCCCCCATTAGTGTCATCCAGAGAGCCCCCCCCATTAGTGTCATACAGAGATCCCCCCCATTAGTGTCATCCAGAGATCCCCCCCATTAGTGTCATCCACAGATCCCCCATAACAGTGCCATCCACAGATCCCCCATAACAGCGTCATCCACAGATCCCCCATTACAGTGTCATCCACAGATCACCCCATAACAGTGTGTCCTCCTCAGATCCCCCCATAACAGTGTCACCAACAGACCCCCATAACAGTGTCATCCACAGATCCCCCATAACAGTGTGTCCTCCACAGATCCCCCATAAAAATGTGTCATCCACAGATCCCCCCCATAACAGCGTCATCCACAGATCCCCCATTACAGTGTCATCCACAGATCCCGCATAACATTGTCATCCACAGATCCCCTATAACATTGTCAACCCCAGATCCCCATAACAGTGTCATCCACAGATAACCCCATAACAGATTCCCCTGGTGGCACATTGGTTGGAAAACACTATTATATTCCCATTTATTAATTTATCAACACTTGTACAAAGGAAAAGAAAAGCCGTTGTCCATAGCAACCAAATTCCAGCTTTAATTTTTTTTATTGCTTTCAGCAACTGCGCCGCTGTTTATACGAGGTATCGGTAATTGGTATCGGCAAGTACTTAAATAAAAGTATCGGTACTCGTACTCAGTCTTAAAAAAATGGTATCGGGACATCCCTAGTCATAAGTGATGCAAGTGATGTTGAACGATAGCCAGTGATATACAGGATATAACCAAGATTGGATCCGGTGAAAATATTCACCTCCTCAGTTATATGGACTGCACCACCACAAATGTGGTTTATATGCTCGAGTGCCCATGTGGGCTTCAATATGTTGGCCGAACCACTCAAAGTATTAGGGATCGGCTAAATTTGCACCGTTCGAACATCAACAAGAAATATGCCAAGCACAGTGTCTCTAGACACTTTGTGCAGACACACTCAGGGGATGCATCTCTCCTACGATTAACGCCGATAAAGTGGGTCCCTAAATCCTTCCTGTAATTGTGCAGGAAGGAAATGTATTGGATTTTTCGCTTCAATTCCTCCCTTCAATTCCATTTTTTATTACTTTTCATTTTTTACTCATTTTTGTATTCCTTTTTTCATTCATTATTTTTTATTTGCAGATGCAAGGCAGCTCTCACCTTCCTGCTATGCCGTGAGCACGGAACCAAACAGCCTCTGGAAACAGCTTAATTGATAGCAGAAAATCAGGAAAAGAAGAAAAGGTTCCAGCTTCAACGGTGCAGCACAAACTTGATTTATTGAAGCATATAGCTTTTCCAGTGCAGGTAAAAAGACTTGGTCTACGCGTTTCGGACCTTTACATGTTGGTCCTTAATCATGACATGAGTCTTTTTACCTGCACTGGAAAAGCTATATGCTTCAATAAATCAATTTTGTGCTGCACCGTTGAAGCTGGAACCTTTTCTTCTTTTCCTGATTATTTTTTATTTATAATTTTCTTATTCATTATTTATCACTGTTAAGAATTCCCACTATTAATTTTTATACATATTTTTTTAATGCTATGTATCCTTATAATTATGTAAAAAATGGGTTCTTAGACCTACAAATCACCACTATCACTCATCACCATCTATCTAATACATTAATTTATACCCCTCATTTAGAAGCAGTCCCAAGAAAAAGTAATGTCATTTTATTTCCTTTTCAATTGTTCAGAAACTTGCCTTCACTCAGTTAACTATAAACTAATAACAGCCACAGCACAAGTGCGTTCCACGGTGAAACGCATTTTATACCCATCGAAAAGGGGCAGATAGCTGGGTGCGTTCCATTTTGGGGTGCATCAAACTGTCTTCTGTCTTTACCTACGCCCCTCCTGATGCGCTCCACACTGAAGCGCATGCGGCCCTGTCCGATGCATTCCACAGTGGAACGCATCGGCTTTATAACACTCCTGCCACACCATTGACAGCTCAAATCCACTGAGCCACTGAAGAAGGGGTGCTTTGAACCCCAAAATGCGTCTGGTACTAGACAGTGAGGGATTGAAAGATTGCGGTTTCAAGATTATTGACACTTGGGTGCCTTTAACAATACTATCTGCTGACAAAGTACAGGGAGTTTGCTGGACTCACATATGCATTAAAGGACGGGATCGAGCTCCTTTGCCTGCCTTCCGAGTCATATGACAGGTCACGTGGGGGACCCGTGAACCACGTGGGATGCTCTGCAGGTCCTTGCAGGGCAAAGCAATAACTGGATCCCGTGTTTCACAATCAGTGGCCTCCAGCCAGCTATCATCATGGAACCTTGAGCGGTGAAGACATCTGACTGGTTAAATACATCATCCCAACTGTGAAGTACTGACATTCAAACACATATCTTCTGTTCTTTTGATCCCGATCCAGGGAATATCAAGTTCAAATACCTGCTATATGTCTACATCAGAACTTACACACCTACTGTTTATTGTTATATTGAACTTGGGCTAAATTCCGATCATACTATCTATTTGATCAACTACTAGAGTTGTTTCGGTACCAAAATTTTAATTCGGTATCGATACCATAAAAAAGTATTGCGATACTCGATACCATGCAAAAAAAAAAAATGCCAAAAAAAGACGCGTGCATTCCACATGTTATGGAACGTCCGGCCAATAATACAACAGTCCGATCCTATTTTTTGGGGGGACAAGGCGACTAAAATAAAATGGCGAATTGTGCAGTTTTTCTTTTCTTTTCTTTTATGAGCGTTCACCGCTTAAGAGGATTTTTTTAATAGTTTGGACTTGAGATGTAGCGATACGTAATATTTTATTTATTGTTTATATATTTTATATGTAAAATTGGGAAAGGGAGTGATTTATACTTAATATTTTGGTGTACTTTTTTAACTTTAACTTTTTTTTACAGTTTATTTAACTATTTCCCCCTTAGGGGCTAGAACCCTATTCACCCTGATAGAGCTTTATTAGGGTAAATAGGAATTAACCCTCTCCCTGCTGCCCTGTGCTCTGTGCACACAGCAGCAGGGAGCAGACTATGGCAGGCAGGACTTCAGTAGCGTCCTGGTTACCATGGTAACCGATCGGAGCCCCAGCATTACACTGCTGGGGCTCCGATCACTGCCACTGATGAGGAGGAGGTGAGGGGACCCTGTGGCCACTGCCACCAATGCTTTTAATACTGGGGGGAGGGAGGAATGGGGGGGCGCACCGGCCACCAATGTATTTAATAATGGGGAAAGGGGGGGACATTGGCCAATGTCTAATACTGGGGAGGGGGGGCGCACTGGCCACCAATGAGGAGTGTCTTTTACTATACAGTGCGGCACCTGAAGGGTTAACTGCCGCGGATTGCAGCGCCCGGTCACAGGCAGGTGCCGGCAATGAGCTGCTTCTGCCTGCATCTGTATAGTAAAAGTCACTCCTCATTGGTGGCCAGTGACCCCGCCTCCTCTGCCCCCCTCTCTCTCTATTAGTGGAAGCAGCACAGGGGGAGGGAGAGACTGCCTCCTTCTCCCTGAGCTGCCAAGGAGAACATGGCCGCACTGAGAGCGGCGCAGCCACGTTCTCTGATACTGGGCTGTGCAGTAGCGCAGCCCAGTATCGATAAAATACTAATCCTGGTAAAAGTATCGATTGGGTATCGAAAGTTCGATACCCGAAACAACCCTATCAACTACATATATAAAGTTCAAGTGTGCCAAAGGTCCTATACAGGACTCTTTACAATATATACAACGGGGTCATGCATGCATGTTGACCAAATTGATATGAATGGGTATACACATATTCGGTAGCTACAATGTTTAACTGTTTTTTAACCATTTGTGTTTCTACACGTTAATTCTGGGTATTGAGAGATGTACAGTATTTTTGCTTTTTAATTTTTTTTCTTACTATTTTATATTCTATATTTTTTGGATAATTAAATTGTATTTAAACACTACCGCCACACCAGTGACAGCGCAAGTCCTCCCAGAGAAGCCCAAAATATTACCGGGACCGCACATCAACCCCTCTTAAGATATTTTAATTCATCCCTTCCCAATGTAGTGGAATATATCTAGCTTGAGACACTGTTCTCTCCCACCCTGGAACGCATAAAACCCCGCTCCCACTTCTGGTTCCTACAACTATAAACTAATAAAGTCTAGCTACAAATAAAAAGTTTTTAAATATTCATCACCCAAGACTCAGTCAACACCAATTAAAAGCTTCTCACACTATATTTAAATAGATTTTATTGACTACACAAGCTAATTCACTTTTTGTTGCGTACCAGGAAGTAAGGTCAGATAGGGCCCGGCCCCTTCTAACCACCTGACTGCTAACCGTAACCATGTGCTTATGTCCTCCCCTACATATATGTTGTCACACAAGCCTTTTATTCATGCTCTTGATAAAGGGGTGCTTATCCCGAAACGTGTCAAGATTTTTATTTAGAAATAAAGACTTCTAGGAGCCCCAGTGTCATCCTTTGGGGAGGGAGAAGCCTTATCCACGACCTAGAGGCGACCTCGGTGGGGGAGGTACAAGTACTGGTGTATTGATTATATCCTTTGCTTCCCTCCCCGGTAAACTAACTCCTTTACCACTGCAATTTAATCCATCAGCAGTCACAATTGTGGCAAAAAATGGTATTAAGACTGGTGTGTATGTGTTTTTATACACAATTTTTACAACTGCTTTTCTAACGGTCTTTTATATATGTCTTTCATAATGTAATTTTTAATTTATAAAACCTATAACATATTTAGAACACTGCAAACTCTCTGGCTCTGTGGCGCCCCCTCGGTGCACCCAGGAAATCCCTGGAATAGCACCTCTCACCGTTCTTTTTTTCCTTTTGCCTTATAGCTGAGCAAAGGGCAGAGGCTTAGAATTGATTCACTCATCTCTAATCAAGTGCTCCCCATGCATTGCTCCAATTGCTCTGCAATATTCTCTTCAGGTCGGCAGATCAGAGGGGCTTTTCTTTTTTCCAGGCCAGTGCCAATTCCTATTGTCTCTGTAACCGTTAGAGCTTCTAACATTAGAAACAGTTAAAAGATAGAACTGAACATGTGCGACCGCCACAGTAGGTGGACATACAGATTAAACACCAGGGGGCACCATTATAATGAAGTAAGAAAAATAACTCACTACTGGAGCATTTTTGCAAGAAATTAAATGTAGAATTGTATTAAAATAACATTTAATGGTGATACAACCCCTTTAATAATTGTGGAACATTTCGTGCCAGCGTGCAACAACTTAAAAAGCCTTAAGTGGATCCATAAATCCGTCCTCTATATTGTTTTTTTTTTAGTCCACCTCTGGCTTGGCTCAATAAAACGGCATTAAAAATGGCAGTGTTTTTTTTAAAAAAAAGACTATTCTAGGAAATGAAAAGCAACAGGAATCTGTATTAACTTCTATTATCTGTTTCTTTCCCAGCTTCTCATGGGCATATTCCGCCTGGGATTTCTGTCTATATATTTATCAGAGCCCATGCTGGATGGATTTGCTACAGGTGCTTCACTTACAATTTTAACAGCCCAAGTGAAATATCTTTTGGGAATAAAGATCCCTCGGAGCCCAGGTATAGGAATGCTGGTGACAACTTGGATTAATATATTTAAAAATATTCAGACTACAAATATGTGCGATGTGGTGACAAGTGCAATATGCATTGCTGTATTAGTCGCTGCCAAAGAACTGGGAGACCGCTACAAAGACAAGATTAAGATCCCTCTTCCAACAGAACTGGTTGTGATTGTAGTGGCTACACTTGTATCCCACTACTGCAATCTAAATGAGATATACGGCTCAAGTGTCTCTGGCGTCATTCCAACAGGGTTCATACCACCAAAAGTGCCCGATTTTGGCCTTATGGGTAAAATTGCTGTGGATGCTATTCCTCTTGCAGTTGTCAGCTTTGCATTCACCATTTCTTTGTCCGAAATGTTTGCTAAGAAGTATGCGTACGCTGTGAAAGCCAACCAGGAGATGTTTGCCATTGGATTTTGCAATATTATTCCATCGTTCTTCCACTGTTTTGCTACTAGTGCTGCCCTAGCCAAGACGCTAGTGAAAACCTCAACGGGATGCAAGACACAGGTTTCCAGTGTTGTGAGCGCAATTGTGGTGCTCTTGGTCCTACTCTTCTTTGCACCATTATTTTACTCCTTACAAAAATGTGTATTGGCCTGTATAATAATTGTGAGTTTAAGAGGGGCTCTCAGGAAATTTAAAGACTTGCCAGCTCTATGGCGCTTGAACAAAGTAGATGCAGTGGTCTGGAGCCTCACCGTGTGTTCTTCTGCACTGATCAGTACAGAAATAGGCCTTATGGTAGGAGTAGTCTTTTCCATGCTGTGCCTTATTGTTCGCACTCAGGTACCTCACACGGCTATGCTTAGTCACATACAAGACACTGTCTTTTATGAGGACGGTGACAGATATGAAAACCTTCTCCCTATTCCCAAAACCAAGATATTCCGTTTTGAATGTCCTCTTCACTATGCAAACAAAGACTATTTCCTTAAGGCTCTGTTCAAAAAAGTAGGTATGGATCCCAGCCTTGAAATAATTCGACAGAAAAAAATGCTGAAAAAACTTAACAAGGCGCAGAAAGGAAAAGAACAAGAAGACGTGAAAAACTCAGATAACCATGATATCCACATAGAACTTTTGAGTAAGAAAAATGACTTTAAAACGATTATACTGGACTGTTCTTCCATAGCATTTCTAGATATGTCGGGTATTAACACTCTAAAGACAGTGCTGAAAGATTACAAAGAGGTTCAAATCAGCATCCTCTTGGCTTGTTGTAATACATCAGTCATCGATGCCCTACGCAGGGGCGCTTACTTTGGAAAAGAAGACAAGGATATCAAGAACATGCTTTTTTATAGTATACATGATGCTGTTCAGTTTGCCAGAGAGAAAGAGTTGGCAGCAACAGACTCTACTGTATAGCTGTAGATGAACTGCGGATCACTGTTTGGCCAAGGCCAAATTTAATGTAAATTCAGTAAAAAACGAACGTTTGAGTGTTTCTAAACTATGAACAAGTGGGTTACACTGAATATAGATAATATATGTAATATAGTACATTGATTTTTATCTTCACTTGTCTAAAAATCTATTCAGTTGTTACAAAGATGAAATGATACTGCACTAAACATGAGGATGTTTTCAAAAAATAAATTGTTTTATGTAATATCTCTACATTTTACATATACTTGATTTTTTTTTTTTAAACGCAGAAACTTGCAGATATAGCATACTGACTATGCCAACGTGTAGATGAGTTGGTAACACGCATTCTACACACCGTACAGAATTATCCATCCTGGATTGAAAATAAAGAACAAGTGCTCCACATCTCACCCAAGTCCTATACATCTAATGTAATCGGAGCGGTGAGCAGCTAGGTGGGGTGGCAGGCTCACAGTATACATATGATCCCAAACAGAGCAAAGCTTCCAAAATAGTGAGAATCTATGTGTCAAATGGTAATTAATGAACGTTAGATGGATAGTCCCATCTTAGACTTTTATGATTTCAGTTCCACCAGGCGAGATTGATGCGACTGAATGGTGGTGGTCTCATCTGGTGGAGAGAAGATCACAGAACCCCTTTTCTCTAGCTGTGGTTATTCCCTTTATTACCTGTCAGACATTTGAACTGTAGCATTTCTACTGAATGTAATACAAGGGTAGCTTGGGTCTCCCAGAAAAGGTGCCCCTTGCACAAGGCAGTGCTTTATTCTTGCTCACAAAGAGGTTCCTGAATGGGGGGAGGACCCCTTTATAATGTAAATATGATTTCTCCTGAGACAGCCCCAATAATATCATTTGCATCTTGGCTAAATAGGAAGAATACCTAGAAAGCTGAATAACACATGGTGCAGGTTTTAGATATTTCTAGGCTAATCGTGCATTATGGATTGTTACTAAGCGGAAGTGGATCTGCTGTGCCCTTTGAACAGACATGGCTTGGGGCTACATCTAAGGGCGTTATGTAAGTGCCCCCCCTGGTATTCACTCTTTAACCCCTGTACAGGGATCTGGACTTCACAGCAGGAGAACCGCCAGGCTGCTACCTCTTGGAGTAGTCACTGTTCAGGTGAGAGCTTACCCACGGGAGTCAAAAGACCCCAGTGCAGAGCACTGAGGTATAAAGCAAAACTGTAGCCAGAGATAGGCCGAGACCAGTGTAGTCCAAGGTCAGACAGGCAGCTCGGGGTCAGTATGGAGATCAGGCAGAGGTCAGATCCTACTATAGCAGAAACTGTGCATGCACCACTAGCTGTTCAGGGGTCATGAGATCAGTGAAGGATAGCATTCCCTATATGTGTGCTTTGCAGATAGCTGTCAGTAAAAATGAAAGAACAATTCCAGCACCGCATCCAGTTAAAATGTAACTTTTATTGAATACAATATAAAAAAAAGTCTGTACAGAACAGATATAACATGGTTTATATGGTTTAGCTAGATGCCTTAAAGGAAATGTGTCATCAGAAAATAACCTATTGTTTAAAGGGGTTCTGCAGTTTGATACAACTGATGATCTATCCTCAGGATAGATCATCAGCATCTGATCGGCCGGGGTCTGACACCCGGGACCCCCGCCGATCAGCTGTTTGAGAAGGCAGCGGCGCTGTTTTCCTCTGCTAGAGCCCGCTCAGTGACGTCACAACTTGTATCAAGTGGCGTGGGCGGGGCTAAGCTCCATTCAGTGAACAGAGCTTAGCCTCGCCACGCCACTTGGATCAAGTCGTGGCGTCACTGGGCGAGCTCTAGCAGAGGAAACAGTGAGAAGGCAGCGGCTGCTGCAGCGCCGCTGCCTTCTCAAACAGCTGATCGGCGGGGGTCCCGGGTGTCAGACCCTGGCCGATCAGATGCTGATGATCTATCCTGAGGATAGATCATCAGTTGTATCAAACTGCAGAACCCCTTTAAATCACGTTTTTATGTTTAACATATTTTTAAGAATTTTTGATGGTTATTTTAAATTTTTCATGTCAATATCTGTATTTAAACAAAAAACATAAAATCCTGCAGTTTTCGCACTGGCCATTAAGCCTAATAATAGGCACCACTTCTTGGTCTGTACAGATCACTTTACTGCAGTTATCTGCTTATCTATACACAGAGGTGATATCATTACAGGCAAGATTAGAATGGCAGATAAGACAGAATCTACCATTCACAATAGGTAATTGTCAAAGCTTATCTATTCTTTCCTTGTACAATAACCTCTGCATAGACCACAGAACATGCCTATAAGACTTTAAAATAGAAGTCAGTGAGATCCCCTCATGTCCATTGTGTCTATGGCTACTTTCACACTGGCGTCTTGTGCGGATCCGTCATGTATCTGCACAGACGAATCCGCACTGATAATACAACCACATACATCCGTTCAGAACGGATCCGTTTGTATTATCATGAACATAGGCAAAACGGATCCGTCTTGAACACCATTGAAAGTTTTCTGTTGTGTCATATTGTGTGATTGAAAACGGATCCGTCCCCATTGACTTACATTGTATGTCAGGACGGATCAGTTTGGCTCAGTTCCATCAGACGGACACCAAAACGCTGCATGCTGCGTTTTGGTGTCCGCCTCCAGAGCGGAATGAAGACTGAACGGAGCCGAACTGATGCATTCTGAACGGATCCTTATCCATTCAGGATGCATTGGGGCAAAACTGATCCGTTTTGGACCGTTTGTGAGATCCCTGAAATGGATCTCACAAGCGGACCCAAAAACGCCAGTGTGAAAGTAGCCTAAGGTCTCTTTCACACTTGCGTTGTGAAGATCCGGCACAACGCAAGTGAACTGAAAGCATTTGAAGACTGATCAGTCTTCAAAATGCTTTCAGTGTTACTATGGCAGCCAAGACGCTACTAGCGTCCTGGTTGCCATAGTAGCAGTGAGGAGCGGGGGAGCGGCATATTTACATTCCGTGCGGCTCCCGGGGCGCTCCTGAATGACGTCAGAGCGCCCCGCGCGCATGGATCACGTGATCCATGCGATCACGTGATCTATGCACTGGGGCGCCCTGACGTCATCCTGGAGCGTCTCGGGAGCCACATGGAATGTAAGTATGCCGCTCCCCCGCTCCCCCTACTCTTTACTATGGCAACCAGGACTTTAGCATCCTGGCTGCCATAGTAACCATTGACAAAAAGCTAAACGTCAATGGGCATTAATTCCGGATCCGGCGTTGCGGCATGTCTTCCGGATTTTTGGACGGAGATAAATCCGCAGCATGCTGCGCTTTTGTCAGCGTCCAAAAAACGTTGACATACTGAACGGAAGACATCCTGATGCATCCTGAACGGATTTCTCTCCATTCAGGATACATGGGGATAATCCTGATCAGTAGCTTTCCGTCCTAGAGACCCGAGGACGGAACTCTAGGACGGAAAGCTAAAACGCTAGTGTGAAAGAGGCCTAAGGCTCATGGCTGCTGTAAAGCAATCATGTTCAGAAAATAGCATAAAAAAAATCTACAATCAGAAAAATAAATCAGATTAAAAAAAAAGGAGATGTGTTACTATCTGGTTTCAATTGCCAGAAAACATTTTGGTGACACATTTTCTTTAATCATAACCTAAGGCCTCTTTCACACTTGCGTTGTGTGGATCCGGCGTGCACTTCCGTCGCCGGAAATGCCCGCCGGATCCGTCACAGCGCAAGACAACTGAAAGCATTTGAAGACTGATCAGTCTTCAAAATGCTTTCAGTGTTACTATGGCAGCCAGGACGCTACTAAAGTCCTGGTTGCCATAGTAAGTAGTGGGGAGCCAGGGGAGCAGATACTTAAACGTGTAAGTATCTGCACGTGATCCATGCTCATGGGGTGCTCTGACATCATTGTGGAGCGCCCCGGGACTCGGGAGCCGCAAGGAAGGCAAGTATACTGCTCCCCCGCTCCCCACTACACTTTACCATGGCAGCCAGGACTTTAGCGTCCTGGCTGCCATGGTAACTATTCACAAAAGCTAAATGTCGGATCCGGTGATGCGCCGAAACGACGTGTAGCTTACTGCCGGATCCGGATTAATGCACCTTAATGGGCATTAATTCCGGATCCGGCGTTACGGCATGTCTTCCGGATTTTTGGACGGAGTCAAATCCGCAGCATGCTACGGTTTTGTCAAAGTCCGAAAAAAGTTCACATACTGAACGGAAGACATCCTGATGCATCCTGAACGGATTTCTCTCCATTCAGAATGCATTAGGATAATCCTGATCAGTATCTTTCCGTCCTAGAGACCCGAGGACGGAACTCTAGGACGGAAAGCAAAAGCACAAGTGTGAAAGAGGCCTAATACATGCTCCAAAAAAGCGTTCCTTTTAAAACACGTGTCTATCACAAAACCAATTGATCACTTATGTTAGCATAATAAAGTGTAACTGCCGTTTAATTTTTTTTTTGCCAATGGTTGGGGCAAATGATAGGTAACATTTTTCTAATATAATTTATTTATCCAAAACGTTTATGTTTGGTAGAAAACTGGGGCTGAAATGGCCCTTAGCAGCACTCTCTGAAATGAGCGTTGCTGAGGGCCATCCGTCTCCTATTTAAAAAGGGGAGACGGGCTGTGCGGGCGCTGTGCTCCACCGGTGGCCACAGGCATCTTAGGAGTTAAAATTACATCTATATAGACCTCACGGCCACTGGTGGCGGCTCGGGGGGAGTGATATCGCTGCATTACCTTAGTCTAATGGAAGCCTTGCATAAAAAGAATCCGTTACCACTGTTTGGAAAGTGGGAAAAAGATGTACCAGGATTGAAGGAGGACCAATGGGAAAAGGTGCTAGCTGATTTTCCTGATATAGCGGTGAGTGAGGCTCATAGGGTCTCGCAATTGCTGTTGCTTTACATGGTATAAAGGACCCCGAATGTTATGTAGGATAGGTTTTCGTGCTGATGACACATGCCCAAGATGTCGTGCTACTTCTGCTGACTTAATACACTTGATGTGGAACTGTCCGCGCTTACGCAGGTATTGGAATGCGGTGGTAGACCTCATCGTGAAGGTTTATAAGATTAGGATTGAACGCTCTCCTTTATTGTGCATATTAGGTTATGTTGGGGAAGTGTCAGGATCTAGAGAGGTCAAGATGGCTATTCAGCGCATTTTATATCAAGCTAGAAAGAGGATAGCGTCTCGCTGGATAGCTCCAGACCCACTGGAGTTAAGCGAATTGATAACATCGATACACACCTTGGTGCAACTGGAGAGTTATGTTTATCAGAAGAGGGGAAACAACAAAAAGTTTAATAAAATATGGTATACCTGGATTGAACATTTTCATCTTACTATTTAGGACAGAGGCTTGGGGAAGGTGAAGGAGGTGAGAGTCATATACTGTATGAAATGAAAATGTAATAAGTGTATGAGCTGGTGTGCTTGTGGTTTGAATGTGCATTGGATCACACTCTGCAATCTGCTGTGGACTTTTTCGGTGATGGACTGCACCTGGACTTTGGGGCTTGGGAGGCAGGGTGGGGAGGGTTTGGGATGGGTTTATGTGTGTTGTCACTTTTGTTCACCTACCAAAATGAAAAATTGATCTTGAATAAAAAGATTTGATAAAAAAAAAAAAAAAAAAAAAATTACATCTATATTCCCCCTTTCAATTAAATCTAATCATCAATTTAAAGAACATACATTGAATGTACATTCAATTTAAAGAAACCTTACAAGGCTGTGAATACAATCTCATTACAAAACATCTATATACCATCAATATTCAAATATCATATCCTGTCTCTGATTCCAAGCATTGGGATTAAATATCCTGTGCCTCATGGCCATGCAAGCTTTGAAGGCTGGGAGAAGAAGGAGTGGGGTGTGTAACGCCCCAGAGTGGCATTACCACTCAGCACCCCGCTAGTGTCTCCTATGGTCTAATACAATGTCATCGTATGCATTTATTTCAGGTCCTGTACACTGTGCATATTTATTTCTTGTAACTGTTCTTGTTCATGCAATTTACCTGGTTCACCAGAAGGTGGCAGCAAGCATGGCAGAGCTACATTTATAGAGAATGGAACCCTTCTTTCCATTCTAGCTCTCCCTCTAAGGAGGGGAGGGGACTAGTTAGTTAGAGGTCAGTTCAGTTTACCCCTTGGCAAGGGAGGGTGTGCAGCAGGTACACGTCCCTGTTGGACGTGCCTTGCCTAAACCAGCCAGAGTACCTTCAGCTGTGTTGGATGTGGAGGCCACAGCTTGAAGCCTCTGAAGCCAGGAGGAAAAGTTCCCTGGATTAAGCTAGAGTCAGACTACAAAGAGAGAAGTTGCAGCAGACAACTAAAGCAAAGTTATTTAGTCAGCCTGTCAGCACAGCAGAGCCAGAGAGCAACAGATGTAGCAGAGTTTGTTTGCCTCAGTTAATGCTAAAGCCTGCTAGGAACCAAGACAAAGCCTGAAACTGTTACAGAAATGTTTATTGAAGTAAAGCCGTTATTGAACTTCATCACAAGGTCTGGACTTAATTTATTTCTGCATCCTCTAAATCAACTACCCCCTATTTGTCTGCTTCGGACGACAACACCTGGGGTTCCAGCGTATCCAGGTAGGAGCACCGTGACACGTGCACAAAACGCTAAGGGACATTATAGGCCACTAGGCCATTCCTACACCTGGGTTCCATCCACTATATCACTGAAAGGGGCCCGATGCCCTTCTTGCTTCACTGCAACTGGCATCCCAAAACACTTATTTCATCTTAAAAGGGACCCCTTTTCGTTGTAGTGCGTAGCAGCTGCCAGCTTTGGGAAGCAGGTAAGTAAGCATCCCTTTACAGGTCTAGCCAACCCCCCTCCCCATTCTTGCACAACCCCTTTAAGGCTAGGAGCCTTAATCATAACCTAAATACATGTTTCAAAAAGCCTTCCTTTTAAAACACTTGGTTATCACATGTCCAATTGCAGGGGTAGAATGGCAATATAGCCTACAGGGAAATGCCCATGGGGCCGCCTGGGCCTTCCTCACAGCTGCTGGCCAGGTACGTAACAATCAGCTTCAGAGGCCCTCCTGAAATCAATTGCATCAATGTCCTCAGTATGGTGATAGGGTACTATTTTATGTTGCACTGTGGTATTTAGCTTTGCTGGGGGGGTTGCGCTGCATTATAGAATTGCCCACCTACTTCTGCTGTCCCAACTTACTCATGGCTTGTGTTGGCCCTGCTTTCTGTCAATTTGGACTTGCCTACAACTTGGGGCCACTTTTAGGATTTTTCTCCAGGGCCACTTTAAGTTCCCAGTCCACCCCTGACCAATTGATCACATATAATTAATAAATCATTTTAAAAAATAAACCTAACAAGGTTGGGAATACAATCCTAAATGCATTCATTTTATGAATGAATGCATGTTATGATTATGGCAAAATGATTATGATCACAGGACAGTAAGTGATCTGGCCCCGATTGTCACGGATGTTCCCGCAACACGTGGTTTGATCTGACATGTTTTCCGTTTGGATCAAATGGCATCTGTGTTGTTTCTGGTGTTTGCCATACCTTCTTTTCCCAGGTGTGGCTATTAGGGTCATTTAACCTTCTCTATTTATAATTGCTTCTCCCACAATGCTGTGCGGTTTATAGCTTCTGTTTGGACCTTTTGGATAGATTGTGGTTGGATCTCAGCTAAATTCCTGGTGCTTCCATTGCTCCTTTAAAATTAAGTCTTTCCTTTCCCTTTTGTATTTTGTTTGGGTTCTGTGTGTTGCATTTCCCTATTGTTTGTATTAGGCCTGAAGGAGACTCCTGTTCGTCCTTCCTTTTGGAGGAACAGATAGTCTCGTCCCTGCCATTAGTACAAAGGCTACATTAGTATATGCCATACAGTCATCTAAGGATACTTTCACACTAGCGTTTTTTTGAGGATCCGTCATGGATCTGCAAACACGCTTCCGTTACAATAATACAACCGCATGCATCTGTCATGAGTGGATCCGGTTGTATGATGTCTTCTAGCCATGATGGATCCGTCTTGAACACCATTGAAATTCAATGGGGGATGGATTTGTTTTCTATTGTGCCAGATTGTGTCAGAGAAAACGGATCCGTCCTGGCACACAATGTAAGTCAATGAGAACGGATCTGTTTTCTCTGACACAATCTGGCTCCTCTTTGTCAGGCGGACAGCAAAACCCTGCAGGCAGCGTTTTAGTGTACGCCTCCAGAGCGGAATGGTGACTGAAAGGAGGCAAACAGATGCATTCTGAGCGGATCCTTTTCCATTCAGAATGCATTAGGGTAAAACTCATCTGTTTTAGACCGCTTTTGAGAGCCCTGAACGGATCTTACAAACGGAAAGCCAAAACCCTAGTGTGAAAGTAGCCTTACATACACAGTGGTCACAAGAAGCCAGAAAGTGGCCAACCCCTTTAACTGAATCTCATCTTCTATCGAAGAAGCGACCCAACAGTGTAGTAGAGCCTGTACAGTTTTCCCCAATAAACGTACCCTTTTGACATAATATTGGAATCATTTAGATATATTATCATTACCTTCACACATACAAAGTTGAATTTGATTCCAACAACTCCTTCTTGGTGCACTATTGTTTTGGCAATGAAAACATATTGGATTTAATAAAGGTTACATTTTAACTGGCTGCGGTGCTGCGCTTCTCTCATATTGACAAATAGATCTTGCTCCGAGAGTTCAACACACTAATTCTCCGTGACTGGGAGATGGTGAGCTGACTGTGATCAACTAGATCACTGATAAAAATGGCCCCTGTTTACAACTGAGCTCAGAAAGAGCAGAGATTTAAATGAATAAATTATTAAACTATTCCCACAAAACTATATATCATTCTGATTAGCTACTCCTGCTGTCAACACGTAGCACTGCATTCTGTTATGACAGGTTCTCTGTAAGTTAAATTCTTATCACGCTCATAAGAATTTCGCATAAATTGAGTGCTTATGAGCTCTCAGGAGTGAAGAGATAAGGCCTTCAGATCGAGCTGTCACAGAAGCTCTCTTAGGCCTCTTTTACACAGGCATCGCGTGTGAGGGCTAGATAGGATGCGGGTGCGTTGCGGGAAATCGCACAATTTTTCCACGCGAGTGCGATGCATTTTGATGGATTTTGCACGCGCATGAGAAAATCTGAATGTTTGGTACCCGAACCCGGACTTCTTCACAGAGGTTCAGGTTTGGGTTCGGTATTCTGTAGATTTTATTATTTTCCCTTATAACATGGTTATAAGGGAAAATAATAGCATTCTTAATAGAGAATGCTTACTAAAATGTGGATTGAGGGGTCAAAAAATAAATAAATTAACTCACCTCATCCTCTTGATCGCGCAGCCAGGCATCATCTTCTTTCTTCTTCTTTAAGGCCCTGCAAAAGGACCTTTGATGACATAATGACGCGCAACACGTGGTGAGAGCAGTAACGTCAGCGCAGGTCCAGCTGAATGAGGATAGAAGGACCTTACCATTGCGTCATCAAAGGTCCTTTTGCAGGCCCTCAAAGAAGATGAAAGAAGACTATGCTGGCTGCGTGATCAAGTGGATGAGGTGAGTAATTTTTTTTATTTTTTTAACCGCTCAATCCACATTTTACTAAGCATTCTGTATTAAGAATGGTATTATTTTCCCTTATAACCATGTTATAAGGAAAAAAAATACAGTGAATACACTTTAATGGGGTTGCTCATCCCTATCATCTCCTAGCGCCCATGAGTGGAAATCGCACCGCATCTGCACTTGCTTGCGGATGCTTCCGATTTTTACGCAGCCCCATTCATTTCTACGGGGGCTGCATTGCGTGAAAAACGCTAAACATAGAATATGCTGCGATTTTCACGCAACGCACAAGTGATGCGTGAAAATGACTGCTCATCTGCACGGCCCCATTGAAGTGAATGGGTCCGGATTCCCGTCACGCATTGCACCCGCGCAGAATTCTCGCCCGTGTGAAATCAAAAGCTGTAAAGAACACTGGTGACAAGTCTGTATAAAGGACAATCGGACAAACGATTTTCCTATCAAGATAAAAGGCAAGAATAAAAAGTGCCCCCAAAGTTGACCATAACCTTTAATCAAGTGTCAATGTATGCAATATTATAGCCACTAAATTCTGTGGTCCAAGTTAAAAGAACTATCAATAATCCTTGTAACTACTGCAGCTTTTTATTTCAGTAGGAGCAATGTACAGTACATAATTACGTATATATTCGCCTATCTGCAGTACGAAAGTCTTTACAGAGCTGAAAAAAAGCTGATATGTGCCACTAAACTACTTCAGAATGTATTCCTGAATCCCTAGTGCCACCTATTGGCAGCTATCCTGTAGGACAAGCCCTGAGCCGTGAAATGTATACAGTACTGTGTAAACATTTTAGGCACGTGTGAAAAAAATGCTGCAATGTAACAATGCATTGCAGCTTATTTTTGTCACTTAACAAAATTTAAAGTGAATGAACCAAAGAGAAATCTAAATCATATCAATATTTGGTGTGACCGCCCTTCAAAACAGCATCAGTTCTTCTCGGTACACTTGAACATGGGTTATGAAAGAACTCGGCAGGGAGGTTGCTGTAAACATCCTGGAGAACTAAGCGAAGAAATGTGGACGTAGGCTTGCTACAGGCAGATACCTATCCATCATGCAGTACCATCAGGGAGGTTAAAGATTTATTCTGCAGCAGAACAATGACTCCAAACATGCGGCCATTGTCATTAAGAATTATCTTCAGCATAAAGAAAAACAAGGAGTCCTGGAAGTGATGATATGGCCCCCACAGAGACCAGATCTCAACATCATGGAGTCTGGTATTACATGAAGAGACAGAGGAATTTGAGCAAGCCTACATCCACAGAAGATCTGAGGTTAACTCTCCAAGACATGTGGAAAACCTCCTGGCCGAGTTCCTTCAAAAACTGTGTGCAAGTACTGTACCTAGAAGAATTGATGCTGTTTTAAAGGGAAATCAAATAAAATATTGATTTTATTTACATTTCTCTTTTCTTCATCCACTTCTGTTTTTGAAAGCATTCTTACTTTGCAGCTTTTTTTTCCACACCTGTCTAAAACGTTTACATAGTACTGTGTATTTAGCTACATATACAATATAAAGCACTAAGGGCTCTTTCACACTAGCGTTGTTACTTTCCGTCCTAGAGTTCCGTCGTCGGGGCTCTAGGACGGAAAGATACTGATCAGGATTATCCTAATGCATCCTGAATGGAGAGAAATCCGTTCAGGATGCATCAGGATGTCTTCCGTTCAGTATGTCAACGTTTTTGGACGTTGACGAAACCGTAGCATGCTGCGGATTTGTCTCCGTCCAAAAAGCCAGAAGACATGCCGCAATGCCGGATCCGGAATGAATGCTCATTGAAGAGCATTATTCCGGATCCGGCATTAAGCTAAACGTCGATTCGGCGCATTGCCGGATCCGACGTTTAGCGCTGCGCATGCGCAGCAGCCGTTCCGCTCGGGGCCCCAGTGTAAGCTGGGGCTCCGATCGGTTACCATGGCAGCCGACGCTACTGGAGTCCTGGCTGCCATGGTAAGTACAACCCAGCAGTGTACTTACCTGCGCTGCGGCCGCTCCATTATGACATCACAGGTCCAGGCGGCGCATTGATCTATGCGCCGCCCGGCCTGTGACGTCATTAAGGAGCGCCCGGCCGCCGCAGCGCAGGTGAGTACACTGCTGCCGAGTACCATGGCAGCCAGGACTCCAGTAGCGTCCTGGCTGCCATGGTAACAGTGAAAGCATATTGAAGACTGATCAGGATACTGATCAGTCTTCAAATGCTGTCAGTCCACTTGCGTTCTGACGGATCCGGCGGGACGGAAGTGCCCGCCGGATCCTCAGAACGCAAGTGTGAAAGAGGCCTAAAACATCTGATAATACTGATGTACCACAAATAAATTAAATTATATAGTTTAAATGCATATCCCAAATTCATGAAACAGATATATTGTGAATATTAACTAAATTATACTAATTTGTACCAGGTTACGGCAGTAAGTGAATTAAAGTATCCCTGACATATATGTAAGTCAGTCATAATAAAATCTCCCCCAGTGAGTCTATTCAAACCTGGGGAGTACATAGAAATCATTGGGCCCCATAGCAAGAGTCGGAATTCCAGCTCCGCCCACTACTTACCTTTGGCCCATCCCACTAACTACCCTGGCTCCTCCCCTGCCACCCACCCAACTGGAGGTTAGGCATCCCTGACAAAGTGTATCTAAACTTTAAAAAAACCTATGAGAAAAAGGCGCTGAATTCAGGTGCGTATAACGCTTTATAATCCGTACTCTCATAAACCACTGATATTACAGTGCTGTATGGGAGTAAGGATTTCACTGGGGCTGCAGTGAGCCATGTACAGCACACATCACTGCTCCTGCCTGTCTGCTTTGGTAGAGGCGGGTATACATGGGCTATGCCAGGTTTTAGCAGAGGGGGCACAGGGCGCCATATGTATGCGAGCACAGCTAAGCGAGTGCAGGGCAATTATACACATCTCTCCTCCTGCCTGTGCTGCCCACTGTGCTAAAGCCTGACATAGCCCATCCCCCCACATCTGAAGTCTTTTTTAAACTGATACTTAGTGTGCACCAGGGCCCACCCCCACACACAATTCATGGTGAGGGGAGACTGCCCTATGGCACACTGTCCTCCATATAATTATGAACAGCAAGCAGAGTTTGAGGGGGGAGGGGCACACTGATCTCTATATAATAAACCTTGTATACAGAATAGTGTGACATCCATTAACTTTTTTTATACATAGAGGCACTCACTTCTGTGAGTGTTCAACTCACTTTGTCTGTGGCACACAGTGGCAAGTCTCAGAAAGTTGCCGGCGACACTAGGGGCTGGACACAGTCCAGTGGCTTCACTGAGCAAGGCAGTGCAGTATCACACTGAAGAGTGGCGCGTCCCGCCCGCTCAGTTCTGTCTGCTGCTGCAATACACTGGCCAATCAGCTGCAGGAGCTTAGCACTGCTAAATGCTGATTGGCCAATGCAGTGCCCAGCAGACAGAGGAGAGCGAGTGCTCACCCGGCTGCAGGGCTGGCTGTCAGGGACCTCGCTGTCGGTGCACTGCGTTGTGCACACAATGTATGTAGGGGAGGAGGGGGGGACCGAGCAGAGGGGAAGCAGGGCTCGTCTGAAGCGCAGATAGGGCTGTGGCAATGGCATAATACACAACTGGAGACATTGTAGGGGGTGGGGCTTTCTATCCACTCCGGGCCCCATAGCAGCTGCGTGGTCTGCCTATATTGGCGGTACACCACTGATTCAAACCCAAAATCCACAGTTGCCTCATATGCTGCCCTGTAAATGGTTTGTGTTATATGATTTTACGTGCTTTGCTGGCACCACACATTTTTTTCTTTGGACTGCTAGACTTTCATTTTTACATTATACATTTTAAAATGTGTTACCCAAGAGCTATCCCATGACCTAGTGCTAATGCATGTACACAAATACTTACGAAGCTTTAATAAGGTCCAATAACCAGTGAATTCTGATTTGCACAATTCCACCATGAGGAACAGACGATATGTATGCCAGGTTTAATCTCTGGTCTCTACCCAAAAAATATGTTTCTGCCTGGTCGTGTGGTAAAGGAGGGCTGAAAAAAATACAATGAATGCATGCTTAGTATTTTCAATACATAAGTGAATCTTATAATCATGTATAAGCGATTTACTAATGCATTGCTGAGAGAAATGATGTTTAAATATATGCAAATGAGCCTCTAGGAGCAACAAGGATGTGGCCATTACTCCTAGAGGCTCCGCTCGCTCTGCGACTGCTGCACCCTCTCCACTTTGAGTGACAGGACCAGGATGTGAAAACGTTATCACACCAGGCCCTGTCAATCAAAGTGAAGAAAGCGTGAAAGTTTCAGAGAAAGCAGAGCCTCTAGGTGTAACGGCAATGCCATAGTTGCTCCTAGAGGCTCATTTGTATATATTTAAAAATCATTTTTCTTAGCAATGCAGGTAGGAGCGTAGCTAAAGGCTCATGGGCCCTGGTGCAAGAGTTCAGCTTGGGACCAGCCCCCCTCCCTCAGTGCAGTGTTGCAAGGGGCAGGGGTGCACCTACCCTTTCTGTGCCTGAGGCAAAAATTGTAACCGGCACTCCCCCCATGCCAAATTCTCAACCTAAATCCTTCTCTCCAGCCCTCTTAAAGACATACTTGAAAAATATTACATACAGCACTATAAAACATACAGGGTAAGACAGTGCCACATAACTCTTTGTAGCTGGCCAGCTAAGACCTGTCCTAGGTTGCTAATATGACTTATATGTGTATACAGCTAGGCCTGCCAATAACCTTAATACAGTTCATATGTTTATATGTTAAAGACAAAAGCAGAGTTTTTTACAGTGATGTCATGTTTTGGATGTCATATAACAGTTATTGTGTTCACAGAAGCAGAAAAGATAACTCATTATATGAATGTAAGGTAAGCTCAATGACACAGCAGAATTATCAACAGAAAGCAGAGTGTTAAACTGTTCTTACTGCCTAGGAGTCTCGACCAATCACTGCCAGCCTCACACTGAGCAGGAGTCTTGACCAATCACAGCCAACCTCACACTGAGCATGTGTGGGAAATCCCCTAGCTGAATCAACTCAGTATAGACCAGGAGAGGAGCTGAACAGACATTCACTCCACTAAGAGCTGACTTTTATGGAAGCAAAGAGGCCAAAATAGGTATTTAGAACAGTTATATAATGTTCCTATTGTTAGTATTGTGATTAGAACTGTATACTGTTGTGGAAATTTTATTAGGATGTGTTTTTAATATGTCATGTATTGTCATGTCTCTCAGTGTGTAAACCATTGGAGTGGATATCTTACTGTGGATGTAGAGAACAATCAGCTTCAGGGCGCAGAGGTCTCCTCTGGCAAACAGTCTATGTGCTATTTCTTAAATTAAGAAAACAGTCTGGGCGGGAACAGTGCGCAGCAGATCTCTAAGCATGGAACATCTTGTCTGAATCTGGAGGGGTGTGGCCTTTCCTTACACAAAAGGAGCTTGATACACGTGCTTGTAAGCACGGGAAAAATTGTTTGTGGCTGGTGTACTTTGGTGCACCTTTAGCGAAGCTTGGATATGTGCGTTGGACACAAGGAAATTTCTACAACAGATGGCAAGCTAGGTACAACCAACTGATTTTTTCTGCTCTGCACAGCAGACAAAAGAGGAGAGAGTAAAGTGTATTTTGTCTGCTGCGTCAGAGGAAATTTCTGCTTGGTCAAAGAACGTTTTCGCTCTCTTTGTGTAAGGACAAGGTAAGTGCTTTTTCGTTGTGTAGTTTTTGGTGGATCTGAGTTGATTGTACAGAGATTTTATGGTTAGATTGTGATCTGTGTGCCGACCAGTATAGAGTATTGTGTGTTTTGTTGTAACTTCTCTGTTTTTGTGTAACTTTTATGTTGGTGTGATTTTGTAAGAGATTATTCTGGTTTGTAGAGGAAGCATTTTGTTTTAGTGTTTGTACAGGAGAGACAGCATTTAGAGGTTGTTGGATTTTGGAGACACCATCTTGTCTTTCTTTGTGTGTCCGGCCATGTGGTTTAGTCGGCCATCTTTGATTTCCTTTGTGTAAGACCATGCCATGTGGTTTTGTCGGCCATCTTTGATTTGCTTTGTTTGAAAAACATGTGCTTTTGGCAGACATCTTGGTTAGTTTGGTGCTGCAGATTTTAACAAGGAATTCATTTTAGTTTGAGCTGGTTCACCTTTTAGTTTTAGTGTCTATGGAAAGTAATTTGTTTGTTTTTGCCTCAAATCTCAGTTTTATGCTGGATATCGGTTAAGTGTTCGGATATGGTACAGCTCAGTGACCAGTCTGATACGGGAATCATTGTGTGGACATTAGTAGCAATTTAGTAGTGAAATTGTCCTGTAGTTTATGATTCTGCTTAGTGGTTGTATATCTGTGGCTGTTACACTGGTGCTTTGTAGTTCTGTGCCAAAAATTCTGGGACAACTCCTAGAGATCGATAGCAGTGTCTTTATTTTTTTTTGTATCAACCATTGTGGTGTTTGTATTCCTGTACAATGGAAAGCATTTTTAAGGAAGTTGCAAAGTTGAGGAACACTGAGACCATTGTTCAAGCTATGAAGGGATCTACTGATCCATGGCTACAGGCTCAGAATTGTGTAGCAAACCTGACCGGTACCAGAAAATGGTGCAAACGTTAAGGCAAGTATGCTCTGATTTTTGCCACTGGGTGGATAGAGGATAAATATCAGGAGTCTTGTAGGCTGAAGCTGAGTTTGGAAGGAGAAGTGGAAGATTTAAAAGTGGAAATTGTTAAATTGAGAACTCTTGTCCAGCAGGCAGATTAAGCTAGCGCTAATTATGAATATACTGTGAGGTGTAATACTGAGCCGCGCAAGGAAAATAAATGGTTATCTGAAAGCCTGACGCATGCACAGGGTGCTGTAAGGCAATTGTCTGATCTCTGCAGGAGGACAGAAGATGAACATTCTCAGTGCTTAGTGCAGCCAGAGTCATTGAAACAATCATTAGAAAGTAATGTGTCTGGGATTAGAGGCAATGTATGGGCCGTAGGTATGGAAAAGTCTGAGGACTGTCACATAGTGGATCCGACTCCGGGATGGAGATGAACAATTTGCCTGACCCTGGAGTTGGAAGGGTTGGTCCAAGTAATGGTCCAAGACATGGTTCTTTGCAAAGGCATAGAAGCTATGGACAGCCAAGGTCATGGATCCAGGAAGCAGATCCCAGTATGAACGGTTAAAATGTGAAAATGTGAAGCTTAGAGAGGAAAGAGATCGGCTCCTGGAATTCAGCAGAGTTTCTAATTTTGTGTGTTAGGGCCTAAATTGACTTTTTCTTTTCTCTGGAAACCGGTTTTGTGGGACCTTGTAATGTTAAATCCTGCTTCTTTGGTAAAAATGAATCTGAAGCCGGTTTGGGGCTGGGCAAATTGGCATTTCAATGACTGGGTGGGAAGAAATTCTCCAGCCAGTGTTTATGGTTTCAGGTGCACCCTCCAAGACATTGATGTGTTAATTCAGTCCTATACAATTGTATGTGCTCCAAAGGTTGTTTAAGTTAAAATGTACTTTTATAAGAGGAGCCTCCCAATGTGAACCTCTTTTGAGGAGGTTCTGTCTGTGGTTATTAATATTTTACTAGTTTTGTCGTTCCGGGAGACTTACAGAAGAACCTGGGGGTGTGTGGTTTTAACTTTAATTTTCCCTGTAGGCGAAACCTAGATATTAAAGGACCTTTCTATATTGTTTTTGTTTTTCATTTTTTTTAAAGGAGAAGCCTCTAAATTTAATCATGTAATGTGCAGTCAGGTATGCTAAATTCTAAATGTAATTTTTGTTGTTTTGTTTTTTTCCCCCCCAGAGGCCTGCACTGTAGTTTAAGAAAGTAGCTGCTATTGTGAGACAAACTGTGATGGTGAGGATTGGATATGGGGACAATCACACCCTCCCGGAATGTGGCTGGTTGTGATCAGGGCGTAGTCTCTGTCTCTTTTACGCATTCTGATTGTGCACCAGTTTGCATATTTTTTTACATTGTTCTCACTGGCAGCAAGTTTAATGATTTCTATTTTTTTTTTAACAGATTGCATGCTCCTTTAATACCAGCAAAGTCATCCATGAAAAAAAATAATGGTATAGGAAGCAGCATTCAATCCGGGATTTTTTTTTAGTTACTGGGGGTCTCGTGATATTGTGTGGGAACTACTGTCTGAATTCAAGGGTTGCTGCGGAGCGACAGGTTTTTGATCAGTCACTGCAAAAAGGGCTTTGTGTGCTGTTCAGCTTGACTATATAGAATCATATCGGCAAAGGAAAGTGAGTTGATGAGCTTTTTGTAAGGAGACAAGTTGGTACATATCACCTTGGCATACCAATAGCTGTGTTAGTAACCCCTTTCCCCACAGGAGTACTGGTTGTTCTCTGTGCGTCCCTTTTTCCACTCCAGGTCAATTGGAAGCCCCATCCTGTGGTCAGGTCACTATTCAGAGCCAAAACCGAGGCTGGTATATCTCATTAGGAGACTCTGAGGGCCGCAGTGTGTCGGCGAGAGCCCTTTTCCTCACGCTGCCACTCCTTTTCCTGAGGTCTAACTAGGTTGAACGGAGTCCGTGTGTCAGTGCCAGAAATCCTAGGGCAACTCAGAAGCGAACGAAGGGGAGTGGCAGCTGTCCAGGCACTGTAGGTGGACGCATCTACTTTTAGAAGGCTCAAGCATGGGTGTAGGGAAATCTAGGGAACAAAAGGGTACCACTTCTGAGTATAGGACAGCCAAGCAGCACATGAAATCCATCTATAGAGGAGGAGTTGTTAAGCCCCTCAAAGATTGGCACCAATGGATTGTAGGTTCAGAGTGGATTATCCCCAAAGAAGGGACCTTTGAGGTCTGGATTTGGGAAAAGTTCGTCCGTGAATTCCCCACTAGACTCCAAAACCATAGTTCCCTCCAGAAGGCAGAACTGTGGCTGCACAAATCCATCGAGCTCCAGCAACAGGGCATTCAAAAGTCCCAGACAGTGTAAACTAAAACTATCATGTACTCCCGTCCAACTAAAACTACGGACTCCAATACTCCCTCATCTCTCTCTCTCGTGCTAAAGAAACATCCGAAGACAGGACTAGAGCCGGGATATCTTGGGCCATTCCAAATGCTGCTGATGACGCCAACCTCTCTGAGGTTCGAGGGACGAGACAACTGGATCCACACCGGTCACGGCAAGAAACTGTTCAACTACGTCAAAGAATGAGGAGTATCCGTTTATTTGTTTAGTTTAGTTTTTAGGAAGGGAAATGCAGCTCAACTAGCAAGGGCCACAAAGACATTTGTCGATAGCACATCCTAGAGGGTAATATCAGATAAAGCTTGTCCCTGCATCTTACTTTGCAGCTGATTGGGAGGTCTTGGGGGCTCACTGGCTTTCCATTGAATCTGGACCAAAGGAAATAGGACATGTACTCATGTTTTTTTTGTTTCTATTCCTTCTATGTGCCTGATGTCTGACCGACTGAGTTACTGAATGCCGAACAGACCAGACGCCCCTAAGCGGAGGATTTCAAACCAGCCAGCGACCAACGCCACCTCCTGAGTCACCTCCCGAAGAAAAGATTCCTCGAGGGACACTGAGCAGCATATGACAAAGAGGAGGGACTGTTGAGGAAATTTTATTAGGATGTGTTTTTAATATGTCATGTATTGTCATCGTGTCTCTCAGTGTGTAAACCATTGGAGTGGATATCTTACTGTGGATGTAGAGAACAATCAGCTGCCGGGCACAGAGGTTTCCGCTGGTCTATGTGCTATGCACTGGGCTGTAGGCCCAGTGCATGTGCGCCAGATAGGGCCCCCACCCAAAGAGTGGATTTATTGGCTTGGCGTGGATGTATTTATTAAGAGAACAATATACAAAAAGAAACGTGCGTTTGTTGTTTCCAGTGTGCCTGATCAACTGCTGGAGATAATGGTGCAATTTCTGTACATAAGCACACATGAGAATCCTTGTGAACTAAGGTTCACTCCAGTGGTAATTGGAGACATGGGGTGGTTACTTCCTGTGTGTCATCACTTTCTGTATGATTGTACTGTACATGAAGGAAGTGGTCAGGTGTTGGGCCTGCACCTTCCTATTGTCACCACGTTTTGTCTATTTAAATAAAGAAAAGGGTCTGGGCAGGGACAGTGCGCACCAGATCTCTAAGCATGGAACATCTTGTCTGACTCTGGAGGAGTGTGGCCTTTCCTTACACAAAAGGAGCTTGTGCGTTGGACACAAGGAAATTTCTACAACAATACTGAACCAGTTATATGTATGTTTACTTACAGTTCCACCAAACTGTGTAAATCATATCACAAACTGTGTAAATCATATCCAGAAACTGCGTATATCATATCGCAAACTGAGAAAATCGTAAAAAGCAAACAATCTGCGAATAGTTCAAACAAACTGCTCAAAGCAATTGTATAGAGCAAACTGCAAACCAAGTAGAGCAAGTAGAACTATTGGTTAAACTTCAGATATACCTCTCAGAGAGATCAAAAAGTGCTTAAATAACAAAGTGAGAGTAAAAAGAAATGAATCCACGGCACATCCAAAATGGTGAAAAAAAAGGGGTAGTTTATTCACCGAGTGAAAGCAACGTTTCAGTGCTCTCTATGGCACCTTTTTCAAGCAGTGTTCAAAAGTGAGAGTAAAGATACTGAACAGAGAAATATATCCACCATTTTCTGCTGAATGACAAGATTGAACAGTTGAACTGCCATTTTGCGACACTTTATTCAACACGTGTTTTGTACATGGACTATCTGCTGCGGAGGTGGCAGTGTTATATATAAAGAAAAGTTGAAGTTAATAAAGAAGTTATCTTAAGCATTTGGTGTGCTCTTTAAGCCTACTGTTTCCATAGAACAGCGCTAGAAGAATTAAATCAGAGTAACAGACAGTCTGGTTGGACTAAAAAGTTCAAGATATCAAAATTCTTCTAATGCCACAGCGCATAAGGCACTTCATTGTGCTGCGCCTGCCACACTCTTACATCCAGTCTCCTCTGATGTAGACGTTCTCTTTCCTTATCTTCTCCATTCAGAGCTGGACCACCATGATAATTTCTTTCAGCGATCTCTTGTCTCTGCAAAGTTTGACAAAAAGATATCTTAGTTTCCTACTTTTCCATCCTCCTCCTCAGCTTCTCAACACTCCATCCTGCCACTCCCAATACTGTGCTCACTGTGCTCCCCAATACTATACTGCTGAAACAGTCCTCTTGAAAATACTAGCACCACACAGATAGTGCTCCCTTCAATCATTATTGGTACACAGTGCTCTAAAAAATAACTGTGCCCAGCAAACAGTGTCACTGACACTAATAGTGTAACCATAACGTCCCCCAAAAATAATTGTGCTAAGCTGATACTGTGCCAGAGTGCCCCCCCCAAGTAATAGTGATCCCCAAAGCCCCACCAATAGGAATAATTATCCTTCCTAAGTGCACATAGTGTTAACAGTGCCCCCAATAGTAATAATGCCCTCATTGTGCCCATACTAGAAATCATGTTCCCCATAGTCCCCCAGTAGTAATAGTTCTCCTTATAATGTGTGCCAGTAAAAAATGCCCCTTATAATGTGTGCCAGTACAAAAATCCCCCTTATAATGTGTGCCAGTACAAAAATCCCCCTTATAATGAGCGCCAGTACAAAAATCAGCCCTTTACCCCCCATATGAGATCCACAGATCAGGCCCCCATGTCACACCCCAGATCAGACCCAAATATAACACTTCAGATCAGACCTCGATAATAGACCTCAGATCAGATCCTCATATCAAATCCTCAGATCAGACCCCCATAACAGAACCTCAGATCATACCTCTATATCAGATCATGAGACCCCTGTAGCTGACCTTAGATCAGACTCCATTTAGACCTCCATGTCAGACCCCCATATCAGACCTCAGATCAGACCCTCATATCAGAACCTCAAATCAGTTCCTCAGACCCCCTTATCAGATTCTCAGACTCCCATATCAGACCTCAGAACAGACCCCCATATCAGATCCTCAGACCCCCATATCTGACCTCAGATCAGACCCCCATATCAGATCCTTAGACCCCACATCAGATCCAAAATAAATAAATTCACTTACCCCTCCTGCACTGCCACTGCTCTGCAGGTCTGGCGTTCTCTTTCTGCATTCTCAGCTCCCTGTCTTCTCTGTATGCAGTCAGGACAGTGCAGCGCGGCGCCCGGAGAAGACCAGGGAGGAGGGGTGAGTTCAGCACTTCACGCCACACTCATCCCGCAGACTAGTTAGCACTGCGTCTTATAAAGTGGCTTAGGGGCCCGATTGCAATTGTGACCGCTGCGACCCCTATAGCTATGCCACAGAATGCAGACACATGTGAACATGGGACCAACACAGATGCCTTTAGTTGTCAAGCGCACATGCAACACAGCAGCCAGTTTAAGGTTCTATTCACACGTCTGTAAGTGTTTTGCGGTCTACAAATTGCAGATACGCAAATCACTGATACCCTATCAGATTTCAGCTTGGGCCGAACCCCCTCCATCAGTGCTTTGTGGCAAGGGGCATTGAAATGAATGGGTCCGCACCCGTTATGCAAAATTGCGGATGGATGCGGACCCAGAAATACGGATGTGTGAATGGACCCTTATAGATACAAATCTGCTGACAGATGCCCTTTAAGTGCACAAGGATGGGCCCAAGCCACTCAGTATACTCTAGCTCTACTGTTTGATCCAGTGCTGAGCCACACCCCCTGCACTGATCACATGACGGTGATGTCACCCCAGGTCCTTAGGCTTTTCCAAAGTTCGGGTTCGTGGAAGCCGCCCCTTATGGATTCCATATGCCGGGATAGTCCGCGGTAGTCAAATCCATAACTGGATGCTGCGATTACCCGAACCCGAACTTTGGACGCTGAACTAAATTTAGAAGTTTGCTCATCTCTAGTAGCAACTAGTGTTGATCACGAATATTCGAGTTGTGAATTTTAATCGCGAATATTGGTACTTCGAGAATTCACGAATTTTTAGAATATCTCAAAATATATTCGTAATCGCGAAAATTCGTTGTTTTTTTAGATTCCAGTCTATGCGAATTTTTTTATGAAAATTTTCGGGGATTGGTCAGAGTTTAGAATAAAATAATAAAAGACGTACGGGGTCATTTATCAAACTGGTGTAAAGTAGAACTGGCTTTGTTGCCCATAGCAACCAGTCACCACCTTCCATTTTCCAAAGGAGCTGTGAAAAATGAAAGGTAGAATCTGATTGGTTGCTATGGACAACTAAGCCAGTTCTACTCTCCACCAGTTTGATAACTGTAGACCCCAGTAGAACTCCCCTATCAGTTTCTCTGCCATTCTAGCACTGCTGCTACTTGTCAATGTGATGCACAAGAATGGAGGGATTTACCAGGTCAGTACTACCTATTTTATTACTGTATCCCATTTCACCTCCTTAGACAAATTTTGCACAATTATGGAAAATTCTTTAAAGTCAAATCTTAGTTTTATTAGATTCTGGAAAGCTGCTATCACTGCCCTATTCACACATCCATGGCCATTTTTTGGATGCAAAAACGTGGACCGTTTTATATCTGCAAAGTTTAGGAAGTGTTTTTTTCCGTGGTTTAGGCTATATGCACACGGCAGTTGTTTTTCTCGGCTTCCGTTTTAGTTTTTTTGGGGGATAGGATAGGAACCCATTCATTTCAATGGGTCAGCAAAAATATGCTGAGTTCATCCGTTTGTGTTCCGCGTCCGTTGTCCGTGTTTCCCCTCAGCAAAAAAAGTAGTGCATGTCCTACTTTTTTCTCATTTGCGGACGAGGATAGGCATTTATTACAAGGGATCTGTGAAAACAAAGGAATCCTCAAAAAAAAAAACTGATGGACCATCAGTTTTTTTTGCGGATCTCAATTTGCGGACAGCAAAAAACAACTGTCGTGTGCATATAGCCTTAGGCCTCACGACCGTTGTTTGTTTCCGCGTCCGTTCCATCCGCAAATTTTGCGTCCGTCAAAAAAACGGATGAAGGATAGTTTTTTTGGCAGATCCGTTTTTATGGCAGATCCATTGTAATAATGCCTATCCTTGTCCGCAAACGTGAAAAAAACAGGACATGCTCTATTTTTTTGACAGAATGTAAACACGGACCACGGAAGCGGAACAAAAACGGTTGACCATCCGCATTTTTTGATGGACCCATTAAAATAAATGGGGAAGCATTCTATCCGTGAAAAAAATGAACGCGGAAATAAACAACGGTCGTGTGCATGAGGCATGAGGTGTTAGGCTCCATTCACACGTCCGTGTGTGTTTTGCGGATCCACGGTTCCGCAAAACACGGTCACCGGCAATGTGCGCTCCGCATTTTGCGGACCGCACATCGCCGGCACTCTCATAGAAAATGCCGGTTTTGCGGACAAAAATAGGAAATGTTCTATATTTTTCGGGACCGCAATTGCGGACCCGGGTGGGACATCGTCTGTCCCCATTGAAATGAATGGGTCCGCAATTCTGTTCCGCAAAATGCGGAACAGAATTGCGGACGTGTGAATGGACCCTTAGATGTTTTTTTCGCAATGGATCTGTGAAAAACACACCACATATGGATACCACCTGTGTGCAGACCTACTGAATAGGATGGGCATGTTCTATCCACAAAATGGACATCAGCGGTGGACGCTTCTGTGTAGGGTTGAGCGAACTTGTATTTTAAGTTCGGCGTCCAAAGTTCGGGTTCGGGTTATCGCAGAATCCCGTTATGGATTCTGCTATCCCGGACCGTAACAGAATTTGGAATCCATAACGGGATTCTTCGATAACCCGAACCCGAACTTTGGACGCCGAACTTAAAATACAAGTTCGCTCAACCCTACTTCTGTGTTTTTCCTGCCGATCAATGGTCTGCGGAAATTGATGGGAAGTCTGACTACACGTGGAAGTCAATCACCTGTGTGTGAATGAGCCTTTACTAGGCAGTACTAGAGAAAAGTCCTTGTCACCCAGCTTTTCCAGGAGGAGATAAAACTAAGAATTGACTGACTGACATTCTTAACCACTCAGGGATTTTTATTAAATATTGTAATTTCATGGAGAATGCTCTGTAGACGTAACTAATAATGGGCATATCAGCACAGCTTGTTTAGCACTTACCAAAATCCTGTGCTTTTCCAGAAATGTTTCATTTCCTTTCTGGATTTTGTTGGGTCTACGTTAATGAAGTAACTTCCAGCCGTTATGCCGGGCATTAAGCCCACGGCGAGAAGAAAATTGAATAAAGTCATATCCAGTGAGCGGACATAATCTGTAATTAGCAGGAAGGCTTGTGATAGGAATCTCCATGCAGTTCTGTGTACGCTGCTTCAAAGAAAACCACTTCCTAGATCATTCACAGGGGGGGAGTCAGAGCTGTTTAAAAGATGCAGCCAATGACAGGGCAGAAAAAGAACACGGCTCCCCTGTCTTGAATGGTTTGCTCCAAATCTGCCCAGCTCTGCAGCCAGTTTAGGAAGTGCAGGCACATGAGGATGACTCTGTACTCCCTCTGGTTAGGGGGGACAAATGGACCCCAGGCTAATTTATTTTAATTTTTGTTTTTCCTCGCCGCCTTTCATGACACGTAACTTTCTTATCTTTCTGTTCTTTGCAGAAGTTGGAGTTCTTAGGCTACTTTCACACTGGCGTTTTGGATTCCGTTTGTCAGATCCGTTTCAGGGCTCTCACAAACGGTCCAAAACGGATCAGTTCAGCCCCATTGCATTCTGAATGGATAAGGATCCGTTCAGAATGCATCAGTTCGGCTCCGTTCCGCTTATATTCTGTTTTGGAGACGGACACCAAAACGCAGCTTGCAGCATTTTGGTGTCCGTCTGAAGAGGAGGAGCCTAACGGATCCGTTTTTAATTACAATGTAAGTCAATGGGGACGGATCCGTTTTCAATGACACAATATTGTGCATTTGAAAACGGATCCGTTCCCATTGACTTTCACTGTAATTCAAAACGGATCCGTTCTGAACGGATACAAATGTTTGCATTAGAGGTGCGGATCCGTCTGTGCAAATAAACAGACGGATCCGCACCAACGCAAGTGTGAAAATACCCTTAATGAGGTTGTCCCGTATCCACAGGATAGGTGGGGGACCCACTGGTCAGATGGCCACCGATTACTAGAAGGGGGCCCGTGTCCCCCTGTTTGAAAGGAGCAGCAGTCACACATGCATGCTGCTCCTCCATGGGACTGCTAGAGATGTACAAGTACTAAAGCCCCCGTTCTGGTGACTAGTGGGGGCTCCAGAGGTCGGACCCTCACCAGTCAAGCACTTATCCCTATCCTGCGGATGGGGATGAGTAGTTGTCATGGGCCAACCCCTTTAAAGGGGCTATCCAGTACTATAAAATGTCCCCCATATGCTGGGCCCCTCACAATGAATTTACTTACCTTGCTCCCCGCGACACTCCTTATCCCCGCACGGCCGCAGCTGCTTCTCCCTGTGCGCGGATGAAAACATCCGGTGTCGGAGATGAGCAGCCAATGGCAGGCGGGGACAGGGACGAGCCTCCCTAGCTTCACCCACGATACTAGGGAGGCCCGTCCCCGCCCTCCATTGGCTGCTTCATCCATGGACAGGGAGAAGCAGCCGTGCGGGGACCAGGAGTGTCGCGGGGAGCAAGGTAAGTATATTCATTGTGAGGGGCCCGGCATATGGGGGACATTTTGGAGTACTGGATAACTAAAAATGGGAAAAATGATATTCGTGGCGTGAACTCCACCTTGGTTTTTCGGATTGTTTTTACGTGTGTGCCAAAAAAGACACGAAAACCTTATTCTGCAGGGTTAAATAGTTACATAGTTAAAGGGGTTATCCAAAGTCTAAAACATGCCCCCAATGCCCGGGCCCCTCATATAGATCATACTTACCCCACTCCCCGCCTCACTGCACAGCCGGTTGATGCTCGGGAGGCTCGTACCAGTCACGGCCTGCTGCCCCCGTCGCCGGATGTTTTGATCCACGCAATGGGGAGATGCAGCGGCGGCCGTGCAGGTATCTGGAGCAACACGGGTGCCAGGTTGCAGGTAAGTATAATCTATATGAGGGGCCGGGCCATTGGGGGACATGTTTTAGACTTTGGATAACCCCTTTAATAGAGTTGATAAAAGACATAAGCCCATCAAGTTCAACCAAGAAAAAGGGAGTGGGACCCAGTTTTAAACTCTTTTTTATTGAAGAATAAAATACAGAAGAGCATATCGACAAGCGACCCATGCAGTATAAACATACCGCACATACAGTGCAAAGCTGAATAAAGGACACAAGTGCGTGATAGTCCACAAAGTGATACAATATAAGATGCAAATGTTCAAGCGTCACATTTATGGTGATAGGTCGCACATCAGTACGAACATGTATCCTGAGGGGTCGGGATGCAATCTAAGGTAAAAAAGCTCAAGGTATAAGAGAATCCTAATTGGGGTGAACAGTAACCATAGTTCATTAAAAGCCCCGCTGCGTATAAACAGTTAGAGAAGATGTACACCACCAATCCCACACGTATATCTCTACGCTTTCTATTTGTACAGACTACTATCTGATAGCAGAGTACAGCGTTAGGGCTCGTTCACACCACCCTTTCTCCTTTCCGTTCTCCGGGCTCCGTTAAAGAGCCAGAGAACGGAAAGGATGGATTCTGCAGATAACTGACACCAACGGAGCCTAAAGACCCCATAGACTATAATGGGGTCCGTTAGGTGTCGGCTCAGAACATGATTTTTGAGCGGAGACGAAAGTCCTGCATACACTACTTCGTCTCCGCTCAAAAATCCGCTTCAGTTTTGTCCCCATTCATTGTCAATGGGGACAAAACTGAACGGAGCAGAGTTCACCAGAATGTATTCCATTCCATTTGGTTGCGTTCCCATACCGGACAGAAAACAGCTGCAAGCAGCGTGTCATGGGATACTGATCTGAAACGAAAAAAAAAAACGGATCTGACACCCATTGACTTTGCTGGATCCATCTTGTTCATTTGGGATATAATACAACAGTATCCATTCTGAATAGCGTTGAGCGAACTTGTGGTTTCAAGTTTGGCGTACAAGGTTCGGATTAACTTATGGTCCGTGGTAGCGTACTCCATAACGGAATTGTTAGATAACCCAAAACTTGTACGCCAAACTTGAAACACAGAGTTGGCTCATCACTAATTCTGAACGGATGCAGACGGTTGAATTATATACTGAATCCATGACCTATCCAGCAAAAACGCAGCCGTGAAAGTAGCCTTATTTTACGTTCAAGGTTTTAAAAAGTTGTAAAAAAAAAGTCACATCTCCACGCAACATTGCACTCATGTGAAATATATAAGTACTGTGCACCATTTCAAATACTTGGCGCAACCTCACAGACTTTAAACTGACACCCAAACCACCACAATGATAGCTGTCCGCCCTCTGTATATGATCGGACAGGCATGCAGTGACTAGTGAGGAGTATACTCTCCACACAGCGAGCAAGCCACACCCCCTGCAGCCGCAGTCACACCCCGTCACGTGACTGCCCCTACCTCCCCTTTGTCCTTCGCGCACACACTCAAGTCATGTGATCTACCAACTGGAGAGCCCCGCCTCTTCCTTTGCTCAACCAATCATAGTCCTCTCAGAGACGTTGGAGCGACGTTTGAATATTACAGTGTCCCGTTCAGCCATAGGTGCTCACAGTCCCGCCGCACCGACAGCGCTGGTTCAGAACACAAGTAAGGGGACGAGTGAGCCCGAGGATGTCACGTTACAGGAGGAAAAGGTGGGTGTGACACCGGACTGGGCGCAACCGCGCAGTTCTGCGTGCTGCAGTATAGGAGGAATGCCAGCCTGGTGCCCTATATAGACAGCACCGCCCAGTAATCCAGTCTTATGGGCATGTACTGTATCCCACTGCTCTACTAGAGGAGGCTAGCATGCCCAGTTCATGTGAGACTGCCCCACTAGGGAGGCCAGCATGTCCAGTTCATGTGAGACTGCCCCACTAGGGAGGCCAGCATGTCCAGTTCATGTGAGACTGCCCCACTAGGGAGGCCAGCATGTCCAGTTCATGTGAGACTGTCCCACTAGGGAGGCTAGCATGTCCAGTTCATGTGAGACTGTCCCACTAGGGAGGCCAGCATGTCCAGTTCATGTGAGACTGTCCCACTAGGTAGGCTAGCATGTCCAGTTCATGTGAGACTGTCCCACTAGGGAGGCTAGCATGTCCAGTTCATGTGAGACTGTCCCACTAGGGAGGCTAGCATGTCCAGTTCATGTGAGACTGTCCCACTAGGGAGGCTAGCATGTCCAGTTCATGTGAGACTGTCCCACTAGGGAGGCTAGCATGTCCAGTTCATGTGAGACTGTCCCACTAGGGAGGCTAGCATGTCCAGTTCATGTGAGACTGTCCCACTAGGGAGGCCAGCATGTCCAGTTCATGTGAGACTGTCCCACTAGGTAGGCTAGCATGTCCAGTTCATGTGAGACTGTCCCACTAGGAAGGCTAGCATGTCCAGTTCATGTGAGACTGTCCCACTAGGGAGGCTAGCATGTCCAGTTCATGTGAGACTGTCCCACTAGGGAGGCTAGCATGTCCAGTTCATGTGAGACTGTCCCACTAGGAAGGCTAGCATGTCCAGTTCATGTGAGACTGTCCCACTAGGGAGGCTAGCATGTCCAGTTCATGTGAGACTGTCCCACTAGGGAGGCTAGCATGTCCAGTTCATGTGAGACTGCCCCACTAGGGGGTCTACTGTTCCCAGTTCATGTGAGACTGCCCCACTAGGGGGTCTACTGTGCCCAGTTCATGTGAGACTGTCCCACTAGGTGGTCTACTGTGCCCAGTTCATGTGAGACTGTCCCACTAGGTGGTCTACTGTGCCCAGTTCATGTGAGACTGTCCCACTAGGTGGTCTACTGTGCCCAGTTCATGTGAGACTGTCCCACTAGGTGGTCTACTGTGCCCAGGTCATGTGAGACTGTCCCACTAGGGGGTCTACTGTGCCCAGTTCATGTGAGACTGTCCCACTAGGGGGTCTACTGTGCCCAGTTCATGTGAGACTGCCCCACTAGGGGGTCTACTGTGCCCAGTTCATGTGAGACTGCCCCACTAGGGGGTCTACTGTGCCCAGTTCATGTGAGACTGCCCCACTAGGGAGGCTAGCATGTCCAGTTCATGTGAGACTGTCCCACTAGGGAGGCTAGCATGTCCAGTTCATGTGAGACTGTCCCACTAGGGAGGCTAGCATGTCCAGTTCATGTGAGACTGTCCCACTAGGGAGGCTAGCATGTCCAGTTCATGTGAGACTGCCCCACTAGGGAGGCCAGCATGTCCAGTTCATGTGAGACTGCCCCACTAGGGAGGCTAGCATGTCCAGTTCATGTGAGACTGCCCCACTAGGGAGGCCAGCATGTCCAGTTCATGTGAGACTGCCCCACTAGGGAGGCTAGCATGTCCAGTTCATGTGAGACTGTCCCACTAGGGAGGCTAGCATGTCCAGTTCATGTGAGACTGTCCCACTAGGGGGTCTACTGTGCCCAGTTCATGTGAGACTGCCCCACTAGGGAGGCTAGCATGTCCAGTTCATGTGAGACTGCCCCACTAGGGAGGCTAGCATGTCCAGTTCATGTCAGACTGTCCCACTAGGGGGTCTACTGTGCCCAGTTCATGTGAGACTGCCCCACTAGGGAGGCTAGCATGTCCAGTTCATGTCAGACTGTCCCACTAGGGGGTCTACTGTGCCCAGTTCATGTGAGACTGTCCCACTAGGGGGTCTACTGTGCCCAGTTCATGTATGGTGGCACAGGGGCTTTAGGCCTCCTTGGCGCTCTTCGCAGAACAGTTTGCCACAGGAAACTTGCATTTTCTGATGGTTTGGCATCCTGCTAGTTTCGGCTGAATGCTTAGAAATCGAATGTGTTATGGTGCCCCCAATCCTTGGGTTTGCCAGGTGATGGGCCACTGACATGCATGTCTGCCAGCTGGTTGTCCTATTCCCTAAAGATGCATGTTGGACTGAGCAGGGGATGCAAGTTTATGGTGCATCAGGCAGTGAGAGGCTGCAATCCGCATATGGCACACACTTTTAACCTCTTCCTGATGCAACGTTTTTATGTTTTTGTATTTCACGTCCCGGAGCCATAACTTTTTTATTTTTCTGTTCACATAGCCATATTGCTGAACAAATTGTACTTTCTAATGGCGTGGAGGGAAGCTGGAAAAATACCATTCTGGGGTGTGTATGACTTTTTTATGCGGTCCTGAATTGTAATATATAAGTAATGAGCATGGAATCCTAGTTCAGGCTCATAACTTACAAGGAACGCCGTTCCCGGTCTCCGCCCATATTCCTGCCCGAGAAGTGCACGTTTCCGGTCGCTCAGATGCCGTGCATTTGACCACAGCTTCTGAGGGGTTAAATGCCTGCTATTGGCATTACCGTCAATCGCAGACGTAAGCCACGGGTGTCTCTTGTATGAAATAGCAGGCACGTGCTACCTATGGCGCCCACTCCAGGGAGGACGCCTTCTTTAAAGTCCTAATATTTGCCTTTCACGTACAGCAGATGTTGGGAAGGGGTTAAACTGCGCCACAAAAAGGAATTCTTCGCACTATTCAGTCTTTTCTAAAATCTGAGATCAACTGAGTGCAACTCCTGGAATCCATGAGGACTACCCTGGATAACTAAGGTAGAGATGAGCAAACTTCTTGAAATTCGTTTAGTGTCTGACTGGTCAAATTTTCCAAAATACCATAATTTCCAGTGTATAAGACGACCCCCCCTACTTTTCCTGTTAAAATGTGGGGTTTGGGGTATACTCGCCCTATAAGACTACCCCTCTTCCAACACACACCAAATAAAAATTAAACACCTCATCCGAGCATGAGAAAACCCCTGAGAGCAGGGAGAGGGGGCTGCTTCAGGAAAGACTGGCTGGTATGAAGCGCACGGTGGCTCAGCTAGAGGGCGCCTGTCCCTGAAGCAGGAGAAGGACAGCTTCTCCAGTCTGGCTTGGAAGTAAGGCCTCTTTCACACTTGTGTTGTTTGGATCCAGCGTGCACTTCCGTCGCCGGAAATGCCCGCCGGATCCGTCACAGCGCAAGACAACTGAAAGCATTTGAAGACTGATCAGTCTTCAAAATGCTTTCAGTGTTACTATGGCAGCCAGGACGCTACTAAAGTCCTGGTTGCCATAGTAAGTAGTGGGGAGCAGATACTTACAGTCCGTGCGGCTCCCGGGGCGCTCCACAATGACGTCAGAGCGCCCCACGCGCATGGATCACGTGATCCATGCGGTCATGTGATCCATGCTCATGGGGCGCTCTGACGTCATTGTGGAGAGACTCGGGAGCCGCACGGACGGTAAGTATACTGCTCCCCTCCCTACCCACTACACTTTACCATGGCAGCCGGGACTTTAGCGTCCTGGCTGCCATGGTAACCATTCTCAAAAGCTAAACGTCGGATCCGGTGATGCGCCGAAATGATGTTTAGCTTAATGCCGGTTCCGGATTAATGCACTTCAATGGGCATTAATTCCGGATCCGGCATTACGGCATGTCTTCCGGATTTTTGTACGGAGACAAATCCGCAGCATGCTACGGTTTTGTCAACCTCCAAAAAACGTTGACATACTGAACTGAAGACATCCTGAACAGATTTCTCTCCATTCAGGAAGCATTAGGATAATCCTGATCAGTATCTTTCCGTCCTAGAGCTCCGAGGACAGAACTCTAGGACGGAAAGGAAAAACACTAGTGTGAAAGGGGCCTAAAGAGGACATTTCACTGGTCCAACAATTGTTAGATAATGATATATACCGTATGTGTAGAGCGGCGCCCAGGGATAATAGTGAGTGCAGGGAGATCCCTGGGCGCCGCTCTACACATACATATCATTATCTAACAATCGTTGGACCAGTGAAAGGTCCTCCTAAGTTTCAGCACGCAGTATACCGACGTATAAGACGACCCCCGACTTTTGAGAACATTTTCATGTGTTAAAAAGTAGTCTTATACGCCAGAAAATACAGTAATTGATTTGTGTCCAAATCAGTTCTACACTAAACAAGACTATAACAGGACTCATGTGGGAGGAAAAAAATAAAAATATATATATATAAATCCAACAAACTGGCGCAGCACTCCTTAGATGAAGTGAACAAAGAGGTGTTTATTCACACATGTTTAACACAGCAACGTTTCAGCTCTCTCACAGAGCCATTTTCAAGCCAAGTGAATAATACATATCAACATAGTATATTTATACAAAATTCATTATTAATTACACCTGTGTATCATTAAAATCACGTGATAAATACTTTAGAGGAATACAACGTGTCCTTAATTCATTTTGTGCGTAGTTCATCCAAAACGTCCCCCGTCCCGCTCCAACGGAACCGCTAGTGGTATATAATAACATTCATAGTACAAAAAATGAAAGTGCGCTTGTGCATATATTTAAAAGAAATCAACCTGGCTTGCATCCTATCCAGGGTGTGCTAGAAAATAAGATAGGAGAACAATAATTGTATACATTAGTTTTACCTTAGTCTGGATCACTTTACACAAATTCAATGAAGATGGAGACTTCACCATCCTTGGCGTGTGTCTCCTCTCACTGCGCATGCCCTACGTTCCTCCCGATATATATACATACACACACTGCCGTTAATGCATATATAGCAAGTTTAGACAATTTTTAAAATTTATCTAATATACGCTAAACATAAGACCACTGCCACCATAACATTCCACAACAGTGCCGCCATAATAGAGCCCTGCATCGGGCTTCCATAACAGAGCCTTACACGGGGCTTCCACAACAGTGCCGCCATAACAGAGCCCTGCATCGGGCTTCCATAACAGCCTTACACGGGGCTTCCACAACAGTGCCGCCATAACAGAGCCTCACACGGGGCTTCCACAACAGTGCCGCCATAACAGAGCCTCACACGGGGCTTCCACAACAGTGCCGCCATAACAGACCCTCACACGGGGCTTCCACAACAGTGCCGCCATAACAGACCCTCACACGGGGCTTCCACAACAGTGCCGCCATAACAGAGCCTTACACGGGGCTTCCACAACAGTGCTGCCATAACAGAGCCTTACACGGGGCTTCCACAACAGTGCCGCCATTACAGAGCCTTACCAGGGCTTCCATAACAGTGCCGCCAAGCACGGGGCTTCCATAACAGTGCGGTCCACACTTAGGTTAGCTCACTGGGAGTTGCGGGAAGACGTTCCTGCCACTGGAAGATTTACTAAATCATCTGTGAAACCTCTCGGACATTCTAGGAGGGTCGGAAAGCATGGGGTTACCCAACATATTTGTGTGGCTTTCCTCCGCGTTCTCTAGTTCCCCACACTCAAAAAAGAATGAATAAATAAAAGAGACCAATGGGTACAAGAAATGATGTGAGAGACGGCAATGTCTGTACAGCGCTGCAGAATATGTAAGCGCTATATAAATAAAATGATAAATTTGGCATCAGTGGGGTTCAGTCAGTGGTACCCAGCAAATGATGAGAAAGCAGGGGTTCAGTATTAGACATGCCCCAACCAGAGTGTATGGTAACACTGTGAAGGAGTCGCAGCACAGCCCCTTTTTTGTGATGTCAGGTTCTCCCAGTCAAACCCCCAGTGTTAACAAAATGTTGGAACCCAGCTGTAGTGATACAGTCCATGTTTAAGGACCCCCTTTACAAAGGACCTGTCACCTCTCCTGACACGCCTGCTTTAATAGCTTCATGCACTCCCATTCTGGAGGCCTATTCTTATGACTATGTTGTGCCATTCCTCTGTTATTTCTACTAGAAGTTATGAATGAATTGCTAGCAGTCTGCAGTAAGGGTACGGGGGGTGGTAACCAGTTGGGGGTGTGTCCCTGCACAGATTGACAATGACAGCACTGATTGGATAGTGAGTCTGTGCAGGTACACACCCCCAACTGGTTACCACCCCTTTGTACCCTTACTGCAGACTGCTAGCAATTCATTCATAACTTCTAGTAGGAATAATAAAGGAATGGCACAACATAGAGCCATAAAAGGCGCTCCATAATGGGAATGCATGAAGCTATTAAAACAGACATGTCAGGAGCGGTGACAGGTCCTCTTTAAGTGGCCTCGCTAGAGCAGGGAACTACACCCTATGTAGCATGCAGGAAACATGCCTGCAGACTCCCTAAATCATGCATGCTCAACCTGTGGCCCTCCAGCTGTTGCAAAACTACAACTCCCAGTATGCCCGAACAGCCTACAGCTATCAGCCTACAACCGGGCATTGTGGGAGTTGTAGTTTTACAACAGCTGGAGGGCCGCAGGTTGAGCATGCCTGCCCTAAATAACTTGGCATGTGGTCATAATAAGGACGTGTGACCCCTCACTCACTTGGATCCGACAACCGTCTCTTCACTTCTAACACGGCTCAGATGAGATTACAGGCAGAGAACATACAAGAGGCTGCTCTATAACATGCGTTTTAATGCACAGGATGAATATGTAGATGATTACAGGGGGTTGACAGGTCTACTAGACTTCTTCAAATAACTGCCTTGTATTGTTTCTCTGCTATTCCTACTAGAAAATCGACTACTGGATGTTACCATTGGGGGGTGTCTCCCTGCTCGGCTTGACGCTGTCCAATCATGGCTGCCAGTCTGACTGTATAAGGGGAACAGTAACACCCAGTTAGCATTTAAATTGACAACACCGTTGGGGCCATTTTTATTGCTGCAATTGGCTCATTTTTCTGTAGATATTCAGTTTTGGTGTATCTGCAGACAATTCTTTTCTATCACAGTAAATCTGTCAGAGCAGTTCTAGCTTTGGCCTTTTAACACTGAACTCCTGACAGCTCATAAACATTTATTTAACCACTTCAGCCCCCCTAGCTTAAACACCCTTAATGACCAGGCCACTTTTTACAATTCTGCACTACACTACTTTCACTGTTTATTGCTCCGTCATGCAACTTACCACCCAAATGAATTTTACCTCCTTTTCTTCTCACTAATAGAGCTTTCATTTGGTGGTATTTCATTGCTGCTGACATTTTTACTTTTTTTGCTATTAATCAAAAATTACCGAAATTTTTGCAAAAAAATGACATTTTTCACTTTCTGTTGTAAAATTTTTCAAAAAAACTACATTTCTATATAAATTTTCTCTAAATTTATTGTTCTACATGTCTTTGATAAAAAAATCCAATAAGTGTATATTTATTGGTTTGGGTAAAAGTTATAGCGTTTACAAACTATGGTGCAAAAAAGTGAATTTCGGCATTTTGAAGCAGCTCTGACTTTCTGAGCACCTGTCATGTTTCTTCAGGTGCTAGAATGTCAGGAAAGTATAAATACCCCCAAATTACACCATTTTAGAAAGAAGACACCCCAAAGTATTCACGGAGGGGCTTGGTGAGTTCATGTATCATTTCATTTTTTTCACAAGTTAGCGGAAAATGACACTTTCTGAGAAAAAATAAAAAAAGTTTCAATTTCTGATAACTTCTGGCAAAAAAAAAAAATCTCAGACGGACTCACTATGCCCCTCAGTGAATACCTTGGGGTGTCTACTTTCCGAAATGGGGTCATTTGTTGGGGTGTGTTTACTGTTCTGGCATTTTGGGCGGGGCTAAATTGTGAGCCGCCATGTAAAACCTAAAGGTACTCGTTGGAATTTGGGCCCCTTTGCGCACCCAGGCTGCAAAAAGTGTCACCATGTGGTATCGCCAGTACTCAGGAGAAGTAGGGCAATGTGTTTTGGGGTGTATTTTTACATACACCCATGTTGGGTGAGAGAAATATCTCTGTAAATTGTCAACTTTGTATAAAAATTTTTAAAAGTTGTCGTTTACAGAGATATTTTTCACACAAAGTATGGGTATATATAAAAATACACCCCAAAACACATTGCCCTACTTCTCCTGAGTACGGCGATACCACATGTGTGCCACTTTTTTGCAGCTTGAGTGCAAAGGGGCCCTAAACCAATGAGTACCTTTAGGATTTCACAGGGCATTTTTACGCATTTGGATTCCAGACTTCTTCTCACGCTTTAGGGGCCCCTAAAATGCCAGGGCAGTATAAATACCCCACATGTGACCCCATTTTGGAAAGAAGACACCCTAAGGTATTCTGTGAGGGGTATGGTGAGTTCATGTAAAATTTTATTTTTTGTCACAAGTTAGTGGAATATGAGACTTTGTAAAAACAAAATTAAAAAAACAAAAAACAATTTCCGCTGACTTATGCCAAAAATAAAAATTCTGTGGACTCACCATGCCCTCACAGAATACCTTGGGGTGTCTTGTTTCCAAAATGGGGTCACATGTGGGGTATTTATACTCACCTGGCATTTTAGGGGCCCCTAAAGTGTGAGAATCCAAATGCATAAAAATGGCCTGTGAAATCCTAAAGGTACTCATTGGTTTAGGCCCTTTGCGCATCTTGGCTGCAAAAGTGTCACACATGGTATCGCAGTACTCAGGAGTAGGGCAATGTGTTTGTGGTGTATTTTACATATACCCATGCTAGTGTGAGAAATATCGCTGTAAACGACAACTTTTTAAATTTTTTTATTCAAAGTTGTCAATTTACAGAGATATTTCTCTCACCCAGTATGGGTATATGTAAAAATACACCCCAAAACACATTGCCCTACTTCTTCTGAGTACGGCGATACCACATGAGTGACACTTTTTTGCAGCCAAGATGCGCAAAGGGGCCCTAATTCCAATGAGTATCTTTTAGGAGTGCATTTTTCTTCTCACGCTTTAGGGCCCCTAAAATGCCAGGGCAGTATAAATACCCCACATGTGACCCCATTTTGGAAAGAAGACACCCCAAGGTAATCCGTGAGGGGCATGGCGAGTTCATAGAAGATTTTTTTGGCACAAGTTAGTGGAAATTGATTTTTTATTGTTTTTCTCACAAAGTCTCCCTTTCCGCTAACTTTTGACAAAAAGTTTAATTTTTCATGGACTCATTATGCCCCTCAGCGAATACCTTGAGGTGTCTTCTTTCCAAAATGGGGTCACATGTGGGGTATTTATACTGCCCTGGCATTTTAGGGCCCTAAAGCGTGAGAAGAAAATGCGTAAAATGCCCTCCTAGCAGTACTCATTGGTTTAGGCTTTGCGCATCTTGGCTGCAAAGTGTCACATGTAGTGTCATGCCAGGAGAGTAGGGCAATGTGTTTGGGGTGTATTTATATATACCCATGCTGGGTGAGAGAAATATCTCTGTAAATTGACAACTTTGAATAAAAAATTTAAAAAGTTGTCGCTTACAGCGATATTTCTCACACACAGCATGGGTATATATAAAAATACACCCCAAAACACATTGCCCTACTTCTCCTGAGTACGGCGATACCACATGAGTGACACTTTTTGCAGCCAAGATGCGCAAAGGGGCCCTAAAACCAATGAGTACCTTTAGGATTTCACAGGACATTTTTACGCATTTGGATTCTCACGCTTTAGGACTCCTAAAATGCCAGGGCAGTATCAATACCACACAAGTGACCCCATTGTGGAAAGAAGACACCCCAAGGTATTCCGTGAGGGGCATGGCGAGTTCACAGAAAAAAAAATTTGGCACAAGTTAGCGGAAATGGTATTTTTTTTTTTTTTTTT